>CM042690.1:197425705-198025705 GCA_023614405.1 Avena insularis
TGCACGTGAGACTCAGATAGTAGACGTATGACATATCATCACTATATAAAATTATAATTGGTAAAGCACAATAAATTATAAATTTGATCAACATCTATAAAGTATGGGTGTATATTTGGTCCTTGTACTTTGCATGTCATTATGCTAAAGACTATCAATAGAATCTTCTAGATGCTAGAATGGAAAAGAAGATCCACCAAGTAAGAACCTTAGGCCGTGTTCCGAGGCCATGTCTGTACATGCTAGGCTCGCCAAATAAGAACCTTAGTGCTCGCGTGTGTAAAACTGTCTTACACCCGTTGTATGAAAGCGCAGAGTCGAGTACACCCGATCATCACGTGATGTCTCAAAACACGATCCATAGAATGGTGCATACTTAAGCAAGAACAAATTTTATCTTGATATTTAAATGAGGGATCATCTTATAATGCTACTAAAATGCCAAACTAGCAATATAAGATGCAAAGATCATATGTGTAAAGTGGAATGATATGGTCCATGCATTTGATCACTATCATGTGTATCGTGGTATGATCTCTATCATTCCTTTATGTGTAAGGCCAAGGTCTATGGAACTTACACGTTAGGTGTGTTGTAAGGGTATCAACTATACATCAACTTACAACATTTCCATATCATGACACTATCCCAGCAACGATCTAAACTAGACGCCTCTAATTTATCAATTGCAAGTTTTTACGTGGCTTAGGAATTTCGAAGATAGAACCGGTCTTACCTACGAACATGAAACCACAACGATGATAACTAAGTTATTAGCAACTCATTGTAAAGCAGATATTGACTATAGTAGGAGAGACAGACACCCGCCAGCCACTTATGCAAAACTAGTTGGCGAGCCTAGCATGTACAGACATGGCCTAGGAACCGAAAGGTTAAGCATAAGTCATATAGTTGATGTGATGCCCATATTGATGCTCGCCTTTGAATCTACACCGACTCACGTGATCATCGGACTTGGTGTAGTGGATTTGGTTCATGTAATCACCAAAAAGGCACGAGGGATGTCGTTTTTGAGTGGGAGTTCATTTCTAATTTGGATTAGTCGAACTCAATTTGTCATAAACTAAATCAAAGTGAATTTGCATAATTTGTTGTAGTCATTGGCATCTATTCACTACCTTATGCTTAGTTTTAATTGAGATAATAGAACTATAGAATTCTAGATATTTACTTTACGAACTAGTATCGTATTGTTTTGAATGTCAATTTAAAGTTTAGAAGTCCTATTGCAAACTTTCAGCAAACTCTATTTACTCCATGAAGTTTAATAAGTAGTATTAAATCAAGAGTAAGAATTCCAATGTTAGTATCTAAAGTATCATATTTGCTTTCATGATTATTGATATTCAAAAGTTGTTTTAATATCAAGATTATCTAGGAGCTGAAAAATTATTTCAGAAACCATCATGTGTGGAAGATATTGTGATATCTGAAACAATGTTTTTGGTTGCATTATGATAGAGTATAATTTAGCAAAATACATGCTATCATATTGTATGAGAATTTGTGAAGGATGGAGATGCTAGGCATCTGGATCTCCCAAAAAGGTTTTGGGAACTAACATTATACTCGCGATTCTACCTTATAGGCTATAGTAGCTTGATCATGAAAGTTTTCATGATAAGGATGAATATAAGATGTAAGTAAAATGTTTAATACACTAATAGATTACTAAAGAATGGATTTTTGAAAGAACACCAAACATTTGATGATGGTGATCCACTTCAAAGTGCAAGTCCAAAGGTATTAGTATTTGACTATATACACTTTGTACTATGTGTCATGTGAATAACACCACTATTGATGTTGATAGATTCTTTTAAAAGAATAGGAATTGCGAAAGAGAATCTATAAAATATTTGGCAGAAAAGAAAAGGTTGGATATGTCCAACTTAGGTATATAGAAGATATACATGTTATGGCTGTATTCCTTGCTTGTTAAACAATGTGGTTCTAAGGTATTGGATACCGAATTGGTTGGTGTGAAGTGTCATATAGAACACCACAATTCATGAACTACAACAACCTAAGTAACTGGCAAGAGAATAAGTGATGATGTTCATCAAAAACAAATAAAGTGTTATTGTGTTTTCGTTGTCGTCAAACCTAGCCTTCAAGATTTTGTTTTAATAATTGTTATTTTGTTCCGGTATTACGAGAACAATGGTTGTTCAAATAATTACCATATTCCATAAAGGATGGATGAACTTTTACAAGTCTCATTGGAGAAATCACATCCATAAACATTATTGCTAAAATGTCGTAAGACAAATGATTGGAAGATCACTTATGAAGTGACATCGCTGTTTGAATTATATTGGAAAGTAAACATGAAGAAACTCCATGTTGATGGATTTTTGGAGTCTTTTGATTTTGATCAATTAACGCTTGTGAAACTTTCCTCGAGATAATTGAAACTCCATCCATAGGCCAAAGAGGAACGAATGACTTGAAGGAGATATGCCCTAGAGGCAAATAATAAATAGGTTTTTATTGTCATATCTCAATTAGTTTATAATAGTTTCATATTGTGCTATAACTGTGCCAAGTAGAAACATTGGTACAGGTGTGGTATGAAACAACCAAGTCCCTAGTAGCCTCTATTCATACTAGCTCGTTGGTCACGAAGATGATCTGGGTTTCAAGATCATGGGCATTTATGCCGACTGACAACGAGATCATATCATTGGAGAATGATATGGTTGGACATTCCTTGAAGGATTGCAACACGATCAAGTCATCTAGTTCATTGTTGCAACAGCTATACCTAGACTCCTTCTCCTTAGACCGTGAGCTAATATTACTCACTGTTTCCCTAGGCTGCTTAGACTGCATCAACCGTCATCTGGTAATACGGTGGCCATAAAGGTGTATGTTGGGTATTCCGAAGGAATAGTAGATGACATGTGACTGCAAGAACATGATTTGTTCACCCACATGACGGGTAAAGATACATACGGCTGGCTTGGTGAGATTACATCCATAAATGTTGCAACATGTGACTAGGTCACGGGGATGTAATATCACGTAACAAGAAAACATAACTTGTTGTGAACGAGATTGAACAAAGGTATGGGATACCAATGATTGGATCTCAGGCAAGTTGTATCGAGAAACAAAAGGAAGAGGATGCTACATTTAAACGATTCAAATGACATTGTCATCAGGAATGCATAGGGGTCACATGTATATCCCTGGTCCCTCTGTTGATCATTGATTTAGATCATGTCTAGAGCATTCCCGAGCCGTGAGAGGATACACTTAAGTGTACGATGAGAGTGATCATTCGTAAGATGGAATCACAGTAGAGAAAGAGAGAAGCCGAAATCGTTCCGCAGAGAGATCCGAAGTTGTTCGGAGAAAGAATAAAAGGACCGGAACCATTCCGGGAAAGATCCGAAGTTGTTCGGAGAAAATCGAAAGGGAACCAAAAGGTGTTTCGGGTCAAGATGGATTTTGTAAAATGTATTTACATATTAATTAATGTAATTAATATTAAATATAATATTAAAATCTAATTTTAAGAGTTATTCCACTAATGGGCCAAACTTCCTAGGGAAATAGGGCCCATGAGGGAAAATCGGAGGAGGGAAGGGCCAAGGGCCAAGGGGCCAAGGCCCATGCGCCTTGAGGGGGCCCACCCGGCCAGCCTAGGTCTGTGTGTAGGGTGGGGCCCACCCCAGGCCGGCTGGCCCATTAAGGCCCATGCGCCCCTCCTCTCCCTTGAATAGTCCCACATGGGAAACCCAAAGGGGAGGGCACACCCCCTCCCCCTATATAAAGGGGTGCCCATGGGTGGGATTAAACACACCAATATTTAGAGAAGTCCTTTGGTTGAATTCCTCCTTCTCTCTCTCTCTCTGTCCATGCCTCGTGACCATGGCCCCAAGTCTGGGCTTTGCGATCGAGGCACACTTGCAGTACGCCATTGCGCTGCAGGGATTCCTAGCCGGATATCAACTTCCGCACTCCCGGTGGGATCGGGTAGCCGGAGGTCTCATCGTGCACCGGATGTGTACGAAGACACGAGGCGCAACATTTGGGGCGCTTAAATGTCGGGAGCCAGAGCTGTTGCACGATGAAGATGATGAAGATCAAGAAGGAGCAAGGGGTGACCTGCAAGGAGCTTCGTGACCTTGAGGTCGGCTTCGAGTACGACTACATCAACCATGTTCCCCACAGAACGTTAACCGCGTATGGTCTACAAGGGTATGTATTCTCTATGCATTGGCCGTTACCGCATTACTACATAGATAGATCCTAGGCTAAGTTTCTGGGGATCCTTCGTAATAATTTTTTTGTTTTCTGCACCGATACCCAACAGTGGTATCAGAGCCGATCTATGCGTAGGAGTGCTGTACGGCCAGTACACACAAGTATTGTGCGGGCATTGATCCCTTAGTTGTTACCCTCTAACGTGTACTTGTTTATATCGTGGTATTGTTTGATGAAGAGGCCCGGACCAACCTTACGCGTATTCATACGCGAGACTGGTTCCACACTCAACATACGGCTTGTACCGTATAAGTGACTAGCGGGTGTCTGTCTCTCATTCAATAGTTGATATAGCATTTACAACGGAGGGCTCTGAAAGGGGTGTAATAGAGACAACTGTCGGATCCATGTTGTGGTTGGAAAGTTCGTAGTTTAGAAACGGTTCTAGTGCGAAAGCCCTAACAACCACGTAAAACTTGCAATAGATAAAGTAGAGGCGTCTAACTTTACTTTGCAGGGGGGCATGTGTTTATGATATGGCAATGGTCGTTACGAAGGTAAAGTAGTTTACTTTTCTGTTACTAAGTAGTATAGTGATAGTCATCGTTCCGATGAACGACCTGGTGGAGGCGTCGTGGACTTGGCGTCAAACCAAGGGCAAGTGTGAGATCATGCCAGAGCGCTCGATGGAGATCAAGGCGCAAGAAAGACCATATCATATCACATTATACATATGATGTTGGTACCAGTTTTTACATCTTATTGTGTGCTAGTATTTAGATACTCAACGGTAGCAAATAAGATAATCCCTATTTAATACCAATGTTCCGTGTTCCCCTTGTGTGTGCACCACCAAGAAAGTTCTTAGGTATGAGGCGATCCAGGGTTACAGGCCTGGGTGTCAGACATATCTACATTCGCATACAGTGGGTGTAAGCCATGTTACACAACGAATACACACAAGTTAGATTTGGTGATCCTAGCATGTATAGACATGGCCTCAGAACACAAGAGATCAAAAGATTGAGCATGGGTCACATGGATGATGTGATTGACATTAGTGAATGTCTACCTTTGATAATGCACTGATGGCCGTGATGATCGGGGGAGGTGTAGAGGATAGGGATCATGCGATCACTAAAATCATCCAGGGGATGACCGTTTTAGTGGAGACCAATTATAAATTGATCTCTTATTATAAACTTAGTCTAGATGTCTATTTGCAAATATCTTAGTAGACCTTGGCCTATCCCATTGAGGTCCTTTGCAACCATGGGGATATATTGCTTAATTTGGTACTTAGCAAAAGGGTCCAACTTCATAGATTAATACCCACGCCTGAGGGGTATCCTCGTAAAAGGTGATCTTATCTTCTTGATACAATAACCATTAGGAGATAATTCGATGACTCCAGAATGTTTGTGTTTTCTCCGTAATCATCCAATAAGCCATTCTCCATTCGATGGAGAGTTGGGCTACATTTTGTATTCTACAGAATAAGGCACATAGAGTATGAGCCATTGGATGGGTTTTCCTCCATCATGGATGAAAAGAGAATGTTTGGAAAAACACTTAGTGATCTTGCATTAGAGTTGAGAACGCTTAGAAGGGCTTGATTGCAAATGGAGGTCATGGATGAAAAGGTATATGTAAGATATATAAATTATAAACGTGGTTCTTGCAAAACTCGTTGCAGTTTGCAAAGTATTTGATACTTGTCCCGTTTTGTGAAAATAGAGTATCTGCTTGAGAATTGCTGGATTTGAGGCAACGTGACTTGATGACAACAAGAAAATCAGTTGATGGCCGACATCACCTCTTTCCTCAAAGTTTATCATTTGGATTAGTGAACTTGAATATAATTTGTAATCCTTGTTTGTGTGTCTTGCTTTTGGCAAGACGATTATTCATATGAACAAGTTACAAACCAGTTTGTACTATTCTTATGAACAATACCATTATGGTCACATTATGATTATAAACAAGTTATTCTCATCACTATGTCAATGATAATAGTTTAAACATTTATAAAGGATTAGAATGCTAAAAGATATCCAAAGTTTAATAATGAAAAGACACTACAGTTTAAATCATTTTGGTTATTGCATGTTCTTTATGAAAGATTGAGGTCCTAGATGCTTAATATAGAGACTTTGCAAAACCATGCCTCTTGGGAAGAATGACTAAAACTCCCCATTCTGGTAAAACAGTGATATGCGAAGAAATGTTGAAACTCATACATAATGATGTATCATATTTTCAACATGTAGTGGAAATCATTTATTGTGGACTTAAGTGAATAAGTGTATTTACTTAACGAAACATGAAGTTTGAAATGATTTGAATTGTTCAAATGAGTTCATGACTAAATGGGATATTGAATTAACTGAATTAGCAAGTCTCTTCGATTTGATCGACACGACTAAAGTATTCAAGTTAAGTTTAGCATAAAAAGAACTTGTGAAAGATGTTTCACAAATTATGATAATTGGACGAATTCAAACTTTGTTGAAATGTCTAAACATCATAATCAATATGTATTAGATACATATGGTATAATATTATCTCTTATCAGGGTTATAGTTGTCATTTAGAGTTAGAGATCAAAATAAGCAAACACTCATTTGAAATACAAAGGAACATCTAAAAGATTTGTGGAAACAACACCATAAGTGTTATGGCACGTTCGAGTTTCTGGAGATTTCGATAAGTCGAAATCATGGCGAATAAACAAGTCTTTGTAGAGCATTCTTATGAAGACATGAATGGATCTTCCACAAAAGGGCAAACCTATTGTTGTCCAAAGTTGACGTGTCTTGATGAAGATACAGGTGGAAGAAAGTAAAAGATCAAAACAATATATTTGACCTTACCTCCGAATTGTTGAGTGGCACAGCGGAATTTGTCTCGTGAAACCAAACTCTACAAATAGAGGAGAAACTAATGATGATGATCATAAAGTTTCAGGGAATACTTTTACTAAAGCAAGTAGGATTCAACTATATATTCTACAAGTTTGTGGAATTATATTGTTGATTCACTTGTCATGTTTTGAACAAGACATACCTGCAAATTACAAAGAAGCGTGATGGACCTAAGTGCGAGAAATGACTAGGAGTCATAAAATCTTATATTAAGTTACATTTAAGATTACAAAGTAACATGTTACTTGGTCTTATGAAAGTAAAGAAGTTTACTTGATTTTTCTGAATGACTGCAAAGTCATAAGAAGGAAATGAAACTTAATGAATGACAAAAAGCTCGATTTGTCACAAGTTTGGACAAATTCAAGAAGTTGACTACAAACAGTAGTGATGCTTAAGTCTTTTGGATTTACACTAGAAATATATGGATATTGAAGTCTCGTAATTGGAATTCTCAAATTGATAATGATCAAAGAATTTTGGAATGTCCAAGATTATAGAGAGGACCTAGACTTGAGTGGGAGCAAATCAGCTTGGCTAATTCATAATATGTAGCTGACGTATTTTGAGTGGGAGCTAAGTGAAATCCCTGGATCTCAAACATGAATGTCATATTTGAGTGGGAGCTAAGTGAAATCCCTAGATCTCAAACATGAATGTCATATTTGAATGGGAGCGTGAAATCATTCTATGATATGTGGAAGACATATGTGAATGATGTGATTGGTGTTAATAATATTTAAATAAGGATGAAGTTGAAGTTATTAAACAATAAGATCTATCGAGGTAGATTGGTGAGTTTAATAAACACTGAATGTCAAATGCTTCCTGGACTTGATTTTGAAAGATGTTCAGAATGTCCTAAGCAAGATTCTGAAGTAGCTCAGAATGGAACAAGGTAAGAAAGAAGTTCTTACTATATGAAGCATTGAGTTAGTATTGCAACTATGGTTGAAAGAAAGAGATGCGTTGCATATCCTATGCCTCAGTCATAGGTTCTTCCATATAACCATGTTGTATACTCGACATAATGTGACCCAAGGTTCTGGTTGGAAGGACTAGCTCTTAACTGTAAGAACATGTCTTTAAGTGATTCTTGAGTTGATCACTGAACCAGAATTAAGTTTGTACTTAAGTAGCAAGAAGCAATGTAAGAGGCATAGATGCATTTCATGCACTAGGATCTACATAGATATAGAAGTGTAAAAGCTACATCTGATGTGATGTATAATGTTGTGGCGGGGCTAGTTCGCTTTTAACGTAGAATGATGTGTCCCAGGGCCCAGTGCCCATGAGAAAGCCCTCAAGGTTGATCTACCGTCACTGTAAGCTCATGGAATCTGGCCTCGTTCTGCTGCCATGACTATAGTATATACACAGAGGATAGCAAAGTGTGTTTTGAAGTTTAGATGACAACAGTGAAAAACGACCGTCATCACAAACACTAGAAACAAAAGTCTCACTTTGTTGCCAAACAAATACTTCGACCCATTATAAGATAATGGTGTGAATGTCAAAATTAGGAAGACATTAACGATTTGCAAAAGACATAATGATCTGGTAAAACAGAACATGGACATGATGTTTCCCATGAGCATGCACGATCTGTAAACGCATATGGCATATGGTTTATACGAGTAAAATGCAAGCTGGATTATTTGTACTCTAGTGCAAGTGGGAGACTGAAGGAGATATGCCCTAGAGGCAAATAATAAATAGGTTTTTATTGTCATATCTCAATTAGTTTATAATAGTTTCATATTGTGTTATAACTGTGCCAAGTAGAAACATTGGTACATGTGTGGTATGAAACAACCAAGTCCCTAGTAGCCTCTATTAATACTAGCTCGTTGGTCTCGAAGATGATCTGGGTTTCAAGATCATGGGCATTTATGCCGACTCACAACGAGATCATATCATTGGAGAATGATGTTGTTGGACATTCCTCGAAGGATTGCAACACAATCAAGTCATCTAGTTCATTGTTGCAACAACTATACCTAGAATCCTTCTCCTTAGACCGTGAGCTCATATTACTCACTGTTTCCCTAGGCTGCTTAGACTGCATCAACCATCATCTGGTAATACGGTGGCCATAAAGGTGTATGTTGGGTATTCCGAAGGAACAGTAGATGACATGTGACTGCAAGAACGGGATTTGTTCACCCACATGACGGGTAAAGATACATACGGTCGGCTTGGTGAGATTACATCCATAAATGTTGCAACATGTGATTAGGTCACGGGGATGTAATATCACGTAACAAGAAAACATAACTTGTTGTGAACGAGATTGAACAAAGGTATGGGATACCAATGATCAGATCTCGGACAAGTTGTATCGAGAAACAAAAGGAAGAGGATGCTACATTTAGACGGTTCAAACGACATTGTCATCAGGATTGCATAGGGGTCACATGTATATCCCTGGTCCCTCTGTTGATCATTGATTTAGATCATGTCTAGAGCATTCCCGAGCCATGAGAGGATACACTTAAGGGTACGATGAGAGCGATCATTCGTAAGATGGAATCACAGTAGAGAATGAGAGAAATCCGGAATCGTTCCGCAGAGAGATCCGAAGTTGTTTGGAGAAAGAATAAAAGGACCGGAATCATTCCGGGAAAGATCCGAAGTCGTTCGGAGAAAATCAAAAGGGAACCGAAAGGTGTTTCGGGTCAAGATGGATTTTTTAATATGTATTTACATATTAATTAATATTAAATATAATATTAAAATCTAATTTGAAGAGTTATTCCACTAATGGGCCAAACTTCCTAGGGAAATAGGGCCCATGAGGGAAAACCGAAGGAGGGAAGGGCCAAGGGCCAAGGGGCCAAGGCCCAGGCGCCTTGACGGGGCCCACCCGGCCAGCCTAGGGATGTGCGCGGGGTGGGGCCCACCCCAGGCCGGCTGGCCCATTAAGGCCCATGTGCCTCCCCCCTCTCCCTTGAATAGTCCCACATGGGAAACCCAAAGGGGAGGGCACACCCCCTCCCCCTATATAAAGGGGTGCCCATGGGTGGGATTAAACACACCAATATTTGGAGAAGTCCTTTGGTTGACTTCCTCCTTCTGTCTCTCTCTCTCTCCATGCGTCGTGACCATGGCCCCAAGTCTGGGCTGTGCGATCGAGGCACACCTGCAGTATGCCATTGCGCTGCAGGGATTCCTAGCCGAATATCAACTTTCGCACTCCTGGCAGGATCGGGGAGCCGGAGGTCTCATCGTGCACCGGATGTGTACGAAGACACAAGGCGCAACACTTGGGGCGCTTAAATGTCGTGAGCTGGAGTTGTTGCACGATGAAGATGATGAAGATCAAGAAGGAGCAAGGGGTGACCTGCGAGGAGCTTCGCGACCTTGAGGTCGGCTTCGAGTACGACTACATCAACCACGTTCCCCGCAGAACGTTAACCGCATACGGTCTACAAGGCTATGTATTCTCTATGCATTGGCCGTTACCGCATTACTACATAGATAGATCCTAGGCTAAGTTTCCGGGGATCCTTCGTAGGATTTTTTTTTGTTTTCTGCGCTGATCCCCAACATGACTAACTTATTGGATATTATGCATGTTGATGTATATAGTCCATTATGTGTAGCCATATGCAATGGATCTTTTTGCTTCATATGCTTTCTCCAGAAATTTGAGTGAATATATCTATATATTTACTTAATAAGGAAGAAGTATGAAACATTTGAAAATTGTTCAAAGGCTTTCAAGTTGAAGTGAAAAATCATTGTAACAAGAAAATAAAAGAGTTTATGATTTGATCATAAAGGAAGATATTTGAGTTATAGGTTTAGCAAAACACCTAAGATTTCAGGAATTGTTCCATGAATTTGCATTTCCCAATAAACCACAGGAGTATGGTATATTCGAGAGATCAAATCAAACCTTGTTTGACATGGTAAGATCAAAGGTGTCATTTATAAAACTGCCATTATGTTTTAAGGATTAAAGCTTTAGAGACTACCGCATTTACACTGAAAAGAGCACCATCGTGATTCGTTGAAATCACACCATATGAGTTATGGGTTGGGATAAAACCCGAATTGTATTTTCTTAAATTTTGGTATGCTATGCATAAGTAAAATGTTTACAACCAAAGTCGGATAAGCACGTCTTTGTAGGTTATCCCAAAGAATTTGTTGGGAATTCCTCCATAACACCGAGGACAAAAGATATCGCTTGGAACGTCAAGTTACTTGAGAAGGATTTTTTCATGAAAAGTTAAGTGGGAGGACAATAGAACTTTGATAAGGTTGTTAAACCTTAGCTATATGTGCTAAATAGCGCAGCGCCGGAAACTGTCCCGGTGGTGCCCACAATGCTCATGGCTCCCGTGATTATAAAGGGTGTGATCTTGGAGATTAGAGTTCCTATTGAACCATGTGGGTCGGTAAGAATCAAATAGTAAGATTTGAAACAGAAGTCGTTATTGTTTTGACAATGATGAACCGACTGCATGCAAAGAAGCGATGATGGGCCCTAAAATGACTAAGAAGTCATAGAATCCGTGATAGTATCCATACACGAGAAATCAAGTTTCTGAACTTGGAAGACCCTCCGGAAAGGCGTGAAGCCTATTGGTCGTGTTTGGATCTATAAAGAAATAGACATGGATGTTTAACATCTATGAAATAGTCGACATGTCGGAAAGAAGTTTACGGTAATGTTCAAGGAGTTGACTATGCCAAGATTTGATCTTTCATAGTGATATTTAGTCTTGACGGATTAATGTAGCAACCACTGCATATAATTTAGTATATGGTAGTTGAATAAACAAAACAAGGTTCTTCTAATAGAATGGTTACCTAGGACATGTACATGACACGGTCCGAAGGGTTTTGATAATTCAAAGGGTGCTAAAAGGGCATGCAAACTTCAATAGTTGAAGTGAGCATAGCGGAGTTGGAATCTTCACCATGATGAAAATGTTAAAGGAGTTTAATTTCATCGGAGATGATGAAGATGCTTGCATTTGCAAGAAATTAAGTGGGAGCGTTGAGACAAATTTCCAATACATTATCCAGAGTACATATTGTTGATTGGAAATGATGTATCTTTTATTGATACAAGTTAAGAATTTCATTAAAATAGGATTTCGATGAAAGACTTGGGCAAAACAAGAATATTTGGCATCAATGTCTATATGGATAGATTGAGGCGCTAATATGGTTATGCTAGACGTACATATATGAGATATTGAAAGGGTTCAATATGGAAACAACAAGAAAGGTTCTTGCTGCATGGAAAGGATTGTTTCAAGATTCAAGTGTTTCAACACTTGGTGAGTAAAATCACATGAAGATTTTGATCGATTATACCATGATATGTATATATCCAGATATGTCCTATGCTCTAAATGTTATGAGCACATACCAGAATGATTCATAAGATGATCATTGGACGATAGTAAAGATATTCTTATGAGCTTTGGAAGAACTAAGAATGTATCATGTATAAGTGACAAATAGTTAAAGATAGTTCATTGTAAAGTGTTACATTGATACTAGTTTTGTCACAAGATACAAATTAAATTTATCTCAATTTATGCTATGGGTGGCACAATGTAATGGAAAGGATGTTCCATGATGGATTTGGATGAGTTCCAAAGTTGAGACATTGTGACGGATACTGCAACAAAAGGCTAAGTATATGACTACTATAGTAGCAGCAAAGGAGGGCATTTGTGTTAAGTAGTTTGTTATCAAACTAGGTGTGGTTCAAAGTGGGCTAATACTATGAAGATATATTGGATGACAATAATATCAACATATTTTAACCCGAACGAACTACATGTCTCACCAAAGGACCAAATTTATACAATGCCATCTCATTTGAGAATGAGTGATGCATAGAGACGCAGAGACATGCAAATACACACGGACCTGAAACTGTCAGATCCGGAGATTATGTTAACCACTAGCAATCGCGTATATGCAACACCAGAAAGCCATAGGTGTTCAATACGCAAATTTTTTCAAACTAGATTATTGAATCTAGTGCAAGTGGGAGACTAAAGGGAATATGCCCGAGAGGCAATACTAAAGTGGTTATTATCTTATTCCATGATTATGATAAATGTTTATTTTGCATGCTATAATTATATTGATTGGAAACGTCAATACATGTGTGTTTAATAAACAAATAAAATGTTCCTAGTTATGCCTCTCTTATAGACTAGCTTGTTGATTAACAAGATGATCAAGGTTTCCTGATCATGGACATTGGATGTTGTTAATAGCAAGGTCACAGCATTGGTGGAATGATGTGATGAACATTGATCCGAAGTATAGCATTACAATCAAATTCATTATGTTTATATTGCTATAACATCATATGAAGTAATCTTAGTCCTTAGACCATGAGATCATATTAATTGCTAACATCGTAAGAGTGACTTGGTAACATCAAACGTCACACCGTAAAAGGGTGACTATAAAGGTGGGTTTAGATACTCCGAAGGTGTTATGTTGAGGCTCATGGATCAAGAGTGGAATTTGTCAATCCTGATGATGGATAGATATACTCTAGGCCCTCTCGGTGATATCACATTAAGATAGCTTGCAAGCAAGTGATGTGATCACTAGAATGTTATATCACGGGAACGAGAAAAGAGTGCATGTCGGTAACGAGATAAAACTAGGTATTTGGATGCCGATGATCTAATCTCGGACATGTAATATATCGCGAGACAAAGGGATTTATTTACGACGTTAAAGGTTCACACGATCACAAGAGTCATCGTTGAATATCGGGAGTCGAGACGGATCTCGTGTCCCGCTGCTGATTATTGATCGGAGAGGGGTCTCGATCATGTCTGCATTATTCACAAACCGTAGGGTGATACACTTAAGGGATACCGACACCATTTGGAGCAAATATGTTTCCGATAAATATTTAAGAAAGCGCTGGAATCATTTTGATGGAAACCGGAATTGTTTTGGGTGAAATTGCAGAAACTGGTTCTGCATGTGATATTGAAATGTTCTGCAAGTAATTAACAAAATTCTGAATAAAATAAATAAAATAGTTTTATTTAATGAGAGATTGCATTAAATTTGGTGGAAATTTAATGCATGTGAGTGGAAGTGTGAGTGGAGGCATATTTATGTGAGTGGAGCATCCACCACATGAATGATGGAAGAGGTGGGGGCACCAGCATGGCTGCCACGCCATGGCCCTTGGCTGCCCCCCTCTTCCCTATAAAAGGCCCCCCTCTCCTCCTCACAACACACACCTCCTCGTGAAGGATATCTCTCCCCTCTAGTTATTCCCCATGGTCTCGGATTAGCGAGATACATGTTCTCGGTGGCTTTATCTAGAAAGGAGTTGCTGCTTCCGCTGCTTTGCTGGAGCGAGGTATGGAGGTTGTCAGGGTACCGGACGTGTGTGCGATCACGGATGCACTACTGCTTTGCGGTGCTGGACTTGGTGGTGCTGGACTTGCTGGAGCTGGATCTGATGGACGTGCTGGAGCCGGACCTGCTGGACTTCATCACAATCTTGAGATCGGCAAGTGTACGACTACATCATCCACGAGTTCGATCTCGTTAAGAAAGCTTTGTTGTCTTCGAGGGTAAGTTCTTTATGTATGTATATCCACCCGTTGCTTGTATCTAATAGATAGATCTTGGCGATAGTTCACATCGCAGGAAATGTTTTGTTTTCTATGCTGCGAACCCAAAATCATGTGCGAAGACATGTAAAGTTGGTTTGGGCCGCTTCATCCCACTATGCCACCAATATCGAAAATACATGAAAGAAGCAATAAAATGATCATCGCCCACATAATCTTATGTGTTCTACCCGTGCAAAGCACCTACGCATAGATCAGGCTCTGATACCACTATTGGGTTCGCAGCATAGAAAACAAAATTTTTCCTACGATGGGAACTATTATACGCCAAGATCTATCTATTAGATACAAGAAATGGGTGGATATACATCCATAGAGAACATACCCTCAAAGACAACAAAGCTTTGTGTAACATCCCAAGATTATTAAGATCCAAATCAGCAAAATTTAGAGTTAACCAAAAAACTTTCCCAATTAAAATTATTAAAGCATTCATATGTGTGTGCATTTAAATAGGAGTTGTTTTGAATTGCCTTGTTTAAGTGATCCATTGCTTGTAAAAGGATTCTTAGGTGAAATAAACATCATCTAGATCATTCCCAAACAAATCCCAAAGAAAAACAAATCAAAATGAATAAAAGAAAGAAATGGTCATTTGTGCCATTTTAATCAACATGCCTACTTTGGCTATTCCTAGGACTCAATTCTTAATAGAAAAAAAATATGGATCTTTGCACCCCTTGCTAGTACAGGTAGTAGTGTACCAAGGCCCACTTTGTTTCACCCCAAAAACTTTCAAACACTAAATTTAAATGGCAGTTGAAAATGGAATCCAAATCATATGAGAAGATCCCCCTTATGCAAAAACCAACCAAACCAATTCACCTTAACATTTCCCAGCAACCAGAGACTACCAAGCATAAGATCAGATCACACCCCAAAAATCTTTTCAAAATTTGAATTTAAATTTCTTGCAGCCATTTGATCGAACACCTAGCAGGCAGAATCAATTTAGCCTAACTATTACTGTTTTTGATCAAATCTTGTCGAGCAATTTGAGTGGCATTGATCACCCTTGTCCCCCTGAGTCCAACCAGACCCTCACCGGCCTACCCCTAAGCCGTAGCAGCAGTGGAGCGCCGCCACTTTGTGGTCGCCGCCGGTCGATCATGGACAGAGCGCCACAGACCGTGCCGCGCCATTCCAGCACCACCACTAGCTCCGCCTAACCCTACCGCCAATCCCTGTCCACCCCTCAATCACCCCAGGCCCTGGACCACACCCCAGCGCTGCCGCCAATTCTCTCTGCGCTGTGCTCAGTGCGCGCCAGAGCGCGATCATCGCCAGCACGCAGCAGACCGCCACTGGACATAAAACCCCTCACGCCGCTCCGCCTCGACCCCAGCACCCCGCTAGACATGGCCGTGTGCCGCCGCGCGACCCATAGTCGCCGTGCGCTGCGTCGAGCATCGCCTCGATCTCCCGGGCGCGGACGCTCGACCAAACGCCGATCGCCTAGTCGCGATTAACGCCAGAGAGCATCGCCAGGAGGCAGGCCACCGTCCGCCTATGCCGCCCATGCCGCTAGCCGCCTGTATCAACATCACCGTCAAGCTCGCCGTCGTACCGCTCGGTTCCCTCGTCGCCCTATAAAAGGAGCCCTCCCCAACACCAATGACTCACACCATTCTAGTCCCCTCTCCTCACTGATCCTTCCCCACCTCTCACCGGAGCCGCTCGAGCCATAGTACGCCGGAATTTAGCCGGAGGAGCCTACTGCAGAGGAGGAGAAGGCGTCGTCGATTTCGTCCACCCCAAGAGCTGCCGCGACCACCCCTGAGTCCGCCGTTGACAACAGGTCTGTTTGCCCGCCTCGCCGTAGTAGCTAGAGCCCTGGTATGCCCCCTGTGCACCCCCACCGGGCCGCTAGGGTTAGTCCTCGCCAGCGACCTGTTCGCCGGAGACGACACTCCTCAGCCGTAGATCTCACTTTTAATCTAACGGCCCACATCGCCCCGTACCGCTTCGCGTGTAAAGAGCCAATGACATGTGGACCCCCCTGTCAGCCGTTCTCTGTGCCACGAAGTGCCACTGGGCCGGCCCATTTTCCTTCCCGCGCTAGCCCAACAATTCAAACTTAGATTTTTCTAATTTAGTTTGAACTTAGTTCTATCCTCTAGTTTGAAAATCATTTCAGAGAGATTTACCTATCCAAATGGAGTTATTAAAATTGTGTTAAAGAGCTACTGAAAGGATCTATCCAAGCCCGTTGGATTTAATTCATTTAGAGTTAGAGATTTCTCCTAGTAAAAATAACAAGACAGAAGCTTTTGCACATTCAAACATTTTTATAAAATCAATCATGATAGCTTTTGAGTTGATTCCAACTCTCAAAAATCACATTTAACCATACCTATCTGAATATGTAATAATATTAAGGTTTACATACAGTGACTTTGGACTAGTACAAAAATAATGCTATATAGGCATTTCTAGTCACTTTAAATCATTAAATAATGAACTTAAACCAAAGTAATTATGAACCAACCCTTAAATCATATTCCCACATGTTAGAATATGTGGTGATGACATGTGTCCACATGATCCCATATTTTAAGTGGTGAATATTAAATCTTAGTTAATTTTCAATGAGTAGAAATTACTTTTCTCAAATAAAAGGAATGAAACTAGTTAATAAAATCTTGTGATGCTTGTGATGATAATAGATCATCAAATGTGTGCCTTAAAGTGCTAAGTAGACTATTTAAGTATTGTTTGGTGATTGTATGCTCCGTATGTATTTATAGACGGTAGTACCGACCAAGCTTTCTAGGAGGAGGAGTGCTATCAAGAGGAGGATGAAAACTTCAACCACTGCACTACACAAGGCAAGCCATCATTAACAATGCAAGCTAACACTTGCAAGTATAATGCTTAGCAAGCTAGAATTAAGTTAGATAATCTGAGCAAGATGCACTAGGCATGCTTTGGTTATACCACTTTGACTATTACTTACCCCAAGTATTATTTTCAAGCTTTACTTCCTTTACTTTACCAAGTCCTTTACTTGTTTAGAAGGTAGCATAAAAAAATATAAAACTTGACCTATCTAGATAACCTTAGATGTCATTCTATGGCATGAGATTGATCCCATCTTTCCACCTTAGTGAACACTCTTAACTTAGTAGCATAGAGCTAGATCAAAACGTGAGTCACTTTAGATGTGAACACTTGGTGAAAATGAATTATGAAAACCTTCGAATGATGAGTCATTCTATTGAGATGTTTTGACATGTGTTGAGAAACACAAATGGTTTATGATGATGAAAATGTTGAGGCATGAGCCTTAACCCTTTTACAAAAACTGATGGTTGGATTTGGATGCGATACCATTCCAATATTACCATACAACCACAATACCTGAATTGGCTAAGGCTTAGCCAGAAGTTTATATGCATTAGTATTAGTTCCCTCACAGGAGAGGTTTGAGCTGAGGCTACCTCTCAATGTTGTCCACCTATGCAGTGCCCAAGATGACAGATGGTCATGGTTAGGAGGCCATGCTCATAGGAGAGGTGCTTATACTAGGGTGTGTAAAGGGAAAATTATGTTTGATTATCTGCATACTAAGTATGATGATTCAGGGTTATCCCTGATAGATGTATCGAATCTTGTGGTGAAAGTGTACCACCTATGCAGAGTGTCAAACTATTCGAATAGCCGCGTCCGCGGTTATGGACTGTTGGACTAGCCATGCTGTTTCGCTGTCAGATGTTTTCAAACTAACTTATGAAATGAATGATGAATCTTGACTTGACCACAACAGAGTTGTGAGTATGACACTAGCTCCCCAACTTAAGTGATTCTAGAACTTTATTTTATCTTTCTTTGTTTTTGAACTCAGCTTAGGTTTCAAACTTAACTTCATAGTTAAACTTAGAGTTAGCATTTTACACTAGAACCTTCTTACTTGTTAGTGGTAGTTTGCGAGTACTTAAAGACTACTCATGGCTTTTGTCCCTAGCTATTCCTATGGCCAGACTATGAAGGAGACTACCAAGATGATGGCCAGCAGGACGGCTATGATAACTAGGACTATCTGCCTTCGTCAGCATTGCCTGTGCCCTTGAAGTTGGACCCACCGCTACGCTTATTATTTAGTCCGATGCTTGTTGTATTAAGACTGGATCATGAGATCCTTATTTGTGTAAGACCTTATTTATGGTTTGTAATGGATGATGTACTGTGATATCCAATCTGTTATGTCTCGCAAAAATGGTAATCCTGGGATTGCGATGTATGACATAACAGGCATCTGGGATTAAAAATCCGGGTGTTGACAAGTTGGTATCAGAGCCATCCTGACCATAGGAGACCCTAGTTAGAATGGACGTCCGAACAAAAACTTAATTTCAAAACCAAAGTGATTATTTATGAAAAACTATTTCCTCTCTTACTGTAACACCCTCGAATCGGCCCTATGCAAGTTTTAGCGCTTCCTACCAAACCCGCATAGAAACGATTCAAGGACGCCCACCAGGCACTTGCGTGCGGGTGGAAAACAAAGTAATAACATTACACAATAGTCCATGATGGAACCCACAGAACATATATATACAGCAACGACTCACTGAGTCAAGAATACAGATGTACAGTACAAAGATCCTAATCACCTTGAAAATGATACAACATCCGAGTACGGATAAGATGCAAATGGGGCTAAGAGCCCTGTAGAATAACCAATGGCGTCCATAACCCTGCCCAGGCCAAGCCGGAAGGGTAACCCTGCTAACGACGTCGATCGCAAACCTGCTAAAACAAAAGGGGGTGCCGACAAAGGGCGAAGGAAAAAGAGGAGCGTCAGTACTGAGGCCAGTACACGACGAGGCTAGAATTCGGCGGCTCTCGCCTACATAGGTATGGTGGACTGAAGCGGCAGCGAAGCATGTACGAAACAACCTATAGAGACTCGAAACCACTGTCGGCTATTAGAGAGGGATAAGAAAGACCTATTCGGGACAAACCTGGTACTAACACTAATCATACCCATCCTGGTATTCCCCCTCGAGACCAAACGAGGAAGTTAAACCGAGGAACTCACACAGTTGGCAGTTTTACTCATTCCGTTATAGTTGCATCACTTATTAATCAGATATAGATAGCATGAGTCATCCTGACAGCATAAGTAGTGGGCAGTTTTAGTTAACCATTCATTTATAGTTGCAGTACTTACTAGTCAGATACAATTAGCATGTGACATCCCAACCTAGCAGTTGTTGGCACTTTTATTTCATTCCATTGGAGTGGCGATACTTACTAGTCAGGTATAACATGACACGATACACCTCAGTTCCACTAGTGGTTGGCACTTTTATTATCCATTCCATTGTAGTGAAGCTGATTACTAGTCACATATTAAGTCAAATTTATAGCACTACTTTAGTTATGCTTGTCTATGATCGAGATACTATGCTCCAAGTCGTCCATAACCGGGACACGACTTTCAGAAAGATTTACCCTGCAGGGGTGCACAAATAGAAACACACACACGATCAACCTCGGAAAAACCAACTCAAAACCCAACGAGGCTTTCACGACAAAGCAATCACAGGATTCATAAAATATTTCAGGGGCCACCCCATTAAGCTACCCGCAACGAAGTTGGACGGCTCCGAGATGGACCCAAGGTTTGTGAAAATGGTTGTAAACGACTGGGAACCCGAAAGTGTGACTGGGCTTGTCGATACCGCGAAAACATTCCACGTTCCAAAACAGTACAGGTGCTCCACGCACAATCATAAATAAAGCAGTAAGCATGACATAAGTACAGGATAGTAATAAAGCCCCAAACTACTTTGTGGCCCCAAGAAATACGAAATGAATCAAGCTCTAGCTAAGGGGATTCATGGTCCCATATGTGGATAGTGCGATAGTCAAGGAACAGGTATCAAGTACTCGGGGTCCTACGGGACACAAGTGAGCGTGGAAAAACCAAATAACATCTATTGCCCACCGATGCCTCTGCATTAGTTATATCTATTCCCAGCATTTTAACAGTTGGATTTAAAGTCATGATCATCTCCACCATTAAGCATCTCCACCATTTATCATGTGCCAACTTGCCGTCAACGGTGGAACGACAACGACGCGAAGCAACACATGAGTAAGCAACTATGACTCGCAAGGCCGACCATCTACCAAACAACAGGCAATAGGATGTGTCCATGGCAATATAGAGGCTACAAGGATTATAAATGGTGCACGGGAACTAAAGCATCACAATACGGGTAGCAATAGATCAATAGGAGGAAGTAAAGACTATAAATGCAAAATAGGTAGAAAGGGGGAGAATTCTCGCCTGGGAAGCACTGCCGGAGATACATATCCGAAGGACTTGTCGATACTCGCATCAACTCAACGGCCTAATCCGCGAAGAACCAAAGCACTAAAAGAAACACCGGATGCACTATTTAATACTACGACAGAATATCAGGCATGATGCATGTATGACATGGCAAAGGTGCGATGCAACTAGGCAATATTAAGCGGAACCGGGGTCCCGACAATTAATTAGATGGTTCATGTTGTTTAGTTACCCCGTAGTTTAAATGTGGTCTTAACAAGGCAATGGTATCGGTTCGCTACACAGATTTAAATGGAGTCCGGAATAAGACTAGAATAGCCCGCATATAGTCTCCATATTTAATTTAGGTGAATCAACTATTTAACCCAACCCACCAGATGACATGTATGCAAGCATGATGATTTAATGATGCGACAGCTATATGTCATATTATAAAAATAGAGGCTTAGGGTCACACATCTGGGTTCAGAAGATCATGGGCTCCGAGGGCCTCGGGGTTCGGGTCTTCGGACTCCGGGATCAGTCTCGAGTGGCGTCGGCGGTGGACGAACTTGGCGGTTCTCGACAGTTTCATCGTCGATGAAGATCCTCTGGGTCTTGGTCTCGCGGATAGCAACACATCATCATCAAAGATTGCATATACAACAAAGCTCTCACGTCATGTGGCCACTGGTTACGGCTATAGCACCAAAACAGACGAACAACACAGGACATGTGCAACACGAGGGCTTACGAGAGCGGAGGCGAGCGCATAGCGGCCAGCATCAGCGCGTGCTCGCGGCTAGAGGACGAGAACAGGGGCACTCCCCCGGGCAGGGGCACCTATGCATCGCGGGGAGGCGTCGCTGCAGAGGGGAAGCAGCCAGTGACCAGAGAACAGGCGACGTGGCGACGCGGACGGGGAGGCGCAGGAGGGTGGGGAAGGCCGGGTCCGGGCGGCAGCAAGGTGGGGATGGCGGCTGAAAAAGAGGCGGAGGGAGGGGCACCGGTGAAAGGAGCTCCAGGGAGACGAGGTCCAGGTGAGGCGGACGGGGTGGCGGCCGAGAGTGGAGTGAGGCCGGGGCACGACAGGAACGTGCGAGCGGAGGGAGGCGAGGTCGCGATGCGGAAGAGAGAGAGGTTGGGGACGGGATGGCGACGGGGGCCGCGGCGTCGTGGTGGCCGAGCAGGAGGCGAAAGGGACGGCCCCGGCGGCAGGCCGGCTCGAGAGGGACGAGGCGGCGGGGCGCGCGGTGGAGGGCGGCGGTTGGTGTAGAAAGATTGGGGAATACCGGGTTAGAGAGGGAGAGAGAGGAGCGTGCGATGGGGTCTCCGCGTGCGGGGCGCGGTTAGCGGCAGGTGGGGGGAGCGTGGGCCTAGGGTGGAGTCAGGTGGTGTTGGGCATCGTGCAGGTGGGTGGGAGAGGGCGCGTCTCACGGGCGCGGAGCGGGAGCGCGAGGCTGGCTCATATGCGGTGCAGCGCTGGAGCAGGGGGGCCCGGCTGCATGCGGAAGGGAGCTGCGCACGGGGCACGCGTGTGTGCGGGTTGGTGTGTGGAGGAGCGGGGGTGTGGTGGCTGGTGGACAGGTGGGAGGTGGGGAGATGGTGAGGTGGCCAGGCGGGGTGAGGTGGCGAGCAGCGATTGGCTCGGGTGAGGTGGAGGGATGGAGGAAGTGGCTGGCGGCGGGGCTAGTGGTTGCATGCTGTGTGGGAAGGTGGTGGCAGGAGGAAGCTGGGGTGCGGCTGAGGAAAAGGAGAGAGGAAAGGATTAGGGTAGGTGGGGAGATGGGTTGGGTTAGGGTTTAGACTAGGTTTGGGTATTTTTGGGGGTGGCCGGCTGGGCCGGTTCGGGCCTGGTTCGGCTGCCCCCTAAAAATAATATAAATATTTTACTTGTTTAAAACAGGGCTTTTGAAATCCGTTTTTATGCGAAACAAAATATTCCGGCCAAGCCCGGGTTTTGTATTTGAATAAAGACGGGGCTTATTTAGAAAACAAAATAGGTTTTCGAAAATAGTTTTGAGACAAACATATGCAGGATGATGACGATGCTCAAATGCAGTGTGGCATGATGCCAGGAGCATGCGGTCATGATGATGCAATGCACCAAAAACACAACGATTTTCTAGTAGTGGTTTTAGCGGGATGCCACAGTTCGACACCACTAACAAGGGATCTCGCCCTCGAGATCCGCCTCATGGTACCGGGAAGAAGGTCGACAATCTGAATCTTCTCGCTTCATGTAGATCCTCGCGACACCACTAACAAGAGGTCGTTGTCCGTGATCGTCCAGAGGACACTCCGGGAACAAAGGGCGAAGGTAGAGATATGAACAAATAAAGCCACCTCTAGCTTCCGTGGACGGAGTAAATTGCTGAATCCACCGATTCAATCTACAAAAGCGAATGATCAGAGTAGTGGTATGGTCGCGACTCCATCCCGCACTCAAAACATTACTCTATACATGAATAGTTGAATTATGCAATCAACTCTCGAAATCAGACTAAAGATCTCAACAAGCGAGGTTCGGAAACAAAGGAGTGATGCAAGGTTTCATCGGATCTGATGTAGATGAGGTCGTCGTGTTGGAAAACACCGGAAGGCACAAGAAGGAACAAAGAGAAGTCCAACAGATAAAGGATTCCTCAGATAGGATGAAGACCGGATGTAGAAGCACCCTTACGAAAGGAGGAAGCGAAACCCTGAAGGTACGACGGAAACCCAACCTCGAGAAATCCTAGACTCGAAGAGAGGTAAGAGAACAGATTCAAAACACGCAAAGGTAAGAGGAGAATAGCATAGGGGTAAGGAGTAAAAGCAGACCTAATCAGATCTATCCAACCTATTTTTCAAAATAGTTTTGACACTCTACAACGTCCGTTAGCTAGGTTATCCTTCAGGCTGGACCAGCGGGGTATCGTAACTGCTGAGCTCTGATACCACTCTTTAACATCCTTGAATAGGCCCTATGCAAGTTTTACCACTTCCCGCCAAACTCGCATAGAAAAGATTCAAGGACACCCACCAGGCACTTGCGTGCGGGTGGAAAACAAAGTAATAACATTACACAATAGTCCACGATGGAACCCATAGAACATATATATATACAGCAACGACTCACTGAGTCAAGAATACAGATGTGCAGTACAAAGATCCAAATCACCTTGAAAACGATACAACATCTGAGTACAGATAAGATGCAAATGGGGCTAAGAGCCCTGAAGAATAACCAATGGCATCCATAACCCTGCCCAGGCCAAGCCGGAAGGGTAACCCTGCTAACGACGTCGATCGCAAACCTGCTAAAACAAAAGGGGGTGCCGACAAAGGGCGAAGGAAAAAGAGGAGCGTAAGTATTGAGCCCAGTACACGGCGAGGCTAGAATTCAGCGGCTCTCGCCTACATAGGTATGCTGGACTGAAGCGGCAGCAAAGCATGCACGAAACAACCTATAGAGACTCGAAACCACTGTTGGCTATTAGAGAGGGATAAGAAATACCTATTCGGGACCAACCTGATACTAACACCAATCATACCCATCCTGGTATTCCCCCTCGATACCAAACGAGGAAGTCAAACCGAGGAACTCACACAGTTGGCAGTTTTACTCATTCCGTTATAGTTGCAGCACTTACTAATCAGATATAGATAGCATGAGTCATCCTGACAGCATAAGTAGTGGGCAGTTTTAGTTAACCATTCAGTTATAGTTGCAGTACTTACTAGTCAGATATAATTAGCATGTGACATCCCAACCCAGCAGTTGTTGGCACTTTTATTTCATTCCATTGGAGTGGCGATACTTACTAGTCAGGTATAACATGACACGATACACCCCAGTTCCACTAGTGGTTGGCACTTTTATTATCCATTCCATTGTAGTGAAGCTGATTACTAGTCACATATTAAGTCAAATTTATAGCACTACTTTAGTTATGCTTGTCTATGATCGAGATACTGTGCTCCAAGTCGTCCATAACCGCGGACATGGCTTTCAGAAAGATTTACCCTGCAGGGGTGCACAAATAGCAACACACACATGATCAACCTCGGAAAAACCAACTCAAAGCCCAACGAGGCTTTCACGACAAAGCAATCACAGGATTCATAAAATATTTCAGGGGGCCACCCCATTAAGCCACCCCATTCGATGAAGATCCTCTGGTTCTTGGTCTCGCGGATAGCAACACATCGTCATCGAAGATTGCACAAACAACAAAGCTCTCACGTCATGTGGCCACTGGTTACGGCTATAGCACCAAAACAGACGAACAACACAGGACATGTGCAACACGAGGGCTTATGAGAGCGGAGGCGAGTGCACAGCGGCCAGCATCAGCGTGTGCTCGTGGCTAGAGGACGAGAACAGGGGCACTCCCCCGGTTAGGGGCACCTGTGCGTCGCGGGGAGGCGTCGCTGTAGAGGGGAAGCAGCCAGCGACTGGAGAACAGGTGACACAGCGACGCAGACGGGGAGGCGCAGCAGGGTGGGGAAGGACGGGTCCGAGCGGCAGCAAGGTGGGGATGGCGGTGGAAAAAGAGGCGGAGGGAGGGGCACCGGTGCAGAGGAGCTCCGGGGAGATGAGGTCCAGGCGAGGCGAGCGGGGTGGCGGCCGAGAGTGGAGTGAGGCCCGGGTGCGGCAGGAACGTGTGAGCGGAGGGAGGCGAGGTCGTGATGCGGAAGAGAGAGAGGTTTGGGATAGGATGGCGACGGGAGCCGCGGTGGCACGGCGGCCGAGCAGGAGGCGAGAGGGATGGCCCCAGCGGCGGGCCAGCTCGAGAGGGACGAGGCGGCAGGGCGCGCGATGGAGGGCGGCGGTTGGTGGAGAAAGATTGGGGAAGACCGGGTTAGAGAGGGAGAGAGAGGAGCGTGCGATGGGGTCTCCACGTGCGGGGCGCGGTTAGCGGCAGGTGGGTGGGGGAGCGTGGGCCCAGGGTGGAGTCAGGTGGTGTTGGGCATCATGTAGGTGGGCGGGAGAGGGCGCGTCTCGCGGGCGTGGAGCGGGAGCATGAGGCTGGCTTGTATCACGGTGCATGCTGGCTGTGAGTAGGGGAGGCTCAGCGTCTTGGCAGTTGGTGTGTGGAGGAGCGGGGGTGTGGTGGCTGGTGGACAGGTGGGAGGTGGGGAGATGGTGAGGTGGCCAGGCGGGGTGAGGTGGCGAGCAGCGATTGGCTCGGGTGAGGTGGAGGGGTGGAGGAAGTGGCTGGCGGCGGGGCTGGTGGTTGCATGCGGTGTGGGGAGGTGGCGGCAGGAGGAAGGCTGGTGAGAGGAAAAGGAGAGAGGGAGGGATTAGGGTAGGTGGGGAGATGGGTTGGGTTAGGGTTTAGACTAGGTTTGGGTATTTTTGGGGGTGGCCGGCTGGGCCGGTTCGGGCCTGGTTCGGCTGCCCCCTAAAAATAATATAAATATTTTATTTGTTTAAAACAGGGCTTTTGAAATCCGTTTTTATGCGAAACAAAATATTCCGGCCAAGCCCGGGTTTTGTATTTGTCTAAAGACGGGGCTTATTTAGAAAACAAAATAGGTTTTCGAAAATAGTTTTGAGACAAACATATGCAGGATGATGACGATGCTCAAATGCAATGTGGCATGATGACATTAGCATGCGGTCATGATGATGCAATGCACCAAAAACACAGCGATTTTCTAGTAGTGGTTTTAGCGGGATGCCATACTTACCCTTGGGAATTCTTCCTTTCCCAAAAATTCTTGTTCCTCCAATTCTTACATTACTACCTAAAATTTGACACACTTGATCACTTCACTAACTTCCTCATCTTAAATTCTTGTAGATGGAGACTCAGTTCAGCAAGTTCTACCAATTGGGCAATGGAGGCTAGCTGATCTTCGAGAGGGATCTGGATTCACTATCTGAGTTATTGGGACGCCCGCATCCGGAGTTTCTTGGAGCTCAACTTCCAGGACCCCCAGGAGGAGATTTACAGTGGCTAGTCACCGCCGATCTTCGAGGAAGCATCGAAGCACCAACATCCGGGAGAATCCAGTTCTCCGTGAGAGAGAACAACTGGCTAGATGGATTAGCCAGGGCAATGCATGAAGCTCTCGCACATCTGTGTGCCCTTAGTGTCAACCAAATCCAAGGAACCCGTTTTGCTCACTATGCAAGACGTGACTTCATGGGAATGCCGATGAAGATGCCCAGTCACCCGGAGCTGAAGCGTCAAGTGGAGAACCTTGACTTCCTGTTGTACGATCGCCAGAAGGAATTGGAAAATGCTAGGGAGTTCGTCAACCACAACTGTGCCATTGCTGTTCAAAAGGCCTAGACTTTCTCACTGCTTGTCAAGGACCGTCAGTCTCTTCGCCTCCAGCGTGAGAAGAAGGATCGCACCATAGCCTGTCTTCGCAAGAAGGTGGCCAACCTCGAGAAGACCGTCAAGGAGCAAGAAGCTCAGCTTGCAGCAAAGGAGGAAGAAGAGGAGGGTGAAGACATCCAGGGAGATATGGATTCTTACCTCAGCAATGATGATGACTTTCTGGAGGAGGATGCCGTGGACTTCTACACTGACGATGAGGACTCCGATTTCATCGATGATGAGTAGATGCACTAGAGCACTGTCGTAGCATGAGATGTATCAGTCCCACTGTATCGTAGCTTGCATAATGGTTCTTCAAACCATCTGTTTTCCTTTGTTGTTGTGGTGTTTGTGTGTTTGTATCGTGTGCTTGTTTGCATGAATGAAATGAAGTTAGTTGCAAAATCTGAGTCAAACTCCAAGTTTTAATCTCGAAACCAAAACCATGAACCTGAGAACTTTCCCTCTTAACCCTTTATCTACCTCAATCTTCAGATGACTCGTGGAAACCAAGGAGGGAGCAGCTCGTTGCAAGACCCAATGCTACAGATCTTGCAGAATCTCATCACAGACCGGGAAGCAAGCAGGGCAGAGTGCCAAGCTAATCTAGCAACATTGCAACAGATCGCCCAGATGGCCTCAACAACCAGAACCATGGAAATCAGGATCATCATGGATCCAAACTCAAAAACTTTCAGAATACCAATCCCCCAATCTTCAACCAAGCTGAAAACCCACTAGATGCTGATGACTGGCTGTAGACAATGGAAAACAACTTGGAAGTAGCAGGAGTTGATGACAACGAGAAAGCTCTCTTCGCCACCCACTACCTGGCAGGAGATGCAAGAGCTTGGTGGACTAGCATCCGTAACATGAACCATGGTCAAGTGATGACATGGGAAGCCTTCAAAATCAAGTTCAGCCACACCCACGTGCCGCAGGGCCTTCAAAATGAGGGATGAATTCAGAGAGTTGAAGCAAGGCAGAATGACTGTGGTAGAGTACCGTGACAGATTCCTGTCACTTGCAAGGTATGCACCCGATGAGATCAACACGGAGGCCAAGAAGAAGGAGAGATTCCTGAACGGACTACATGATGAGGTCCAAACTGTCCTCGTCAATATCCGCTTCGAGGATCTCGAAGAGCTAGTCGACTCTGCCATTCAGATGGAAGGGAAGATTAACCAGGCAAACAACAACCGCAAATGTCGTATGATGCAGCAAACTGGATCCAGCAGTCACCAGAAGTACCGTCCCAACCCCTCACCAGGATATGCACCAAGGAACAACCGACCCCCAATGTCTCGCCCAAGCTACCCCAACCGTAGCGGAGGCAATGTGAAGTCTGGAGGAAACAACCACAACTCCGACAACACCAACAATTTCAACCGTGCCCCTCCCAAGAGCAACAACAACAACAACAACAACACTGCACCCAGAACTGGCAGCAATGCTATGCCTGTCGTAGCAAAAGACAAGTCTCAGATAACTTGTTTCGAGTGTGGAGTTAAGGGCCACTATTCCAATGAGTGTCCCAAGAAGACTGTCGCCACTGCCAATGTGAATGCCCCAGCTCAACAGCAGCGTCATGTTCAACCAGGGAGAAGATTTGCCCCAGGGAACCCTCACAACCGCAACGGTCGTGTCTTCCACATGAACGTCGAGGAAGCTCAAGAAGCGCTAGACGTAGTGCTGGGTATGTTTTCTGTCAACTCAGTTTTAGCAAGAGTATTGTTTGATTCGGGAGCATCGCATTCATTTATCACCGAAGAATTTGCATGCACTAGTAAGATCCACCCAACCAACTTGAAGCATGCCATGATAGTTCAAATCCCTGGATCAACTACAAAAGCTAGAAAAATTTACAAAGCCGTGCCTATCAGAATACATGGGATAGATTTTTATGCCAACCTAATTGTACTCGGAACCAAAGGATTGGAAGTAATACTAGGTATGGACTAGATGTCAAGGCATAAAGGACTGATAGACTGTGCTAAGAAAGCCATCACCATGACCACTAGCTCTGGAGTAACAGTAGAGCATATATCTGAAACCTTACCCCGTCAATTCAAGTGCAACAAGAGTCTAGCCCTACCTACCATTGACCAAGTCCAAGTAGTCTGTGAATACTCCGACGTATTCCCACATGAATTGCCAGGTATGCCCCCGGATAGGGATATTGAGTTCATTATCGAACTAATCCCCAGAACCGGACCCATAGCCCAGAGACCCTATAGCATGAACCCCTCAGAGCTAGTGGAATTGAAGAAGTAGTTGGATGCCATGTTAGCAACATGCTTGATTCAACCAAGCGCATCACCATGGAGATCATCAGTGTTATTCGTCAACAAGAAAGATGGAGGCAACCATCTGTGCACCGATTACAGAAAGTTAAATGACGTCACCATCAAGAACAAGTACCCTTTGCCAAAGATAGAGGATCTATTTGATCAGTTGACTGGAGCTCAGGTATTCTCAAAGATTGATCTTAGGACTGGTTATCACCAACTTAAGATTCGTGCAACAGATATTCCAAAGATCGCCTTTACTACTCGCTATGGTTTATACGAGTATATGGTTATGTGTTTTGGATTAACCAATGCCCCTGCTTATTTCATGAATCTCATGAATAAGATCTTTATGAATTTCCTAGATAAGTTTGTATTTGTGTTTATCGATGATATCCTTATCTACTCCAAGTCAGAAGAAGAGCATGAGCAACATCTGAGAATCATCCTAGAAACCTTGAGAGAGCATCGGTTATATGCCAAGTTTAGTAAATGTGAGTTCTGGCTGAAAGAAGTAGGATTCCTAGGACATATTGTGTCTGCCGGAGGAGTCTCTGTTGATCCCGCCAAGATCAAAGATGTCGAAGAATGGGAAGCCCCAACCACTCAAACCTAACTCCGTGCATTTCTCGGATTAGCAGGATACTACCGCAAGTTCGTAGAAGGATTCTCGAGCATCACCAGACCCATGACCCAATTTTTGAAGAAGGACAAGAAGTTTGAATGGAACGACAAATGTGAAGCCAGTTTCCAGGAGCTGAAGAAGAGATTGATATCAGCCCCAATACTAATCATGCCAGATATCAAGAAGCCGTTTGATGTGTATTATGATGCATCCAAGATTGGTCTCGGATGTGTATTGATGCAAGAAGGAAAAGTTATCGCCTATCTGTCTCAACAACTGAAGCAGCATGAGCAGAACTATCCGACCCATGATCTTGAATTAGCAGCCATAGTGTTGGCATTGAAGACATGGCGTCATTATCTGATGGGTAATTGCTGTGAGATTTACTCAGATCACAAGAGCTTGAAGTATATTTTCACTCAGAAGGAGCTGAATATGAGGCAAAGGAGATGGATAGAGTTAATCAAGGATTATGACCTTGACATTCACTATCACCCCGGCAAAGCCAATGTGGTAGCGGATGCTCTTAGCAGATTGCCGTGTAGGCTAAATACGATGATCAAAGAGAAGCAGCCAAGTTTGTATGAGGAGTTGGAGCAGTTTAGAACTGAGCTGGTTAGCAAAGGATTCTTAGCTAGCATTGAACTTCAACCCACATTAATCAGCCAAATCAAGGAAGCCCATAAGGGAAATGAAGTATCGACAGAATCAAACATCGTATTGGTATAGGAAAGGTACCTGGATTCACCAAAGACGAAGGAGTTCCGTGGTATAAAGGACGTATATGTGTGCCAGCAGATTCGGAGCTGAAGCAAGTTATCATGCAGGAAGCTCATGATACTCTTTATTCTATCCACCCCGGAGGAACGAAGATGTATCAAGATTTGAAAGAGCAATTTCGGTGGCACAAGATGAAGAGAGAAATCGGAAGCTACATCGCCAAGTGTGACATCTGCCAAAGAGTCAAAGCAGAACATCAAAGACCCGTAGGACTGTTGCAACCTTTGCAGATTCTGGAATGGAAATGGGATTCTGTCGGAATGGACTTTATCACCGGTTTGCCTACTTCTAGTAGGGGAATGACTCAATCTGGGTCATAGTTGATAGACTGTCCAAGGTATCTCACTTTATACCTATCAAGACAACCTACCAAAGTTCGAAGCTAGCAGAGTTGTATATTGCTAGAATTGTTAGTCGGCATGGAACCCCCAAGACCATAGTATCAGATCGAGGAACCCAATTTACTTTGAGATTTTGGCAGAAAGTTCAGGAAGGATTAGGCACCAAGTTGAATTTCAACACCGCTTATCACCATAACCGATGGATGATCGAGAGAGTCAACCAAATCTTAGAGGATATGCTCAGAGCTTGTGTGTTAGAATATGGATCAAAATGGGAAGACTGCCTGCCTTTCGCAGAATTCTCATATAACAACAGTTATCAAGCTAGTTTGCAGATGGCACCATTTGAGTTCCTATATGGAAGAAAGTGTCGCACCCCTTTGAATTGGCCGCAAGTAGGAGAGAGTCAGATCTTCGGACCCGACATTCTCAGAGAAGCCGAAGAAAAGGTGCACAAAGTCCATGAGCACCTCAAGACCGCCCAATCCAGACAGAAGAGTTATGCTGACAAGAGAAGGAGAGACCTGACTTTCAATGTCAGAGATTTTGTATATGTCAAGGTTTCGCCATTGAAAGGAATGCAACGCTTTAGTCTGAAAGGAAAGTTACCCCCAAATATATCGGCCCTTCAAGATTCTGAACCGTCGAGGAGAAGTATCGTATCAACTAGAACTACCAGAAGAGATGTCTGCCATCCATAGTGTGTTCCATATCTTGTTACTTCGCAAATGCTTAGAAGTGCCAGAGAAGACTGAAGTTTTCAAGAACATCGATCACCGAGCTGTTGAGATCAACAATGACCTGACATATCGTGAAGTGCCCATCTGTATCCTGGAGGAAGCTTACAGAACCACCAGAACCAGGAGTATCAAGTTTCTCAAGATTCAATGGAGCAACCATACCGAAGAGGAAGCCACTTGGGAGCGAGAAGATTACATTAGGACAGAGTTCTCAAATCTCTTTAGTTCCTAGTTTTCTTTCGTAAATATCGGAACGAGATTTTGTTTAAGGGAACAAGCTTTGTAACATCCCAAAACTATAATCCAAGATATTAAGATCCAAATCAGCAAAATTTAGAGTTAACCAAAAAACTTTCCCAATTAAAATTATTAAAGCATTCATATGTGTGTGCATTTAAATAGGAGTTGTTTTGAATTGCCTTGTTTAAGTGATCCATTGCTTGTAAAAGGATTCTTAGGTGAAATAAACATCATCTAGATCATTCCCAAACAAATCCCAAAGAAAAACAAATCAAAATGAATAAAAGAAAGAAATGGTCATTTGTGCCATTTTAATCAACATGCCTACTTTGGCTATTCCTAGTGTCGTTGTATTGGGAACGGCAGTACCTAAAAAGGTTAGATAGAGGTGTGGGGACTAGCAGGAAAGCTATCGACGACGTCCGCAGGCGAGATTGGATACTGCGGCGTGGGACGCAAGAAGTACCAGTTCGGGGCCCTCGTGGTGAGGTAAAGCCCCTACTCACACTGATCGACTATGTGGAATATCTGAGCTACAAGTGCTCCTCGAGCTATATCCTTTAGCTACCGCCTTAAATGAACTGAGACCAACCCTTTCTCGAGGCCTCCTCTCCTTATATAGGAAGAGGCAAGGGTCTCAGCTGGCTAGTCCGTGGCAGGCCCAGTGAGTCCCAGTGGCTAGTCATCTGATACCAGCATGGTATGTCACATCGGTGTATGAGCGGTATGGCTGTCGTAGGCACAGTGGACGCCGTGCGAGCCCGTCGTCAGCATAGGCCACTGTTCCCGCGTTAGCCACGCCAAGTCTTCGGTATGGGCGGGTGGTTGCCCGTCTTGTCGTTGTACAGGGCGTACCGTGCACTGATACGCACGTCGTCCTGTCCCCCTGATTGGGTCCGGCTATGTTGTTGTATCAGGCTACCTCATCAGGGTCCGGCTACCGGGTGGTAGCCGGTCCCTCCTGTCCTGTCCGGCTGCATCTGGTCAGCCGGCTGAGACCGACTGTCCTGTTTCTTATTCGGGTGGGGTACCCGGGGATCATCCCCCTGACACTAGCCCCCGAGCGCGTGTGGATTCCGCCCTTGGGCGAAATGCGCGCGTGCTCCCTTTTGCTTTTCGAATTTTGATCCGGCTGAGCCTGGCGGTTGTGCTACCTGTGACGTCAGTGCTGACGCCGGCCACGCGCGCACGCGCCATCATTGCTCTATGGCAGGCAGCGTAACGTCCCATCGCGCGTCGCCTCGGGGAACTGCTTGCCCGGCGCCTCGGTTTCCGTCCCAGGATCTTCTACGCATCCCGTCCCGGCACACGGGATCCAGGCGGCGGTTGGGATGTGAGTCGCCCGGATGCGAGCCATGTGGCCCCGCCGACGGTTGCCCTTCCGGTCCTTTAAAGGGATGCCGCGGGGGGCGATTCTTTTCGCCGCTCCAGCTGCAATCCTCCTCTCCTTCTCGCACGCTGCTGCTCCTGTGCTCTTGCCCTCTGAGCCGCCCGCTCGCCGCCGTCGACGCTACAGGCCACCGTCACTCCTCCGTTGCCGCTCCTTCTCCTCAGCCGGAAATGGCCGCTGACCGCGGAGCCTGGTGCGGTTCCTCCGTCACCGAGGATCAGATTGCAAAGTACCGCGCGACCCGCGTCCTCCCGCCAGCGGAGGAGGTGGCGGTGCGGTTGGCGCCGGTGGGGGAAGAGTCGTCGCATCCGGCGGAGGAGGAGCGCGTGATCTTCCTCTCGCTTTTTGGCGGGTTATTGGCGCTGCATCCCTTCTTCCTCACGTTTCTGGCCTTCTTCGACCTCCGCCTCCACCACCTCGGCGCCAACGCCATCGGAACGCTGACGCACTTCATGGCCTTCTGCGAGAGCTACCTCGGGATCCAACCGGATCTCGGGCTCTTCTTAAGCTCTTCCGAAGTTCGGCCCAGTCCAAGATACGAAGGGGCCGCTAGTAAATGCTGCGGCGGCGCCTCCATATACTCCCGCTCCCAATCCGGCTACCCGAAGTTCTTGCTCCAGGACACGATACGGTTGTGGCAGCAGTCGTACTTTTATGTCAAGAACGTCACCGGCATCGACCGGATAAACCTGCCGGCCTTCCAAGACGTCGAGTCCAGCCGGCAAAACTGGGATTTGAAGGTCTACGGCGACAAGGCGGAGAAGGACGCGATGCTGGAACGCATGCGCTCCCTTGTCACCTGCCAGCTAACCCGTCGGGACATCACCCTTAGATGGATGTCCCGGCTGATGATGCCGCTCCAGCAGCGGGCACACAAGATGTGCTTCTACTCCGGCCGGCTAGACCCGACCCGGCTATCGCGCCGTGATCCCCGCTACCACAACTAGAAGGAGTGGTTGTGGACGATCAGCAAGGAGCGGCTGCCGGAGAACTGGAAGTTCAGCCTGGTACCCTACAGCCGGGAGAACCGCGCGCCCCGAGTAAGTTCTTGTAGCCAGAATTTTTGCTTGTTCCCTCTGTTATTTCCTTGTTCTGTCTGGCTGACCCTTTTGCGTTTGCCAGATCTTCCCCTGCATCCTTCACGAGGAGGGCGACGCTCCTCTCGAGGTGTTCGCGCCGGACTTGCCCGAGCCACGCGCTCGGCGATCCGGCGAGGAATCGGATGGGGATGGCGATGCCTTCCCCAGCCGGAACGACGAGCCGGACGCTGATCCGCACGCGGTGGTGCACGAGGAGGAGGATGCCGGCCCGACCGCGGAGCCGGCGACGCGCGCCATGGCGGACGGCGAGGCAGGCGGGAGCGGCTTCGGCCACTCCGGATCCCGCCGGCCTGCGGGGGAGGAGCTGGCTCCGAAGAGGGGCCGGACTAGCGCCCTGCCGCCAAGCCGGCTTGGCCGGAAGAAAGGGCCGCCCCCGGTTGTGCCGGGGTACGTTTTTCTCCCTCCCCCCCTTGGTGCTTTCTGTTTGTTTTGCCTTGTCCTTGTTTTTCTGACTTTAGCCTGTTTTGCTCTTGTCTTTTCCTCTTTCTCTTTAGCGCACTGGTTTCTTTCGGCGCCGCGAGCCCGGCTCGGACGCCAGCCGGGTCGCCGCCTCGCGCCCCGACTGATCCAACCGGCGCCTCCCCTTCCTCTGAGGCGCAGCCTCCTTCTCCTCCTCAAGCCGAGCCGGCTGCCCCCTCCTAGCCGGAGGGTCCCCAGCCGGAAGCGACTCGCTCCCAGCCGGAAGGTTCCTCATGGTAGCTGAGCTCTTGGTAAGGAGCTTGTCATGGTGGCGGCAACGACTCGACGGCGCTCGGAGGAGTGGCAGACAACGGTGCTCGCAGCGAAGGAGTCCTTGGCCGTCAATGCCGTGGACGACGACGCCTCTTCCGCCGCTTCGCTGTCGGATCTTGCCGCCACGCTCGAGCTGGCGGTGAAGGAGATCCGGCTGCTTGAGGCCACAGCCGGTGGGAACCGGACGCTGGAGCAGAAGCTTGCTGCAGCCAACGGGACCTCCCAGAGTAAGTCCGCCTCACCCGTCTGGCTCCTTTTTTTTTGATAGTCGGCTTCGTTGCAGCTGTCCTCGTGTGCGCCCAGCGCGAGATCGATCGCTTGAAGAAAGCGAACGACCGGCTGAGCAGGTCCAACTCCACGCTGCGCTTGCAGAACAAGGGCCCTTGCAGCGAGTAGGCGGCCTGGAGGCTACCGTCAAGGGCACGACGCCTCGCTCGCTAGCCGGGCGAAGCGCTCTCCTTCTCGAGGCCGAACAAGGACCAAGAAGGAGATAAACGCTAGCGGTCAAGGAGAAGGCGCTGGTGGAGGAGCTGATGCAAGTCGGCCACACTGCCAAAGGTGAGTTCTTTCTTCCGTCTTCTTTTCTTTCCGGATCCGGTAGCCGGATTTGACTCCTCTTTTCTGACAGCCTTTTACCCCGGCATAGACCTGCTGGCCTACAACCGGCTGCAAGAGAACTGGCCGGGAGCGCAGCCGACGGCTCAGGAGATCGTCATTCTTCTTGGCGAGGAGGCCGCAAAGCTTCGTCAGGCGGCGCGGGACATCTTCTCCTTTATGTGGCCGGAGGCTCCGGTTCCGGAGACGATGGCGCAGCTGGCGGCGTAGGTGGGAGAGGTGCCGGCTGCGGTGGACCGGCTGCGGGATCTGGCGGCGCGGGGTGGGGCGGAGATGGCCCTGGCGCTGATGCTTTCCTGGTACAAGGATGCTCGCGTCGAGAAGATCGACGGGGGCTTCCGAGCCGGAGCCGATCTTGCCGCCATCCGCCAAGCCCATCCGGAGCTTCACGGGTCCGCCATCAAGATTGCCGACTACGTGGATCCGGACGAGGTGCTCACCGACTCGGAGTCCCCCGATACTCCGGATGCGGAGTCCTCGGTGCCGCCGTCTGCCAGCGCCGGAGCCGGAACAAGCACTGCGGCTCCGCCCCCGCCTCCAGCATCTGCCAGCCAGGAGTGTCCCCACGGCAAAGGCCCTGCCGTTTAGCTGTTGCCCCGAGATGCCGGGTGTATTTTTCTTATTCTAGATTATCGTAAAACTTGTCTGTCTGTACCGGCTATCTTTGATGTTGGGTAACTCTCGGGAGCTTCGTCTCCCTTTTGCTTGTTAATATTGAATTCTTGGGTCTTCCTTTATTTGTGTCTTGAGTTTTCCTTTGATATCTTTGCCGGCTCACTTCGCCCGACTGACCTAGCCCAGCTACACACTTTTAGCCGGATGAACTACACCTCCGGTGAGGCGGCGCTGCCACTGAGTGTAACCGAGATTCGGAGTAGTGGCGTAGCAGTGCTTTGAATCTTCCTTGTTCTTCCTGCTCTTCTAACTTTATCCATTGGCCTCGCCCATGGCTGCTTTCAACGGCTGGGCGCCTTGGGGAACCAACATTCTAGTGGGCGCGTGGCGCCTGCTGGTGTAACCCGAGATTGGAGTAGCTGGCGTGGCAGTGCTTGATCTTTCTTGTCCTTATTGCTCCGCCTTGCCCTCACCTAGGCTCCGAACTGCCATTACGCCATTAGTCGGCCAGAACTACAAGATTCCACTGGGGCACTTGGCGCACCAGTGGGTGTAGCCCGAGATTGGGCTTGATGAAGGCAAGGGCTTCGAATCTTCTTTCCTTCTCCTGAATTCCGACTCGAAGTAGTTGGACAAGAACGCACATATGCATACACATACATCTTCATAGGTTAATAGGTTAGTCTGTCAAATCATAGCCGGAAAACGGCTTATTTTTTCAAAAACTGGCTTGCTCCTTTCTAGGCACTTAGTCGCTTTCTCGTGTGTTCTGCTGTTTTCGCTGCGTCCTTGCCGGACAGCCGGGTTGCGGGCTGCAGCCGGAATCGAAGGGAGCTGACAGTACATTACGCACGGTACTAGCGGCTTAGCGGCTAGATTGGTTTGAGGTAGTTGCGGGGCCGGGACGCCCGATCTGTGACGCCTCTTCCCTGTTTTTCATGTGGGATGCCTCAGGCTTTTGCTCTTGCTAGCTGGACAGCCGGGTTGCGGTCTGTAGCTGAGACGAAGAGTGGGCCTCTGACATCATCGCACACTACTCAGCCGGATAGTTGGCTTAACAGGCCGGGCCAGCTGGCGAGCCCCCGGGTAGGGGTAGCCAGAGCCGGAAAGTTTTAATCGGAGAATAGGTACGCATACATTTCCAGAAGGAGCCCTCGATATTCTCGTGGGAGTCCGCATTTTCATTTATGAGGTTTTCGGGATACATACACTGTTTGGCGACTAGGTGTAAAGCAGGCAGCGAGGGCGCGTTCAAGGGCGTTCGATCTCCTCGTCCGATTTGTCCATCTTGTTCTTCTTGATCGCGTGTCGATGAGGTAGTAAGAGTCGTTGGGCGCCCGGGATGATGAAGGGGCCCTCCCAGGGTGGTGATAGCTTGTGCATGCCCTTCGTGTCTTGCACCAACCGGAGAACCAGGTCACCCTCGCGGAATGCGACTGGGCGAATCTGGCTGGAATGGTAGCGGCGTAGTTGCTGCTGGTATAGGGCGGATCTGGACAGGGCCAGCTCGCGGGCCTCCTCCAGGAGATCTACCCCGTCCTCCCGCGCCTCCTTGTTGGCCTGCTCGTCGTAGAGGAGCTTGCGGGGGAGTCGAATTCGATGTCGGCGGAGAGGACGGCTTCCGATCCGTAGATCAGGAAGAATGGCGTGTAGCCGGTTGACCTATTCCGTGTGGTGTGGAGGCTCCACAGCACAGCCGGAAGTTCCTCGATCCAGCATCCGGGTGATCGCTCCAACGGCTTGATGAGACGTGGTTTGATGCCGGCTCGCACCAAGCCGTTTGCTCGTTTGACCTGCCCGTTGGACTGTGGATGTGCGACGGAGGCGAGGTCTAGCCGGATGCCCTTGTTGCTGCAGAACCGGGCGAAGGCCCCCTTGGCGAAGTTCGTGCCGTTGTCGGTGATGATGCTGTTGGGGTAGCCGAAGCGGTTGATGATGTCGGTGAAGAAGGTAACAACCGTCGCCCCGTCCAGCTTCCGGATAGGCTTGGCCTCGATCCACTTTGTGAACTTGTCCACCGCTACCAGCAGGTGGGTCATTCCCGCGCGAGCTCGCTTGAAGGGCCCGACCATGTCGAGGCCCCAAACCGCGAAGGGCCAGGTGATCGGTATGGTCTTGAGCACCGAGGTTGGCATGTGCCTGAGCTGCCTGAAGCGTTGGCACCCCTTGCACGCACGGACCAGCTGCTCGGCATCCTCGAGGGTGGTGGGCCAATAGAAGCCATGGCGAAATGCCTTGGCGACTATCGCCCTTGACGAAGCGTGGTGCCCGCACTCGCCCTGGTGGATGTCCTTGAGTAGCCGGTAGCCTGTGTCTACGTCGACACATCTTTGGAAGATACCGGATACACTGCGCTTGTATAGCTCGCCGTTTATGATGGTGTATGTATGCGTGGCCGGATTTGTCTGGCCTCCACCTCGTCATCCGGGAGCTCGTTGTTGGCGATGTAGTTCATGAAGGGCTGTGCCCAGGATGGCACTTCCCGGATGACGAGGACGCTCCTGTCCTCCGGCTGTCGGGTGTCGGTGGGCCGCTCGGGTGGGATGTCCGGGGCGGCATCCCCTGAGCCACTGGGCGAGCCGGTAGCCCCCGGGTCCTGCGAGCCGGAGGGCACCGCCTGGCTGGAGTTGGCACGAGTTTTCTTCTTTGGTGGCTCCGCCGGCTCCGCCTCCGCTGCCCCGGCTGCCGGGACGCACCCCGCCCAGATGATGGAATCTGATTCCGGCGACGGGTTGATGGATGGCTTGCGTAGGTGCTCCAGGGAGACCCCTGGCGGGATGGCCTGCCTGGTGGACCCTATCTTGGAGAGCGCGTCGGTTGCCTCGTTGTTGGTGCGGGGGACGTGATGAAATTCACATCCGTCGAAGGAGGAGTTGAGCTTCTGGATGTGGAACCGGTAGAGGGCCATGTTGGCATCTCTGGCGTCCCATTCCCCGGATACTTGTTGTATCACCAAGTCCGAATCGCCGAAGCACAGGATCCGGTTGAATACGATTTCCTTGGCCAGCCGGAGCCCGTGCGCCAGTGCCTCGTATTCGGCTACGTTGTTGGAGGCCTTGAAGTGGATCTGCAACACGTACTCCAGCCGGTCTCCCTTGAGCGAGGTGAGCACGATGCCGGCTCCCAAGCCCCCGAGCATCTTTGACCCGTCGAAGTGCATCCTCCAGTGGTCCGAATTCGGAACCGGTGGGAGATACTGGGTCTCGGCCCAGTCGACGAGGAAGTCCACCATCGCCTGCGACTTGATCGTGAGCCGGGGCTCGTACTGGATGGAGTAGGCGGCGAGCTCGATGGCCCATTTGGCGACCCGGCCGGTGGCGTCCTTGTTGCCGATGATTTCCGAAAGGGGTGCAGTGCACACGACCTTGATCGGGTGCTCCTGGAAGTAGTGCGTGAGCTTCTTGCATGCTAGGTACACGCCGTAGCACATCTTTTGGTAGTGGGGGTAGTTCTGCTTGGAAAGGGAGAGAACCTCGCTGAGGTAGTAGACGGGTCTCTGAACTTGCTGAGCCTTGCCTTCCTCGGGGCGCTCCACCACCAGGACGACGCTGACGACCCGGCTGGTGGCTGCTATATAGAGCAACATCGGCTCCTTGCTAGCCGGTGTGGCTAGAACCGGCGCTGTGGACAGCATGCGCTTGAGGTCGTGAAACGCGGTGTCGGCCTGCGAAGTCCAGGAGAACTTGTCCGTCTTTTTCATCAGCTGGTACAACGGAAGTGCCTTCTCCCCCAGCCGGTTGACGAAACGGCTGAGGGAAGCCAGGCATCCGGTGAACTTCTGGACTCCAAGCAGGTTCTTGGGCGGTTGCATCCTTTCGATGGCCGCGATCTTCTCCGGATTTGCCTCGATGCCTCGCTGAGATACGAGGAAACCGAGTAGCTGGCCGGATGGTACTCCGAAGACGCATTTTTCCGGGTTCAGCTTCATCTGGTACTGGCGGAGGTTGCCAAATGTTTCTCGCAGATCCTCGAGGAGGGTGCGCTTTTCCTTGGTCTTGATGACCATGTCATCCACGTAAGCGTGCACGTTTCGGCCTATCTGCAAGTGCAAGCATTTCTGCATACATCGCTGATAGGTGGCGCTTGTGTTCTTTAGGCCGAAAGGCATGGTTACATAGCAGAAAGCCCCGTAGGGGGTGATAAATGATGTCTTAATCTGATCAGCCGGGTTTAGCCGGATCTGGTTGTACCCGGAATAACAATCTAGAAAAGACAACAAATCACAGCCGGCCGTTGAATCGATGACCTGATCGATATGGGGCAAGGCGAAGGGGTCTTTCGGGCATGCCTTGTTCATGCTGGTGTAGTCGATACACATGCGCCAGGTCTTGTTCTTTTTCAACACCAGGACTGGGTTCGCCAACCAGTCCGGGTGGTATACTTCCATAATGAACCCGGCTGCGAGGAGCCGGGTGATCTCGTCACCGATTATCTTTCTCTTCTCTTCTGCGAACCGGCGCAGAGGTTGCTTGACCGGCTTGGCATCCGGACACACATGAAGTGAGTGCTCGGCGAACTCCCTCGGCACACCCGACATGTCTTTGGGAGACCATGCGAAGATGTCCCGATTCTCACGGAGGAAGTCGACGAGCGCGCCTTCCTATTTGCTATCCAAGCCGGCACCAATGATGACGAACTTAGTTGGGTCGGAGGGGTCGAGCAGGATCCTCTTCGTCTCCTTTGCCGGCTAGAAAGCTCCTTCTCCAGCCGGTTTGCTGCTAGCCGGAATGTCCTGCTGGGCCATGGCCACATTGCATATGATCGCGCGCTTTTCTTTGGCTACGATGAGGGCCTCTACTAGTTTGGAACCGGCTGAGGCGCACTCCATCGATCGCCTGAAGCAGCCGGCGACGGTGATCACGCCGTGGGGTCCTGGCATCTTCGTCTTGAGGTATGCGTAGTGGGGGACGGCCATGAACTTGGCGAGGGCGGGGCGCCCGAGGAGAGCGTGGTAGGAGCTCGTCAAATTTACCACCTCGAACCAGATTGGTTCGCGGCGGAAGTTCTCCTCGGTCCTGAAGATGACGTCCAGCTGGATTTTTCCTAGCGGAGTGCAGGCTGGCCCCGGCAGTACGCCGTGGAACGTCGTGGTAGTCGGGCGCAGGTCGCTTTCGCGAATGCCCAGCTTCTCCAGCGAGGACTGGTAGAGGAGGTTGAGGCTGCTGCCTCCGTCGATGAGGACGCGCGAAAATCGGCAGGTGCGCGCGTTGGAGATGATGAGGGGGTCGAGCACCATGGCTTAGCCCCCGAGAGTCGGCAGATGCTCCGGTTGATCTGCCCGGCTCTAGGTGATGGGGGTTTCCGTCCAGTTTAGGTACTGGGGGACCAGGGAAATGATGGCGTTGACCTCCTTGGAGCGTCGCCTCCGGCTGTGCTTGTCGTCCTGCTCCGTCTCGAAGATGTGGTAGGCGGCGTGCGGCTGGGGGTAGCCGTTGTTGTTGTTGCCGCCGTTGCCGCCGTTACTAGCATCACCGGCTCCCCTAGCCGGTGGTGGGGGTCCACCCGGTGGGGGAGGCAGGAGACGAGGCTGGTTGCCCTGGTCCTTTAGCTGGCGAGTCCAGCTGCAGTTCCGGGTGGTGTGCGTAGCCGGTTTGAAGGGACCGCTATGCCACTTGCACGGGCCGTCGATCATCTGGTCGAAGGTGAGCCGGGGCTTCTGCCTTCTTGTGTCGTTAGCCGGTGCGTCGGGCGCACCCTCTACGACATTGACCTGCCGCGCGTGGTAGCGAGGCTTCTGTTGCCTGTCCTGGCGGTCCCCGTGGAACCGGTTGTCGTTGCCGTGGCGTCTGGAGGATCCAGCTTCACCAGCCGGATTGCTCGGACGGTCGCGAGCCGGCTCCGTGGGAGTCGGACGGCCTTCCGCGTATACTCGGAGGGGCTTCTTCATGGCGGCATCTGCCGTGGCGTACTGGTCGGCAACCGTCATGAGCTCCGCCATGGTTTTCGGCTCATCACACAGTAGCCGGTGGCGAAGCATGGTGCCTTCTCGGCAACCTTCGATGAAGAAACCAATGGCTTGGCTCTCCAGGATGCCCTCGCAAGTGTTGCGGAGCTCCGTCCACTTGGCGAGGTACTCGCCGTTGATCTCGTGGTCGCCCTGGACGCACAAGGCCAGGTCGCGCGCGCCTGGCGCTTATGCGCTGCTGAAGTTGCGGACGAAAACCTTCTCGAAATCAGGCCAGGCGTTGATGCTGTTGGGCGCGAGGCTATTGAGCCAGGTCCTTGCTGACCCGGTTAGCATGAGAGGGACGTAACGCACGGCTGTGCGCTTATTCCCGTGGGCGATGCCGACTGCCGTGGCGTAGTCGGTCAATCAGTCTTCCGGCTTCATGCTGCTGTCGTACTTGGGGGTGTCCCTGGGCAGGGAGAATTTATCCGGAAATGGCTCGTTCCGGATGTGGGGTCCGAAACAAACTGGTCCGGTAGAATCTTCCTCCTCCGTGACACGTGCCTGAGCGAGCAGCTCGATGCGGTCACGGGCATCCGGACAATCCGGGTTGGGCGCTCCCACCCGGCCCGAGAGGCGGGAACCGGCTGGTCTGGGTGCTCCGGCTAGTGGGGGTGGAGGTGGAGGGTTGCTGTTGACCGTCTGCTCCTAGCGCGGCTGGCCCCTGTTGCCGGAGCTGCGACGTTTGCTGTGGGCCCTAGCCGGCTGAGGGGAGGACGCCTGCTGCGTGTCACGTGGTGCGCCCCTGCTGTTGGCGGGTAGACTGCTTCCTCTGGAGTAGCTCAGGTCCTCCTGCGTCTGCCGGTTGGCGCCGACCTGCTCGTCCGCGACGCGGAGGAGCTCCTGGACGCGAGCGTGCTGGCGGGCTCGCTCCTCGCCCTCCAGGCTAGGTAGTTCTTCTGCTGCGGCTTGCGCCGCGTGCAAGTTCTTGATGGGCGTGCTGTAGGTGGGCCGTGTAGGGGCAGGCACGGGATCCGGTTCTCCGTCCTTCTCCATCCTGCGGCCTAGCTCACCGCCCTGACATCATACCTGGCCGCGCCGGCTCGGCTCTACGGTAGCCAGGGTGAAACCGTGCGCGCGGTCATACTCACGCCTGGCGATCTCCAGCTGCTTGCGGGCTACTGCCAGCTCCATGGCCTCCTGGAGGAGGATCTATCTCTCCATGGTGAAGTTGGCCTCCTTCTCCTCCGGGTTATCCCCGAGGGTAACCGGCGTCAGGAGCCGATCAATGGCATCCTCTACCGGATTCCGAGGCTGCGAGGAAGCGGAAGTTCCGACCTCGTCCACGCCTCGCTCCCGCGGCCGGCGGGGCTGCGAGCTGGATCCGGCCATCATGACCTCCACGCCGCAAGGTGCGGCGGAGGGGCCGCCGTTTGAGCATGGCGGCCCCGCGACAGAGACGATTTCCCTAGGGAAATGCTCCGGGACAGTGGAGATGTAGACGGGGAGGTCGCCAAATAGCAGAACGGTGCCGTTTACCGGGAAGGAAGTTCCGGCGAAGCAGGAGACGTTGTCGATGACACAGTCGAATTTGCCGAGCGTGAGCACCAGGCCGGAGGCCACGCGCTCACCGGCTGAAGTGCGGGGTCCCGTGCGGAACGTGACTCCAATCGAAGCCATTTGCCCCACGGTGGGCGCCAACTGTTGTTGTATTGGGAACGACAGTACCTAAAAAGGTTAGATAGAGGTGTGGGGACTAGCAGGAAAGCTATCGACGGCGTCCGCAGGCGAGATTGGATACGAGCGAGCGTAGCGGGACGCAAGAAGTACCCAGGTTCGGGGCCCTCGTGGTGAGGTAAAGCCCCTACTCCTGCCTGATCTGACTATGTGGAATATACGAGCTACTAGTGCTCCTCGAGCTGTATCCTTTAGCTACTGCCTTAAATGAACTGAGACCAACCCTTTCTACTGAGGCCCTCCCTCTCCTTATATAGGAAGAGAGGCAAGGGTCTCACTGGGTCTAATCACGGGCCCCACAGGGTCCCAGCCGGCTAGTCATCTGATACCGGCATGGTATGTCACATCGGTGTATGAGCGGTATGGCCGTGAGAGGCTGATGGGCCAGGCGAGCCCGTCGTCACAAGACAGCCACTATTCCCGCGTCAGCCACGCCAAGTCTTCGGTATGGGAGGGTGGTTGCCCGTCTTGTCGTCATACAGGGCGTACCGTGCACTGATACGCACGTCGTCCTGTCCCCCTGATTGGATCCGGCTACGTTGTTGTATCCGGCTACCTTATCAGGGTCCGGCTACCGGGTGGTAGCCGGTCCCTCTCCGTCTGTCCAGATCATCACCCGGCCGAGACCGACTGTCCTGTTTCTTGTTCGGGTGGGGTACCCGGGGATCATCCCCCTGACACCTAGGACTCAATTCTTAACAGAAACAAATATGGATCTTTGCACCCCTTGCTAGTACAGGTAGTAGTGTACCAAGGCCCACTTTGTTTCACCCCAAAAACTTTCAAACACTAAATTTAAATGGCAGTTGAAAATGGAATCCAAATCATATGAGAAGATCGCCCTTATGCAAAAACCAACCAAACCAATTCACCTGAACATTTCCCAGCAACCAGAGACTACCAAGCATAAGATCAGATCACACCCCAAAAATCTTTTCAAAATTTGAATTTAAATTTCTTGCGGCCATTTGATCGAACACCTGGCAGGCAGAGTCAATTTAGCCTAACTATTACTAATTTTGATCAAATCTTGTCGAGCAATTTGAGTGGCATTGATCACCCTTGTCCCCCCTGAGTGCACCAGACCCTCACCAGCCTACCCCTAAGCCGCAGCAGCAGTGGAGCACCGCCACTTTATGGTCGCCGCCGGCCGATCGTGGACAGAGTGCCACAGACTGCGCCGCGCCATTCCAGCGCCACCACTAGCTCCGCCTAACCCTACTGCCACTCCTTGTCCAACCCTCGATCACCCCCAGGCCCTGGACCACACCCCAGCGCCGCCGCCCATTCTCTTTGCGTCGTTCTCAGCGCGCGCCAGAGCGCGATCATCGCCAGCACGCAGCAGACTGCCACTGGACATAAAATCCCGCACGCCGCTCCGCCTCGACCCCAGCACCCCGCCAGACATGGCCGTGCGCCGCCACACGACCCACAGTCGCCGTGCGCCGCGTCGAGCATCGCCTCTGTCTCCCAGAACGCGGGACGCTCCTGACCAAACGCCACTGCCCCTAGCCGCGCATTAACACCGTAGAGCATCGCCAAGAGGCAGGCCACCGTCCGCCTACGCCGCCCATGTCGCTAGCCGACTGTATCAGTGTCACCAACGAGCTCGCCGTCGTACCGCTCGGTTCCCTCGTCACCCTATAAAAGGAGCCCTCCCCAACACCAATGACTCACACCATTCCGCTCCCCTCTCCTCACTGATCCTTCCCCACCTCTCGCCGGAGCCGCTCGAGCCATAGTTCGCCGGAATTTAGCCGAAGGAGCCCGCTTCAGAGGAGGAGAAGGCGCCGTCGATTTCGTCCACCCCAAGAGCTACCGCGACCACCCCTGAGTCCGCCGTCGACAGCATGTTCGTTTGCCTGGCTCGCCGCAGTAGCTGGAGCCCTGGTATGCCCCCTGTACACCCCCACCGAGCCGCTAGGGTTAGTCCTTGCCGACGACCTGTTCGCCGGAGACGACACTCCTCAGCCGTAGATCTCACTTTTGATCTAACGGCACACATCGCCCCGTACCGCTTTGCGTGTAAAGAGCCAATGACATGTGGACCCCCTGTCAGCTGTTCTCTGCACCACGGAGTGCCACTGGGCCGGCCCATTTTCCTTCGGGCGCTAGCCTAGCAATTCAAACTTAGATTTTTCTAATTTAGTTTGAACTTAGTTCTGTCCCCTAGTTTGAAAATCATTTCAGAGAGATTTACCAATCCAAATGGAGTGATTCAAATTGTATTAGAGAGATACTGAAAAGATCTATCCAAGCCCGTTGGATTTAATTCATTTAGAGTTAGAGATTTCTCCTAGTAAAAATAACAAGGAAGAAGCTTTTGCACATTCAAACATTTTTATAAAATCAACCATGATAGCTTTTGAGTTGATTCCAACTCTCAAAAATCACATTTAACCATACCTATCTGAATATGTAATAATGTTAAGGTTTACATCCAGTGACTTTGGACTAGTACCAAAATAATGCTATATAGGCATTTCTAGTCACTTTAAATCATTAAATAATGAACTTAAACCAAAGTAATTATGAACCAACCCTTAAATCACATTCCCACATGTTAGAATATGTGGCGATGACATGTGTCCACATGATCCCATATTTTAAGTGGTGAATATTAAATCTTAGTTAATTTTCAATGAGTAGAAATTACTTTTCTCAAATAAAAGGAATGAAACTAGTTAATAAAATCTTGTGATGCTTGTGATGATAATAGATCATCAAATGTGTGCCTTAAAGTGCTAAGTAGACTAGTTAAGTATTGTTTGGTGATTGTATGCTCCGTATGTATTTATAGACGATAGTACCGACCAAGCTTTCGAGGAGGAGGAGTGCTATCAAGAGGAGGAAGAAAACTTCAACCACTGCACTGCACAAGGCAAGCCATCATTAACAATGCAAGCTAACACTTGCAAGTATAATGCTTAGCAAGCTAGAATTAAGTTAGATAATCTGAGCAAGATGCACTAGGCATGGTTTGGTTATACCATTTTGACTATTACTTACCCCAAGTATTATTTTCAAGCTTTACTTCCTTTACTTTACCAAGTCCTTTACTTGTTTAGAAGGTAGCATAAAAAATATAAAACTTGACCTATCTAGATAACCTTAGATGTCATTCTATGGCATGAGATTGATCCCATCTTTCCACCTTAGTGAACACTCTTAACTTAGTATCTTAGAGCTAGATCAAAACGCGAGTCACTTTAGATGGGAACACTTGGTGAAAATGAATTATGAAAACCTTGGAATGATGAGTCATTCTATTGAGATGTTTTGACATGTGTTGAGAAACACAAATGGTTTATGATGATGAAAATGTTGAGGCATGAGCCTTAACCCTTTTATAAAAACTGATGGTTGGATTTGGATGCGATACCATTCCAATATTACCATACAACCACAATACCTGAATTGGTTAAGGCTTAGCCGGAAGTTTATATGCATTAGTATTATTTCCCTCGCAGGAGAAGTTTGAGCTGAGGCTACCTCTCAATGTTGTCCACCTATGCAGTGCCCAAGATGATAGATGGTCATGGTTCAGAGGCCATGCTCATAGGAGAGGTGCTTATACTAGGGTGTGTAAAGGGAAGGTTATGTTTGATTATCTGCATACTAAGTATGATGATTCAGGGTTATCCCTGATAGATGTATCGAATCTTGTGGTGAAAGTGTACCACCTGTGCAGAGTGTCAAACTATTCGAATAGCCGCGTCCGCGGTTATGGACAGTTGGAGTGGCCATACTGTTTTGTTGTCAGATGTTTTCAAACTAACTTATGAAATGAATGATGAATCTTGACTTGACCACAACAGAGTTGTGACTATGACACTAGCTCCCCAACTTAAGTGATTCTAGAACTTTATTTTATCTTTCTTTGTTTCTGAACTCGGCTTAGGTTTGAAACTTAACTTCATAGTTAAACTTAGAGTTAGCATTTTACACTAGAACCATCTTACTTGTTAGTGCTAGTTTGCGAGTACTTAAAGAGTACTCATGAATTTTGTCCCTGGCTATTCCTATGGCCAGACTATGAAGGAGACTACCAAGATGATGGCCAGTAGAACGGCTATGATAACTAGGACTATCTGCCTTCGTCAGCATTGCCTGTGCCCCTGAAGATGGACCCCACCGCTACACTTATTATTTATTCCGTTGCTTGTTGTATTAAGACTAGATCATGAGATCCTTATTTGTGTAAGTCCTTATTTATGGTTTGTAATGGATGATGTACTGTGATATCCAATCTGTTATGTCTCAAAAAAATGGTAATCCTGGGATTGCGATGTATGACATAACAGGCATCTGGGATTAAAAATCCGGGTGTTGACACTTTGTTAACAAGATGGAACTCATGGATGATGTAGTCGTACACTTGTCGATCTCAAGATCGTGATGAAGTCCAGCAGGTCCAATAGGTCCAGCACGTCCATCAGATCCAGCTCTAGCAAGTCCAACACCACCAAGTCTAGCACCACAAAGCAACGGTGCATCCGTGATCGCACACACATCCGGTATCCCGACAACCTCCATCCCTTGCTCTAGCAAAGCAGCAGAAGAAGCAACTCCTTTCCAGATAAAGCCACCGAGAACATGTATCTTGCTAATCCAAGACCATGGGGAAAAATACTAGAGGGGGAGAGATATCCTTCACGAGGAGGTGTGAGTGAGAACTGAGGAGAGGGGGGCCTTTTATAGGAGGAGGGGAGGGTACGCTCCCATGGCCGGCGCCCGATGGAGGTGACCCTTCACCTCCCCCATTCATGTGGTGGTAACCCCCTCCACATAAATTTGCCTCTTCACATTCTCTATTAAAGTCTCCACTTTAAATGCATTAAATTTCTCCAAATTTAATGCTCTCTCATTTAATAAAACTCTTTTATTAATTTTATTCAGAATTTTGTTAATTACTTTAATTAACAAACATTCACATAAAACCCCCTGCAACATTTCAATATTACACGCAGAACCAATTTCAGCAATTTCACCCAAAACAGTTTCGGTGTCTATTGAAATAATTCCAGCGCTTTCTTAAATCTTTATCTGAAACATATTTGCTCAAAATGGTGTCGGTACCCCTTAAGTGTGTCACCCTACGGTTCACGAATAATGCAGACATGATCGAGACCCCTCTCAGATCAATAATCAAAAGCGGGACCTGGAGATCCATATTGACTCCTACACATTCAACGATGACTTCTGTGATTGTGAGAACTTTTTAATGCTAGTAACTAAATCCCTTTGTATCGCGATATATTACATGTCCAAGATTCGATCATCGGTATCTCCATACCTAGTTTGATCTCGTTGCCGACATGCAATCTTTTCTCGTTCCCGTGATATAACATTCTAGTGATCTCATCACTTGCTTGCAATCTAACCAATGTGATATCACCGAGAGGGCCCAGATTATATCTATCCATCATAGGGATGGACAAATACAACTCTTGATTCATGAGCCTCTACATAACACTTTCGTAGCACTGAACCCACCTTTATAATCACCGTTTCACAGTGTGACGTTTGATGTTATTAAGATACTCTTCCAGTGTTAGTGATTGGCATGATCTCATGGTCTAAGGACTAGGATTACTTCGTATGATGTTATAGCAATATAAACACAATGACTTTGATTGTAATGCTATACTTCAGATGAATGTTCATCATATCATTCCACTAATGTTGTGACCTCATTATTAACAACATCCAATGCCCATGATCAGGAAACCTTGATCATCTTGTTAATCAACGAGCTAGTTTATAAGAGAGGCATAACTAGGAACTTTCCTTTTGTTTATTAAACACACATGTATTAACGTTTCCAAATTAATACAATTATAGCATGCAAAATAAACATTTATCATAAACAAGGAATAAGATAATAACCAATTTATTATTGCCTCTCGCGCATATTCCCTTCAGTCTCCCACTTGCACTAGAGTCAATAATCTAGTTTGAAAAACTTTGCGTATTCAACACCTATGGCTTTCAGGTGTTGCATATACACGATTCCTAGTGGTTAACATAATCTCCGGATCTGACAGTTTCAGGTCCGTGTGTATTTGCATGTCTTTGCGTCTCTACGCATCACTCATTCTCAAATGAGATAGCACTGTATAAATTTGGTCCTTTGGTGAGACCTTTAGTTCGTTCGGGTTAAAATATGTTGATATTATTGTCAAACAATATATCTTCATAGTATTAGTCCACTTTGAACCACACCTAGTTTAATAACAAACTATTTAACACAAATGCCCTCCTTTGTTGCTACTATAGCAGTCATATACTTAGCCTTTTGTTGTAGTATCCGTCACAATGTCTTAACTTTGGAACTCATCCAAATCCATCATGGAACATCTTTTCCATTACATTGTGCCACCCATAGTCTAAATTGAGATAAATTTAATTTGTATCTTGTGACAAAACTAGTATCAATGTAACACTTTACAATGAACTACCTTTACTATTTGTCACTTATACATGATATATTCTTAGTTCCTCCAAAGCTCATCAGAATATCTTTAGTATCGTCCAATGATCATCTTATGAATCATTCTGGTATGTGATCATAACATTTAGAGCGTAGGACATATCTGGATATATACATATCACGGTATAATCGATCAAAATCTTCATGTGATTTTACTCACGAAGTGTTGAAACACTTGAATCTTGATACAATCCTTTCCATGCAGCAAGAACCTTTCTTTTTGTTTCCATATTGAACCCTTTAAATATCTCATATATGTACGTCTAGCACAACCAAATTATTCCCTCAATCTATCCATATAGATATTGATGCCAAATATTCCGGTTTTGCCCAAGTCTTTCATCGAAATCCTATTTTAATGAAATTCTTAACTTGTGTCAATAAAATAGACATCATTTCCAATCAAAAATATGTACTCTACATAATGTATTGGAAATTTGTCTCAGCGCTCCCACTTAATTTCTTGCAAATGCAAGCATTTCATCGTCTTCGATGAAATTAAACTCCTTTAACATTTTCATCATGGTGAAGATTCCAACTCCACTATGCTCACTTCAACTATTGAAGTTTGCATGCCCTTTTAGCACCCTTCGAATTAACAAAACCCTTCAGACCGTGTATTATACATGTCCTAGGTAACCATTCTATTTGAAGATTATTGTTTTGTTTGTTCAACTACCATACACCAAATTATATGTAGTGGTTGCTACATTAATCCGTCAAGACTAAATATCGCTATGAAAGATCAAATCTTGTCATAGTCAACTCCTTGAACATTGCCGTAAACTTCTTTCCGACATGTGGACTATTTCATAGATGTTAAACATCCATGTATATTTATTTATAGATCCAAACACGACCGATAGGCTTCACGCCTTTCCGGAGGGTCTTCCAAGTTCAGAAACTTGATTTCTCATGTATGGATACTATCACAGATTCTATGACTTCTAGTCATTTTATGGAGTCAGGGCCCATCATCGCTTCTTTGCATGCAGTCGGTTCATCATTATCAAAACAATAACGACTTGTTTATCAAATCTCACTATTTGATTCATTCCCGATGCATACAGTTAAAATAGGAATGCTAATCTCCAAGATCACACCCTTTGTAATCACGGGAGCCATGAGCATTGTGGCCGCCACCGGGACACTTTCTGGCGCTGCGCTACTAGCACATATAGCGTAACACCCCAAAAATACTAATCAAGATTATCAAGTTCTAATCACCCAAGTTTAGGGTTAACAAAAACTTTTATACTAAATTGAATATGAATGTATGTGTGATTTGCATTAGTGTATGATTGAGTACAAATGCCATGTTTGATTGCTACAAATGATAAGAAATGGTTTAAAGATGAGTACTACATCATCTAGGCCAATTACATACAAAAATCAAAAGAAAAAGAAATCAAATATAAAGCAAATGATCAAATGGTCATTTTGACCAAAACCAACCACTAGGCCACTTTGTGATTTCCTAGAAAAGAATTTCTAATAGCAAAATGTCCACTTCTTTTCACCCCTTGCTAGACCAAGTAAAGTGAACCCAAGCCCACTTTACAAACTCACAAAAACTATTTTCAAATCTATTTAAAGGACAGTTCAAAATTGAATCAAGTTCATATGGTAAGATTACCATTTTGCAAAAACCATCCAAATCAATTCCCCTTGGCAAACCCAACCAGCCAGAGACTACCAAGCATAAGATCTGATCACTCACCAAATTTCATTCAAAAATTCCAAATTTAAATTCTTGCTGCCATTTGGTCGAACACCTGGCAGACACAGATCAATTACTGCCTAACTTCACTGTTTGGAGCAGTGACCACTCGACCACTTGCCCACATTTCACTCCCCTGTCTCCCCCAGCACATAGCAATGCAGTGGACAACCACCCCTTTGACGCTGCGCCAGTGCAGCGCCGCCCAAAACTTTCCACACCGGCCAACCATGGGCAGCTCGCCAGAGACCACGCCGCCCCCGTCCAAGATGTCCAGCAGGCAGGCCACCGTCCACCGCCACCCCCTGTCCAGGCATTGATCGCAGCCATGGCATGGACCACCCTAGTATGGCCGCACCCAATTTCTCTACGCCATGCCAAGAGCGCGCCAGAGCATCGCAGCTGCAGCTCGCACGCGCCGCGCCTCGCCCTCTCTGCGTGTGCACTCACTCGCGATAACCCTAGCTACCTCCCAGACACCCCTGTTCGCCGCCACGCAACCCATAGCCCCCGTGCGCTGTCTCGAACACCCTAGTTCCACGCAGAGCACCGCACGCGCCCGACCATCCTAGAACACTCCATGCCACGCCTTTAAGCCCGTGATGACCACCAGGGAGCACCGCATCGCCCCCTACCCTCATCCACGCCGATAGCTCGTTGCACCGCCGTTGCTGGAGGAGCCAGCCCATGCTGCAATGCCCCTCTCGTCGGTGTATAAATAGAGGCCCCCTCCGCCTCAATACACCACATCACCTCACTCCCTACTCCTCAAAGAGCCTCCCACACCCTTCCTCGGAGCAAGGCAAGCACCCCATCGCTGGAATTTGGCCGAAGCCCGCCGCTGCAGAAGAAGAAGGGAGCCGTCGATTGGAGCCGCCCCAGGAGCCGCCGCGACCACCGTTCGAACCGTCGTTGTCGACCATGTCATTTTCCCCCATCGCCGACCTTAGCTAGAGCCCTGGTGAGCCTCACACGACCCCCACCTTCGCGTTGGGGTTCAGACCTCGCCGGAGCTGTTTGACGCAGGAGATGAATGTCAGCCGTTAGATCAGGTTCTAATTGTAGGGCCTAGATTGAACGATACCGTTTCGGTTAGATAGAGTCGCTGACTAGCAGGACCTTGCTGTCAGTGGCCCTCTGCGCCGCGCTGTGCAGATTGGGCCGGCCCAGTAGGTTTACCGCGTAGGCCTGTAGGTTCAAATAGTTATTTTCCATTTTAGTTGAAACCAGATTTTGTCAGTAGATTCAAAAATCAATTCAAAGAGATTCACTAAACCAAATTGCATTATTCCAATTTTGTTAGAAAGATATTCAAATTATCTATCCAAGCCCGTTGGATTCAAGTCATTTGGAATAAGAGATCACCTATAGTAAAAATAATAAGACAGATACTTTTCCAAATTCAAACATTTTTCAAAATTCAACCATAAATGCTTTTGAGTTGATTCCAACTCTCAAAAATCACAATTGACAAGATCTATCTGAATATATAAAAATATTTAGGTTTACATGTATTGACATTGGATTAGAACCAAATGAATGCTATATGGGCATCTCTAGTCACTTTAATTCTATTAAATGATAATCTTAAACTTTATAAAATATGACCACCACTTTAAATCACATTCCCATGTATTAGAATATGTGGTGATGACATGTGTCAACATGATCCCATATTTTAATTGGAGAATACTAAATCTTAAATATTTTCAATGAGTAGAAATTACTTTTCTAAAATAAGACAAACAAGATTAAGTCTTTATTTCATGTGATGATTGTGATGATGCTAGATCATCAAGTGTGAGCATTAGTGTGCTAAATAGAAATAGTTAAGTATTGTTTGGTGATTGTGTACCTCGTATTCATTTATTGATGGTAGTACCAACCTGGGATACGAGGAGGAGGAGTACTACCAAGAAGAAGAAGAAGTGAACTTCAACCAATGCACTACTAAAGGCAAGCCATCACTATGCAAGTTAACACTTGCCAAATTCATAACCTATGCAAGATGCATTAGGCATGCTTGGTTATACAACTTTGATTATACTATTCCCAAGTTTTACCTGCAAACTTTATTCTTTTACTTTACCAAAGTTCTTTACTTTTAGTTAGTGTTTTGTGAGTATTGGAACAATAGTATAGATACCATAAATAGTATAAAACTAGGCCTAAGTAGTTATACTTAGATGTCATTCCAAGGCATGACATTAGAGTTGGATAGTTACACTTGATTAGCACCCCTCATTAGTGAATACCCTCAACTTTAGTGGCTAGTGCTAAGCATAAAAGTTGATCACTTTAGATGGGATCCTTGGAGAAAATGATTATGAAAACCTTGGAATGAGGATTCATTCTATTGAAATGTTTTGACATGTGTTGAGAAACACAAAAGGATTTGATGATAAAAATGTTGAGGCATGTGCCTTAGCCCTTTTTAAAAACTGATGGTTGGGTTCGGATGTGATACCATTCCAATTTTACCGTACAACCACAATACCTGAATTGGGTAGGGCTTAACTGGAAGTTTATATGCCTTAGTATGGGTTCCCTTGTGGAAGAGGTTGACCTGAGGCTTCCTCGTGATGATTGTCCACCTATGCAGTGCCCAGGATGGCAGATGGCCATGGCTGGGAGGCCAAGCTCATAGGGGAGGTGCCTATACTAGAGTGTGTAATTGAAAGGTTACGATTGACTATCCGCATACTAAGTATGATGATTCAGGGTTACCCCTGAAGGATGTATCGAATTTTGTGGTGAAAGTGTACCACCTCTGCAGAGTGTCAAACTATTCGAATAGCCACGTCCACAGTCATGGACAGTTGGAGTGACCATACTGTTCCGTCGTCAGATGTTTTCAAAATGACTTGTGAATTGAACTATGACTTTGACTTGACCACAACAGGGTTGTGAACATGAAAACTAGGTTCCCACTTAAGTGATTTAGAACATTAACTTGGTTTTCTTTACTTCTAAACTCAGTTTTAGGTAAACCTGGCTTTTTGCAAATAAACCTAGAGCTTAAGATTCCTACTAGAACTACCTTACTTGTTAGTGATAGTTTGCGAGTACTTAAAGAGTACTCATGGCTTTGTCCATGGCTATTCCCATGGACAGACTATGAGGAGGACTATCAGGATGATGGACAGCAGGAGGTCTACGACAACTAGGATCATCTCCCATCGTCATCATTGCATGTGACTCTGAAGATGGAGCCCCTACTACGTTTAATTTCCGCTGCTTGATTGTATTAAGACTGGATCCTGTGATCCTTTATTTGTAAGACCTTTATTATGGTTTGTAATGGATGATGTACTGTGGTACCAATTCTGTTATGTCTCGCAAAAATGGTAATCCTGGGATTGCGAGGTATGGCATAACAGGCATCTGGGATTAAAAATTCAGGTGTTGACAAGTTGGTATCAGAGCCATCCTGACCATAGGAGACCCGAGTTAGAATGGACGTCCGAACAAAAACTTAGTTTCAAAACAAAAGAAGGGAGTATTTTAGAAAACCTATTCTCACTCTTATCCTTGAGATTCTTTCAAAAAATTCATGTTCCTAAAAAATTCTTACATTCCTACATAAAATTTGACACACTTGATCACCTCACTAACTTACTCACCCTAAATTCTTATAGATGGAAGTCCAGTATTGCAAGTTCTACTAGTTGGGCAACGGAGGCCAACTGATCTTTGAGAGGGATCTAGATGCACTGTCAGAGTATCTTGAGCGCCCACACCCGGAATTCTTCGGGGCACAACTCAACGATCACATAGGAGGAGATCTACAATGGTTGATAGTTGCAGATCTCAGAGGCAAGATGGAAGCGCCCACTTCGGAGAAGATCCAATTCACCTCGTGGGAGAACAACTGACTAGATGGATTAGCCAGGGCTATGCATGCAGCTCTTGCCCGTCTATGTGGGCAAAACATCAACCAGATCTAGGGAACTCACTTTTCTCACTACGCAAGGCGTGATTCCATGGGAATGCCCTTGGAGATGCCAGGACACCCGGAGCTGAAACACCAGATGAACAATCTTGACTTCATACTGTATGATAGGCAAAAGGAGTTGGACAACGCTCGTGCCTACGCCAACCACAACCATGCCATTGTAGTAAAGAAGGACCAGACCCTTGCCATTCTCGCTAAGGAGCGCCAATCACTTCGTCGTCAGCGTGACAAGAAGGATCGCACCATTGATCGTCTTCACAAGAAGGTGGCCGCTCTCGAGAAGACCATCCGTGAACAGGAAATCTAGCTTGAACCGAAGGAGGAGGAAGGTGAAGATATCCAGGGAGATCTTTACTCTTACCTCAGTGATGACAACGACTACCTGGAGGATGATGCCATGGAGTTCCACACTGATGATGATGATTCCGACTTCATTGATGATGACTAGATGCACTTGATCACTACTGTAGGAATGAGTTGTACCGGTCCCACTGTATCGTAGTTTCACAGAATGGTTCTTAAAGCCACCTATTTTCTATTTGTGTGTGGTGTGTGTTTGTATTGTGTGCTTTGAATGAATGAATGAGAGGAAGTTGTTAGTTTGCAAAACCTGAGTCAAACTCAAAGTTTAAAGCTTTTGAAACAAAACCATGAACCTTAGAAATTTCCCTCTTATCTCATTATCTATCTCAATCTTCAGATGACTTGTGAAAATCCCGGAGGAAGCAGCTCATCTTAGGACCCAATGCTGCAGATTCTACAAATGCTAGTTTTTGACCGTGAAGCTAGTAGAACCAAACGCCAAGCCAACCTAGCCACTCTTCAACAGATAGCTCAGATGGCCCACAATAATCAAGGTCACAGAAACCAAGATCACCATGGATCCAAGCTCAAGAACTTTCAGAATACCAACCCACCTATCTTTAGTAAGTCTAAGGATCCCTTAGATGCTAATGACTGACTGCAAACTATGGAGAACAACTTGGAGGTCACAGGAGTTGAAGGCAATGAGAAAGTACTGTTTGCCACCCAGTATCTGGCAGGAGATGCAAGAGCCTGGTGGAATAGCACCCATACCATGAACGAAGGTTAGATGATGACTTGGGAAGCATTCAAGATCAAGTTCAGCCGGACCCATGTGCGCCAAGGTTTGGTCACCAGGATGAGGATGAGTTCAGGGAACTGAAGCAAGGAAGGATGACGGTAGTTGAGTACCGTGACAAATTTATGTCACTAGCTAGATATGCCCCTCATGAGATTAACACCAAACCAAAGAAGAAGGAAAGGTTCCTGAATGGATTGCATGATGAGATGTAGACTGTGTTAGTCAACATCCGTTTTGCAGATCTAGAAGAGCTAGTAGATTCTGCCATTCATATGGAAGGGAGGATAAACCAAGCCAATGACAATCACAAGCACAAGATGATCCACCAGACTGGATCCCACCATACCTAGAAGTATCGCCCCAACCCGTCTGCAGGATATGCCCCAAGAAACAACAGACCCCCTATGTCCCATCCAAACTATCCCAATCGTAGCGGAGGAAACCTGAAGTCTGGAGGAAACCACAACAACAACCCCGACAACTCCAATAACTTCAACCGTGTACCGCCCAAGTCCAACAACAACAACAAAAACAAAAATACTACCCCAAGGACTGGAAGCAATGATGTGCCTGTTGTAGGAAAAGACAAGTCCCAGATTACTTTCTTTGAATGTGGAGTCAAGTGTCACTACTCCAATGAGTGCCCCAAGAAGCTTGCAGCAACCACTAATGTGAATGCGCCCGCGCAATAGCAACGTCGTGTTCAGCCTGGAAGGAGATTTTCCCCAGGGAACTCGCTCAACCGCAAGGGCCGTCTGTTCCACATGAATGCTGAAGAAGCTCAGGAAGCGCCCGATGTCGTGCTGGGTATTTTTTTGTTAACTCGGTACTTGCAAGAGTGTTGTTTGATTCTGGAGCATCGCACTCGTTTGTTACGGAAGAATTTGCATGCACTAGTAAGATTCAACCAACAAAACTGAAGCTTGTTATGACAGTTCAAATACCTGGTTCAACCACCAAAGCTAGAAAAATTTGCAAGGATGTACCTATCAGAATCCATGGAATAGATTTTTATGCTAATCTAATAGTACTTGGAACCAAAGGTTTGGAAGTAGTACTAGGAATGGATTGGATGTCGAAACAAAAAGGATTGATAGAATGTGCCAAGAAAGCCATAACCATGACCAGTAGCTCTGGAGTATCAGTAGAGCATGTATCTGAGATGCTACCCCATTAATTCAAGTGGAACAAGAGTCTAGCCCATCCAACCCTAGACCAAGTCAGAGTAGTCTATGAATACCCCGACGTATTCCCAGATGAATTGCCCGGTATGCCCCCAGATCGGGATATCGAGTTCATCATTGAACTAATTCCTGGAACTGGACCCATAGCTCAGAGACCTTATAGTATGAACCCATCTGAATTAGTGGAGTTGAAGAAACAACTTGATGCTATGCTGGCGAAAGGTTTGGTTCAACCAAGCGCATCGCCATGGAGATCGCCTATTTTGTTTGTGGATAAGAAAGATGGAGGTAACCGTTTGACCACGGATTATCGGAAGCTGAATGATGTCACCATCAAGAACAAGTACCCACTTCCAAAGATAGAGGATCTGTTTGACCAGTTGACTGGTGCTAGAGTGTTTTCTAAGATTGATCTTAGAATTTGTTATCATCAACTCAAGATTCGTGCAACGGATATTCCAAAGACCGCCTTTACCACGAGATATGGATTCTATGAGTATACGGTCATGTATTTTGGACTAACCAGTTCCCCCGCTTATTTCATGAATCTCATGAATAAGATTTTTATGAACTTCCTGGATAAGTTTGTCGTTGTTTTTATCAATGATATTCTGATCTATTCCAAGTCAGAAGAAGACCATGAGCTACACCTGAGAACCATCCTTGAAACCCTTAGAGAACATCCGTTGTATGCTAAGTTTAGCAAATGTGAGTTCGGGTTAAAGGAAGTAGGATTCCTAGTACATATTGTGTCGGCAGGAGGAGTCACTGTTGATCCCTCCAAGATTAAAGACGTTGAAGAATGGAAAACCCCAACCACTCAAACCCAAGTCCGTGCATTTCTCGGATTAGCAGGATATTACCGCAAGTTCGTAGAAGGATTTCGAGCATCGCAAGACCAATGACCCAATTTTTGAAGAAAGATAAGAAGTTTGAATGGACGGAGAAATGTGAAGCAAGTTTTCAAGAGCTCAAGAAGAGATTGATTTCAGCCCCAATTTTGATTATGACAGATATCAAGAAGCCTTTTGATGTGTATTGTGATGCATCCAAGATTGGTCTCGGATGTGTGTTGATGCAAGAAGGCAAAGTCATAGCATATCTGTCCAGACAACTAAAGCATCATGAGCAAAACTACCCTACCCATGACCTTGAACTAGCAGCCGTAGTTTTGGCATTGAAGACATGTCGTCATTATCTTATGGGTAACCGCTGTGAGATTTATTCGGATCACAAGAGCCTAAAGTATATTTTCACCCAGAAGGAGCTGAATATGAGGCAAAGGAGATGGATAGAGTTAATCAAGGATTATGACCTTTGTAGCATCCCATCTGTCTAACATCTGTAATGCTACATGGTCTAATAATAAAATGCTACTTCCTACATATAATTGTTGCATCATAATTATATCATGCTCATGTCATCATGCCACATTGCATTTGAGCATCATATAAAACCCTTTTTCATTTGGTTCTTATCTCATATGCATTTATTAAATGTATTTGTTTCTTAATAAAATGTATTTGCTTCTTGATGAATTGCTTCATGCCCAAGATGAGTTGTGGGCATCTTTCTTATTAACTCCACCACCTTTCTTTGTCACCACCCTATAATTCCACCATCCAAACTATATGTGGGCATTTGCACTTCTTTTGGATCTTGTCTAGCCACATATATTTGTATGGATCCAAATCTACCTATCTCATACACTCATACATATGTGATATGTTTCACCATCTTAATACATCATGCATGCATGGATGTAATCTTGCATGTTTCATGCAAATAACACCCTCCACCTTCCTTTTACCTCAATCTTGTATTTTGGGTGTGGTGTCCATTCTACCTTGCCTTTCCATCTCCTTCTATTCAATTCTAGTGCTTGCCTCTCTCAAATATTCATATGTGCATGTGGCATACCTTTTATTCAAATCTAGTTCTACATGCAATATTAGCCCCTAATCACATGTGATATCAATGCCACTAGTGACCTCTCTTTTATTCAAATTCTTTTGCACTTGTTTGTTTGTTCAAATTTTTGATCAAATCCTATATCTACACTCCATCTACCAAGTTTTTCTAGCTAATCTAGCTATCTAAATAAAGACTCCATCTCTAATATTTATTTATTTTTGTCTCTTGATCTCTGCCTAAATCTTTGACACTATATCCGTCTAAAGTTTTGTCTAAAACTAGTCCCATCTAGTCTAGTTTAGGCTATATAAAAACTTCAATCCCCTTCTTGGTTCCCAAAAATCCTAATCACGTGTACATATACACACATACACCCGCATGTATATACACACTCTCACACCCAAGATACACGCATCGTTAATGCTGGCTCTCTGCCTTGCTACCACCGTGAGCTGTTCAGACCATGGCAATCAACCTGACCTCTTCCTGTTCCCAGCAACACCAGATCGCAAGCAGCAGCAGCGCACCAGGTTCGGCCACGAGCAGCAGTTGCACCAGCCGCGCGCACCTCTCTCACTTGCACCTGGACCTAGCACCGAATCGCCACAGCTGTTCCGATCAAGACCAGTCGTGGCCGCGCCCACGCCCACGCAATCGTACCCGTGCCTACCGTGTGAGAGGAGAAAAAGGTGACCACCACCTTCTTTCCACCCTGAGCCACCCCATGTGCCCTCCCTCTTCCCCTCGGCCTTATCTACCCCCTCTCGTGCCTGGCGTCGTCCCCAGATCCCCAGGGCCCTGCCCATCCTCACCAAGATCCCCACCTACCCTGCTACCCCTCTCTCCCATCTCCGACAACCCCATCATCGACATCTACCCCGCCCACACCGTGGAAGAAGGAGGGCGCGGTGTCCAGGTGTTGGGGAAGAACCAGTGGAGCTCCTGCTGCCTGCTGTTGCCCAGAGACGAGAAGGAGGAGGCCCAGCCCCGCTGCACGCCGACGTGACCGAGAAGAAACCCTAGACACGGGTCGCCATCTTCCCCGCCGATCCCCTGCGATCCGGCCCGATCCACCACCACCAACACACTCCCGGTGAGGCGCTGATCCCCCCTGACATCCTCTCGCACGTCTTCGCTTCCGGTATGCGCCAAACACTCCGACGAGCACCCTCTGTGCACGGTGCTCGCGGTCGTCTTCTCGCAGTTGCCCCGCTGTAGCCTCTTCTAGTCGCGCCGCTTGAACCCAGCAACAACCCCCGCTAGCCGCAGTGGTAGCCGCCACCACGCGCGCGCTAGATCGCGAGATCGATCCCCCGCCACGCCGATGCCCTTCGCCGTCAGTTTCGTTAGTAAACGTGTGGAAGAAAAACAGTAGCCGGGGGCTTTTTCCCGAATACCCCCTGTGCCTTTTTGCGGCTCAGCCCGCGCTCCACCGGGGCCCGCTTGTCAGCTGCTATGGCTTTTTACAAACAAACACCCGGAGTCCTTGTTCCTCAACCCGCGGTCCTCGTCCGTGCCGCGTGGCACCCACCCGTTCACCCGCTGGCGCGTGGGCCCGTTCGAGCGCCGGGTCCACCGATCAGCCGCTGTGGCTCGCTTCAGTCGCAGTAAGAAAAGTCTGCCACGCGTTGGTTTCCGCCAGCTCAGCGCGGCCCCACCCGTCAGCGTCTGTGGCTAAGTCTACCTGTGTGCAAATAGTCCCTGTCTCCTTTTCTGTTTAAACAAAATAATTTTAGAAATGTTTAATATGTTTTTAAATCCAGTTTTAAATAACTTTTAATTGGCAAACCCAAATAATAAAAATAATATATGTCTTTGAATCAGAAAAATGTGAGGAATTCAAATATGCCATCCAAAATAATGTTTGACTAGTTTAATTTTCGAAATTGTTTAATTGAAATAAAAATGCCTTTTCTCAATTAATTAATAACTTTATTTCCATAACTCCAAATTTGACAAATAATATGTCTAAATCGATCAGGGCGATGAGCCCGTTCTGATTATGCATTCCATGATACGAATTGAAGCATGCATCATATAAATATTAAGTGGGCAGCAAGTTATATGGGAGCAAAACATGACTAAAAACTTAATAAAAATGCTTTATTCTGTACCCGACACCTCACCCATGCCATGCTATGTTATGTCATGTAATTTGTGCATCATTTATCATGGCATGCTTGTTGCTTGTCGCATTTTATTTATATGTTTGCGCATTATATTTATGTTGGTCTTGTTTGTTTGGTTCTTCTCGGATAGACGCCGAGTAGGGGAATTATCAGGAATCCCAGGAGTACTACCCAGATCCATCCCTCGCTTCAACTGAGCTTCCAGGCAAGCACTACCACATGCTTGCATACATATAGTACCTATTGCTTCTATCTTATTCTTGCATCATGGAGTCGCGAATGCATTAAATTGAATCCCAAATACTGCATAGCCTTTATTTTTAAACCCCACCGAGCTTGTTCCTCCATCCCATGAGCCACTACTACAGGAGTTGTTTGAGCCAAGCGAGTCGTAGAACAACATGTGTAGGGTATGTGAGTGTCTGATGGTTAATGAGGTACCTAAACAACTTAACCTGAGTAGTAATGGGATAACTAATGAAAGAGGCACCGCTGGGCAATATCTGTTATTTGGTTTTTATGTCCACTTGTGTCCCGTAGGACCCCGAGTACTTGATACCTGTTCCTTGACTATCGCACTATCCGCATATGGGACCATGAATCCCCTTAGCGAGAGCTCGATTCATTTCTTATTTCTTGGGGCCATAAAGTATTTTGGGGCTTTATTACTATCATGTACTTATGCCATGCTTTACTGCTTTATTTAAGATTGTGCGTGGAGCACCTGTACTGTTTTGGATCGTGACATCGTTTTATCGACAAGCCCGTCACACTTTTGGGTTCCCGATCGTTTACCGTCCACACAAACCCTGGTCCGTCATGAGCCGGCCAACTTTGTCGCGGGTAGCTTAGTGGGGTGGCCCCCTGAAATATTTTATGAATCCTGTGATTGCTTTGTCATGAAGGCCTCGTTGGGTTTTGATTTGGTTTTTCCGAGGTTGATCGTGTGTGTGTTGCTATTTGTGCACCCCTGCAGGGTAAATCTTTCTGAAAGCCGTGTCCGCGGTTATGGACGACTTGGAGCACAGTTTCTCGATCATAGACAAGTATAACTAAAGTACCGTCTTTAGTTTGACTAAATATCTGACTAGTAATTAGTGCAATATTCATGGAATGATTAATAAAACTGCCGATGGATGAGTTATTCGTCCGCTTTCTCGTTGGTAAGCGAAAAGGAGGATGGATCTGTTACTTTATACTGTTATAACTGTTGTTATTAATTAACGGACATCCGTCTATCATTGGTTAGGCGGATGGTTAGCGAGTATCTATAGACTTGTTAGTTATTATCTTTTGCTGCAATTGCGTCACCCCAGGTATATGTCCCCTTTAGAGGCATAAAGACTTGCTGAGTACCCCTAGGGTCTCACACGATAAATTGTTCGATTCAGATGAACAAGTGTATTCGCAAGATGGGTACTGGGTGGAGGAGACAGATGATGTTGGCAACGATCACTCGGTGTAGAGATTCCGGGGATGGGGATCCATGAGATCTGTGGGCGGGATGTGCTTAATTATGTGGTATCTTATGTCGATTTGCTTCTTATCCATACTCGGATCTTGTTTCCCGCTTCCGCTTGATACTTGGTTGATTGATGTATGAGGAGCTATCCTACACTATTATCTCTATCTAGGATATTTGGATCTTGCCGTATGGCGTTGCAATAGTTCTATTTCTTTTAGATGGTATGGCTCTGAGAACTGTTGTAAGGTAGCTTGCATACATACTCACTTGTGTATGTATTTGATCTCTTCGCCTGTTACCTACGCCGCTCGCTCTTGTCCCGACGTTCTTGGAAGTGGTTAGGGCGGTCGACGGGCCTACACGTGGGCGGCCCTGGGCCCCCATAGTAAAATTCCTTAACCACTTTTGGTTCATCCAGGCTTGAACTTAGAGCGTAGGGTCCGAGGTTGTTACAATTGTTATCAGAGCCATCCCGCCCTTCAGGGTCTCAGCCAAATGGTTGTTGTGGGTCTAGCAAATATTTTGGTAGCTATGTATACTAGGGAAAAACAAAACACTAGAGTAGGACTGCTTCCATTTTTCTTCTTACCCACCCACCACCCTTTTCTGGTAAGAAAGTGTAACATTTTCAATTCTCTTCTAAAAATTCAAACTAGGATTCACGTGTTCTGGGTTCCGTAGTACCATAGGTTGTGTGGGTGTGTGTGTGTGTGGGTAATTACTTGTCTATCTGTTGCATCCAACTTGTTGTCGCTATCTGCCTTTTGGTTATCAACTGTTGGTACATTCCATACCGACAGGCCTTTGTAAACCGACGCGGTCTATCTGATTCGTTGTAAACCGACGCGATATGTCTTACTCTTTGTTATCCGACGCTATCTTGTTAGGGGTGTTTGTTTCCGTAGTTGCTAATCTTTAGGATCATCTTAAGAAGGAAGAGAGTCGGGATAGGTGTTTTACTTATTCATGTGCGGAGTAATGCTTTGAGTGCGGGATGGAGTCGCGACCATACCACTACTTTTATCATTCGCTCTTGTATGTTGAATTGGTAGAGTTACTAATCTTGATTCGTTAAGTGGTTTTGCGCATATAGTGGTATTTTAATGCCAAAATTTGCGGAATTTTTTTCTTTGATAGCTTTGTGTACCACACTCCTTGTTCAGTCGTGTGCGATATGCTTACTATCTTCTAGGTGCTTTGAACTTTGTTGATATTTTAATATCATCTTAGTAATTTGTATCCTTAATCTTGGTTAATTCCATTTTGGTACTATTTTGGATTATTATTATTCTACATTATGGTACTAACTTGAGTTTTATATCAATCACAAGATGGCACCACCACGCCGCACTGAGGATGACATACCACCTGAACTGGGAGCTACGTTGGCAAGTATTGCTAATGCCTTGGGAACAATGCAACAGAACCAGCAATGCTTTGAAGAAAGTGTCAGGAGGAATGAGTTTGCCCCGCTACCTCCACCTCCCAAGCGAGGAGACATCAAGGGTTTTCTAAAGTTTAACCCGCGCCACTTTGAGGTGTCTGATCAGCCACTGGATGCTGATGATTGGCTTCGTGAGATGTCAAGGTTGCTGATGACTGCTGATGTTCCTGAACAAGAATGGGTAAAATGCGCCACTCACCTTCTGAAAGGAGACGTAGCTCTATGGCGGGAGAATTACCTGAAGGCAAACCACTCTGGTTTTCAGCCTACTTGGGAGCAGTTCGCTGGGGCTTTCAAAGAGCAATACCTGTCAGAAAATTGTCATGGAGAGAATGAAGGAGGTATTTCTCAACCTCAAGCAGGGCAATGACAATGTCAACACCTATATCAGAAACTTCATGAATCTTTCTCGGTATGGTGGCGATGAGATCTCTGATGACAAGAAGAAACAAAAGAGGTTCAGGCAAGGGCTCAATGCATCTATCAAATATGCAATCACTCATGCAAGGCCAGGGTATTTTCTGGAACTCCAACATACAGCTCTATAGGAAGAAGCCAGTAGGCAAGTGTTCGAGGAGTCCAAGAAACACAGTCGTGATGCAGCAAGCTCTTTAGCTATGACAGCTCCTTCTAAGCGCCGTGTGTGGGTTCCTAATACCGCACCGCCGCTCCCGGCTCCACCAAGACCTTCAAGCTACGCGACAAGGCCACCAAACTCCTTCAACACTACTCCTAGAGGCTACAACCACAACTACCCTGGAACGCCTGGTGGAGTCCCTGGCTACGCTGCTCCACGTCCACCTGGTGCTTGTTACACTTGTGGGAACACTGGGCATCAACACTGGAGCTGTCCCATGAACAACAAAGCTCTTCCTCCACCACCTTCAAGACCTGCAGCAAGTCCTTCTATGGTTCGTGCACCTCCACCTCGGGCTCTCAACATCAACACCAAGCCCGGGTCCACTATTGCTCGTGCCAACTGTGTCAACGTCGCTCAAGCTGAACATGCAACTGGAGTTGTGATGGGTACGCTCCCCGTTAACTCAGTCCCTACGTGAGTTTTATTTGATTCTGGTGCATCGCATTCTTTTGTTTCTCACAAGTTTGCACATGAGCATGATCTGGCTATGGGTCCTCTATTGCATCGTCTCATGGTACAATCTCCTGGATCAAACATGAGGGCTTCTCATATCAGCCATGTCAATCAAATTGAGATCTGTGGCTCTTCGTTCCCGGCTTCCTTATTATTCTGGGCAATTCTGACATTGATGTTATCTTGGGTATGGATTGGTTAACAGCAAATGCAGCTGTGATTGATTGTGCTGAATGCTCGGTTTCTCTAAAAATTCCCGAAGGCCATATAGTCTATTCTCCAAGTCTGACTCCTGCAATTCAGCTCTTCTCTTTGTCTGATCTGAATGATGATGCTATGGATGCTATTCAGAGTGTTCCGGTGGTCCGTGAGTTCCCAGATGTTTTTCCTGAAGAGTTACCAGGTATGCCTCCTGACTGAGAGGTCGAGTTTGTGATTGAGCTTGAACCTGGTACCGCTCCTATCTCCAAGCGGCCTTATAAAATGGGTCCTGCTGAGTTGGCTGAACTCAAACGTTAGCTTGATGAACAAGAGAAGTTGGGTTTCATTCAGCATAGCACTTCCTCTTGGGGCAGCCCAACAATCTTTGTGAAGAAGCGAGACCGGACTGATCGACTTTGTGTTGACTATCGGGCTCTCAATGCAAAACCCATCAAGAATAAATATCCCCTTCCGCGGATTAATGATCTCTTCGATCAGCTAGCTAGAGCTGTGGTATTCTCTAAGCTTGACTTGAGAAGTGGATATCATCAAATCAAGATTCGCAAGGAAGATGTTCCCAAAACAGCTTTCACCACCCGCTATGGCTGCACAGTACGGTCATGTCCTTCGGTCTCACCAACGCACCTGCCACCTTCTCGAGGCTTATGAACTCGGTTTTTATGGAGTATCTTGATAAGTTCGTCGTGGTCTATCTGGATGACATTCTAGTCTATTCTAAGTCAAAGGAAGAACATGAAGAACACCTTCGGTGTGTCCTAAACAAGCTTCATGAGAACCGCCTGTATGCAAAGTTCTCCAAGTGTGAATTTTGGCTTCCCGAAGTCACCTATCTTGGTCACGTCATCTCTGCTAAGGGCATTGCCGTCAACCCAGAAACTGTTCGGACTATTGTTGAGTGGCTTCCACCCAAAAATGTCAAAGAAGTCTAGAGTTTCCTTGGTTTGGCTAGTTACTGCCGTCGCTTCGTTCAGAACTTATCGAAGATTGCGAAGCCTCTTACCGATCTCCTCAAGAAAGGCAAGAAATACCTTTGGTCTCCTGCATGTCAAGCTAGCTTTGAAACACTCAAAGAGAAGCTCACTTCCACACCAGTCTTGATTCCTCTAGATACATCAAAGCCTTTCCAGATATTCTGTGACGCCTCCTTGCAAGGATTGGGTGCGGTCCTCATGCAAGAAAAGCAATTCGTTGCTTATGCTTCCCGTCAGTTGAAAACTCATGAGCTCAACTATCGAACACATGATCTTGAACTTGCAGCGGTTGTCTTCGCTCTAAAAGTATGGAGGCACTACTTGCTTGGGAACCGTTGTGAGATCTTTTCTAACCACAAAAGCCTGAAGTATATCTTCACTTAGCCAGACCTCAACCTTCGCCAAAGGAGATGGATTGAAACCATCAATGACTTCGATCTCACCATCAACTACACTCCTAGCAAAGCTACTGTCATGGCCGATGCTCTCAGCCGAAAAGCTTATATCAATAACCTCATGGTGGAAGAACAACAACCTCTCTTGTGCGAGGAATTCCGCCAACTCAACCTTGAGATTGTGCATGAAGGGTATCTTCTGAATCTTCTGGCAACCCCTCTCTTGGAAGAAAAGATTCATGCTAGTCAGCAAGGTGATGCTTACACCAAAAGCATCATCTCCAATATTCAGCTGCCGAGGTATGAGTCCTTTCATGTCGATGATCAAGGAGCTCTATTCTTTGAACACCGGATGTTCATTCCGAAAGATCCGGGTTTGAGAGAGCAAGTTCTTATGGAGGCGCATGATTTTGTTCTTTCTATCCATCCTGGCAGCACAAAGATGTACATGGACTTGAAAACACAGTATTGGTGGCCTAGGTTGAAACAATGTTGTGCCAAGTATGTTTCCGAGTGTGATGTCTGCCGTAGAGTTAAAGCTTTCCATCAGAAACCTTCCGGTCTTCTACAGCCATTGAAGCCTCCGGAATGGAAATGGGAGAAAGTAGAGATGGACTTCATAACTGGTTTTCCAAGGTCGCAGAAGGGCAAAAATGCAATCTTTGTTGTCATTGACAGGCTCTCAAAAGTGGCTCACTTCTTTCCCGTCAAGGAAAGAATTTCTACAATTCAGTTGGGTGAGCTCTGTATCAACAGCATTGTCTCTCTGTATGGGGTTCCTCTTGAGATCAGCTCAGACCGTGGAAGCATCTTCACTTCCAAGTTCTGGGGAAGTTTCCAAAATGCTTTGGGAAGAAAGTTGAACTTCAGCACAACTTACCACCCTCAGTCGCAAGGGCAAGTTGAAAGGATCAATCGGATTCTAGAAGATATGCTCTGTGCTTGCGTCATCTCTTTCGGCATGAAGTGGGAAGAATGCCTTCCTTATGCTGAGTTCTCTTACAACAATAGCTTCCAGAAGAGTCTAAAGATGGCACCATTTGAGGTTCTCTATGGCCAGAAATGCAGAACTCCGATTGGTCGATCGGGTGCAGGTGAAAGAACATTATTTGGCCCCGACATTGTAACTCAAGCAAAGGTGAAGGTTCACATCATTCTCGAAAACCTGAAGGTTGCTCAAAGTCGCCAGAAGAGCAACTATGACAGAAAGCACACGGACATGGAGTATGTCCCTGGTGATCTCGTTTACCTTCGTGTCACTCCCATGAGAGGCACGCACCGGTTTGGTATCAAAGGAAAGCTGGCTCCTAGATACATCGGTCCTATCAAAGTTCGTGGAAGAAGAGAAGTCGCTTATGCTCTTGAGCTCCCTGAAAAACTCAAGGTCCATGATATTTTCCACATCTCTCAACTCAAGAAGTGCTTCAAGGATCCCAGCAGGACCGTGGACCATGAGCTTATCAATCTACAAGAAGACCTGTCTTATCAAGAACACCCCACAAAAATCCTAGAAGTCACAGAAAGAAAGACTCGCAACAAGTCTATCAAGTTCTGCAAGGTGCAGTGGTCACACCATTCTGTTGATGAAGCCACTTGGGAACGCGAGGATGAGCTCCGTGCCAAGTATCCTACCCTCTTCGTGTCTTCTCTTCTTCCTAGAATCTCGGGGCGAGATTCCTGTTTAGTGGGGGAGAGTTGTAGCATCCCATCTGTCTAACATCTGTAATGCTATATGGTCTAATAATAAAATGCTACTTCCTACATATAATTGTTGCATCATAATTATATCATGCTCATGTCATCATGCCACATTGCATTTGAGCATCATATAAACCCCTTTTTCATTTGGTTCTTATCTCATATGCATTTATTAAATGTATTTGTTTCTTAATAAAATGTATTTGCTTCTTGATGAATTGCTTCATGCCCAAGTTGAGTTGTGGGCATATTTCTTATTAACTCCACCACCTTTCTTTGTCACCACCCTATAATTCCACCATCCAAACTATATGTGGGCATTTGCACTTCTTTTGGATCTTGTCTAGCCACATATATTTGTATGGATCCAAATCTACCTATCTCATACACTCATACATATGTGATATGTTTCACCATCTTAATACATCATGCATGCATGGATGTAATCTTGCATGTCTCATGCAAATAACACCCTCCACCTTCCTTTTACCTCAATCTTGTATTTTGGGTGTGGTGTGAGGTGTCCATTCTACCTTGCCTTTCCATCTTCTATTCAATTCTAGTGCTTGCCTCTCTCAAATATTCATATGTGCATGTGGCATACCTTTTATTCAAATCTAGTTCTACATGCAATATTAGCCCCTAATCACATGTGATATCAATGCCACTAGTGACCTCTCTTTTATTCAAATTCTTTTGCACTTGTTTGTTTGTTCAAATTTTTGATCAAATCCTATATCTACACTCCATCTACCAAGTTTTCCTAGCTAATCTAGCTATCTAAATAAAGACTCCATCTCTAATATTTATTTATTTTTGTCTCTTGATCTCTGCCTAAATCTTTGACACTAAATCCGTCTAAAGTTTTGTCTAAAACTAGTCCCATCTAGTCTAGTTTAGGCTATATAAAAACTTCAATCCCTTCTTGGTTCCCAAAAATCCTAATCACGTGTACATATACACACATACATCCGCATGTATATACACACTCTCACACCCAAGCTACACGCATCGTTAATGCTGGCTCTCTGCCTTGCTACCACCGCGAGCTGTTCAGACCATGGCAATCAACCTGACCTCTCCCTGTTCCCAGCAACACCAGATCGCAAGCAGCAGCAGCGCACCAGGTTCGGCCACGAGCAGCAATTGCACCAGCCGCGCGCACCTCTCTCACTTGCACCTGGACCTAGCACCGAATCGCCACAGCTGTTCCTATCAAGACCAGTCGCGGCCGCGCCCACGTCCACGCCCACGCAATCGTACCCGTGCCTACCGCGTGAGAGGAGAAAAAAGTGACCACCACCTTCTTTCCACCCCGAGCCACCCCATGTGCCCTCCCTCTTCCCCTCGGCCTTATCTACCCCCTCTCGTGCCTGGCATCGTCCCCAGATCCCCAGGGCCCTGCCCATCCCCACCAAGATCCCCACCTACCCTGCTACCCCTCTCTCCCATCTCCGACAACCCCATCATCGGCATCTACCCCGCCCACACCGTGGAAGAAGGAGGGCACGGCGTCCAGGCGTTGGGGAAGAATCAGTGGAGCTCCTGCTGCCTGATGTTGCCCGGAGACAAGAAGGAGGAGGCCCAGCCCCGCTGCACGCCGACGTGACCGAGAACAAACCCTAGACACGGGTCGCCATCTTCCCCGCCGATCCCCTGCGATCCGGCCCGATCCACCACCACCAACACACTCCCGGTGAGGCGCTGATCCCCCCTGACAGCCTCTCGCACGTCCTTCGCTTCCTGTATGCGCCAAACACTCAGACGAGCACCCTCTATGCACGGTGCTGGCGGTCGTCTTCTCGCAGTTGCCCCGCTGTAGCCTCTTCTAGCCGCGCCGCTTGAACCCAGCAACAACCCCCGCTAGCTGCAGGGGTAGCCGCCACCACGCGCGCGCTGTCAGTTTCGTTAGTAAACGTGTGGAAGAAAAACAGTAGCCGGGGGCTTTTTCCCGATACCCCCTGTGCCTTTTTGCGGCTCAGCCCGCGCTCCACTGGGGCCCGCTTGTCAGCTGCTATGGATTTTTACAAACAAACACCCGGAGTCCTTCTTCCTCAACCCACGGTCCTCGTCTGCGCCGCGTGGCACCCGCCCGTTCACCCGCTGGTGCGTGGGCCCGTTTGAGCGCCGGGTCCACCGATCAGCCGCTGTGGCTCGCTTCAGTCGCAGTAAGAGAAGTCTGTCGCGCATTGGTTTCCGCTAGCTCAGCGCGGCCCCACCCGTCAGCGTCTGTGGCTAAGTCTACCTGTGTGCAAATAGTCCATGTCTCCTTTTCTGTTTAAACAAAATAATTTCAGAAATGTTTAATATGATTTTAAATCCAGTTTTAAATAACTTTTAATTGGCAAACCCAAATAATATAAATAATATATGGTTTTGAATCAGAAAAATGTGAGGAATTCAAATATGCCATCCAAAATAATTTTTTACTAATTTAAAATTTCAAAATTGTTTAATTGCAATAAAAATGCCTTTTCTCAATTAATTAATAACTTTATTTCTATAACTCCAAATTTGACAAATAATATGTCTATATCGATTAGCGCAACGAGCCCGTTCTGATTATGCATTCCATGATACGAATTGACGCATGCATCATATAAATATTAAGTGGACATCAAGTTATATGGGAGCAAAACATGACTAAAAACTTAATAAAAATGCTTTATTCTGTACCCCACACCTCACCCATGCCATGCTATGTTATGCCATGTAATTTGTGCATCATTCATCATGGCATGCTTGTTGCTTGTCGTATTTTATTTATATGTTTGCGCATTATATTTATGTTGGCCTTGTTTGTTTGGTTCTTTTCGGATAGAAGCCGAGCAGGGGAATTATCAGGAATCCCATGAGTACTACCCAGATCCATCCCTCGCTTCAACTGAGCTTCCAGGCAAGCACTACCACATGCTTGCATACATATAGTACCTATTGCTTCTATCTTATTCTTGCATCATGGAGTCGCGAATGCATTAAATTGAATCCCAAGTACTGCATAGCCTTTATTTTTAAACCCCACTGAGCTTGTTCCTCCATCCCATGAGCCACTACTACAGGAGTTGTTTGAGCCAAGCGAGTCGTAGAACAGCATGTGTAGGGTATGTGAGTGTATGATGGTTAATGAGGTACCTAAACAACTTAACCTGAGTAGTAATGGGATAACTAATGAAAGAGGCACCGGTGGGCAATATCTATTATTTGGTTTTTTTGTCCACTTGTGTCCCGTAGGACCCCGAGTACTTGATACCTGTTCCTTGACTATCGCACTATCCGCATATGGGACCATGAATCCGCTTAGCGAGAGCTCGATTCATTTCTTATTTCTTGGGGCCACAAAGTAGTTTGGGGCTTTATTACTATCCTGTACTTATGCCATGCTTTACTGCTTTATTTAAGATTGTGCGCGGAGCACCTATACTGTTTTGGATCGTGACATGTTTTCGCTGTATCGACAAGCCCAGTCACACTTTCGGGTTCCCAGTCGTTTACTGCCGTCCACACAAACCCTGGCTCCGTCGTGGAGCCCGCCAACTTCGTCGCGGGTAGCTTAGTGGGGTACCCCCCTGAAATATTTTATGAATCCTGTGATTGCTTTGTCGTGAAGGCCTCGTTGGGTTTTGATTTGGTTTTTCCGAGGTTGATCGTGTGTGTGTTGCTATTTGTGCACCCCTGCAGGGTAAATCTTTCTGAAAGCCGTGTCCACGATTATGAACGACTTGGAACACAGTTTCTCGATCATAGACAAGTATAACTAAAGTACCGTCTTTAGTTTGACTAAATATCTGACTAGTAATTAGTGCAATATTCATGGAATGATTAATAAAACTGCCAACAGATGGGTTGTTCGTCCGCTTTCTGTTACTTTATACTGTTATAACTGTTGTTATTAATTAACGGACATCCGTATATCACTGGTTAGGCGGATGGTTAGCGAGTATCTATAGACTTGTTAGTTATTATCTTTTGCTGCATTTGCGTCACCCCAGGTATATGTCCCCTTTAGAGGCATAAAGACTTGCTGAGTACCCCTAGGGTCTCATACGATAAATTGTTTGATTCAGATGAACATGTGTATTCGCAAGATGGGTAATGGGTGGAGGAGATAGATGATGTTGGCAACGATCACTCGGTGTAGAGATTCCGGGGATGGGGATCCGTGAGATCAGTGGGCGGGATGTGCTTAATTATGTGGCATCTTATGCCGATTTGCTTCTTATCCGTACTCAGATCTTGTTTCCTGCTTACGCTTGATACTCTGTTGATTGATGTATGAGGAGCTATCCTACACTATTATCTCTATCTAGGATATTTGGATCTTGCCGTATGGCGTTGCAATATTTCTATTTCTTTTATATGGTATGGCTCTGAGAACTGTTGTAAGGTAGCTTGCATACATACTCACTTGTGTATGTATTTGATCTCTTCGCCTGTTACCTACGCCGCTCGCTCTTGTCCCGATGTTCTTGGAAGTGGTTAGGGCGGTCGACGGGCCTACACGTGGGCGGCCCTGGGTCCCCGCTGTAAAATTCCTTAACCACTTTTGGTTCATCCAGGCTTGAACTTAGAGCGTAGGGTCCGAGGTTGTTACAACCTTGACATTCACTATCATCCCATCAAAGCCAATGTGGTAGCGGATGCTCTTAGCAGATTGCCGTGTAGATTAAGCACCATGATAAAAGAGGCCTGGCCAAGTTTGCATGAAGAGTTGGAGCAGTTTAGAACGGATCTAGTTAGCAAAGGATTTTTAGCTAGCATAGAACTTCAACCCACTTTGATCAGTCAGATCAAGGAGGCGTAGAAAGGAAATGCAAGTATCGATGGAATCAAGTGTCATATTAGTACAGGAAAGGTACCCGGATTCACCGAAGATGAAGAAGGAGTTTTGTGGTACAAAGGACATATCTGTGTGCTAGCAGATTCTGAGCTGAAGCAAGTTATCATGCAGGAAGCTCACGATACTCTTTATTCTATCCACCCTGGAGGAACAAAGACGTATCAGGATTTGAAGGAGCAATTTTGGTGGCATAAGATGAAGAGAGAAATCGGAAGATACATAGCCAAGTGTGATATCTGTCAGAGAGTCAAAGCATAACATCAGAGACCCGCAGGACTTTTGCAACCATTGCAGATTCTAGAATGGAAATGGGATTCTGTTGGAATGGATTTTATCACCGTTTTGCCTACTTCTAGTAGGGGAAATGACTCTATTTGGGTCATAGTTGATAGACTATCCAAGGTAGCCCATTTTATACGTGTCAAGACTTCCTACCAGAGTTTGAAGCTAGCACAACTGTACATTGCTAGGATCGTAAGTTTGCATGGAACCCCTAAGACCATAGTATCGGATCGAGGAACTCAGTTTACCTCAAGATTTTGGCAGAAAGTCCAAGAAGGATTAGGAATCAAGCTGAACTTCAGCACAACTTACCACCCGTGAACCGACGGACAAACTGAAAGAGTCAACCAATCCTAGAGGATATGTTGAGAGCTTGTGTGCTAGAATATGGATCAAAATGGGAAGATTGTCTGCCTTTCGCAGAATTCTCATACAACAACAGTTATCAAGCCAGTTTGCAAATGCCCATTTGAATTTCTGTATGGAAGGAAGTGCCGTACCCCCTTGATGGCTCAATGCACAGCGCCCAGAAAAGTGTTGATGGCTCATGGTTGATGTAGAGCTCGTTGGGAACCCCAAGATGAAGGTATGATGAGCACAGCAGCAAGTTTCCCTCAATTATGAAACCAAGGTTTAATCGAACCAGTAGGAGCAAGGAAACACCTCAAAGGTGTTACTAGCTGAGCTTTGGCAGGGCGCACTACCGGTGCTAGTAGCAACGTGGAGACCTGCACAACACAACCACAAAACTTTGTCCCCAACTTGCGATGAGGTTGTCAATCTCACCGTGTTTTGAGGAAAAGAAAGGATTAAACGTATCGAATGGAAAGAAGTAAAAGTTTGCAGAAAGTAAACACAAAGCAGTAAAAGATTGTAGATTGTATGTAAAAGACAAGGATCGGGATCCATAGTTCACTAGAGGTGGCTCTCCTTAGATAGATAACATGCTGGGTGAACAAATTACAACGGGGCAATTGACAAACACCTAGGAAGCAATACATGCATATACTAATCATCTTGACTCCTCTGAGACTTGATTGTGAATTACAACATAATACATAGACCGCCATCCAACTGCATCTATGACTAATAATCCACCTTCAGGTTATCATCCAAACCCCCTCCAGTATTAAGTTGCAAGCAACAGATTATTGCTTTACGAACTGCATGTAAAGTAAACAATACGATTATTCTATGAACAAAGGATTGTTGTTTTCTCCCTAGTAGCAACAACACATCTAGTACCTTAGAGATTGTTGTCACTTCCCCAGATTACAAGAGGCATGAACCCACTATCGAGCGTAAATACTAACTCTTGGAGTTGCTAGCATCTACTTGGCCAAGATAGCTACTAACAACGGAAAGCATACAAAATCTCAAATAACAAAGACATGATAGAATCAATAATCAATCTGAAATAGCATCTCAATATCCATCGGATCCCCACAAACACAACATGTATGATTACAAATAGATGATATTGATCATGAACGGAGCTCACAAGATCTAAACATGAAAGCACAAAGGAGGAGAACCAGCCATCTAGCTACTACATGGATCCATAGTCCAAGGATGAACTACTCACGCATCACACCGGAGGCTTGCATGGTGACGAAGAAGGCCTCCAGGGTGAATTCCCCTCTCCGGCAGGGTGCCGGGAAGACCTTCAGATCCCTCCGATCTAGGGATGGAGATGACGGTGGCTACAGACTCTTTCGTGGATTTTTGATCGGGTACTTAGGGTTTTCGTCCCGAGGGCAATATATAGGCGGAAGGAGACGCCGAGGGGGTGCCTGGGCTGGCCACACCACCCCTTGGCGCGGGCCAGGCCTGGCCGCATGGCCAGGTGGTGTGGCTGCCCTCTGGCCCTTCTCCGTCTCGTATTCTGGCACTCGATCCCTTCTGGAAAAATAGGCACTTTGGCTTTTGTCCCGTCCAATTCTTAGAATATTCATTTTCTGACTTTCCTGGAACCAAAAACAGCAGAAAACAGGCAGCTGGCACTGTGGCTCTTATTAATAGGTTACTCCAAGAAATCATATGAAAAGTACTCCAAAGTTGGAACAAAACTCAAGAAAGTGGATAAAACCAAGCATGGAACATCAAAAATTATAGATACATTTGCAATGTATCACCCCTTGAATTGGTCGCAAGTAGGAGAGAATTAGATTTTTGGACCCGACATCCTACGAGAAGCAGAAGAGAAGGTTCACAAAGTCCGTGAATACCTCAAGACCGCCCAATCCAGTCAGAAGAGTTATGCTGACAAGAGACGTCGAGACCTAACCTTCAATGTCGGAGATTTTGTGTATCTCAAAGTGTCACCCTTGAAGGGAATGCAACGTTTTCAACTAAAAGGAAAGTTAGTTCCTAGATATATTGCACCCTTCAAGATTTTGAATCACCGAGGAGAAGTATCATATCAACTGGAACTACCAGAGGAGATGTCAGCCATCCATAATGTGTTCCATATCTTGTTACTTCGCAAATGCCTAGAAGTTCCGGAGAACACCGAAGTGTTCAAGAACATCGATCACCGATGAAAGAACATTTCATGTTTTCCTATGTTTTGCGTGTTAGATAACAATAGTATGGAGACTTTTCATGTGTGCTAAGTGTGCAGGAAGTTTTGAGGGGGGGCGGATAATCCGCCCCTCCAAGGGCCGGATAATCCGGCCTACCTCATCTCTCAAGGAAGCCAAGGCGCGTTGCTCAGTGTCCAGTCAGATTTTCTCCCGGAAAATCCAAACTGGGGCGGTTTTTCCTCCCCAGGCCGGATAATCCGGGTTTCACAAGGGCCGGATAATCCGGCCCCCAGTTTTCGAGCAAAAGGAGCCAAGGCGCGTCACTCAGTATCCGGTCGGATTTTCTACCAAAAAATCCGAATCAGCGTTTTCTCCCAGGCGATAATCCGGCCTTCAGATAGGCGGATAATCTGCCCCCAGGTTGATCAAGGGCAAGCTCGGCGCGACGCAGAGAGGGCGGATTTTCTGCCGGATATTCTGAGTCCAGGCGGAGTTTCCTGCATCGGATAATCCGGCCTCACTTGGGCTGCATAATCCGCCCCCAAAGTGTGCAACGGCTGGTTTTTGGAAGGGGGTATAAGTACCCCTTCTTCCCCATCGTCCAGCCCTCTTGATTCATTTTGAATTCGACCAAACCCAGTGCAAGATCTCTAAATCTCGATCTCCCACTTCAACCACCCTAAGGTCTTGATCTTTGGTGGAATTGAAGGAGGAGAAGTTCATTATCAACATCAAGAATCAAGCGCTTCAACTCCTCTCCATTCACTTGGAGAAATCCCTGATCTAGTATTCTCGTTAATACCTAGATCGTGTTATTGTATTTGACAACTTTGTTCTTGTGGTAGCTTGTTGTCATTTCGGGAGCCTCCAAGTTGTTGTGGAATTGTTGCCCCGCTAGTTGTGTAAAGGCACCGGTGCCCGCCTCGAAGGGTACCTATAGTGGAAGGTGGATCAGGCCTGTTTTGGCGAGATCCATCGGAGAACAGGGTGAGGCCTTTTGTGGCGTGGTGGTCTTAGTACCGCCCACCCCTCCAACGTAGACGTACTTCCCTTAACAAGGAAGGAACTGCGGTCAAACAAATCATGTGTCTCTGCGTGCTTCACTTTGGTTCCCTCGTTCCTCTTCCACTCGCTCCTTACTCGCTAGTAGATAGGTTTGCATATAGGGAATTTCCACACATTAGTTTATCTAGAGAATTTACCTTTGTGCTAAGCCTAAACTTGAAAAAGAATTAAAAATTGGTGTAGCACCTATTCACCCCCCTCTAGGTGCCCATACGATCCATTTCAATTGGTATCAGAGCTCCGGCTCTTAATTCGGGCTTAACCGCCTAAGAGTAGTATGGGTACCAGGGATGATGGAAATGAGGTTGTGGATAAGGTCACAATGGATGATCTCAAGTCGTTGGAAACAACCTTGTTGAAATCCTTTGAGGCTAAGATGGAGGAGATGAATCAAATGATTGCTCGCCTTACATCATCCATAGACCCATCTCCATCCTCCTCTGAGGCTCCCTCACCATCATCTAAGGAAAAGGGTAACACCGGATCTAAGGATGATGATGTGGAAGGTGAAAAACTAAATGGATCCACCTCCAAAAAGGGAAGTGGCAAGGAGGAATATAGTGAGGTTCGCCACGTATATTCCCCCGACCTACCTATCCCTCATCCTCATATAAACAATAGGGGTGATCCACCCAAGCTCACTGCATCTTCTTTTAACCAATGGCAATTTCTAATGAAATCTCATGTTTGCAGCTCCTCTATTGAATTGTGGAGGATCATCGAAGAAGGTCTTCATGTTGGAGATCAAACCAATCTAACAAGAAGGGAAGTTGTGGATAGCCAGTTGAATGCCACTGCTCTCCACATGATACAGCTGGGTGTGGGTCCCAAGGACATGCCACACATTGAACATCTCAACACGGCTAAAGAGGCGTGGGATGCTCTTATGGACCTTTTTGTTGGAAATGAAAGCATGAGAAGAAACCGGTATGATGCCCTTAGTAACGAAGCTGAGGGATTCTACATGTTGGATGGTGAAAACCATGAGGACATGTATAGAAGACTCAAGGGCATCGCAACAACATTTCGGAAGCATGGGGCCACTCACATTGATGATGCATGGATAAAAAGAAAGTATGTGAGTGCCTTAATGCCTTTCGAACCGACGGATTTGAAGAGCTTGCAAGGTAGACACAACTATCATCAAATGACATCCAATGAAGTCATGCAAGAAATGGCGTCATTCAAAGTGGCGGCAAAGAATGCTGAAGATGCCCGTGCTCGGGCCATTGGAATGCAAAGGGTGTCAATATGGTTCTCAAAGCCAATGTTGTTGAGCAAGAGGATGATGAAGGAGCATTTGAGAGGGGATCCATGGACTGCCCCGATGAGGTCAAACATGCTCATGGTAAGTACATGGCATTCTATGCAAGGAACTTTTGGAAGGACCCTGCCAAAGCCAAGTATGAACTTGAGCACAAGAACGGGTCAAATGGAAGAAGAGAAAGTGGCCCAAGATTGAGAACTTGCTTCAACTGTGGAGATAGACTGCACTTTGTAGCCAAGTGTCCTTATGAAAATAGAGAAGACAATGGTGGCAGGCTCATTCTCAAAGAGAAATCCAAAGTTCCTAAGAAGAAGCCATTTGCTAACAAGAATGGCCCTTTCAAGAAGCAACACAAGATGGTCCTTGTAGCTCAAGAGGAATACTCCTCCGCAAGTGAAGATGAAGAGGATGATGATAGTTCTCGCGAAGTGGATGCTATAGCCACCACATCGACTCCCTCCTCTCTCTTCGACTTGCCGAACGAGAACGCCATCAACAACAACGCCACTTGCCTAATGGCAAGAGGATCCGTGGTATCGACTTCTAACTTCTCATTTTCTAAGACTAACATAATTTTGGATATGGATGATCATGAAAGTCTTGAAATGAAAGAAGAAGTTATTTCCTTGGATATCTTTTTCACTAACCTACAAGGTGAGCACAAACTCCATTTTTATACTCTTATGAGTCAACTTGCTCGAGCCGAAGATCTCCTTGAAGAAAATGACAGAATTGAAAGAGAAGATGCCTTGGAGATAGCCTCTTTGAAGAATGCCTTGGAAGAGGAAGAGGAAACTCGAGTTTCTTTGTAAGAAAGACTCGACTCCCTAGAGGAGTCACAAGAAGAAGTTGTATCTCAGCTCATTAAAGAACGTGACCATGCCCTTGCCAAGGTAAATTAACTAAAGAAATAAAAGATTGATTTTGGGGCTGTTCATGCTAGACTTTTGGAGAAGTTTGATGATCTTGAAAGTGCTCACAAGGCATTGAAGAGTGATCATTCTACTCTAAATGAGTCTCATGACCAGCTCCAAACTCAATTGAAATGGTATAATATACCAAGTACCTCATCTCCATCCTTTGGAAAAGAAGATCTTGCAAGGAGTTCTCAATACAAAGGTAAAGGGGTTATTGATGAGATACTGAGCAGGCAAAGGACAAACAACAGTAAAGAAGGTCTTGGTTACATACCCAAGATAAAGAGCAAGAAAAACAAGAAGAAGAAGAAGAACAAGACTGCTCAATCGAGGACTAGCAACATTACCAATGACAAGACTAATTATGATGGTTTTGCAGGGATCAACAATCCTAACTTCGAACTATATTGTGATGCTTATGGTGATGTTTATGCTAGTTATGTAGGGCCTTATGATTGTTACATTCCTTGGTCTATTTGGGTTCCCAAGACCCTTGTTACTAACATGAGAGTACCCATTGAAAAATGGGTACCTAAAACCAAGAAGTAATTTTCTTGCAGGGCTATGCTTCTGGTGGTTCTAAATGGGTACTCGATAGCGGTTGTACGAGTCATATGACCGGAAGCAAGGAGATCATCACGGAGATGCGGCCAAACCTTGAACACATTACCGTCCCCTATGGTGACAAGTCAAAATCTGAGGTATTGGGTCTCGGCAAAGTTGTGGTGGCTCACGATATCTCCCTCGTGGACGTCATGCTTGTTGAGACCCTCGGGTATAACTTACTTTCAGTTTGTGCCCTTGGTAAGATGGGCTTTGCAGTTTACATTGATGCTGATTTGGTGGTACTCTTGTGGAGCAAGTCTCTAAAAGGCGCTTTCGTGGGATATGTCGAAAACAACCTGTACGTGGTAGACTTTTCGGGGAAAACCACTACAGGTCCGATGTGTCTTTTCGGAAAGGCTGACGCGGGTTGACTATGGCATCTCCGACTAGCCCACGTCAATATGAGAACTTTGCAAAGTCTCCACAAGGGTGGCCACATTCTTGGACTAAAAGAAAATGTCTCTTTTGCCAAAGATCGTGTCTGCAGGGCGTGTGTTGAAGGGACAATGCATGATTCTCCTCATCGAAGGAAAACTATTATGTCTTCAAAAAGGATCTTGGAGCTTCTTCATGTGGATCTTTTCGGACCTCCATCTCATGCAAGCCTCGGTGGGAAAAAGTATTGTCTAGTGATTGTTGATGATTACTCAAGATACACTTGGGTTTATTTCTTCAAGTTGAAGAGTGAAACTCAACAAACTATCATCGACTTCGCCAACGAGGTTCAACATCAACACAACGTCCCCATTCTGGCTATAAGGAGTGATAATGGCTCGGAGTTCAAGAACTACACCTTAAATGAGTTCCTAAGTGAAGAGAGGATAAGACATCAATATTCCGCTGTGTACACCCCTCAACAAAATGGTGTAGCCGAGAGGAAGAATTGAACTCTAATGGACATGGCAAGATCAATGTTGGCCGAATTCAATCTCCATATAACTTCTGGGCTGAAGCAGTCTCTACTGCTTGTCATTCATCCAATCGTTTATACCTCCGCAAGATTTTGGACAAGACTCAGTATGAAATACTTACCGGTAACAAGCCAAACATCTCATACTTTTGGGTATTCGGGTGTAAGTGTTTCTTTCTTATTAAAGGAGTTCGTTTATCTAAGTTTGAATCTAAGGCTCTAGAAGGTATTTTTGTTGGTTATGGTGCCGAATCCCACACTTATAGAGTCTACAATAAGCTCTCCGGAACTGTTGTAGAATCTTGTAGTGTGGTGTTCGAGGAAATGACGTTCCGTCTTGAGCAAGTTGGTGTTTGTGATGCAGATGTTGAAATACCCCAAGATGCCATAAGAAGAATGGGCGTGGGATTCTTCTGCCCCATTGAGGAACCCCTTGTGGCGGACCAGGAAGGACAATGCTCTACTCATATAGAGCCCTCATCTACACATACGCAACACGCTCCAACCACGGGGGCAACTTCTACACCATCTCCATCAACTGCTGACGATCAAGATGCTCCAGAAAGCTCCAGGCCGGATTTTCCGGTGGATACCGGATTATCCGGCCACCCCGCTCCAGCAGCTCCTGGTGGTGAAGATATCAACACAAGCTCCAGGCCGAATTTTCCGGCTGACCCCAGATTATCCGGCTCCTCGCCAGGTCAAGCAAGTCCCAGGCTTCCTGATGATGCTGCTGCAAGTCCTCCCAGGCCAGATTATCCGGCCACTTCATCGGCCGGATTATCCGGCCCTGACTCTCTAGTTCTGCAGCCTCCTGTTATGGCTATGGACTCACCTCAAGGGCATGCATCTCCACCACCTGCTACTGATGTTCCAGCTACTGATCAAGGCGGAGAAAATGCCTTCAATGAAGACTCAAGTGATGAATCTCCTTCACCAAGAGACAACAAACTTATTGAACTTCGTCGCAAGGCTTGGGCTGATCGTAACCTTGAGTTGAGGGGTCACACTCTCGACAAGGTTGTTGGTGATCTTCGACGAAGGGTGTCTACTAGAAGAGAATTGGCCAGTTTTGGTGAGCATCAAGCTCATATCTCCATGGTGGAACCTAAGAAGGTCTTTGAAGCTCTTGAAGACCCAGACTGGGTTGTTGCTAAACAAAGTCTAGAAACTAGTGGAGAAACCCAAAGAGTGCCGCAATGTTATTGGCACCAAGTGGATTTTCAAGAACAAGCAAGACGATAATGGCATTGTTGTGAGGAACAAGGCAAGACTTGTGGCACAAGGTTACTCCCAAGTTGAGGGCATCGACTTCGGCGAGACCTATGCTCCTGTGGCTCGTCTTGAGTCCATCCGTATCCTACTTGCTTATGCTGCTCATAACAATTTTAATTTGCAGCAAATGGACGTCAAGAGTGCCTTCCTTAACGGTCCTCTACATGAGTTGGTATACGTAAAGAAACCCCCGGGGTTTGAGGATCCTAACTTCCCGAACCATGTCTACAAACTCGATAAGGCACTCTATGGCCTTAAACAAGCCCCACGTGCGTGGTATGAGCACCTTAAAGAGCTTTTGTTAGATCGTGGCTTCGAAGTTGGGCAAATCGACCCCACTCTTTTTACTAAGAAGGTTAAGGGGGAGCTCTTCATATGCCAACTATATGTAGACGATATCATTTTTGGTTCTACTAACAAAGCTTTTAACGATGAATTTTCAAAGCTTATGACTGACAGGTTTGAGATGTCCATGATGGGGGAATTACAGTTCTTTCTTGGATTCGAGATCAAGCAACTAAGAGAAGGAACTTTTATTAATCAAGCAAAGTACATCCAAGACATGCTCAAGAGATTCAAGATGACGGATCTAAATGGTGTCGCTACTCCGATGCAAACAAAGTGTCATCTCGAACTCAACCCTCATGGTAAAGATGTGGACCAAAAGGTATACTGGTCCATGATCGGCTCTCTTCTTTACCTCTGTGCATCTAGACCCCATATTGTGTTGAGTGTGGGAGTGTGTGCAAGGTATCAAGCAGCTCCTAAAGAAAGCCACTTAGTGGCGGTCAAGAGGATCTTTCGATATTTAGTTCATTCCCCCAACTTTGGTCTCTGATATCCTAAGGGCTCCAATTTCTCTTTATGTGGTTATACTGACTCAGATTGGGCTGGTGATAAGGATGATCGGAAGTCAACTTCTGGAGCTTGTCAATTCTTGGGAAGATCTCTTGTATGTTGGTCCTCCAAAAAGCAGAATTGTATATCTCTCTCCACCGTCGAAGCTGAATATGTTGCTGCTGCCAGCGCTTGTACTCAATTATTGTGGATGAGGCAAACTTTAAAGGAATACGGTGTCAATTGTGACAAAGTGTCTCTTTTATGTGATAATGAAAGTGTTATCAAAATTGCATACAATCCAGTTCAGCACACAAGGACGAAGCATATTGAGATTCGGAATCTTTTTATTCATGACCATGTTGCTCGAGGTGATATTGATCTATCTTTTATGAGCACGAAGAATCAACTGGCGGATATTTTTACAAAGCCACTTGATGAAGCAAGATTCTGCTATTTGAGGAATGAGCTAAATATCATTGATTTCGGGAGCTTGTCTTGATTACCCATGCACCCACTCGTACATCTCAATCCTTGTTTGGTCTAGGTGTGGGCATGGATATAGGGGGAGTGTGGTCCTAACATATTGGGCTAACCCTCCCCCCATAATGCCAATAGCAAGTTATATCATTTATCTTAATATCATGTTGTGATATGTGAGCTTATTGATGAGTATTGGTCATGAACCCAAGATATATCTTCGCGGTGTCACACCATACACTCCAACAAGGTGGCTTCGGCCACCGCCCTCTCCTTTGTGGAGAATTGGATCTTTTTGAATGTTATTTGCTCTCTCATGTTCTTATGGGAATCACACTCAATCTTGGCTTTTATTTGATTTGGATTTTGCAATTTTGAGTGTCTAGTACCATCTCAGTTTGGCATTCTCCATCCTAAGCCTTCCCTACCCCTAAGACATCTATTCTTGCACACAAGTCCCTTGTACACCTTGTGGGGGTGTTGTTTGGGGACGCGCGGGCCTAGTTCTGTGTATAACTGAATCCCAGATTTTAGGCCGGATAATCTGGCCCCTGGCGGATTCGATCTTAAAGGGCAGGGCTCGGGGAGAAGGGCTCATAACGAGCAGCACTTCTCCCCCAGCCCTCTCCTTCTCCCACCGCCGCCCTCACCTCCCCGGAGCCTCTCCGGCCACCAGATTTTCTGGGCCTTCCCGGATCTTCTTCTCCGCGCCTCCGGGTACCTTCTCCTCCGTGTTCTTCCTCCAATGAGTGAGGGTAACTCCCTCTCTTCCCATCTTTGGCTAGATGTGTATCTTGTTGGATGGAACGTTGTCTAGAAGGATGTGTTTTCGCATAGAACTCGTAGTCTTAAAGTTTCTAGGCCCGATCTACTTTTTTTGCATGCATTCTTGGTGAAATCGAAAATTTCTGCCAGGGCCGGATTATCCGCCCCTGGCCAGGCCGGATAATCCGGCCTGACAGATTCAAGTCTGCTTCAGTTTCACTATGGTGTATGTATTGAGTAGTTTTGACCTATGAACTTTTTGCCTACTTGTTCCATGCTCTCTCCTGGACTTGTGTGTATGCTTATCCCCTTGCTATCGGCCTTATTCTCCTCACAGGTGGTTCCGGTGTTCCCAAGACCTACAAGCGCCATCCTCGCACCAAGTACTTTCGGGGCGACGGTCAAGATAACCCAGTGGACGAAGTTGAATTGCGGAGAAGGAAGAACGAAGAGAGGCGCATGGCTGAACAATCCAAGAGGACTAGGAAGGGTGTGTACAAGAGGAAGGGCAAGGAGCCCAAGATCAACTACAGGGCTCTGGATGCAGTCTCCTTCTCTGCCATTCGTCACCGTGACTTGTTTGCTGAGCTGCCTCGTGATGATGAGCTGGGGGATACCCGATTTTGGTGTGCAGAACAGAAAGGGATTTATGAAGACATCTATGCCAGGCTGAACATTAGGCCTATGCACCCTCTGGTACTTGCTGATGCTTTGGAGAAGGCGCATCTTATGGATGCGATGTATGTGGCTGAGAGGATGGGGCTGCACCATCTCATGTCCCTCCAGTGCTCCTTTGACTCTAAGGTGGTGAAGCAATTCTTCTCCACTCTTATGATTTGTGGTGATGAGCGTCGCACTATGAAGTAGATGACTCATGACAGGCCCATGACTGCTGATTTTCACGTGTTTGCTGAGGTTTTGGGGTACTCCTTCCGCAACAGGGATAGAGCCAGTGGCCACCGCATCATCACTCAGTTGAAGCCCAACAAGGATGCTGCTCTCTCTCCGTGCACTGTGGACAATGGAATTGTCGGTACTATGGCTGGTCTTGCTCCCATCTATGCTGCCTTGGTGGGTCTCTTCCGTGACTCTATTACACCAAGTGGGGGGCAACAATGACAGCATCCGTGGTCACCTTGTTCAACTACTTCAATTTTCTCATGAGGTTGCCTCCTGCGAGGACGAGTCAGTGCAGTACAGGCTGGATGTCATGGACTTCATTTACCATGAGCTGTGTGATGCTATGTTCAACCGTCTGTCCATTCCCTATGCGCCCTACATTATGTTGCTCATCCGCCACCTGCTTCCTGCCGAGGAGTTCCACATTGACTCGGTGCACAAGGCCAAGAAGATTTACAACAAGGTTCGGAAGACTGCTCACCCCTCCTCTGCTCCTGAGGGCCTCATGAGGGATGCTCATCGGCCCCCAGTGCCTCCCGTGGCCCGTGAGATCAAGCAGCTGAACTGGTTCCAGCGTCACATCCTCTGCATGGGCGTGGACACACGCAAGGGTCAGTATGAGGCCTACAGGCAGCGCCATGAGTTGGCTCACTCCCAGCAGCTCATTCTCCACCACGTGTCTGGCGCTTCGGGTGCTCCTCCGGCTCCTACACCTCCCACTCCATATGCTCGGTGGAACTCTTCCTCCGGGCTGAACTATGGTGAGCTGGAGCGTCACTTGTTCCCCTCTGCGCCTGCTGCTGATGCTGATGATGAGGAAGGTGACACTGAGGAGCTTGAAGATGAGGATGAGGAAGAGCATGAGGACGAGGACGAGGACTATGATGAGTGATCCCATGGGGCGCTAGCATCGCTCTTCTCCCTTTTTGGTGTCTCGATGCCAAAGGGGGAGAAGTAGTTCTATTAGGTTGTCCGTGGATTTGCATGGGTCGGGCATAAGCACTTGCACTTTTTATTCGTTATTTCTTGCTTATGCCCATTTAGCGTTGAACTTTTATATTCGTGGTTTGTAATTTATGGTTGAGACTTTATGTGGTTATCTAGATGATACCTATGGACTTCATATCATGGATTATGCTCATGGTTATATCTATTCATATCCTACTGCTAGTGGTTTATCATGGAAGGCGCGCGCTCATAATGGTTATCCAATAATAATTGTGATTTATGTCAAGGATGCCTATTCTCTACTTCGGTGGTATGTGTTTTTGCCCTTTTGTCTATGGAATAGATTCAACTTTTTGTGTGCATTTGTATTCCAATGCAAAACTCTATTATGCACACATTGAGGGGGAGTCCCTTCCATAGTTATCTTTGTTTGTCTTGTGTCTTTCTCCTGCAAATCCTGGTATTGTCATCTAACACCAAAAAGGGGGAGATTGAAAGAACATTTCATGTTTTCCTATGTTTTGCGTGTTAGATAACAATACTATGGAGACTTTTCATGTGTGCTAAGTGTGCAGGAAGTTTTGAGGGGGGCCGGATAATCTGCCCCTCCAAGGGCCGGATAATCCGGCCTACCTCATCTCTCAAGGAAGCCAAGGCGCGTCACTCAGTGTCCAGTCAGATTTTCTCCCGGAAAATCCGAACTGGGGCGGTGTTTCCTCCCTAGGCCGGATAATCCGGGTTTCGCAAGGGCCGGATAATCCGGCCCCCAGTTTTCGAGCAAAAGGAGCCAAGGCGCGTCGCTCAGTATCCGGTCGGATTTTCTACCAGAAAATCCGAACTGGGGCGGTTTTTCTCCCCAGGCCGGATAATCCGTGCTTCGCATAGGGACGGATAATCCGGCCCCCAGAAGTTGATCAAGGGAAAGCTTGGTGCGACGCTCAGATAGGGGGCGGATTTTCTGCCGGATATTCTGAGTCTGGAGCAGAGTTTCCGCAGACCGGATAATCCGGCCCTCACTTGGGCCGGATAATCCGGCCCCCAAAGGGTGCAACGGCTGGTTTTTGGAAGGGGGTATAAGTACCCCTTCTTCCCCGTTGTCCAGCCCTCTTGATTCATTTTGAATTCGACCAGGCCCAGTGCAAGAGCTCTAAATCTCGATCTCCCACTTCAACCACCCTAAGGTCTTGATCTTTGGTGGAATTGAAGGAGGAGAAGTTCATCATCAACATCAAGAATCAAGCGCTTCAACTCCTCTCCATTCACTTGGAGAAATCCTTGATCTAGTATTCTCGTTAATACCTAGATCGTGTTATTGTATTAGACAACTTTGTTCTTGTGGCAGCTTGTTGTCATTTCGGGAGGCTCCAAGTTGTTGTGGAGTTGTTGCCCCGCTAGTTGTGTAAAGGCGCTGGTGCCTGCCTCGAACGGTACCTATAGTGGAAGGTGGATCAAGCCTGTTGTGGCGAGATCCATCGGAGAACAGGGTGAGGCCTTTTGTGGCGTGGTGGTCTTAGTACCACCCACCCCTCCAACGCAGATGTACTTCCATTAACAAGGAAGGAACCACGGTCAAACAAATCCTGTGTCTCTGCGTGCTTCACTTCGGTTCACTCGTTCCTCTTCCACTCGCTCCTTACTCGCTAGTAGATAGGTTTGCATATAGGGAATTTCCACACATTAGTTTATCTAGAGAATTTACCTTTGTGCTAAGCCTAAACTTGAAAAAGAATTAAAAATTGGTGTAGCACCTATTCACCCCCCTCTAGGTGCCCATACGATCCATTTCAGCCGAGCCATAGATATCAACAAGGATCTGACATATCGTGAAGTACCCATTCATATTTTGGAAGAAGCCTTCAGAACCACAAGGACCCAGAGTATCAAGTTTCTCAAGGTCCAATGGAGCAACCATACTGAAGAAGAAGCTACCTGGGAGCGAGAAGATTACATTAGAATTGAGTTTCCTAATCTCTTTAGTTCCTAGTTTTTCTTAAATCTCGGGACAAGATTTTGTTTAAGGAGGGAAGGTTTGTAACACCCCAAAAATACTAATCAAGATTATCAAGTTCTAATCCCCCAAGTTTAGGGTTAACAAAAACTTTTATTACTAAATTGAATATGAATGTATGTGTGATTTGCATTAGTGTACGATTGAGTACAAATGCCATGTTTGATTGCTACAAATAATAATAAATGGTTTAAAGATGAATACTACATCATCTAGGCCAATTACAAACAAAATCAAAAGAAAAAGAAATCAAATATAAAGCAAATGATGAAATGGTCATTTTGACCAAAACCAACCACTAGGCCACTTTGTGAGTTCCTAGAAAAGAATTTCTAACAGCAACATGTGCACTTATTTTCACCCCTTGCTAGACCAAGTAAAAGTGAACCCAAGCCCACTTTACAAACTCACAGAAACTATTTTCAAATCTATTTAAAGGACAGTTCAAAATTGAATCAAGTTCATATGGTAAGATCACCATTTTGCAAAAACCATCCAAATCAATTCCCCTTGGCAAACCCAAGCAGCCAGAGACAACCAAGCGTAAGATCTGATCACTCACCAAATTTCATTCAAAAATTCCAAATTTAAATTCTTGCTGCCATTTGGTCGAACACCTGGCAGACACAGATCAAGTACTGCCTAACTTCACTGTTTTGAGCAGTGATCACTCGACCACTTGCGCTCATTTCACTCCCCTGTCTCCCCCAGCACATAGCAATGAAGTGGACAACCACCCCCTTTGCCGTTGCGCCAGTGCAGCGCCGCCCGAAACTTGCCACTCCGGCCGACCATGGGCAGCTTGCTAGAGACCATGCCACCCCTGTCCATGATGTCCAGCAGGCAGGCCACCGTCCACCGCCACCCCCTGTCCAGCCATTGATCGCAGCCAGGCCATGGATCACCCTAGTATCGCCGCGCCCACTTTTTATGCGTCGTGCCGAGAGCGCGCCAGAGCGCCGCAGACGACCATCTCGCACGCGCCGCGCCTCGCCCTCTCCGCGCGTGCACACACTCGCCATAACCCCAGCTACCTCCCAGACACCCCCGTTCACCGGCGCGCGCCCTGTAGCCCCCGTGCGCCGTCTCGAACACCGCTAGTTCCACACAGAGCACCACACGTGCCCGACGATCCTAGACTGCCCTGTGCCATGCCTTTAAGCCCGTGATGACTGCCAGGGAGCACCACGTCGCCCCTTACGCTCATCCACGCCGATAGCTCGATGTATCGCCATCACCGGAGGAGCCAGCCCATGCTGCAATGCCCCTCTCACCGGTGTATAAATAGAGGCCCCCTTCGCCTCAATTCACCACCTCAGTACCAAATCCACATAGAGCCTCCCACACCCTTCCCCGAAGCAAGGCGAGCACCCCATCACCGGAATTTGTCCAGAGCCTACCACTGCAGAAGAAGGGATCCGTCGATTGGAGCCACCCTAGGAGCCGCCGCAATCACCGTTCGAACCGCCGTCATCGACCACGTCATTCGCCCCCATCGCCAACCCTAGCTGGAGCCCTGGTGAGCCTCACACGACCCCCACCGTCGTGTTAGGGTTCAGACCTCGTCGGAGCTATTTGACGTAGGAGATGAATGTTAGCCGTTAGATCATGTTCTAATCGTAGGGCCTAGATTGAACGATATCATTTCGGTTAGATAGAGTCGCTGACTAGTGGGACCCTGCTGTCAGTAGCCCTCTGTGCCACACTGTGCAGATTGGGCTAGCCCAGTAGGTTTCCCGCGCAGGCCTGTAGATTCAAATAGTTATTTTCCATTTTAGTTGAAACCAGATTCTATCAGTAGATTCAAAAAACAATTCAAAGAGATTCACTAAACCAAATTGCACGATTCCAATTTTTCTAGAAAGCTATTCAAATTATCTATCCAAGCCCGTTGGATTCAAGTCATTTAGAATTAGAGATCACCTATAGTAAAAATAATAAGACATAGACTTTTCCAACTTCAAACATTTTTCAAAATTCAACCATAAATGCTTTTGAGTTGATTCCAACTCTCAAAAATCACATTTGACAAGATATATATGAATATATAAAAATATTTAGGTGTACATGCAGTGACATTGGACTAGAACCAAAAGAATGCTATATGGGCATCTCTAGTCACTTTAATTCTATTAAATGATAATCTTAAACTTTATAAAATATGACCACCACTTTAAATCACATTCCCATGTATTAGAATATGTGGTGATGACATGTGTCAACATGATCCCATATTTTAATTGGAGAATACTAAATCTTAAATATTTTCAATGTGTAGAAATTACTTTTCTAAAATAAGACAAACAAGATTAAGTCTTTATTTCATGTGATGATTGTGATGATGCTAGATCATCAAGTGTGAGCCTTAGTGTGCTAAATAGAAATAGTTAAGTATTGTTTGGTTATTGTGTACCTCGTATTCATTTATAGACGATAGTACCGACCCGGGATACGAGGAGGAGGAGTACTACCAAGAAGAAGAAGAAGAGAACTTCAACCACTGCACTACTAAAGGCAAGCCATCACTATGCAAGTTAACACTTGCCAAATTCATAACCTATGCAAGATGCATTAGGCATGCTTGGTTATACAACTTTGATTATACCAGTCCCAAGTTTTACTTGCAAACTTTATTCTTTTACTTTACCAAAGTTCTTTACTTTTAGTTAGTGCTTTGTGAGTATTGGAACAATAGTATAGATACCATCAAGAGTATAAAACTAGGCCTAAGTAGTTATACTTAGATGTCACTCCAAGGCGTGAGATTAGAGTTGGATAGTTACACTTGATTAGCACCCCTCATTAGTGAATACCCTCAACTTTAGTGGCAAGTGCTAAGCATAAAAGTTGATCACTTTAGATGGGAATACTTGGAGAAAAAGATAATGAAAACCTTGGAATGAGGATTCATTCAATTGAAATGTTTTGACATGTGTTGAGAAACACAAAAGGATTTGATGATGAAAATGTTGAGGCATGAGCCTTAGCCCTTTTTAAAAACTGATGGTTGGGTTCAAATGCGATACCATTCCAATTTTACCGTACAACCACAATACCTGAATTGGGTAGGGCTTCACTGGAAGTTTATATGCCTTAGTATGGGTTCCCTTGCGGAAGAAGTTGAGCTGAGGCTACCTCATGATGATTGTCCAGCTATGCAGTGCGCAGGATGGCAAATGACCATGGCTGGGAGGCCAAGCTCATAGGGGAGGTGCCTATACTAGAGTGTGTAATTGAAAGGTTATGATTGATTATCCGCATAGTAAGTATGATGATTCAGGGTTATCCCTGACAGATGTACCGAATTTTGTGGTGAAAGTGTACCACCTCTGCAGAGTGTCAAACTATTCGAATAGCTGCGTTCGTGATCATGGACAGTTGGAGTGGCCATACTATTCCGTCGTCAGATGTTTTCAAAATGACTTGCGAATTGAATTATGACTTTGACTTGACCACAACAGGGTTATGAACATGAAAACTACGGTCCCACTTAAGTGATTTAGAACATTAACTTGGTTTTCTTTACTTCTAAACTCAGTTTTAGATAAACCTGGCTTTTTGCAAATAAACCTAGAGCTTAAGATTCCTACTAGAACTACCTTACTTGTTAGTGATAGTTTGCGAGTACTTAAAGAGTACTCATGGCTTTGTCCCTGGCTATTCCCGTGGCCAGACTATGAGGAGGACTATCAGGATGATGGACATCAGGAGGTCTATGACAACTAGGATCATCTCCCATCATTAGCATTGCCTGTGACTTTGAAGATGGAGCCCCTACTACATTTAATTTCCGCTACTTGATTGTATTAGGACTGGATCCTGAGATTCTTTATTTGTAATACCTTTATTATGGTTTATAATGGATGATGTACTGTGGTACCGATTTTGTTATGTCTCGCAAAAATGGTAATCCTGGGATTGCGAGCTATGGCATAACAGGCATATGGGATTAAATATCCGGGTGTTGACATGTAGCTAAGGTTCAACAACCTTATCAAAGTTCTATTGTCCTCCCACTTAACTTTTCATGAAAAAATCCTTCTCAAGAAACTTGATGTTCCAAGCGACAAAATCTTTTGTCCTCGGTGTTATGGAGGAATTCCCAACAAATTCTTTTGGATAACCTACAAAGACGTGCTTATATGACTTTGGTTGTAAATATTTTACTTATGCATAACATACCAAAATTTAAGAAAAGACAATTCGGGTTTTATCCCAAACCATAACTCATATGGTGTCATTTCAACGGATAACGATGGTGCTCTTTTCATTGTAAAAGCGGTAGTCTCTAAAGCTTCAATCCTTAAAGCATAATGGCAGTTTTATAAATGACACCTTTGATCTTACCATGTCAAATATGGTTTGATTTCATCTCTCGAATATGCCATACTCCTATGGTTTATCAGGAAACACAAATCATGGAACAATACCTCAAATATTAGGTGTTTTGCTAAACATGTAACTCAAATATCTTCCTTTATGATCGAATCATAAACTTTTTTATTTTCTTGTTATAATGATTTTCCACTTCATCTTGAAAGTCTTTGAACAATTTTCAAATGTTTCATACTTCTTCCTTATTAAGTAAATATACAGATATATTCACTCAAATTTCCGGAGAAAGCATATCAAGTCGAAATATCCACCGCACATGGCTACATATAATGGACTATATACATCAATATGTATAATGTCCAATAAGTTAGTCATGCGTTCCTCTTGGGCCTATGGACGGAGTTTAAATTATTTCGAGGAAAGTCTCACAAGCGTCAATTGATCAAAATCAAAGACTCCAAAAATCCATCAACATGGAGTATCTTCATGGTTTCTTTCCAATATAATTTAAACAGCGATGCCACTTCATAAGTGATCTTTCAATCATTTGTCTTGCGACATTTTAGCAATAGTGTTTATGGATGTGATTTCTCCCACTAGACTTGTAAAAGTTCATCCATCCTTTATGGAATACGGTAATTATTTGAACAACCATTGTTCTCCTAATATCGGAACAAAATAAAAATTATTTAAACAAATCTTGAAGACTAGGTTTGATGACAACGAAAAACACAATAACACTTTATTTTTTTCCGATGAACATCATCACTTATTCTCTTGATAGTTACTTAGGCCGTTGTAGTTCATGAATTGTGTTGTTCTATATGACACTTCACACCAACCAATTCAGTATCCAATACCGGTATCCAATACCTAAGAACCACATTGTTTAACAAGCAAGGAATACATCCATAACATGTATATCTTCTATATACCTAAGTTGGACATCTCCAACCTTTTCTTTTCTACTAAATATTTTGTAGATTCTCTTTCAACAATTCCTTTTCTTTTAAAAGAATCTATCAACATCAATAGTGGTGTCATTCACATGACACATAGTACAAAGTGTATATAGTCAAATACTAATACCTTTGGACTTGCACTTTCAAGTGGATCACCATCATCAAATGTTTGGTGTTCTTTCAAAAATCCATTCTTTAGTAATCTATTAGTGTAGTAAACATTTTACTTACATATTCTATTCATCCTTATAAAGACAACTTTCATGATCAAGCTACTATAGCCTATACGGAAGAATTGTGAGTATAATGTTAGTTCCCAAAACCTTTTTGGTAGATTAGGACACCTAGCGTCTCCAACTTTCACTAATTCTCAAACAATATGAGAACATGTATTTTGCTAAATTATACTCTATCATATTGCAACCATAAACATTGTTTCAGATATCACAATATGTTTCACACATGATGATTTCTGAAACAATTATTTCAGCTCCTAGATAACCTCAATATTAAAACTACTTTTGAATATCAAGAATCATGGAGGCAAACATGATACTTTAGATACTAACATTGGAATTCTTACTCTTGATTTAATACTACTTATTAAAATTCATGGAGTAAATAGAGTTTACTGAAAGTTTGCAATAGGACTTCTAAAATTTTAAATTGACATTCAAAACAATACGATACCAGTTCATAAAGTAAATATCCAGAATTCTATAGTTCTATTATCTCAATTAAAACTAAGCATAAGGTAGTAAACAGATGCTAATGACTACAACAAATTATGCAAATTCACTTTGATTTAGTTTATGACAAATTTGGTTCGAGTAATCCAAATTAGAAATGAACTCCCACTCAAAAACGACATCCCTCGTGCCTTTTTGGTGATTACATGAACCAAATCCACTACACCAAGTCCGATCATCACGTGAGTCGGTGTAGCTTCAAAGACGAGCATCAATATGGGCATCACATCAACTATATGACTCATGCTTAACCTTTCGGTCCGTGTTCCAAGGCTATGTATGTACATGTTAGGCTCGCCAAGTAAGAACCTTAGTACTCGCGTGTGTAAAACTGTCTTACACCTGTTGTATGAAAGCGCAGAGTCGAGTACACCCGATCATCACGTGATGTCTCAAAACACGATCCATAGAACGATACATACTTAAGGAAGAACACATGTTATCTTGATATTTAAATGAGGGATCATCTTATAATGCTACTAAAACGCCAAACTAGCAATATAAGATGCAAACATCATATGTGTAAAGTGGAATGATATGGTCCATGCATTTGATCACTATCATGTGCATCGTGGTATGATCTCTATCATTCCTTTGTGTGTAAGGCCAAGGTCTATGGAACTTACACTTTAGGTGTGTTGTAATGGTATCAACTATACATCAACTTACAACATTTCCATATCATGACACTAGCCCAGCAACAATCTAAACTAGACGCCTCTAATTTATCAATTGCAAGTTTTTACGTGGCTTAGGGCTTTCAAAGATAGAACCAGTCTTACCTATGGTTCGCGAATAATGTAGACATGCTCGAGACCCCTCTCAGATCAATAATCAGAAGAGGGACCTGGAGATCCATACTGACTCCTACACATTCAACGATGAATTCAGTGATCGTGAGAACCTTTTAATGCTAGTAACTAAATCCCTTTGTCTCGCTATATATTACATATCCGAGATTTGATCATCGGTATCTCCATACCTAGTTTGATCTCGTTGCTGACATGCACTCTTTTCTCGTTCCATGATATAACATTCCAGTGATCTCATCACTTGCTTGCAAGCTAACCAATGTGATATCACCGAGAGGGCCCAGAGTATATCTATCCGTCATCGGGATGGACAAATCCTACTCTTGATCCATGAGCCTCTACATAACACTTTTGTAGCACTAAACCCACCTTTATAATCACCCTTTCACGGGGAGACATTTGATGTTATCAAGATACTCTTCTAGTGTTAGTGATTGACATGATCTCATGGTCTAAGGACTAGGATTACTTTGTATGATGTTATAGCAATATAAACACAATGACTTTGATCGTAATGCTATACTTCGGATGAATGTTCATCACATCATTCCACTAATGTTGTGACCTTATTATTAACAACATCCAATGTCCATGATCAGGAAACCTTGATCATCTTGTTAATCAACAAGCTAGTTTATAAGAGAGGCATAACTAGGAACTTTCCTTTTGTTTATTAAACACACATGTATTAACGTTACCAAATTAACACAATTATAGCATGCAAAATATACATTTATCATAAACAAGGAATAAGATAATAACCACTTTATTATTGCCTCTCGGCCATATTCCCTTCAATAACCATATGCAATGACCTGATGTGTATAAACCTTAGTGACTTATTGTATGCATTTTTTCTCTATGAAGACTATTGGTTAATAAAAACATAATGTTTGTTAAACCCACATGTGATCTGTCCATATAAATGACATAGTGACAGTAACCATGGAGAATCGTCATACGTCTTCCCTTCTCCTTTTTTTCGAAAAGGATCCTCGCATTAAAAGAAACATCGAACAGTACAAAGCACCTAAAAAAATTAAAATTACATCAAAATCCTTGAGATGCCCTTCGTCTTCAACCTCAGTTGCCTGCGCCACGAGGAGCAATGGTACCTGCTAGATTGACATGTTTTTTTGCAAAGCTGTCGAGGATATCCCTGCGACGGAGGCTGGCGGCCATGCGGGCGTTGTTCACGCCCGATGTGCCCTGGAATACACACTGCTCAAGGAGGCTGATGAAGAAGTCCAGCTTGTCGTGCTGGGCAAGACGCTGCACGATAACAGCTATCTCCATGTAGACGTCCACCGATGAGGCGGACAAAGCCTCGGAAAGCTGCAGGACCATCAGTGCGCGGAACATATCGTCTCCAGAGAGACCAGCCAGGGAAGTGGTGAGCATGGCAACAACCTGGGGAGGAACACCTGGACCAAAATTTGGGGCTAAAAGTTAGTTATAGATAGGCTAGATGAATGAAGTTCGTAGAAGAAAACGATATCGCTACCGGTAGCATGCATTGTGGCAAACGTACCTGTTGGGTATGCGTCACGGCGGATGGCCTGAAGGCGGGCAGTGAGGTCGTCCACCATGCCTATAACAACGCTGAAGCTGGTGAGGAAAGAGTCCACCGTCTTCTTGAGCCAGGCTGTGAAGATGGCGTCAGAATGGGTGTGTGCCACGATGATGGCTCTGTATATGGCGCCAGAAAAATGCTGGAGCGGTGTTGATGTAGAGCTCGTTGGGAACCCCAAGAGGAAGGTATGATGAGCACAGCAGCAAGTTTCCCTCAGTATGAAACAAAGGTTTAATCGAACCAGTAGGAGCAAGGAAACACCCCAAAGGTGTTGCTAGATGAGCCTTGGCAGGGCGCACTACCGGTGCTAGTAGCAACGTGGAGACCTGCACAACACAACCACAGAACTTTGTCCCCAACTTGCGATGAGGTTGTAAATCTCACCGTGTTTTGCGGAAAACAAAGGATTAAACGTATCGAATGGAAAGAAGTAAAAGTTTGCAGAAAGTAAACACAAAGCAGTAACAATTTGTAGATTGTATGTAAACAAAAGGACCGGGATCCATAGTTCACTAGAGGTGGCTCTCCTTAGATAGATAACATGCTGGGTGAACAAATTACAGCATGGCAATTGACAAACATCGAGAAAACATACAAGCATATACTAATCATCTTGACTCCTTTGAGACTTGATTGGGCATTACAACATTATACATAGACCGCCATCCAACTGCATCTGTGACTAATAATCCACCTTCAGGTTATCATCCGAACCCCCTCTAGTATTAAGTTGCAAGCAACAGATTATTGCTTTACGAATTGCGTGTAAAGTAAACAATACGATTGTTCTATGAACAAAGGATTGTTGTTTTCTCCCTAGTAGCAACAACACATCTAGTACCTTAAAGTTTTCTGTCACTTCCCAGTTACGGAGGCATGAACCCACTATCGAGCATAAATACTAACTCTTGGAGTTGCTAGCATCTACTTGGCCAAGATAGCTACTAACAACAGAAAGCATGCAAGATCATAAATAACAAAGACATGATAGAATCAATAATCAATCTGAAATAGCATCTCAATATCCATCGGATCCCCGCAAACACAACATGCAGAATTACAAATAGATGATCTTGATCATGAATGGAGCTCACAAGATCTAGACATGAAAGCACAAAGGAGGAGAACCAACCATCTAGCTACTACATGGATCCGTAGTCCAAGGATGAAGTACTCACGCATCACACCGGAGGCTTGCATGGTGATGAAGAAGGCCTCCAGGGTGAATTCCCCTCTCTGGCAGGGTGCCGGGAAGAGCTTCAGATCCCCCCCGATCTAGGGATGGAGATGACGGCGGCTACAAATTCTTTCATGGATTTTTGATCGGGTACTTAGGGTTTTCGTCCCGAGGGCAATATATAGGCGGAAGGGGAGGCCGAGGGGGTGCCAGGGGCCACCACACCAACCCCTGGGGCGGGCCAAGCCTGGCCGCGCGGCCAGGTGGTGTGGTCGGCCTCTGGCCCCTCTCTGTCTCGTGATACGGCATCGATGACATCTAGAAAATAGGCACTTTGGCTTTTGTCCCGTCCAATTCCGAGAATATTCATTTTCTGACTTTCCTGGAACCAAAAACAGCAGAAAACAGGCAGCTGGCACTGTGGCTCTTGTTAATAGGTTAGTCCAAGAAATCATATGAAAAGTACTCAAAAGTTGGAACAAAACACAAGAAAGTGGACAAAACCAAGCATGGAACATCAAAAATTATAGATACATTTGCAATGTATCAACATCCCCAAGCTTAACTCCTGCTCGTCCTTGAGTAGGTAAGTGATAAAAAGAAAGAATAATTTTTGAGGTCACATGCACCATCAACGACTTGATCAAAGTATTTGTAAAACATTCAAAGCTGGGATCATAGTACTTCAATCATAACATGAAAGATAAAGTTCTAGAAATAAGACAAAGAAACTATGATGCAACATGAAAAGGCACAAACAAAAGATTCATGAATAACAATGCTTTGCAAGACGTTTGTTTGTTTCACCTAAAGAAAACATAGCATACTAGCATTCAGCTTGTCCCTCATAGAGTAGCAAATATAAATGCATAGGACACCTTTAAAGTTCATAAGAGTGACTAGATACAAATAGTTTAAAACAAGCAATATCAAGTTATGCAACAATCAACTAGTCTTGGGACAATGCACATAGAACTAAGAATGGCCACTATGCTCTCAAAGTAAGTGCATAAAGATAGAAGGTGGACACTCAATATAATGGTGGAAGAAAGGTCTTTTTATAAAAGGAAGTAGGGATTCAAGTCTCATAAAGAGCTTCCAAAAATTATGGTACTTATAGCTTTTAGCTCTCATTGCCCCTATCATAAGCATCTTGAAGTGATTAAGGTTAAAGTGAACAAACTATGGTGTACATGCTTGACGAAGTATAAGTTAGAAATCTCATGTCCCTTGTATACGAGGTCCGCTCCTCATGCTACTCAAGTTTAGTCACCGGTAAGTTCTTGTCATTGTAAGTACATGTGTATCATAGAGAATCGCCAACGGGGTACCCCTTGCCCGATGATACGGAAGAATCCCCATATCAAAATGACAAGGCAAGCAGACAACGAGCATCTCAGCAATCTTCTTATTTACCATGGGAATATGGTGCTTTTTTCTCTCTTTCCTCTTTTCATAATATCTCTTTTTTTTCTTTTTCTCCTTTTCTTTCTCAATATAGGACTCTTTTTTATAAGAAGAATGCTTCATAGACAGCTCATTATGGTTACGCTGCATGTTTCCACCATGCCAGCATGGATTAGACCAGCGGCCCAGGCGTTTCTCTAACACATATACATAACTCCATGGACTTACAAGCTCCCCTTTCATTTCACACCGATAACATCCATATACAAAAGAGCATGATATCAACTAGGTACAAGTACCAAGTGCAATGTTGAAAGCGTTCCCCATGAAAGCAAGGTTCTGCTAATTCCCAACAAATAAGTGCAAGCATATACAACATAGACGACACAATGGTTCAAGTTTATTAAGGGCAAGAAAATTAAAGTGTGCCATCAAGTTCGTGAGAGCTTTAATCACTAGTTTTCTCATAACAAGTTTAATTTGGACGGTAAACAAAAGCATGAATATACTTGGAATAGCATAAGCTAGTAGGTAGGTATGGTGGACTCTTTGGAATAACTTGGTTTAGGGAGTTGGATGCATGAGTGGAACTCATACTTGGTTGTGGAGGCTAGCAAAAGACTGGGAGCGACAAACTAAGAGAGCAATAATGGCCATAATCATGCAGAGCGACAAAACATCATTGATCAAAGCATAAAGTGATACTACAAGTTGAAAACTAAAGGATCATAAAGGCTTACTGTGACTTGAGATAGTCATAACATGGTGTGAGTATGCGCCAAGTTAACCCAAATAAAGCATCAAAGGAGAATACCACTATACTATGCTTTAATATGCTAAAACAACGCATGATTCATCCAAGGCACATTAAGCAATCTCAATTGTTTATAACAAGTCATGCTACAGCAAAGAATACTAAGCATAAAACCAAAACAATATCAATCATGGCATGACAAAGCATAGGCCACAGTCAAAAACGAGCTCTTTTTACCACATAAGCATGAACTTTCCTACTCTTTTCCAAACCAAACCAAACTATTTGCAAACCACTGTATGAAAGAGGTGGGTTTAACCAATTTATTCAGAAAACTAAGTAAACAAAAGCAAACAAAAACCAAAACAAAAGCGAAAAAGAAGATGCTCCAAGAACAACACAACTGTACATGAAACAATAAAAAAGAAGCGTTTGGAAGAAACCTGGGACTTTTATTGATGAAGAAGGGATGCCTTGGGCATCCCCAAGATTTGACGCTTGTACTTCTTGGATATTTCTTGGGGTAACATGCGTGGCATCCCCAAGCTTAATATTTAGTCCATCCTTCATCTCATTACTCATTCCTTCCATACACCTGAAATTTTTCCTTCATACAGAACTTCACACAATCTTTATTAGCAACATTAGTGCACTCAAGATAATAAGTCTTAATGTTCAGTTATAACACCAAATAAACTTCCATTAGAACACTATCTACTGTAGCACTTCCCTCAAAGAGCTCAGTTCCCCAAAAGAACTCAAAAAGGAACCAACAAGAAGCAAATGCAGAAAATGGCAGAAATCTATCAAAACAGACCAGCAGGTAAAGACGAATTTTTTCGAAGACTTTCTGTTGCTCAAATTAAAAAGTGTTGAACTAACAAAAGTTAGATAACAACCTGGGGCAGAAGCACAAAAATTCACGCCTCAAAAAGACGTTCAGAGATTTTACACGAATTTGTACGGTGAAGCACAGAAATATGTTTCGGGACAGCAACTTTCCCAATCATTACTTCTCTCTCATTAGAGGTTACTCTTAGCACAAAAAGCAAATAAAAAGGATAAGGAGCGGTTATTACTGAACTTCCAAGACTCATCTAAAACTTTTGGGTTATCTCCCAATAAGTACTTTTCTTTAACGCCTTTAAGTTAGGCATAAGAAGCAATAAAAAGAATCAAGTGTTCTCAAATGAAGAAGCATTAAGACCAAATTTTGTTTTCATAGGAGAAGCAAAAGAAATATTCTCTCTCTTCTTAGGGAAGTGTTCTATACCTTTCTTGAGTGGGAGTTGATATTTAATGGTGCCTTCTTTCATATCAATAATGGCACCAACAGTTCTAAGAAAAGGTCTTCCCAAAGTAATAGGACAAGAAGCATTGTATTCAACATCCAAAACATAGAAATCAACGGGGACATAGGCATTGTTAACCATAATAATAACATCATTAAGACTCCCCATGAGTTTCTTTTTAGCATTATCATCAAGTGGGACATTCAAATAACAATCTTCAAGTGGAGGCAAATCAAGCATATCATAAATCCTTCTAGGCATAATAGAAACACTACTATCAAGATCACATAAAGCTTTGAAATCACAGTCATTCACTTTCATATTAATGATGGGTTCCCAGCCATCTTCTTGTTTTATAGGAATAGAAGCTTTATATTTCATCTTTTCTTCTTTAATCTTTATGAGAGCATTAGTAATGTGTTTTGTAAAGGCCATGTTCATAGCACTAGCATTAGGACTTTTAGCAAGCTTTTGTAGGAACTTAATAACTTTAGAGATATTGCAACCATCAAGATCAAAACCATCCTTATCATCTAGAGTAGTAGAAATATTACTAGCCTCAACACTAGTGGTGGTGATAGTAGAAACACTAATGTTTCTAGCAATTTCATCTTCTCTTTCCCACTTAGCATGTAATTCAGCTAATAGTCTAACATTTTCATCAATTCTTACTTGTATAGCATTAGTAGCTGCAAAGGGATTATCATTAGTTTCAGGTTTAGCAGCCATTTTATTCAAAGAAGATTGAGCTTCAGCCAAAGATGTTATATTTCTTTCAGCATTAGAGAGTTTTTCCTCAATAGTTTTATTGAAAGCAGTTTGCTTACTAATAAAGTCTTTAAGCATAACTTCAAGTTCAGAGGGAGAACTCCTATTATTGTTGTAGGAACTTCCATAAGAATTACCATTGTTGGGAGGATATGGCTTATAATTGTTGTTACCAAAATTACTCTTATAAGCATTATTGCCAAAGTTTTGGTTTCTTATGAAGTTCACATCAACTTGCTCTTCTTGAGCAACCAAAGAGGCTAAAGGAACATTATTTGGATCAATATGGGCTTTCCCATTAACAAGCGTAGACATAATAATATCAATCTTATCACTCAAGGAGGAAGTTTCCTCAACAGAATTTACCTTCCTACCTTGTGGAGCTCTCTCAGTATGCCATTCAGAATAATTAACCATCATATTGTCCAGAAGTTTTGTTGCAGCACCCAAAGTGATGGTCATAAAGGTACCTCCAGCAGCAGAGTCCAATAGGTTCCTTGAAGAATAGTTCAATCCTGCATAAAAAGTTTGGATGATCATCCAAGCAGTCAGTCCATGAGTGGGACAATTCTTAACCAAAGATTTCATTCTTTCCCAAGCTTGAGCAACATGTTCATTATCAAGTTGTTTAAACTTCATTATTTCACTTCTCATAGATATAATCTTAGCAGGAGGATAGTACTTCCCAATAAAAGCATCTTTGCACTTAGTCCAAGAATCAATACTATTCCTAGTTAAGGAATTCAACCATTCTTTAGCTTTTCCTCTCAAAGAGAAAGGAAACAATTTCAGCTTAATAATATCACCATCTACATCCCTATGCTTTTGCATCTCACAAAGTTCAACAAAGTTATTTAGATGGGAAGCAACATCTGCATTACTAATACTAGAAAATTGTTCTCTCATAACAAGGTTGAGCAAAGCAGGTTTTATCTCAAAGAAAGTATCTTCAGGCACAGGTGGAGCAATAGGTGTGCTCATAAAATCATTGTTGTTGGTGCTAGTGAAGTCACACAACTTAGTGTTTTCAAGAGTAGTCATTTTTTGGGTTTAAAAAGAAGAAAGCAAACTAGTAAAACTATTTTTTGTGTGTTTTTGATAAAGAAACAAGCAAACAAAACAAAAAGAAACTACGCAAAACAAAAATAACAAAGTAAAGAGATTGGTTATGAGGGACTCCCCTTGTGAAGATGTCCTTGACTCCCCGGCAACGGCGCTAGAAAAATGCTTGATCGCTCTGTGTATGGCGCCAGAAAAATGCTGGAGCGGTGTTGATGTAGAGCTCGTTGGGAACCCCAAGAGGAAGGTATGATGAGCACAACAGCAAGTTTCCCTCAGTATGAAACCAAGGTTTAATCGAACCAGTAGGAGCAAGGAAACACCCCAAAGGTGTTGCTAGTTGAGCCTTGGCAGGGCGCACTACCAGTGCTAGTAGCAACGTGGAGACCTGCACAACACAACCACAGAACTTTGTCCCCAACTTGGGATGAGGTTGTCAATCTCACCGTGTTTTGCGGAAAACAAAGGATTAAACGTATCGAATGGAAAGAAGTAAAAGTTTGCAGAAAGTAAACACAAAGCGATATGAGTTAGATTGTATGTAAAGAAAAGGACCGGGATCCATAGTTCACTAGAGGTGGCTCTCCTTAGATAGATAACATGCTAGGTGAACAAATTACAGCGGGGCAATTGACAAACATCGAGAAAGCATACAAGCATATAATAATCATCTTGACTCCTTTGAGACTTGATTGAGCATTACAACATTATACATAGACCGCCATCCAACTGCATCTATGACTAATAATCCACCTTCAGGTTATCATCCAACCCCTCCGATTAAGTTGCAAGCAACATATTATTGCTTGCTACGAATTATGTAAAGTAAACAATACAATTGTTCTATGAACAAAGGATTGTTGTTTTCTCCTAGTAGCAACAGACATCTAGTACCTTAGAGATTTCTGTCACTTCCCAGTTACGGAGGCATGAACCCACTATCGAGCATAAATACTAACTCTTGGAGTTGCTAGCATCTACTTGGCCAAGATAGCTACTAACAACGGAAAGCATGCAAGATCACAAATAACAAAGACATGATAGAATCAATAATCAATCTGAAATAGCATCTCAATATCCATCGGATCCCCGCAAACACAACATGCAGAATTACAAATAGATGATCTTGATCATGAACGGAGCTCACAAGATCTAGACATGAAAGCACAAAGGAGGAGAACAAACCATCTAGCTACTACATGGATCCATAGTCCAAGGATGAACTACTCACGCATCACACCGGAGGCTTGCATGGTGATGAAGAAGGCCTCCAGGGTGAATTCCCTCTCCGCAGGTGCCGGAAGAGCTCAGATCCTCCCGGTCTAGGGATGGAGATGACTCTGAACTCTTCCGTGGATTTTTGATCGGGTACTTAGGGTTTTCGTCCCGAGGGCAATATATAGGCGGAAGGGGAGGCCGAGGGGGTGCCAGGGGCCACCACACCACCCCCTGTCGCGGGCCAAGCCTGGCCGTGCGGCCAGGTGGTGTGGCCGGCCTCTGGCCCCTCTCCGTCTCGTATTCTGGCATATCATGACTTCCGGAAAAATAGGCACTTTGGCTTTTGTCCCGTCCAATTCAGAGAATATTCATTTTCTGACTTTCCTGGAACCAAAAACAGCAGAAAACAGCCAACTGTAACTGAGGCTCTTGTTAATAGGTTAGTCCAAGAAATCATATGAAAAGTACTCCAAAGTTGGAACAAAACACAAGAAAGTGGATAAAACCAAGCATGGAACATCAAAAATTATAGATACATTTGCAATGTATCACACGACGGGTGCCAACACGACACGGAGGTGCTGCAAAGAGTTGACCTGGGGGTGGGCGTCCCTGGCTTTCTCTATCAGACAGATGGCACTCGCCCACATAATCTCCATCTTTCCTTCTCTCTCTCTCTCTCTCTCTCTCTCTCTCTCTCTGGATATCGCTCTACGGTAGACTCCACCGCTGCTCAATCTTGGTACTTTTGTACTCTTGCTTTTGGAAGTGTAGTACATATATATAATATGGAGTAGTACTAGTAGTAGTACTCGTATAAGCAATCAACAGTAGAAAGCTACTACCACCAGTATAGTTGACCTTCAAGTATTAAGTGCCTACCTAACCAAACCGGCATGCTTATCTTGGTAATTGTGCGGCCTCTCGCATAGCCAAATCCCCACTTAGGCTGGTCATAGTGTGAAGTAAGTAGTAGTAACATGCATATGTTACTAGTCAGTTACTACCTCCATAATGGAAAATAGCATATGGGTGGTATCATGGATAGTCTCATTTATTGCAATGTAGACTCATTTTGTCTTGAAATGTGTGATGTTATGGTAACATAGCTAGTTACCACAAGCCTCTCTCTCATCATTTAATTGCATGCCATATCATCTAAATGCTTAATTGGCAATACAAGTAGGACTAGGTTACTCCCACTATGACTAGCCTTAACATGGAGTACTAGTACTGCCTATTCAAAAAAACATGTACTCCCTCCATTTCAAAATACAAGATGTTTTAGTTTAGTGAAAAGAGTGTATCTAGACCACTTTTAGTGTATATGTTCAATCTAAATGAACATATACACCAAAAGCAGTCTACATGCACTCTTTTCACAAAACTAAAACATTTTATATTTTGGAATGGAGGGAGTACTAGCTAGTACTACTGTTTTGTTGGTATCAAGACGTGACCTTAAAAATCGGTGAGAAAATCTTGGGAACGTTATTAGAGCTAGCCTCTTAACTGCACCGTAATTCTCTTCCCATTGGTTTATTTTTTCCTTTGCGCTCTACCGCATGCAGAGAGAAATGGTAGATCCCAGAAATTAGGGGCTGCAATAACTAGGGCTCTAGAAATTACTCCCCCCATCTTATTGCATTTTACTACTCCCCGTATTTTGTACCTCGTGTCAGGAACCCAACGCAGCTTTGCTCTTGAAGTTATACTATGAAACTATTTTGAAGGTGTACATTGTGGGTCAATATCTTGAAAATCACTGAGATTACTGTAACACCCTAGTCTTAGCTGATGTCTAATTAGGGTTTTGTTTGTGCATTCATGAGCATCATATTTAAAAATGCATGCAAACAAAAATAAAGCAAAACCCTAGTTTCAATCTTCCTCTCAAATCAATTCAAAATGTTTTCAATATTTTGAAAGCTACAAAAAAATGTTGGAGCCCAAATGGTTTCAAGGGCCCCTACAATATTTTCCATATTTTGTAAACCCTCTGGTATTTTTGAAATTATCAAAAACAGATTTGAAATGAATATACAAAAGGGAAAAGAGAAAAACATAAAAGAAAAAGGTTTTCTAAAAAAAGAAGCCAGCGAGCTCCCCAGGCCGGCCCAGTCCATCTCTCCTTCTCCCCTGCTTCTCTGCCGCACAGCGCAAGCCGTAGCAGCCCGCCTCCCTACCTTCCCCGTAGCCCACGTGCGGCCCGCTCGGTCCAGTACCCCTTCGGCCCCAGTCCTTCATCGTCTTCCCTGCCGGCGATGGAGCAGAAGCTCCTGCGTGTCCGTGCCATCGCCGCTCAATCCCCACCGCCTGCTCTCCGCCGTTCGTCGAGCTCCTGGAGAGGATAAGGTCACCACATCGCCTCTCTCTCTCCCTGGTTCCTTTCTTCCCTCCCAAGCGCTACTCCCTCTTCTGCGCAGAGGTTCCTGGAACCCTAGCCGGAGGTCGCCGCTGTACCCGCCGCTCCCGGCCACCCTAGCCCAACCTTAGGACACCATCGAGCTCGCCCTGCTGCGCTGGTTCGTCCTAGCTAGGTCACACATCCCCGCGTGCCTATAAACCCTTGAATCGAAGCTTCGTTCCCGCCGCCGGTAACCGTCGTCCGCCATCGATTCCGGCCTCCCCGCTCCTCGCCGTTGCCTCCGTCCGAACCATGGTGAGCCTTTGGTCCTCCAGGACCCCTCCGCTCCTCCTCTCTCTTCCTGTAACGGCTTGTCGTCGTGGAGCTCCGAGCGCCGCCGTAGAAGCTTCTCGCTGCTGCAGCTCCAGCGACCAAACAGGGGCGAATCCGCCACTCTTTGGTTCACCTCGACGAGCCGCGTCGAATGCGCTCGCTCCCACAGCCCTGCATCGCCGCTAGTGCCACGCCTGTGCTCGATCTGGGAGGTGCCCGCCGGCGTGACGTCGTTCTGACGTCACCGTGACATCAGCCACGCGCGGTCAACCCCGGTCAAACCCGGGCTGGCTCCCACCTTGCCCGCGTGTCCGCTGATGTGGCCTTGGGCCCGTTAGTCAGTCACACTGGCTAGAAATGGCCTCGGTGTAAAAAGTTTATAGCTATGGTTTAATATTTTCAAAAAAAATATAAATATTGTAAATTCAATAAGTAATGATTTATAAGTCAGAAAAATATGTATAATATATCAAAATGTTCAGAAAAAGGAGATCTATCTGTTTTAAATTATAATCATGCATTTTTAATCAACTTAAATGACAAGTTTAATTAGATAACTAAATCAACCCCTCATAGGTGTTCCTGGGTTCCCCTGTTCTAGGGTTTGTACCCTTCGAACCCTGTTTAAAATGATCAAGCATGCCCTAGGGTTTAATTTAAGATCAATTTAACTTGTCATATCATCATCCTTGCTTAAGCATTGCATCGATGCCATGTGTTGATTGTTGTTTCCCCTTTCTTCCCGGTGCTTGGTTCTTCCCGGTAGAATACGATATCGAGATCAAGATCGAAGACCGAGATTAACACCATCGAAGATCGATGAACAATACTTGAACAATTATAACCAAGTCAATTACAAGATATCCGAAGATCTTCTTTCTGGGTATCAACAAACAAGGCAAGCATAGCCCCACCATTATACAATCCTATGATTTCGAAAGTATTTCATTCTGCCATGATGCATACGATTCTACTATGGTCTTTTATCGATAGATAGAGTATCCTATCTGTTGCATTACCCCCTTGAGCTTAGATTACCTGATTCACTTCTCCTAGCATAACTAGGTTTGGCTTGTGTGCATTGCTAGAGCTTATATCTGTGTCTTGCTTAGCCATGCGTAGCTGTCAATTCTGGTTCATCCAGATGATGTATCAGATGCGGAGAATCTAGTATGACAGGAGAACGAGGTATACTGATGAGGTAAGATCAGTGGTAAAGGTTAAACATGCTAAGGCTTGTATTGGAGGCCACGATGGGATGTGGTTTTTATAGTCCCATGCTCGCCACTACTAGGAACCGAGTTCTTGCCTTTGGAACCGAGACGAGCGTACAACCACACGGGGCCTGGAAAACCTCACGAGCAACTAACTTGCCTAGTAGATTCCATGAGTCACATAGTTCGGTATTCCATTCGACATATGCATAGAAAACATTTTGAAAGATTTGGCGGGTCAAGGTGCATCATAACTGGTAGGTAAGAGTGGCCGATGTTGCTTGGGGTAGATAGCGCCCCTGATAAACCAACCTCGACTCACATCTCTAGGGACCAGCTTCAGGATTTGACCCATTACGGTGGAACCATCATTAGGGCGTGACTCATGGTCTCGATGAAAGAAAGGTAAAGGTCGTGCCCAACCACCCTCTGTCGGCCTTCCAAGGAAGAGGGCTAAAACATTGGCATTAAGAGTAGGTTGATACGTGTGGGTAAAGTTGTACACCCCTGCAGGGTTAAATCTTTTTGAAAATCCGTGTCCACGGTTATGGACGACTTGGGAATGAACGTGAGATCATAGAGAACTTTAACCTAATCGTAAAACTTGGCAACTAATGTTTGTTAAGGATGCTTCCTCATGGGTACGAGGGGGTGATCCTAGTTGTGAGATGTGGATTACTTTGGTGGATATCAAGATGATGACCAATTCTTTGGAGATGTCGCTCTCTTATCCCCTTTTAAAATATTCTGAATAGACGACCTTCCTCTCCCTCTTGTTTTGTAAACAAAGATGGCTTTATGCAAAATAACCCCACCAGCCATAAGTCTTGCGGAGTACACCCTGTACTCACCCTTCCTTTGTTGATAATTTTGTAGCAGAATAAGTGTTCCCCTGAAGACAAGTTTGGTATGACATCGACACCGACGAGTAGCTTCCCGGCCGACAGCCTGGAATCTATGGGCTGGGACGTCATCGTTATGCTTCAGGCCTCTTAGGCCATTTGTTAAGTTTGCTATACTTAATAGAATAATTTGCCTTCCGTTGTTTGATGTTTGTGGTTAGTGACCTCTGCTTGTAATATTTTGGTTCTTCGCTCAGTTATGAGCTTGCTGTAATAATTTTTGTGTCGTAGGGTTACTGTTGTGTTACTGATTTCTCACTGGATATCCTCGAGCTCTAGGTTAAGCTTATGTCAGGCTAAGGTGTGGATTTGTTTAACCCTGATCTCGGGGGTGTTACAGTTTTTGGTATCACAGAAGTACCAACCATAGGAAAACCTTGCTATTGGTCGATGTTGAGTCTAGTGCTTGAGAAAACTATTTAAAAGCTGAAAATTATTTGTGAAAACTCTAGTATGCTTCTTTTTTCCTTATCTGGTACCGCTCTTAACTCTGGGTCATCTTACCTTGTGTTGATTTGGAAAAAGTTTTGATATCTCTTTTAGTCTTTCAAAACTTAGGTGCCTTTTGGGCATGTTGTTCTCAACTAGTTGACCTAGTGTAGAGTGCTCTAGAGTTGTGTGTGTTGTGTTCTTTGTGTTCCCTTTGCTCTGCTTCAGCTGAGAGATTCCTTTCCATCATGATCTCTCTACCTTATGGGCCCACAATATTATATAGCAGGATCTGTAGTGTTTTGTTCTAGGCATCGAGGTTTCCTTTCACCTCGTGTGCCTCCTTTATATTTGTTTGGGTACTTCAGAAGTTGTTTCTTCTTTTGGAAGCTACCTCGTGATTGCTACCTAGCAGTGTACGCTGTCTCACTCAAGTAGTAATTACTTCTTTCTCGGGTTTTAACCCTTGGACTTGAACCGAAGGTCCCGGATTGTGCTGGATTCTGGTGTTATGAATCTTGTACATGAAGCTGATCTTTAACCCAAGTTCCATTCTGTTGACCCCTGTCGTAATGTTCGCACATCACCTCAAGATGGCTAGAACTATAATTCTGGTCTTCAAGCTTGTGGTTATTGTCGCGGTTGAATTGTGATAATTAAGGACTTCCCCTACCACTAGTTATGGCATATGTTCTTTAATGGAACCAAATATATCACGACAAGAGTACTCCTTGTGAGTCTCGCATTAATACTCGTGACTCGGCCCACCTTTCTCCCTTCTATGCATTGGTTCTCGGAAGATTGATAATCTATGCATCCACATCTCGGGATTCCATCCTGAGCATGTTCCCTTTCCTCTTGTTGTTTCCTACCTATGTCTATCAGTTGGTAGCCAAGTAGTAATTTGCATTGGTGTCTCCCGATGCAAGATACTCTTGTGGTCCGTCATGACAAACCCTATCGGGATGTCAGGAGAAACAAACTCCAGTACCTCGTCATATCTAGGACCAGGTCAAAGTGTTGTAGTCCGCAGATTAAGAGGCAGTGATTAGCTTCTATTTGTTCTACCTTAGAGTGTCACACTCTTATATAATAAGAGGTCGTGCTGAGTTTCATGACCCCTTAATGAAGTGATGCTCTTACATACTATTACACACCCTTCCTCCGAGCTTTCGCTCTCGTGAATGATGCATGTGCGTAACAATGTGGTCATCTGAGATTCTTAGCAATTCCAAAAGATTTGGACCTCAACAAGGACATTCGTGTCATTCTTAGCGTGATTGGTTAACCCTATCACAAAGCAAAAGGATGATTGTGCTACCAAGTCCATTATTCTGGTACACTCTCTTCGGTCAAAGAGTTAGGCTCATACCGAAACTTTGAGACTATGTCTCCTTTCCTTACCAAGCAAGTTTCCTCTCGAACTAAGTGACATATCGGTGGTTTGTTATATTCTAGACGTATTTCTAGAAGTATCGGCATGTAGCCACATGACCATGTTGTCAAGTTCTTGAGTAAGCAAGTTCTCCGAACTTCTCCTTTCTCCAAGGATCCATACTGGATACCCCTAAACTAGTTGGTTGAGCTTAAACAACAACTTGGAGAGTTGTAAGACAAAAGTTATATCAAACCTAGTTCATCTTAAGGGATGTCTAGTTTCGTTCATGCTGAAGAAAGATAATATTCCTTCATGGATATGTTATATTCCCCCACCTTTGATTTTATTTGGGTTATCGTCAAATCAAACTCAGTTCCAAGGACTATCTTGATGATGTTTCTTCTCGTGATGCTTCACTTGCGTACATCTTCATGTTCTTTGGTCTAACCAATACTCTGCCTCGTTCCTCCAACATATGAGTCCACCTTCTTGGAGTATCACGATGAGTTTGTTGTTGAGCCCATCAACAATATCCTTATCTTCTCCATGCTAGAATAGATTCATATGGAACCTTTGGCATTAATGTTGGGAACTTTTTGAGAACCATCTTCGGGTTATCTCAAAGTAAGTGTTCTGGATGTTGGAAGTGACCTTCTCCGATTGACGTGCAAATCTTGAAAGATGTCACCATGGATTTGAGTATAGTTATCTTTGTTCCCTTTAAGGACACATGTGTATTTCATTACAAGTACTTGATGTATGTGCAGCTGTCATTTTGACAAGTTGTTATTACATGGGTCTAGCAATCTAGCTCAGTATATTGGAGCTTAACACTGTAGTCCATGTCTTGAGAATCCAGTAACTTTACCTTTGTGGTAAATGTTGCAAACTTTCCATTCAGACATGCTGAGTCTGAAGTATCATTTCACCTAACCAAAGTTGAATCTCAAGCAGATATGAAGGTTGTTGTTCTTCAAGGAATTGACATATGTTTCTTTGTAAATCCGACAAGATTGATGTAATGGTTGACACAACTAGTCGGAATACCTACTGCCATCTTCCATTGAATCAGCAAATAGCAACCACTCTTCATGAGGCTTTTTCTATAATTTTTTATAGGAGATGTGCTCATGGTTTCCTTTGTCTCCGAAGTCCGACCTTTACTTGATGTCTAGTAACTCGAACATCAAGGAGAACATTTAAAGTAGTGATGCTAAATGTCTCTCGGTCGATCCTCCAGACCCTTTTACGTTGGCAAGCGTCTTATTGTGCCAAGTAATTTAAGTCTGAGAATGAAGTTTCTTTTTCCTCGTGTCATCGGGAATCTTCTTATTTAATCATCCTGGTGGTGTAACGTGATATCACCATCTTTGGCAAAGATTTTGATAAACCTGGATGAATAAAGAGTTCCCTTCGTATCTCGACCAAGTGACTATGATTTTGGTAATCAGAAGTTCCTCTTGTTACATGTTCCTTGCGACTCTTATGAGTCCTCTCCACAAAATACCTTTCCGTCTTGACCGTCTGTTGAACGAAGAGTGATCCTTCTGTATCAAAAGTAGCTCAACAGCTTGGTCCTCCTGATCTATCTCTGTATCACTAAAAGCTCTACTTAAGCCGTCTAGTAGAGTTTCCACTCTCGAAGTCTGTGGTCATGCTCTTTCTGTTTAAGCTTTCCTTTTTAGAAGCCTAAACCCTTCTGAAGTTCCATGGTCTCAATCCTTATGAAGACCAGTTATCTAACAACTTGAAACATTCTCCTCTTGTTTCCTCCTTTACCTTGATGTGTTTCATGTTTGCCATCTCAGAGTTTTTTTGAACACTCCTTTCATGAGTTGACCATGAGATATTCTGTGTGTTGTTAGTGTGTTTCCCTCTTATCCTTAGAAGTGACCATGTTTCTTTCTCCCTCTGTCTCTCTTCCTACCTTTGGAATCTCGAGTCAAGATTCTCGTAAGGGGGATAGAGCTGTAACACCCTAGTCTTAGCTGATGTCTAATTAGGGTTTTGTTTGTGCATTCATGAGCATCATATTTAAAAATGCATGCAAACAAAAATAAAGCAAAACCCTAGTTTCAATCTTCCTCTCAAATCAATTCAAAATGTTTTCAATATTTTGAAAGCTACAAAAAAATGTTGGAGCCCAAATGGTTTCAAGGGCCCCTACAATATTTTCCATATTTTGTAAACCCTCTGGTATTTTTGAAATTATCAAAAACAGATTTGAAATGAATATACAAAAGGGAAAAGAGAAAAACATAAAAGAAAAAAGTTTTCTAAAAAAAGAAGCCAGCGAGCTCCCCAGGCCGGCCCAGTCCATCTCTCCTTCTCCCCTGCTTCTCTGCCGCACAGCGCAGGCCGTAGCAGCCCGCCTCCCTACCTTCCCCGCAGCCCACCTGTGGCCTTTCGATCAGTACCCTTTGCCCCAGTCCTTCATCGTCTTCCCTGCCGGCGATGGAGCAGAAGCTCCTGCGTGTCTGTGCCGTCGCCGCTCAATCCCCACCGCCTGCTCTCCGCCGTTAAATGAGCTCACAGAGGATAAGGTCACCACATCGCCTCTCTCTCTCCCTGGCTCCTTTCTTCCCTCCCAAGCGCTACTCCCTCTTCTGCGCAGAGGTTCCTGGAACCCTAGCCGGAGGTCGCCGCTGTACCCGCCGCTCCCGGCCACCCTAGCCCAACCTTAGGACACCATCGAGCTCGCTCTGCTGCGCTGGTTCGTCCTAGCTAGGTCACACATCCCCGCGTGCCTATAAACCCTCGAACCGAAGCTTCGTTCCTGCCACCGGTAACCATCGTCCGCCATCGATTCCGGCCTCCCCTCTCCTCGCTGTTGCCTCCGTCCGAACCACGGTGAGCCTTTGGTCCTCCAAGACCCCTCCGCTCCTCCTCTCTCTTCCTGTAACGGCTTGTCGCCGTGGAGCTCCGAGCGCCACCGTAGAAGCTTCTCGCCGCTGCAGCTCCGGCGACCAAACATGGGCGGAGCCGCCACTCTTTGGTTCGCCTCGACGAGCCGCGTCGAACGCGCTCGCTCCCGCAGCCCCGCATCGCTGCTAGTGTCGCCCCCGTGCTCGATCTGGGAGGTGCCCGCCGGCATGACATCATGCTGACGTCACCTTGACGTCAGCCATGCGCGGTCAGCCCCGGTCAAACCCGGGATGGGTCCCACCTTGCCCGCGTGTCTGCTGATGTGGCCTTGGGCCCGTCAGTCAGTCACACTGGTTAGAAATGGCCTCGGTGTAAAAAATTTATAGCTATGGTTTAATATTTTCAGAAAAAGATAAATATTGTAAATTGAATAAGTAATTATTTATAAGAAAGAAAAATATGTATAATATATCAAAATGTTCAGAAAAAGGAGATCTATCTATTTAAACTATAATCATGTATTGTTAATCAACTTAAATGACAAGTTTAATTAGATAACTAAATCAAACCCTCATAGGTGTTCCGGGGTTCCCCTGTTCTAGGGTTTGGACCCTTTGAACCCTGTTTAAAATGGTGAAGCATGCCCTAGGGTTTAATTTAAGATCAATTTAACTTATCATATCATCATCCTTGCTTAAGCATTGCATCGATGCCATGTGTTGATTGTTGTTTCCCCTTTCTTTCTGGTGCTTGGTTCTTCCCGGTAGAATATGATATCGAGATCAAGATCGAAGACCGATATTAACACCGTCGAAGATCGATGAACAATACTTAAACAATTATAACCAAGTCAAGTACAAGATATTCGAAGATCTGCTTTCTGGGTATCAACAAACAAGGCAAGCATAGCCCCACCATTATACAATCCTATGATTTCGAAAGTATTTCATTCTGCCATGATGCATACGATTCTACTGTGGTCTTTTATCGATAGATAGAGTATCCTATCTGTTGCATTACCCCCTTGAGCTTAGATTACCTGATTCACTACTCTTAGCATAACTAGGTTTGGCTTGTGTGCATTGCTAGAGCTTATATCCGTGTCTTGCTTAGCCATGCGTAGCTGTCAATTCTGGTTCATCCAGATGATGTATCAGATGCGGAGAATCTAGTATAACAGGAGAACGAGGTATACTGATGAGGTAAGATCAGTGGTAAAGGTTAAACATGCTAAGGCTTGTATGGGAGGCCACGGTGGGATGTGGTTTTTATAGTCCCATGCTCGCCACTACTAGGAACCGAGACAAGCGTACAACCACACGGGGCCTGGAAAACCTCACGAGAAACTAACTTGCCTAGTAGATTCCATGAGTCACATAGTTCGGTGTTCCATTCGACATATGCATAGAAAACGTTTTGAAAGATTTGGCGGGTCAAGGTGCATCATAACAGGTAGGTAAGCGTGGCCGAGGTTGCTTGGGGTAGATAGCGCCCCTGATAAACCAACCTCGACTCACATCTCTAGGGACCAGCTTCGGGATTTGACCCGTTACGGAGGAACCATCCTTAGGGTGTGACTCATGGTCTCGGTGAAAGCAAGGTAAAGGTCGTGGCCAACCACCCTCTGCCGACCTTCCAAGGAAGAGGGCTAAAACGTTGGCATTAAGAGTCGGTTGGTACATGTGGGTAAAGTTGTACACCCCTGCATGGTTAAATCTTTTCGAAAAGCCGTGTCCACGGTTATGGACGACTTGGGAATGAGCGTGAGATCATAAAGAACTTTAACATAATCGTAAAACTTGGCAACTAATGTTTGTTAAGGATGCTTCCTCATGGGTACGTGGGGGTGGTCCTAGTTGTGAGATAAGGATTACTTTGGTGGATATCAAGATGATGATCAATTCTTTGGAGATGTCGCTCTCTTATCCCCTTTTAAAATATTGTGAATAGACGAGCTTCCTCTCCCTCTTGTTTTGTAAACAAAGATGGCTTTATGCAAAATAACTCCACCAGCCATAAGTCTTGCGAAGTACACCCTGTACTCACCCTTTCTTTGTTGATACTTTTGTAGCAGAATAAGTGTTCCCATGAAGACAAGTTTGGTACGACATCGACACCGACGAGTAGATTGGGGTTCCCGGCCGGCATCCTGGAATCTATGGGCTGGGCCGTCATCGTTATACTTTAGGCCTCTTAGGCCATTTGTTAAGTTTGCTATACTTAATAGCATATATTTCCTTCTGTTGTTTGATGTTTGTGGTCAGTGACCTCTGCTTGTAATATTTTGGTTCTTCGCTCAGTTATGAGCTTGCTGTAATAATTTTTGTGTCGCAGGGTTACTATTGTGTTACCGATTTCTCACCGGATATCCTCGAGCTCTAGGTTGATCTTATGTCAGGCTAAGGTCTGGATTTTTTTAACCCTGATCTCGGGGGTGTTACAATTTCTGAATGACTCAATATCTTGATATATATGAATTTGCATGCTGGAAACTCTTACACATATTAAAAATTGAAAGGATATAAAGGAAAATGAATAAACGAAAAGGGTCCACATGACATCCTCTTGTTTGCAGTACCAGCCATGAAAAAAATGGTAAACATGAGATTTGAAACATTCGAAAAAGTCATAGTCACATTAGATATGGCCTGAACACTCGAGGTTTCTCGAGCGGAATGATCGATTAGGTCATGGCCATATCTACATCATAGTTCATGATAATGTTCCCATATTTGGTAGATGGGTGTGTCTTGCCATGGTATACAATAATGCTGGGGTGGTAGTTTCGAACTAGTATTAGGAAAAACATGTCCAAATTTCCGAGTTGTATCTTTAGGGTCCGTGTTGTAAAAGTATAGGTCCCAGATGTATTTTGGTTTTCTTTTTGGAGAACAATGTAATTTTCATGCCCAACATTGGATTTTAATGCACACGTTCTTGGTACTTCGGGGCAGATTCCTCGTTAGAAAGAAAAAGAAAAAGTTCCCACTAATCGGAATTATTTTGCGCACGAATATTTTGGATCTGAATGCCCTAGACCCAATTTTCAGAAAAAAAGGACTATTCTGCAAAACTTTAGTAGTCCGTACTTCTACTGAACTAGGGGCACCAGAAAATTAACCCCAAAGCTACCAAAGAAAAAAAGGAAGAAAAAACAAAGAGCAAGAAGAGATTATTAATGGGAGGCAGCGCAAGAGCAACGAAGGAGTTGAAGGCGGTGCGATGTCAGAGTAAAGCTAGTTTGACGGGTTTCTGACACGAGGTTCATGTACCTACTAGTAGTACTACTATGTTTTCTCTCTCCTTCGCTGTCTCTCACCATCCATCCTCTCTCCCCCTCCTGTGCCATCGATCGTTACCGCACACGTGTGCCTTGGTACGACCGCTGTGTGTGTGGCCTGTTTTTTTCCTTTTTTTCTTGACAAGAGTCTCTAGCATGTTTTGAATTGGATACATAGCACCAATCCTGACAGTTGGGCTATAAGGTCCAATGGTTCAGAGCAGCTGGATTCGTGTTGAACAGTACCTAGAGATAACTCCACCATGTTCTAGGACCATCATACTTTAAGTCTTGTTAGAGAAAAATGCATACATTAAGTCTATTAATAATAACTATCTTCTTTTCCATTCTAGCATCTAGCATATTCGATTGATAGTCTTCATCACAATGAATGCTGTGAAGAAAACTCAAAACACACTTCTCCATCATTCTAGAATCTTCTCTCTGGTTTCTGTAGACCATGTTACCAAAATTTTAAAGTTTTTGAGAGCTAATAATCATTGACTTCTACACGATATACAAAGTACAACAACCAAATATATACACACATACTTTATAAATGTTGATCAAATTTATATATTTCTGCTTTACCTATTACTAGTAAGTTGCACGTGCCTTGCACGTGAGACTCAGATAGTAGACGTATGACATATCATCACTATATAAAATTATAATTGATAAAGCACAATAAATTATAAATTTGATCAACATCTATAAAGTATGGGTGTATATTTGGTCCTTGTACTTTGCATGTCATTATGCTGAAGACTATCAATAGAATCTTCTAGATGCTAGAATGGAAAAGAAGATCCAACGGCTAGAAATGTTGGGATTCATGAGTCTTGATCCAACGGTCAATATTCAAAGTTATTCGTACACTATATAGTGGTAAGAGGTAAGATAAGATATCTGTATCTCTACTACTATAATGGAGCAGTTTTGAATTGGATCCATAACACCAATCCTGAACGTTGGGCTATTAGATCCAATGGTTCAGAGAAGCTAGATTCGTGTTGAATAGTACCTAGAGCAAACTCCACCATGCATGTTCTAGAAACATCATGCCACCACCCCCAAAATTTCTTAGCATAGTAGGCTGTAAATAGTACAAACCTAGAGCGAACTCCACCATGTTCTAGAACCATCATGTCACCACCCCCAAAGTGAATCAATTAAGTATATTAATAATAACTATCTACACATATTGAGAATACAACCTACTGTGCTATGAAATTTTGGGGGTGGTGACATCCATGATGGTTCTAGAACATGGAGGAGTTTGCTCTAGGTACTATTCAAGACGAATCTAGCTGCTTTGATCCATTGGATCTAACAGCCCAATGGTTAGGATTGGTGTTATGGATCCAATTCAAAACTGCTCTATTCTTATCTTATCTTATCTTACCACTATATAGTGTTGAAATAACTTTGAATATTGATCGTTGGATCAAGACTCATGAATCCCAACATTTCTAGCCATTGGATCTTCTTTTCCATTATAACATCTAGAAGATTCTATTTCGTTGAACGGTCTAGAAGATTCTATTCATAGTCTTCATCACAATGAATGCTATGCACAAAACTCAAAACACACTTCTCCATTATTCTAGAATCTTCTCCCTCGTTTCTCTAGACCATGTTACGAAAAATTTCATGTTTTAGATCTCCACTGCTATAATGGAGCAGTTTTGATTGGATCCATAGTACCAATCCTGACCGTTGGGATGTTAGATCCAATGATTCAGAGCAGCTGGATTCGTGTTGAATAGTACCTAGAGAAAACTCGACCATGTTCTCTAGAACCATCATGTCATCACCCCCAAAATTTCATAGCACAGTAGGCTGTATTCTCAATATATGTATATAGTTATTATTAATAGACTTAATTTATGCATTTTTTCTCTAATGTATGAAATGTGATTTAACAAACATTAAGTTGTTATTAACCAATAGTCTTGTTAGAGAAAAAAAATCATACATTAAGTATATTAATAATAACTATCTACACATATTGAGAATACAGCCTACTATGCTATGAAATTTTGGGAGTGGTGACATGCTGATGGTTCTAGAACATGGTGGAGTTTGCTCTATAGGTACTATTCGACATGAATCTAGCTGCTCTGAACCATTGGAGCTAACAGCCCAACGTTGTATATGAAATGTGATTTAACAAACATTAAGTTGTTACTAACCAATAGTTTTGTTAGAGAAAAATGCATACTTTAAGTCTATTAATAATAACTATCTACACATAATGACAATATAGCCTACTATGCTATGAAATTTTGGGGGTGGTGACATGATGGTTCTAGAACATGGTGGAGTTTGCTCTAGGCCGGTACTATTCAACACGAATCAAGCTACTTTGAACCATTGGATCTAACAGCCCAACGGTCAGGATTGGTTCTATGGATCCAATTCATTCAAAACGGCTCCACTATCTTATCTTATCTTACCACTATATAGTGTATGAGTAACTTTGAATATTGACTGTTGGATCGAGACTCGCGAATCCGAACATTTCCAGCCATTATTGGATCTTATTTTCCATTCTAGCATCCAGAAGATTCTATTGATAGTCTTGAACACAATGAATGCACTATGCATAAACCTCTCAAAACCCACTTCTCCATCGTACTAGAATCCTCTTCCTCGTTTCTCTAGACCATGTTACCAACAAATTTAAGTGTTAGGTAGCTAATAATCTTTGACTTCTACACATGATGATACGAAGTAGAAGAACCAAACATACACCCATACTTTATAGATGTTGATCAAATTTATATTTTTTCCACTTTACCTATTACAATTTTATATAGTGATGATATGTCAAACGTCTATTATCTGAGCCTCATGTGCAACTTACTAGTAGTAGTAGAGAGAATACAACCTACTGTGCTATGAAATTTTGGGGGTGGTGACATGATGGTTCTAGAACATGTCGGAGTTTTCTCTAGGTACTATTCAACACGAATCCAGCTGTTTTGAACCATTGGATCTAACAGCCCAATGGTTAGGATTGGTGCTATGGATCCAATTCAAAACTGCTCTATTCTTATCTTATCTTATCTTATCTTATCTTATCTTATCTTATCTTACCACTATATAGTGTACAAATAACTTTGAACATTGACCGTTTGATCAAGACTTGCGAATCCCAATATTTCTAGCTGTTGGATCTTATTTTCCATTCTAGCATCTAGAAGATTCTATTTTTTTAAACGGTCTAGAATATTCTATTGACAGTATTCATCACAACGAATGCTATGCACAAAACTCAAAACACACTTCTCCATCATTCTAGAGTCTTCTCCCTAGCTTGTTTCTCTAGACCATGTGTTAACAAAAATTTCATCTTTTAGTAGATAGCTAATAATCGTTGACTTCTACACGACCTTACCACTATATAGTGTACGGACAACTTTGAATATTGATCGTTGGATCAAGACTAGCAAATCCCAACATTTCTAGACGTTGGATCTTCTTTTCCATTCTAGCATCTAGAAGATTCTATTGATAGTCTTCATCACAATGAATGCTATGCACAAAACTCAAAACACACTTCTCCATCATTCTAGAATCTTATCCCTCGTTTCTCTAGACCATGTTACCAAAATTTTAAAGTTCTAGATAACTAATAATCATTGACTTCTACATGATATGCAAAGTACAAGAACGAAATATACACCTGAGAAGATTATTCTACTCCCCCTGATCCAAATTACCGTTCTCAGATTTGTCTAGATTCGGTTGTATCTAGTCATGTTTTAGTGTTAGATACATCCGAATCTAGACAAATCTGAGAACAATAATTTGGATCGAAGGGAGTAGAATGATGGAGTAGTGTTTTTTGAGGTTTGTGCATTGCATTTATTGTGCTAAAGACGTACTATCCATAATATATTCTAGTAGAGATGCTAGCTAGTAGAATGGAAAGGAAGATCTAACGACTAGCAATGTTGGGATTCATGAGGCTTGATCCAACAATCAATATATTCGAAGTTATTCGTACACACTGTATAGTGGTAAGATAAGATAAGATAAACAATAGTATTTTCTAGAGATGATGCTACAATGAAACAGTAGATCCAACGGCTGGCAATGTTGGGATTCACGAGTTTTGATCCAACCGATCAATATTAAAAGTTATTCGCAAAAAATATAGTGGTAAGATATGATAAGAAAGACTATGAATTGTATCTACTAGATGCCAGAATGGAAAAGAAGATCCAACCGGTTGGCAATGTTAGGATTCACGAGTTTTGATCCAACGGTCAAAATTCTAAGTTATTCGTACACTATAGTGGGTAAAATAATGTACTATCCATAGTGTATCTTCTATTTAGATGCTAGCTAGAATGGACTAGTAAAAGGCACGTACCACACACGTATATATTGTATGAAATGTGATTTAACAAACATTAAGTTGTTATTATTAACCAATAGTCTTGTTAGAGAAAAAATGGCATACATTAAGTCTAATAGTAAAAGGCATGAGCCACATATGTATATATACTATATGAAATGTGATTTAGCAAACATCAAGTTGTTATTATTAACCAATAGTCTTGTTAGAAAAACAAGCCATACATTAAGTCTACTAGTAAAAGACATGAGCCGCATATGTATATGCTGAATGAATGTGATTTAGCAAACATTAAGTTGTTATTATTAACCAATAGTCCTGTTAGAGAAAAAGGCATACATTAATTCTATTAATAATAACTATCTACACACATTGATAATACATCCTACTATGCTATGATTTTTTGGGGGGGGGAGGGGGGTTACATGGTGGAGTATGCTCTATGGGTATTGTTCAACATGAATCCAGATGGTCTGAACCATTGGATCTAACAGCCTAATCATCAGGATTGGTGCTACTAATAATAACTATCTACACATATTCACAATATAGCCTACTCTGCTATGACATTTAGGAAGGGGGGTGTTGACATGATGGTTCTAGAACATGCTGGAGTTTTCTCTAGGTATGTACTAGCTGTTCAACACGAATCCAGCTACTCTGAACCATTGGATCTAACATCCCAATGGTCAGCATTTGTGCTATGGATCCAATTCAAAACTGCTCTATTATAGTAGTAGAAGAAAAGAAGATAACACTATATAGTGACGCTACAAATAAATTTGAACTTTGACCATTGGATCTAGACTCGTGAATCCCAACAATGCTAATTAACCATTGGATCTTCTATCCATTCTACTCCCTCCATCTAGAAATATAAGACATTTTAGGTTTGTGAAACAAATGTATCTAGATGTCTTTCAATCTGTAGGCCGACATCTAGATACATTCGTTTTACAAAGGTTAGATGTCTTATACTTGTCAACGAGGGAGCAGCATCTAGAAGATTCTATTGTTAGTCTTCAGCACAATGAACGCTATGCACAAATCTCAAAACAAACTTTTCAATAATTCTAGAATCTTATCTAGAGCACGTGGAGTATTAGGTAGGAGTAGCTAGGTTGATGAGAGAATATCTAGTGATACCACCCCTTAGGTGATACCATGATACCACTGTTCAAAATTCAAATTTTGTGTTTCAAAAAATTCCGAGAAAATCTATGGATGTTCAGGAGATCTGTATCAACAATCCCTAATACTTGCATAACCAAATTTATGACATACACAGAGATACAAAAAAGACAAATCCAACATGAATAGTACACAAAAAGACAAAAACAGAAAATGCCACCGAATGACACTATTCATATAGCATTTTGTCTTTTTTGTTTCTCTGTGTGTGTCATGAATTTGGTTATGAAACTATTATGGATTGTAAACAAGGATCTCGTGAACATCCACAAAAAATTCGAAATTTTTTGAAACATAAAAAATCAATTTTTGATCAGTGGTATCATGGTATCACCTAAGGGGTGATAGATATTCTCTTGAGAGAATATCTAGTGATACCACCCCTAGGTTGATTTTTGCATGATACAGTACAAAGTAGAAGAACCAGATATACACCCGATAATTTATGGACGTGGCTCGAAATTAAAATTATTTTTTGAGCTTCACCTATCCCGTGCAAGGCATGTTCAACTTTATAGTGGATGTCCAGACCATGCTGGGGGTGACAACTGCTTATGGCTGTCTCTTCGATTTCTGCATCAAGTACTGCATCTGAATGGAAATGGTTTTTTACTCGCTTGGAGACCAGGAGGCCACCTCTCATGGACTCGACCTTCTTCCTCCTCCTCTTCGCGATTGTAGCACTTCTCTGCTGGATTTCTTTGCCTGTTTTCATTCCTTTTTGCTATGCTATTTCACCCGCATGATCGGGAACAAGTCTCGCCACAGAAGGGTTCGTGCTGCAACGGCGAAACTGGCGGAAGATAAGAAGTCGGCTTGCCGTTCTGCCATTATGTTGCTACCGGTACCAGGCGATGCAACGATCAAAAGGTCCTAGTCGAATCCCTCGGCTGCAGGCGAGAGGTCTTCAACTCAAGGTTCTTCGAAGCCTCCACAACCAGGGACAGATACCTTTAGGTAAATCTCCATTCTTGCGCAACTTTCCATGTCTTTGACCGTTTATTGATTTCTCGTTTACCTAAAAAAGCACGTTCTTCCTCAATGGTGTTTTTAGGTCAGGCGGTCTTCGAATTCCATCAGCACTCATGCCTGCAGAATCATCTTCACCATCGCTAATGGAGACTGATACCTTCAGGTAAATCTCCATGCTTGGGAAACTTTCCATGTCTTTCATCATTTCTTGATTCGCTCATTTCCCTATTAGTACATTTATCTCAATGTTGCTTTAGGTCGGGCGGACTTCGCATTCCCGCGACACTCCTGCCTGCAGAATCATCTTCACCATCACCGAAGGAGGCCGATCGGTACAGCCGCAAGGTAAGAAATCATTCGAATTATGATTTCATGTCTCTCTTCCTTGATAGTTCTCTGGGTACACTTCTAAATTTATGCTCCCTGTTCATCTAACAGAATATTGGCTTCGAGATCAAGTTTATGGTGAAAAAGGTGATGAGCGATTTCTGCATCAAGAGAGTAGACAGAAGCGCCCTCGTCAACGAGTGCACTAGACTTTACTCCAAACTCTAAACTGACAAGGTCGGGCTTAGCCTCCTCAGGAATCTCGCCATGGAATACTTGATTGAGCGTGACGAGCTGAAGCGGCGGAACATCGGCATGATGGAGATGCTGGGCATAAGCTTCGAACAGATCCAGGACCTCGAGGACCAGAAGGAGAAACTCCTGGCCGAGCTGGCAAAGCTGAAGCGTGAAACTATCGTCGATCTCCATCAATGAACCGACACGTGGAAGACCTTAGTTAGTACTCCATCTGTTTTCACAATATAAGCCTATTTATAGAGCTAAAACAGCTTACAAAAAAGGCTTATATATGATGGAACAGAGGGACTAGTTGATGATTGGATATATAGATTGCAATATTGCGCCAGTAAATTGAAAAACCTTTATTACTAGTATGATTGTATGATTATGTACTTGCTGGTAAAATATTTGGTTATTTGGTGAATGTGATATGCATCAGCATCACCAGCCACAATGTTGCCAGAGCCAATTTTGGGTGTGATTATCTTTCCTACTGTACTATAGTGGTAATTAGTAGTTATTATCGCTTCCGTGCAGAGCGGTGGCTACCTTTCCGTCATTGCCATGCTACATTCACCAACTTCACTTGCTCAAAGCCTCCATTCTTCTTTACTCCGAAAAAAGAGCCTCCATTCTTCCGCCATCTTCGGTTTTGGTCCTGCTGATGGCAGTGGCAGCGATATCCCATTGATGGTGAATTTAGATAAGGACCCCAACTTTGTATGTGTACAGCTGCAGTGTAGTATAATCATTGCATCAATGCTTACATGGGAAGATAGAGGTAACCTGCTGGGGATCCCTCCTAAACATATGTACACTCTCCACAATTTATACATTGAAGGGATAACCACTTTTATAGCAATTTAAAAGAGTTTCGGGTGATTATGTCAAATTAATTCGACCTTTAGCTTGATGTGTGCTATTTGGTCGACAATTAAAAAACACTATTTAGTTATTTAGTAGTAGTATATAGATTCTCCCAATTTTTGACTAACTTGTGACATCTATTTTGATAGGAAGGGAGTAGGATTATGCGTTAGCTACAGACATGATCTTTATTCTGCATAATGTCAACCTGGTGGGATAATTCTCTCATGAGGAGAGAGGCCTACACATTAAAAGGTGTCTAGATATATTCGTTTCACAAAAGCTAAAACATCTTATATTTTGTAATAGAGGGAGTACATAGGATCTAATAAAGAGGGGAGAGAGGTACATATATGAGTAAAAAAATGAGAGTTGCAAGAACAAGATGATGAATGAATATTCTATCAATGGTCTTCCTGACAATTTGTCACCCTGTTATAGAAAAATGCAACAAATCCATGAAAAATGAAAAAAACGTGTGTATTAGTTTTTATGTGACAACGACTGTGCCCCTTGTGCCCTGGCACACACCCGGAAAATATGTGGTATTTCTTGGACCGACTCAACTGTAGCCGAGTCCATCGCAAAAAGAAAAAGGAAACTATAGAAAAAGGAAACGATGTCGTGAAACTAGGTCGAACTTTCTTATCTTATCTTATTACTACTATATAGTGTATGAATAACTTTGAAGGTTGACCGCTGGATGAAGACTGGCAAATCGCAACATATCTAACCTCTGGATCTTTACCATTCTAGCATCTAGAAGATTTAATGGATAGTATTTAGCACAATGAATGCTATGCTAAACCTTCAAAACACAATTCTCCGCCATTCTAGAATCTTCTCTGTCATTTCTCTAAGCATGTTCAATTTTTTTGAGTATTATTATGTACCAAGAACCAAGTATACACCTAGGGGCTATTTGGTTCAGTGGCTATCTAGTGGATGACAAGGGATATCCAATTTGTTTTGTGGTTATCCAATGTTTGGTTTAGAGGGTGAAGGGGATATGGATAACCACTTTTGGCTCAAAATGGTGGTTGAGCATATCCCACAAAAAGAGTTGGATGAGCTCAACCACTTTTGGATAGCTCCTTCGAAGCGTTTTCTTATCCGTTCACCCTTCCCCTCGAGAGAAAATAACCATCTTTTCTCGCCTATGGGGCTCGACAGGGAGCGGCAACACGGGCGGCCATAGCATAGGCCTCCGAACAGAACGGGTGTTCGAATGCGCACGCGGGCGTAGGCCGACGGGCAGAGTGGGCAGGCAGAGGGGGCAAAGGTAGGCAAGTTGACACGAGGTCGACAGGGGCAAAAGGGTGGCGAGTTGCCGTCGGTCGTGGCTGCTGCTAGGGAAGTGGTCAGATGAAGAAGACAAGGAGAAAGAGGGGGAAAAAAGAACACAGTTTTGCCCGTAGATTTTGACTGGCTATCCCTAATCACTTTTTATTCCACTTTAGCCAAACAGAAAAATGGCTACCCCTAACCAGCTGGTTGGCGATATCCTCATCCCCTAAATGATATCCTCTAAACCAAACAGCCCCTAAACCAAACAGCCCCTAATAATTTATGGATATGACGTGGCTCAAAATTCTTTAATAGTCTTTTGAGCATTACCTATTATAATTTTATAAGTCATGACATGTCTTACTTTCCATCTCATAGCTAGAGATGACATGATAGTCTTTTATTTGAGTCTCACGTTTCTTTTTTTGAAATGGGGATACCGCAGCCTCTGCACTCAAAGGATGCATAAATCCCTTTTATTAAAAACCAAGTATCGAGTACAGTTTACGGATCAGATAAGGTTGATACAAACACCAACCACGTGAACAAAGTTAAAGGTCTCACAAGAGAATGCACACATCTCACATGCAAATTATTATGCAAATACTTACTTCAAGAACATAGTTTGACCGTAAATCTAGTCAATAATATATAATTATATTTAATAATTTTTTACCAATTTATTTATATTCAAAAGACGATTCCAATGGTACAATTATTGTGAGATACAATTCATAAATCGGTGACCAAATTTATGGTCAAATTATTTTCTTCGAGTACGTAATTGTCTAATGAACCAGAATGGAGGTAGTATACTACATAGTAGTATTTTTTTTCCTAAAAGGAGAGTGTACATGTTTGATTCATACGATAGGAAAATCATAGGAGTAGAAAAATTGTAGGATTGCAATGTCATCCCACTCCAATCCTATAGGAATTCATATGAACCAAAGTGTGTTTGATTCAAAGGATTTCCCTATGGATTTTGTAGGATTAAATCCTATAGGAATTTTTTCTACGACGGCTGTTTGATTTGTAGGATTGATTCCCATAGAATTTTTTCCTAAGGATTCCTTTGTACTAGTTTTCATAGGATATCAAACATCCACCCGTACCTCTTTTTCAAATTCCTATGGTGGAATCAAACGCACTTTGGTTCAGATGAATTCCTATAGGATTGGAGTGGGCATGACATTGCAATCCTACATTTTTCCTACTCCTATGATTTTCCTTTCCTAGAAATCAAACATGCCCTATAATATGAAAAAGAGGTATGGGTGGATGTTTGATTTCCTATGAAAAGTAGTACTATGGGAATCAATCCTACAAATCAAACAACCATCGTAGGAATTTTTTTTGGCGGGTTCATCTCGTTCTAAAGTGAGATAACCAAAATTTGAATGACATTGGCGGGTTTTTCTTTGAACTACCCGGCGCGACGCAATTCAAAAGTTTCGAACCTACCACTGGTGCCCTTGTGATACCTATAAAACATGCCGTATCCCACATCTCTCACTCGACCTCAGAGCCGGAGCATCTCCCATGAATGTGGCCTCGCACCGCCATCCCTCCCCACCACCACTGCCTCCTCACCAGGTACCGTTGTGACCGAAGGCACCACTCCCTTGTTTAGCAAGACAGAGCGGCTTCCCCATGCTGACGACCACCGCGCCGGAGCGTGCACAGCGTCGCCAGAAAACACGGTATGGTCGCCGCAAAGTCCCATCTGCTTCACTGACTCCCTGGTCTCCGGCACCGGAGAGATGGGAAAATGACGCGCCCCCCGTTCGACCGCACCAACGCGAAGCGTAAACTCATCTCCTCCCCATACGAATGTTGTTGCACACTTTATGCTTCCTTTCGTTATGCACCTTATTAATATGAAAAGTACTTCATCGTTTGTTGTAGTGTACTGCATCTTGATCATATACTCGATCGTTACTAAAGTTTGCTAGAGCCTTCATTACCATCGTTATGAAGATCCTCTGACATCTGTGGAATATCTCCTAAAATGATTCTAGTTGGGACGTACATGTTTATAGATAGCACAGCTGGTATACGTCAACTCTAGCTAATTTCCTAAGCCAAATTAGTATGTCATGGCTCCTTGTTTAGAGTATAACCAGGAAGGCCCTGCTAGTTATGTTATCAGTATTATAGTCAAGCCAATAGGTTAGTCGATTGTATTGGAACTTCATGTGTTTTATTCTCACTCAGGGTCACATATGGTTAGAGTACTCATAGAGGAAGTAATATACTAGAGTTGTGATGGGAATCATTGCTTTTCGAGCCATCAACCTCTACAAGAACTCCTAATAATTTATTCTTTTTTTACATGATTTCATGATAAATCTGAAAAGCTATTTGCTTCCAATGCAGGAAACGGAGTCAGAACAAGGTCTCAGACTCTACTTAATCTAGTTGAAAATGACAACTAGGCCAAAAAAGACAATAATGCAAAACATCAGCATAAAAGTTTTCGTCCTAATCCCGCACCAGTTGGTCCAGTTGCACTGGAGGCTGCAAATAGAAAAATACACATCCCACAGCCGCCAGTAGCCCATCCGGTTACCCAGGAAGAATTGGCAGCAGAACCAGTTTCAACAGCAGGTTCTCATCAACGAACTGGTTATGATCTCCCAACGACCTTTAGTACTGACAGAGACATATACTCCCTTGCAAATGAGCTTGACACCAAATTTGTTATATGTTCAGAGACTAGTAGTAGCATGCCCTTTTATATGTAATATGTATACATTGATATTTTGATGTAAATTTTTTTAGTTGCACTACGACGAAGATTAACAAGGGGCCGACGATGGGAAAAAATCTTGAGTAGATGCTTGAAATAACTAAATCAAGACTTCCGATCACATCTATAGCAGGATTCAGAAGGCCACTGGATCCACATGAATCTGCTTATATTGCATCGATCATAGGCATTTTCGTGAGAAATGATATTCCCATCTTGCCCTCATGGAAACACCACCAAAATACCCTTGAGCATTTTGAAGGTTTACTGAAGAAGTTACATGTAAGTCCTCTGTCTCTTGGACATACTCCATTGCTCTGTCCCTTGTCTTCTTAGCTTGCTATTTGTTATATATGCTCCTCATTGTTGTCTACAGAGATTTTTCATGTTCGATGAGAATAGAGAGGAAGTAAAGGTTGTTCTCAAAAGCATATTATCCACATGTTTGCGCCAACAGCGCCATAGGCTAAAGAAGCAACACCTCTCTGGCAAGTGTTTTAAGGATGTTACAAGGACGTCTCCTGTGGATCACATGACTGACGATCAGTAGGATGATCTTCTCCACCACTGTATTGATCAAAAGAATGAGGCATGCTTTGAGAAGACTGAGACTAGATCGCATTGTCAATTCATATTTATGCATGTGTTTTACAAGTCTCATTTTGTAGGCCATCACTCAAAAGAACTGTTCCAGCCGTAATAAAGTACGAGTACTAAGTCGCACATGATCTCGCAACATAATTTGGCACCTCTACCAATTGCTAAGGGCCTGTTGTTCTGTACTGTATATTTTAAATAAGTATGTAATTGATGTTGTGGAATCTGTATGCATCTTATCTTTCAACCTCCGTTTCCACCATGTGATGCAATTTATTTTCGCCCGTCCAAATGCAGACGAAGTCTAATGGGGATCCAAAAAAACAGTTGACTATGCTGGAGAAATTTGAGGGATGCGAGATGGATAGATATGGTGTCATTGTAAATAAAGTTGTTATAAGTCTTCTCTGCATTTTGTGATGTTGCACTTGCAGTGATTTGTACGTATAAGTTTGATATGCAACCTTGCTTGGACTGCTTCTCAGTTTTATTTTCATTTTCCTTCATAATTTGCAACTAAAGTCAGTTTCAGTTATGAATTCTACAAACAGTTGGAATATCATGCACCTCACAGTGTTTACACAAGAAGCCGCATTTTTAGTCTTGTTAGTAAATGACATCAAAAAAGATACACGACAAAAAGATCTTTTTACTAAAGTGTAAAAGATGCGTTATCAGCACTACCAATTATAGCAGTTCATGCACATGTTAAACTTGTCTGCATGTTTCTCTGTAGTAACTTCACTTCTCTTACACATGTCTATCAACTGAAAACTTTCCAGGCTGAATTGAAAGAGGAGCTGGCAAATCCTGGGAAAGACTATTCAGTAAAAACTCCAAAAGAATGTCTGGATTTATTTTCCAAGGTACTTCAATACGGTGCTATAGCCAAGAATATGTTGCTATGTAATGCTGGGTTCCCAGCGAGCTCGTCAAATTCCAAGTTCAAGTTCAAGTCCAACTCCAACTCCAAGGCCATTTCTTTGCATATTAAATTTCTAGTGGAACAACTCCAAGCTGAACAATCGTTATCATCTGCCCGAAGTGTATATAATGAACATTTGATCGCAAAGTGAGAAGAAATTTTAATTCGGCTGGAGCACTCCATAGAAAATAATGAGAAAGTCATGAAGATGCTCAGTATTTGTGGTTGAGCACTAACAGCTGAGGTTAGTCCCTTTGTCGTGAAATGGAACCTGAAGCTAAAAGTATTTGTTAGTGCACTAGTTTGCACTTGTTATGAACTTGGTTTGTTTCCTTGTTGCGACATGTCTTTAATTTGTATGGTACCTTATAATGTACTTCCTCTGTTTCAAAATATATCCCTTTTTAGCAAAGTTGTTTTAGCTTGCTAAAGATCCTTATAGTATCAATGGAGGTACTATTGGGGAACAGAATGCACCAATATGGAAGTAGTATGGTTCCTGAATGCGTGATCTCTGGATTGCTAGCCTGCTTAATATTGTTTCTTTATATGCTGCAAGGTTGGATTGTTGTGTACTTAATATGTGTGGATGGAGAAAATTGCATGTAACACCAGTCTTGGTGGCATTTGTTGCACAAAACACAAAAACAAGACCTTTTTTGTGGCTAGCACGGTTTGTGGCTTAATTTTTTGCACTTGGCCCAAATAAACATATTAACCTGATGGGTTAGAGCATCTCTAACCCATCCCCAAAACGACAATGGAGGAGTAAATTTACTCCTCTAACGGCCGAAGCCGAAGCCGCATCGAACCTAACCCTAACCCCTATCACCGTTTAGAGGAGAATATATATAGGACTTGCCACGGCGACCTCTGATACGTCCAAAACGTATCTACTTTCCCGAACACTTTTGCTATTGTTTTTCCTCTAAACTTGTGTGAATTGGATACAACTAACACGGAATGACGCTGTTTTCAACAGAATTACTTTGATGTCTAGTTTTTGTGTAGAAAATCAACTATCAGGAAAAATCCCGGAAAATATGCCAAAAATCCTATTTCGCCAGAAGACTCACGGAGCCAGAATACGAGACGGAGTGGGGATGGGCCCAGGCCCCAGACACCCCCTCGGTCTCTCTCTTCGCCTATAAGTTGCCTCCTGACCTAAAAACCAAGGGGGGTTCGACGTTTTTCTAGAAAGAGTTCCGCTCCGCCGCCACCACCAGATTCCGCGATTCAGAACTAGAAACTCCGTTCTGGCACCCTGCCGGGAAGGGGAATTGGAGAAGATCATCGCCATCATCATCACCATCGCTTCTCCATCGACCATCCATGTTTCCCCCATCTATGAGTGAGTAATTCCCCACTGTAGGCTATGGGGATGGTAGGGATTGGATGAGATCGTTCATGTAATGGCATCGGATTGTTAGGGCATGGTGCCTAGTATATACTATTAGTGCTTTTTGACTTTGTTGCGACTTGTTATGCTTAATGCTTGTCACTAGGGCCCGAGTGCCATGATTTCAGATATGAACATGTTATTGATTCATTATGATAGTATTGTTTATGGTCTTACCTGCAAGTTGTATACACACATTGTTGTCAGGAACCAAAGGCCCCGAAGTGACAGAAATCGGGATAACTGGAGGGAATGGCTTTGATGTGAGGATCACATGTGTTCATGGAGTGTTAATGCTTTGCTCCGGTGCTCTATTAAAAGGAGCACCTTAATTGCCAGTAGTTCCCTTGAGGCCCCGCTGCAAATGGGCTGGCAGGACAAAAGATGTTGTGCAAGTTCTCATTGCGAGCACATATGACTATATATGGAACACATGCCTATGATTATTTAGTACTTGGATGCTTTATCTTATTTATCTGCAATTTCCCTATGTTCTGATTGCCATGTGAATTGTCTTGTCCATGCAACGCCCGTCCATCCATCCCTATGCCTACCGCGCTTTAATCCTACTATTTACTGCAATTCTTACTACTGTCTTTACTTTACTACTGCTATTACTTTACTATTGCTACTATAAAATTGTTGCTACTGATAAACTAATGTGAGCAAGATTGTTTCCAGGTGCAGTTGAATTGACAACTCAGTTGTTAAGGCTTATAAATATTCTTTGGCTCCCCTTGTGTTGAATCAATAAATTGGGTTACACTTCCCTCGAAAATACTACGATACACCCCCTATACTTGCCAGGGAGCATAACTTTATTTATCAAGTCCACTTGGAATCATTATTGTTCGCTGCTATCCATCCATCATGGTTAAGTCTCGTGATGGCAATGTTCCTATTTTACCATCCACTACAAGAAGAGGTACAGTTCTGAACACCTCTGTTACTCTTGATTCTCCGTCTGTTATGAGTAAGTTCCTTACACCACTACACACACTGCTACTACTGCTGAATCTGAAACTTCTGATACTTATGATGTTGCTTCTACTGTGCTTGATAAGAGTGGTTCATTAGGTCCTATCCTAGATGCTACGATTGCTAGAACTATAGCTGGAAATACCGAAATTCCTAATGAAGACACTACTACACCTGTTAGTTCACCTGAGTCTAGAGAGAGCTATGATATTGAAGACGGTTATATTGAGATGACCGATGAATTTATTAAAGAATCTCAAGACAACCATGATAGGAGTGCTGCAAAGAGTCTCCTTGAGAGGCGTACTATTAAACCCAAATTGTCTCCTAATGCTAAGTTTGCTGCGTCTCCCATAAACATTAAAGATAAAGATTATGATTTCTCTCTTGATCTATCCTATATAGCTATTGTTGAGAAAGAACCTTTTTGTGGGACTAAGAATGAAACTGCGGTAGCACATATGACTGAGCTTTCTACCATGAGTGGCCTGTTTTCTGATGATATTAAGATGCGCACCTACTTTGTTGCTAAAATTTTCCCTTTTTCACTGAAAGGAGAAGCTAAAACTTGGTTTAATAATTTACCTCCTGAATCTATTGATAGCACTGATTGCTTTATTAGTACCTTCCTACAGAAATATTTTCCTCCTAGTGCTAGACATGCTATTTTGCAGGAACTTTTTGATTTTAAACAGGGAGAAAAGGAGATATTGCCTGAATCATGGGCAAGGTTTTGTGCTTTGATTCATGCACAGGCTGGATGTCCTTTACCTAAGAATGAGCTTCTTGATATATTTTATAATGGACTAACTGAAGAATCTAGGACATACCTGGATAGTTGTGCTGATTGTGTTTTCAGGAATAGGACTCCCAAGGAAGCTGAGGAATTAATGGCTAAAATAAGCAAGAATTATGAAGATTGGACTCCTCCTGAACCAGCTGTAACTGAAACAATTATACCTGAACCAGCTATACCGGCGCCTATACCATCATCTAGGAAGAGGGGATTTATTGAAGTAAATGATGAAGTGATGAAGGAAGCTAAGAAATGTCTTAGGGAGAAGGGAATTAAAGCTGCAGATGTCAGGAATTTACCTCCCATAGAAGAATTATGTAAACTAATTCCCCATTCATCCACTATTGAGGTACACTCTCTCCAACATTTTGATGAAGGTGATATCCCTTACTCTAAACCTCCTGACCAATGCTTAGAAGAATTTGATATTTTTATTGTTAAGCAAGATAATTTTAATAAAAGGGTGCAAAATCATCTAATGGAAAACTCTAGAGCTATTGTTGAGTTGAAGGATATTGTGGAAAGAACCTCTAATGATGTTAAAATGCTTGTTAAACATTTTCAAATGGTTCAAACTCAAATAGATCAACTTATTAAAGTGCAAAAAGACTTGCTAGTTAATGCTGCCAAAGAAAGACATGCTTATGAAATTAGAACTAGAAGTGGTGCTGCTACCCAGGATCCTCTATATCCTGAGGGGCATCCCAAAAGAATTGAGCAGGATTCTCAACAAGCTAAAAATAGTGGTACCACTCATAAGAAAAGAAAAAAGAAACATAAAACTATTGTAGAACCCTATGAACCTGCTAAAGATCCTAATAGTATATTTATCTCTGATGCTGAAACTGAAAGTGGTAATGAAGAAAATGATGTTCCTGATAAAGGAAAAGTTGAAGAAGAACCTGAAAAGCACACTAAGAATACTAAATACACTAAAGAAGATTTTGTTGCTAAGAAACATGGTAGTGAAAGAGAGCCTTGGGTCCAAAAACCTATGCCTTTTCCTGATAAGAAACACAAGCCAAAGGAAGATGAACACTATAATAAGTTTTGTGAGTGGATGAAACCTTTATTCTTGCAAATTCCTTTGACTGATGCTATGAAATTGCCTCCTTACTCAAAGTATATGAAGGATATTGTCTCGAATAAAAGGAAGATCCCTAATGAAGAAATCTCTACTTTGCTTGCTAATTATTCCTTTAATGGTAAGGTTCTAAAGAAACTTGGAGACCCAGGGATTCCAACTATTCCTTGCTCTATGAAGAATAGTTATGTTAGAACTGCTTTGTGTGATTTGGGAGCAGGAGTTAGTGTTATGCCTTTTTATCTCTACAATAGACTTCAACTGGAAAAACTGATACCAACTGATATATCTTTGCAAATGGCTGATAAATCTACCACTATTCCTGTTGGTATATGTGAGGATGTACCTGTTCAAGTGGCTCATAATTGCTTGATATTAACTGATTTTGTTGTGCTTGAAATGCCTGAAGATTATAATATGTCTATTATTCTTGGGAGACCTTTTCTTAATATTGCAGGAGATGTTATTAATTATAATCAAGGAAAGGTGACCTTCAATGTTAATGACAAGGAACATACTGTCTATTTCCCCAAGAAGATTGATAGGACTTATGGTTTGAATTCAATTGAACATGTTGATGGCATTCAAGTTGGAGAAATATATTGTCCCATACCAAGAGAAAATTTTGAAACTATTATGATTGGGACCATTGCTATCAAGGTTGAGGTAACATAATCATTAGTTAAATACAAAGTTTTGTTTCATATAAAATTGTTTTGCTAACAAGACCTGATCAACCTTGTTAACAAAAGGATTAATTGAACAAAACAATGTTTTCACCATGATTATCTCCGCTTACTTCTATTCTATCTATTTTAGTTTTTGTTTTCGTTTAGTTTACTTTTCTGTTGTTAGTTGCTTGCATGTTAGAGTGTTTTAGAAATTCTGAAGTTCTAGCCTTGTTTTGTCTTTGCATCATTCCAAAATCCTTTTTCTGTCAGAAAATCATTCATCTATGCCTGAAAATTGCTCAAAAATAAAGTGTCTCGAAAAATTCCAAAAAATTAATATTAAATTTTTACGTGAAAAAAGAGGCAGAGGAGTGCCTGGAAGGTACCCGGGGGGCCCACCAGGGAGGCCCACCACCTAGCGGCGCGGCCAGCCCAGGGGCACGCCTGGACATGGTGTGGGTCACCCCTGGCCCTCCACTCACTCTCTCACTTGCCACTTTCTTCTCTCTCCCGAGAAAACACCAGTTCATTGCTCGAAATCGTGTTCTTGCTATTCTTTCCCTCGATTTTTCGATCTCCTTGCTCAGCCCATCTTTGCTGCTGAAATTTGGGGCAATTGTTCTCCGGTATGTGACTCCTCCGCTTGTCCAAGTACATTTGTGTTTAGTGGTTTATATCTTGAGTATTTTGTTGCTATAGGTGACAGGTTATGAGAGCTTGTAAGCTTGTTCAATGCTTAGAGATATAGTTTTGATGCATGTTTAGGCCTCTACAAGTCCCTAGGAGTAGTGCTGTCCATTATATATTCACTTTGCAATCACTTGTTTAATAGATGTTTAAATTTCAGAATAGAAGATGAATGAGCATCAACTCAACCAACATGAACTGAGAGTGCCTGAGGTTATGAAGGTTCACCGAGAGGAGGAAGTTTTTCCGTCCATTTATCCATGCTCCGAATTCATGAGGGCCACAGGAATTTCCCAGGACTTCCACACTTTGGTTGCTAATGTAGGATTGGAGCACTTTGTAGAGGATGAACCCTGTCAATTTGTGAAACTAACTGTGTCTGTAGTGCAGGACTTTCGATTTAGTCACTCTTTGCCTAACCCCATGGTCCACTACAAAATTTACAATATATGTGTCGACCTTTCTCTTGATGACTTTTGTGCAGCTATTAAGGTACCTCAGTGGGGATCACGTGGAAGGATTAAAGAGCGACCTGCACCACTCATGGACTTGTACGCAGAAATTTGCCAAGGGAGCAGCTTCTCGAAGGAGAACGGGAAAATCCGTAACATTCATCTTCCTTCTATTCGCTACTTTGCTTACTTTATTGCCAAGTGTGTTCTTGCTAGGAAAACTGCCAACAAGTTATCCTCGTATGATCTAGCATTCATCTCAGCTGCTTTAAAACGTGATAGGACTTACAACTTGGGTGCCTTGATAGCTTTCCGTCTTGCTGCTAACCGCGAGAAAGGTGGAATTTGTGGAGGCCTCATTGCTTCTCGTTTACTAGCATTGCATGGTTTAGTGCCTCATCATCTAGACCTACAATTTCCCATAGAAAGGCTTGATCTTAATTCCATGATACAGCTTAAATTTGTTTCCTCTTGGGCTAGTTTGAGTGAGTCGTCTTATGAAATAACCTTTCTCAAAGCTGGTTGGAGAAGGAGCAAGTCCGAGCGTGTTGTTCTTTTGCCTGCACCTGTTTTGTTTAACCTTGATAATAGGGTAGGATGGTCCCTCACGGAGGAGGAGTTTGATACGTACTTGGGAGAGCTCTCCCAACAGGAGCAGGATACTAGAAGGGAGGTCACAGATGATTCGGTCCAGGCCTCGAATGAGGGGGAGTCTTCATATCAGCAGCCTACCTCTGATTGCGGAGCTTCTTCTTCTTCCCAAGGTCCTAACTACGATCATTCTTACAATGACCCGCCTGCTTGGAACCCTTCCTCGTATTTGGATTGATACCCATTTAGGCCAAAAGCCTAAGCTTGGGGGGAGGTACACCGACATCACACTCATCTCCATATCATGTTTCATTGGTACTTTTGTATATTCATGTTTCGTTCTCTTTTTAGTTTTTGTTCTTTCTTTGCTTTTGCTTTCTAAAACACAAAAAGACCAAAAATATTTCTTTTGTTTCTCTTTGTTTGCTTCTTTTTGCCTTGGTTTGCTTCTTCCTTTTGGCTTTGTCTTAATTATTTGAAAAACCCAAAAAGATTTTGCTTAGCTTCTTCTTCCTTTTGGTTCTTGCTTTTAAAAATCAAAAACACCAAATATATTTGTTGTCCTTCTTGTGTTTTGTGAAGTTTGTTGCAGGGTTCAGCACTCCTCAGTGGAATTTGGTTTCATGTTATTATTCAAGCCACACAAGTGAAGGGCAATAATGAGGATTAATGACAATTTGAGGTGTGGTAAGAGGCTGGTAACGAACTCTATTTGTTTTCATTTTTGTACATATACTCGTCATTGTGGGCATGCTTAGTCTGTTCGTGTAGGGTGTATGTTATTTATGGATGCTTAGTAGTTCTTGTTTTCTGATGATTAGCTCCAGCTCGCTAATAATTTGTAGCATGCCTTATGAATGTTTCTTTGCATTTCTCTATTCATAATTTGGTATGACACTGTGGTATCTCCCTCTGAGTGTTTCACTTGAATTGACTTGGCACATGCTCACGCATGCATATGGCTGAATCAATAATCAGTTAAGCCTCGATGAACTATTTTGCCTCAGGGGTCTTGAATAGCTTTCATGCCATGATTAGTCCTGTTTTGTTGCAAGCATGATTATGACAATTACTGATCTCTCGTTTGTCGCTCCCTTACTATTGCTAGCCTTCACTTGCACTGAGTATAAGTTTTACTCGTGTTTCCAACTCCCTAAAACCAATATTGCCAAAAGGGTCCACCATACCTACCTATTAGCATTATTTTCTATTCCGTGCATATTTAGTGTGCCTTGTTTTCTTCTGAATAAAATGTTTGCTTGCTATGAGAAAGTTAGTTAGCAAAGCTCTCACAAACTTGATGGCACAATTTACTTTCTTGCACTTAATAATCTTGAACCATTGCGTCCATCTTTGTTGCGTATATGCTTGCGCTTTATAAGTTGAAGTTAGCAGAACCATGTATCATGGGGAACGCTTTCAACATTTCACGGGCACTTTGTACCCTGTTGATATCATGATTCTTTTGCTTATGGATCCCGGCGGTGTGAAATAAAAGGGGAACTTGTAAGATCATGGAGTTTGTATATGTGTTAGAGAAACGCCTGGGCCGCTAGCCTAAGCCATGCCTAATCATGGTGGAAACTTGCAGCATAACCACAATGAGCATTCTATGAAGCATCCTCCATAAAAACCTATGCAAATAGCAAATAAAAAGATCGCTGAGATGCTCATTCTCTGCTTGCCTTGTCATTTTGATTATGGGATAGCTCCTGTATCATGTGCAAGGGGTACCCCGTTGGCGATTCTCTATGATACATATGTACTTACAATGACAAGATCTTACTTGTGACTGAAGTTGAGTAGCATGAGGTCCGGTACTCGTAAGTAAGGGGCATGAGACTTTAGTTTATAACTTGTCAAGCATATCCTCTTAGTTGTGTCACTTTAACCTTAACCATTTAAAGATGCTTATGATAGGGGCAATGAGAGCTCAAAGCTAACGAGTACCATACTTTCAGCATTTGGAAGCCTTTCAAACTATTCAAAACCTTTTTCATTTCTTTGTTGAGTCTCCACATATTCTATGAGCACTTTCTTGAGAGCATAGTTGTCATTCTTAGTGTAATGTGCTTATCTCAAAACTTGATTAATTGTGTTATGACTTTGATGCTTGTATCTTTGATATCTTTACTTATAGTCTTCACTTGAACTTCAAAGGTGCCTTGGCATTTATGTTTGCTCTACAATTAAAGGCAAGCGAGATACCACTCTATCATACCTTTTTATGAGCAGTACAATGTTGCTTATGTTTATGTTTCATGCTACTTACTATTTTGAGTTGGAATCTCTTCATAGCTTGCAATGACTACTAAGTAAACTTAGTTGCATACTCCTTATTATGAATTGCCTAAGTAGTTGATCATATGCTGAGAATATATACATCATATGAAGAAAATGTGTTTGTGAAAGTTTCTTTTATCGCACTCAGTTTTCAACTGAATTGCTTGAGGACAAGCAATAAGCTAAGCTTGGGGGGAGTTGATACGTCCAAAACGTATCTACTTTCCCGAAAACTTTTGCTATTGTTTTTCCTCTAAACTTGTGTGAATTGGATACAACTAACATGGACTGACGCTTTTTTCAGCAGAATTACTTTGGTGTCCTGTTTTTGTGCAGAAAATCAACTATCGGGAAAAATCCTGGAAAATATGCCAAAAATCCTGTTTCGCCAGAAGACTCACGGAGCCAGAATACGAGACGGAGTGGGGCTAGGCCCAGGCCACACCACCTGGCCGCGCGGGCTAGGCCTGGCCGCGCCAGGGGGTGGTCTGGCCGCCCCAGACACCCCCTCGGTCTCCCTCTTCGCCTATAAGTTGCCTCCTGACCTAAAAACCAAGGGGGGTTTGACGTTTTTCTAGAAAGAGTTCCGCTCCGCCGCCACCACCAGATTCCGCGATTCAGAACCAGAAACTCCGTTCTGGCACCCTGCTAGGATGGGGAATTGGAGAAGATCATCGCCATCATCATCACCATCGCTTCTCCATCGACCATCCATGTTTCCCCTATATATGAATGAGTAATCCCCCGTTGTAGGCTATGGGGATGGTAGGGATTGGATGAGATCGTTCATGTAATGGCATCAGATTGTTAAGGCATGGTGCCTAGTATCTACAATTAGTGCTTTTTGACTTCATTGCGACTTGTTATGCTTAATGCTTGTCACTAGGGCCCGAGTGCCATGATTTCAGATCTGAACATGTTATTGATTCATTATGATAGTATTGTTTATGGTATTACCTGCAAGTTGTATACACACGTTGTTATCCGGAACCAAAGGCCCTGAAGTGACAAAAATCGGGATAATCGGAGGGAATGGCTTTGATGTGAGGATCACATGTGTTCACGGAGTGTTAATGCTTTGCTCCGGTGCTCTATTAAAAGGAGCACCTTAATTGTCAGTAGTTCCCTTGAGGCCCCGCTATAAATGGGCTGGCAGGACAAAAGATGTTGTGCAAGTTCTCATTGCGAGCACGTATGACTGTATATGGAACACATGCCTATGATTATATAGTACTTGGATGCTTTATCTTATTTATTTGCAATTTCCCTATGTTCTGATTGCCATGTGAATTGTCTTGTCCATGCAACGCCCGTCCATCCATCCCTATGCCTACCGCGCTTTAATCCTACTGTTTACTGCAATTCTTACTATTGTCTTTACTTTACTACTGCTATTACTTTACTCTTGCTACTACAAAACTATTGCTACTGATAAACTGCTGTGAGCAAGATTGTTTCCAGGTACAGCTGAATTGACAACTCAGTTATTAAGGCTTATAAATATTCTTTGGCTCCCCTTGTGTCGAATCAATAAATTGGGTTTCACTTCCCTCGAAAATACTGCGATACACCCCCTATACTTGTGGGTCATCAACCTCGACTCCTTTTATTTTTCCCACCCACCCGCACGTTCGCTGCCGGCCCGCTGCCCTTCGCTGGATCTGTGCTCCGCCGATGGCAAGCTACCCTCTGTGCTTCTTGTGGTAGCCTATGTCACCGGAATCGGCCGCCACGAGCCATTTTCCCTGGCCACAAATGCGCCGAAGCCACGGATTCGACGATCGTGGCGGATTCGCCAGATACGATCGGATCCCGGAGGCCAAGCACCCTACGGCATGACTACACACTATTGCAACTCCCCGACCGAGCTCGCAGGAGCGGTGCCCCGAGCACCCGCGCCGCCGCTAGCTCTAGATCTGGCACCAGCAGCCGTACCGGCACCAACCCTTGGACCCGCACCGGCACCTTCCCATACCGACGCCGCCGGAACATGGTGAGGAAGAGATAAGCTCCAAGGTTCTTTGTAGCGTTTTTGGTTAAAGCTCGTCAATTTTCTAATCTAGATGATTCTTTGTAGCAAGGTGAAGAAAAGAGAAGCTCCATGTCCAAGGATGACGACAATGATTTGTACTTTGCTTGGTATCATCAAACAATTGTTGGAGTCGACCAGCCTTTCCAAAAAAATTGGGAAGAAATACATGCCAATTTCAATGAAATAACTAGTGGAGATGCAAGGTCATTAGTATTGATTATGAATAGGTGGACTTTCCTAGTAACTTACTCCAGTACGGTAAATCTATGAATAAATGGAGGTTGCATGTATGAATAATGGGGTATGAACATTGAGCTTCTCTCTTATTCATCTTGTTAAGTATGAGCTGATGTGAGATTTTAGCAAATTAGGATGATGTTATTACTATGTATGACTAATTTATTGATATTAGGATGATGATAGTATTACTATATATATGAACTATGAATCTTTATGTTACACAAAAGAAACTGTGCTAGATGCAAAAAAGAAATTGTTTCTGTGTTTTGTGCAACAAATGCCACAAACTGGTTATGTGTGGATGCACCAATATGTACTAGTGTGATACAGTACATTATGTTACAAGTGTTGTTGTCCTGGATCATTGATCATAAGGTTTAGGTTCTCAAAAGAATGCCTTAGTCCTTTGTTGCACACCATATTCATATGCATCATGTGATAAATGGAAATACATTTTTGAATCGGAGCTCAACATTTTCTGTCACGTCTGAATGGACTGATGAACAGATGGAGTACGACCCGCAAAAGAAAGACCTTATACAATTTTTTTGTTCTGTTACTTGGAGTAGTCACATTCAAAACCGTACTGGAGCCACAAATCCTCCCGCCACCCCCCGTAATATTTTTAGATCATCGTATCCAATTTTCTACCCCTCCGTCCAGAAAAAGGCTACTTTGAGCAAGGTCCTGGATGATCAGTTGATGTGACCAGGCCTTGGATTCGTGAACAGAGGGAAGTACGGTCTATAGCAGTTATTACTTGGACTGTCACCAAATTAAAATTCTGAATCGAGAGGCAAAAGCTCCCACCTACACGAAATATTTGGGCCCCATGTTTAATCTTTCGTATATTGCAAAATTTTGTTTGACCTATCGTACTGATGACCAATGGCGATTGTGAAATTGTTGGGTTGGGTGGTGGGATTCGCTCGTAATTTTTGTTACTAGGACTATAGCCAAATTCAAAATCTTAATCGAGGGAAAAAACCTACAGCCCAAACAATTTCGCAGATGGAATCAACATTATTTTTTATATGGGAATATTTTTTTATTTCTAAAAATAGGGAGTAGCATTTTTTTCAAATTATTACTTGTACTCTAGCCAAATTCAAAATCTCAGTTGAGCGGAAAAATTTAGCAATGTTCTGTGTAATTATGTAATGGATGGTCAGTTGATGTGACTCTCGGCCTTCAATTCTTGACCAGATAGCGTACTAGTCTACAACTATATTTTTCTATTATTACTTCGCCGCTAGACAAATTCAAAATCGTAAAATCAAGCATCAAAATCCCAACCGACTCATATGCATTTTGCGCCCCTCCGTTTCAAACATTTTCAGCCAAAATCTCCAACCGATGGAGTACCATTTTTCTAGTATTACTTAGACTCTTGCCAAATTCAAAATCTCAATCGAGCGGCAAAATCACACAGCAACCTCGAAGCATTTCCCACCCCATCGTTTCAAAAACTTTGAACAAAATCTCCGACCGGGGAGTACCATTTTTCTATTATTATTATTTGGCCTGTAGCCAAATTTAAAATCTCTATCGAGCGGCAAAACACACATCAACCTTGAGAATTTCCTGCCCCACCATTTCAAAAACTTTGAGGCAAAATATCCCATCGTGGAGTACCATTTTTCTGTTACAATATTATTATTTGTCCGGTAGCCAAATACAAAATCTCAATCGGGCGGCAAATTCACACACCGACCTTGAAGCATTTCCCGCCCCGCCATTTCAAAAACTTTGAGGGAAAATCTCCCACCATGGAGAATCATTTTTCTATTATTATTATTTGTCTGGTAGCCAAATTCAAAATCTCGGTCGAGTGGCAAAATCACAGACCAACCTTAAAGCATTTCCCGCCCCACCGTTTCAAAAACTTTGAGGCAAAATCTCCCACCGGGGGATTACAATTTTTCTATTATTAGCCAAATTCAAAATCTCAATCGAGCGGCAAAACCAGAGATCGACTTTGAAGTATTTCGCGCCCCTCCGTTTCAAAAACTTTTGACGTTAAAATTCCTTTTCTACCCATTGTTTCGACGCCCTATGGCACGCTAAAGTCGGTAGCTTGGGGGCACGATCGTAATTATTTTTCTGTTCACCTCCATAGACCCGATTCGCGTAGTGTTTCCAGCTGTCCCTCCCAAAATCCCAGACTTCTCTCCCACGCCCTCACCTCCACGACCAGCGCGCGCACCGCCCGGCGGCAATTCCACGGCTGCTAGAGCCGCTTCATCAATGCCCACCCCATCAGATCTAGTTCACCGGGTCTCTCTGCCACTCCACCAGAGTTGTGGTTTTGCTAACCGCGCCTATGGTGTTGTCGACCGCCCACGCTCTACTTCCCCACCGCCGAAATCTACCCAACCGTACCAGAGCATCTTCACCGTTGTCCACTAGACGAGATCTAATTCAACAAGTTCCATGTCCACTGCTCCAGACCAGCTACACGGTCATCGCCATTGACTGCACCGGCATCAACCACCCAAGATCTGCTTCCCCGATGCCAACAACCACCGCAACCTTAGCACCCTCGGTGACCTGGACGTCACACGCACGCTACCAACAATGCTTAGACGCCTCTCTGACCAAGGTAACCAGATCTCCAACCCGTTTTTGTTTTGTCAACGGTATAGCAGGTTCAAGCCTGTCGCAGTGAATTGCATTTTTGTATTCTTGCTAGTTTATAGAAGTCACTGGGAACGCCTGTTCTTCGTGCTAGTACATATAAGGTCATTAGACATGTTGGTTTACATTCGCTGCTCTACAAACATCAACTCATGCACATGTTCTTATCTTACCTGCTCCGTACACCAGTAAGTTTCTACTATTGTGTAGTTCTTGCAAAATGTAATGTCAGTGGAAAATATTAGTGTGGATTCCATGCTACATAGTTACTGACTCTATCTGGTTATTCCTGAGCTGAGTTCCTGCTATTATTTCCTCCCTGGCATCGTTCTGCTATCCTGTGGTACCCGTTCGAACTCTTCGTACTAGTTTGATTATAATTTTATTGTTGCCATCTGGTTCTTCAAAAGCTGCAACACTGACTATTTTCATTTTCTTTGCGTAGAGCTCAAAAAGGCAACACTGAACATGTTGGTTTGCATAGCCTAGAGGTCCACCAGCGATGCCATTATATATTTTCTGTATCTGGTGTTGGTTCGTCCTAATCAACAGCATAATTATTCTTTACTGTATAGTTCATTCGTGTTTTCCATTCCTGCTCAACAAGTTATGGTATGATGAGGTTATAATTTCTATGTGGTTCATTCTTAGCTATGACAGTAACTGCATGCCATTGTGTAGCTCACCGCAAATTCCAAGTCACCCAATGTCTCTTGCATTCCAGGAGATACCACTGCTTCCATATATATTTGCTGAAATGACCTGGCTAGTTTATACTGAAATTTTAAGAAACACTTTGTTTGATTGCTCATTTCATTGTTGGTATACTTGTCTAATGCTTGTTTGTCCTGTTCTACAGGTTCACAAGCCACGCCATTATATCTCGTATCTGGTTCTGGTTCGTCCTAGGCAACAACATAACTATCCTCTACTATATAGTTCATTCATGGTTTGCATTCCTGCTCTACAAGTTTGTATTATGCAATTATAATTCCTATCTGGTTCATTCTTAGATACGAGTAGTTTGTCTTCTTTGCTATATTAACTTGTTATTAGTTAGTTTCAGACTGCAATTATTGCTATGACCACCAAAGAGGGGACTGCAAGATCATATCTCAAGGTGGTTTTCCAATGTAGCTGTCACAATCAAAGGGAGATGCAGTTGATGGATTGAGAAAGCAAATTGAGGACTCTGCTATCAACTTGATTTGCAACTGAAGTGCTGAATTTTCTTTCCCTTTTGTTCATATTTTGTAATATTTTTAACAAGTTTGCAGCTGATGTAATATCTAGATAACTCGCATAGGCCATGTAGGCATTTAGTTGACGCCGTCCATGCATGGCGGTACCATAACTGCGCCAGCCAGGTCAATCAAGTTTCAGAATTACCGAAACAGTAACTGTAACTGGCCAAAACAGTAACATGACAAAACAGTGATACACCAAAATTGCAACGGTAACTGGCTAAAACAGCAACATGCCAAAATAGTAACAGACCGGAATAGTAACAGGCCAAAATAACAACAGACCAAAATAGTAACATGCCAAACAGTAGCAGGACAAAACACCAGCAGACCAGAACAGTGGCAATCTAGCACAATAACATGCCTGAATACTAACAGGTCAGAACAGTAACATGCCTGAATAGTAACAGGCTAGAATAGGGCCACAATAGTAACGGACATGAATAGTAGACGACTAGAACAGTAACAAGCCAGAATAGTAAAAGGCCAGAATAGTATCAGACCTTCTCAAAAGTGGGACGTTCGTAGGCAGCCCATGACGAGCTGTGAGAACAGTGACGGGCTGACCGTGGGCTTTAACAGTATCTGGCCTACTTGACACAACCTGTTAACAGGCCACACAGTATTCGAAAAGTGTGGGCTTTTGTAGGCCAAAACAGTAACTAATATGCCCAAAACGTATCTACTTTCCTGAACACTTTTGCTATTGTTTGTCCTCTAACCTTGTGTGAATTGGATGCAACTAACACGAACTGACGCTGTTTTCAGCAGAATTACCTTGGTGTCTAGTTTTTGTGCAGAAAATCAACTATCAAGAAAAATCCCGAAAAATATGCCAAAAATCCTATTTCGCTAGAAGACTCACGGAGCCAGAATACGAGACGGAGTGGGGCTTGGCCTAGGCCACACCACCTGGCGGTGCCAGGGGGTGGTCTGGCCGCCCCAAACACCCCCTCGGTCTCCCTCTTTGCCTATAAGTTGCCTTCTGACCTAAAAACTCAGGAGGGGTTTGACGTTTTTCTAGAAAGAGTTCCGCTCCGTCGCCACCACCAGATTCCACGATACGGAACCAGAAACTCCGTTCTGGCACCCTGCCGGGACGGGGAATTGGAGGAGATCATCGCCATCATCATCACCATCGCTTCTCCATCGACCATCCATGTTCCCCCATCTATGAGTGAGTAATTCCCTGTTGTAGGCTATGGGGATGGTAGGGATTGGATGATATCGTTCATGTAATGGCATCATATTGTTAGGGCATGGTGCCTAGTATCTATTATTAGTGCTTTTTGACTTTGTTGCGACTTGTTATGCTTAATGCTTGTCACTATGGCCCGAGTGCCATGATTTCAGATCTGAACATGTTATTGATTCATTATGATAGTATTGTTTATGGTCTTACCTCCAAGTTGTATACACACGTTGTTGTCCGGAACATTTGGCCCCGAAGTGACAGAAATCGGGATAACCGGAGGGAATGGCTTTGATGTGAGGATCACATGTGTTCATGGAGTGTTAATGCTTTGCTCCGGTGCTCTATTAAAAGGAGCACCTTAATTGCCAGTAGTTCCCTTGAGGGCCCGCTACAAACGGGCTAGCAGGACAAAAGATGTTGTGCAAGTTCTCATTGCGAGCACGTATGACTATATATGGAACACATGCCTAAGATTATTTAGTACTTGGATGCTTTATCTTATTTATGTGCAAATGCCCTATGTTCTGATTGCCATGTGAATTTCCTTGTCCATGCAACGCCCGTCCATCCATCCCTATGCCTACTGTGCTCCAATCCTACTGTTTACTGCAATTCTTACTATTGTCTTTACTTTACTACTGCTATAACCTTACTATTGCTACTACAAAACTGTTGCTACTGATAAACTGCTATGAGCAAGATTGTTTCCAGGTGCAGCTGAATTGACAACTCAGTTGTTAAGGCTTATAAATATTCTTTGGCTCCCCTTGTGTCGAATCAATAAATTAGGTTTCACTTCTCTCGAAAATATTGCGATACACCCCCTATACGTGTGGGTCATCAAGACTATTTTCTGGCGCCGTTGCCGGGGAGCATAGCTTTATTTATCAAGTTCACTTGGATTCATTATTATTCGCTGCCACCCATCCATCATGGGTAAGTATCGTGATAGAAGGTCCCTATTTTACCATCCACTACAAGAAGAGGTACGGTTTTGAACACCTCTGTTGCTCTTGATTGACCATCTGTTATGAGTAAGCTCGTTACACCACCACACACACATGCTACACACGCTGCTACTACTACTGAATCTGAAACTTCTGATACTTATGATGCTACTTCTACTGTGCTTGATAAGAGTGGTTCATTAGGTCCTTTCCTAGATGCTACGATTGCTAGAACTATAGCTGGAAATACTAAAACTCCTAATGAAGACACTACTACACCTGTTAGTTCACTTGAGTCTAGAGAAAGCTATGGTATTGAAGACGGTTATGTTGAGATGACCGATGAATTTATTTAAGAATGTCAAAACACCCATGATAGGAGTGCTGCTAAGAGTCTCCTTGAGAGGCGTACTATTAGACCCAAATTGTCTCCTAATGCTAAGTTTGCTGCTTCTCCCATAAACATTAAAGATAAAGATTATGATTTCTCTCTTGATTTATCCTATATAGCTATTGTTGAGAAAGAACCTTTTTGTGGGACTAAGAATGAAAGTGCAGTAGCACATATGACTAAGCTTTCTACCATGAGTGGCCTGTTTTCTGATGATATTAAGATGCACACCTACTTTGTTGCTAAAATTTCCCCTTTTCACTTAAAGGAGAAGCTAAAACTTGGTTTAATAATTTACCTCCTGGATCTATTGATAGCCCTGATTGCTTGATTAGTACTTTCCTGCAGAAATATTTTCCTCCTAGTGCTAGACATGCTATTTTGCAGGAACTTTTTGATTTTAAACAGGGAGAAAAAGAGATATTGCCTAAATCATGGGCAAGGTTTTGTGCTTTGATTGATGCACAGGCTGGATTTCCATTACCTAAGAATGAGCTTCTTGATATATTTTATAATGGACTAACTGAAGAATCTAGGACATACCTGGATAGTGGTGCTGATTGTGTTTTCAGGAATAGGACTCCCAAGGAAGCTGAAGAATTAATGGCTAAAATAAGCAAGAACTATGAAGATTGGACTCCTCCTGAACCAGCTATACATGAAACAATTATACCTGAACCAGCTATACTGACACATATACCATCATCTAAGAAGAGGGGGGTTATTGAATTGAATGATGAAGTGATGAAGGAAGCTAAGAAATGTCTCAATGAGAAGGGAATTAAAGCTGCAGATGTCAAGAATTTACCTCCTGTAGAAGAATTATGTAAGCCAATTCCCCATGCATCCACTATTGAGGTACACTCTCTCCAACACTTTGATGAAGGTTATATCCCTTACTCTAAACCTCCAGATCAATGCTTAGAAGAATTCGATATTTTTATTGTTAAGCAAGATAGTTTTAATAAAAGGGTGCAAAATCATCTAATGGAAAACACTAGAGCTATTATTGAGTTAAAAGATATTGTGGAAAGAACCTCTAATGATGTTAAAATGATTGTTAAACATTTTCAAATGGTTCAAACTCAAATATATCAACTTATTAAAGTACAAAAAGACTTGCTATTTAATGCTGCCAAGGAAAAACACGCTTATGAGATTAGAACTAGAAGTGGTGCTGCTACCCAGGATCCTCTATATCCTGAGGGGCATCCCAAAAGAATTGAGCAGGATTCTCAACAAGCTGAAAATAGTGTACTACTTGTAAGAAAAGAAAAAAGAAACATAAAACTATTGTAGAACCCTCTGAACCTGCTAAAGATCCTAATAGTATATCTATTTCTGATGCTGAAACTGAAATTGGCAATGAAGAAAATGATGTTCCTGATAAAGAAAAAGTTGAAGAAGAACCTGAAAAGCACACTAAGAATACTAAATACACTAAAGAAGATTTTGTTGTTAATAATCATGGTAGTGAAAGAGAGCCTTGGGTCCAAGAACCTATGCCTTTCCCTGATAAGAAACACAAGTCAAAGGAATATGAACACTATAATAAGTTTTGTGAGTGGATGAAATCTTTATTCCTGCAAATTCCTTTGACTGATGCTATTAAATTGCCTCCTTACTCAAAGTATATGAAGGATATTGTCTTGAATAAAAGGAAGATCCCTAACAAAGAAATTTCTACTTTGCTTGCTAATTATTCCTTTAATGGTAAGGTTCCAAAGAAACTCGGAGACCCAGGGATTCCAACTATTCCTTGCTCTATTAAAAATAGTTAAGTTAGAACTTCTTTGTGTGATTTGGGAGCAGGAGTTAGTCTCATGCCTTTTTCTCTCTATAAGAGACTTAAACTTGAAAACTGATACCAACTGATATATCTTTGCAAATGGCTGATAAATCTACCACTATTCCTGTTGGTATATGTGAGGATGTAACTGTTCAAGTGGCTCATAATTGCTTGATATTAACTGATTTTGTTGTGGTTGAAATGCCTGAAGATGATAATATGTCTATTATTCTTGGGAGACCTTTTCTTAATACTGCAGGAGTTGTTATTAATTATAATCAAGGAAAGGTGACCTTCAATGTTAATGACAAGGAACATACTATCTATTTCCCCAAGAAGATTGATAGGACTTATGGTTTGAATTCAATTGAACATGTTGAGGGCATTCAAGTTGGAGAAATATATTGTCCCATACCACGAGAAAAATTTGAAACTATTATGATTGGGACCATTGCTATCAAGGTTGAGGTAACATAATCATTAGTGGAATACAGAGTTTTGTTTCATATAAAATTGTTTTGGTAACAAGACGTGATCAACCTTATTAACAAAAGGATTTCATTGAGCAAAACAATGTTTTCACCATGATTATCTCCGCTTACTTCTATTCTATCCATTTTAGTTTTTGCTTTCATTTAGTTTTCTTTTCTATTGTTAGTTTCTTGCATATTAGAGTGTCTTAGACCTTCTATAGTTGTAGCCTTGTTTTGTCATTGCATCATTCTAGAAAATCTTTTTCTGTCAGAAAATCATTCATCTATACCTGAAAATTGCTCAAAAATAAAGTGTCTCGAAAAATTCCAGAAAATTGATATTAAATTTTTACGTGAAAAAGGGGCAGAGGAGTGCCTGGAAGGTACCATGGGGCCCACCAGGCAAGCACACCACCTGGTGGCACGGCCAGCCCAGGGGCGCGCCTGCCTATGATGTGGGCCACCCCTGGCCCTCCACTCACTCTCTCACTTGCCACTTTCTTCTCTCTCCCGAGTAAACACCAGTTCATTGCTCGAAATCGCGTTCTTGTTGTGCCTGCCCTCGATTTTCGATCTCCTTGCTTAGCCCATCTTTGCTACTGAAATTTGGAGCATTTGTTCTCCGGTATGTGACTCCTCCGCTTGTCCAAGTAGATTTGTGTTTAGTGGTTTATATCTTGAGTATTTTGCTGCTGTAGGTGACAGGTTTTGAGAGCTTGTAAGTGATGACCCACAAGTATAGGGGGTGTATCGCAGTTTTTTCGATAAGTAAGCGTGTCGAACCCAACGAGGAGCAGAAGGTGCTGGCTAGTGGTATGGATCAGGAATTCTCTGCAAATACTTAGCAAATGGATTTTTAGGGTTTTTCGATAAAGCAAGTAAACAAAGTACAAGTAAATAAAAGACAGTAGGAATAAATGCAGCAAGTGGCCCAATCCTTTATGCAGCAAAGGACAAGCCGGTTGTATTACTTAACATGAACAAACGTTCTCGAGGACACATGTGAAGACTGTCAAGTGCTTTCGCTTCATATAGTTGATTAATCTTCTTTAGCTTGCTAAGTGTTGTGTGGGTGAACCTATGCTAATGTACCGCCCCATACAAGACTAATACATACTTGTGATTATACCCCTTGCAAACATCCGTAAGTACAAGAAAGTAATTAAGGTAGAAACCTAACCACAGCTTTAAATTCTAAGACCCTTACGTCCCTTGTGCAATGGTTTCCTAACGGGGGTTCAGGTTTCTGTCACTCCGACAACCCCTACGATTAGTAGCCAAATACACAATGCATTTCCCTAGGCCCATATAGGTGAAGTTTCATGTAGTCGACGTTCACATGACACCACTAGAAGAAGTACACCATAACTTAAATAACAATCTATTGAACCTTTCTCAACACAACTCCACTACTAACAACAAGACTTCTCCCATGTCCTCAAGAACAAAACGAACTACTCACAAGACATCATATGGATCATGATCAGAGATGGAATAATGATGTATAACAATCTGAACATAAACAATAATTCAATGGTTCACTCAATAGCATCAACTACAAAGAGTAATCAACACCGGGAAAGTTTCCCCTATGAACTATGCAATATTCAACGCAATTGTTACAGCAATATGGAGATGGTGATGAGGGTGCTAATGGTGATGATGGTGGTGATGATGATGATGATGATCCCGATGAAGTCCAGCTTGATGGTGGTGTTGATGGCGACGATCTCCTCTCTCCGGGAAGGAATTCCCCCGGCAGAAATCTGTCTGCCAGAGAGATCTTTCTCTCTCGGTGTTTTCTGCCCCGTAGAGGCAGCAGAATCTTTCTGTGGTTGCTCCTCGAGTCTTAGGGTTTCGGGAGGATGATATACGCCAGAGGAGAGAGGCTAGAGTGGGCCAGGGTGGCCACACCACCTCCTGGCGCGACTTAGGGCTGCCCGCGCCAGGGGATGGTGTGGGCCCCCTGTGGCCCATCTCCACTCCGTCTTCTGGCATCCTTAGTCTTCTGGAAAAATAGGATTTTCCGTATATTTTCCCAGATTTTCTGATCTTCGCGAATTTTGCCTCCAGACATCACATTTTCCATCAGAATCCTGACTGCAGCGGTCCATGCTCCAAAAGTCATCAACCATGCAAAAATAGATGAAATAACATAAGTATCACCTCTCAATATGAAATATATCAATGAATAATAGTGAATTAAGACATAGAATAGTGATGCAAAATGGACGTATCAGTAAGCTTGTTCAATGCTTAGAGATATAGTTTTGATGCATGTTTAGGCCTCTACAAGTCCCTATGAGTAGTGCCCTTCATTATATATTCATTTTGCAATCACTTGTGTAATGGATGTTTAAATTTCAGAATAGAAGATGAATGAGCATCAACTCAACCAACATGAACTGAGAGTGCCTGAGGTTATGAAGGTTCACCGAGAGGAGGAAGTTTTTCCTTACATCTATCCATGCTCCGAATTCATGAGGGCCGTAGGAATTTCCCAGGACTTCCATACTTTGGTTACTAATGCAGGATTGGAGCACTTAGTGGAGGATGAACCTTGTCAATTTGTGAAACTAACTATGTCTGTAGTGCAGGACTTTTGATTTAGTCACTCTTTGCCTAACCCTATGGTCCACTACAAAATTTACAATATAGCTATCGACCTCTCCTTTGATGACTTTTGTGTAGCCATTAAGGTACCGCAGTGGGGATCATGTGGAAGGATTAAAGAGCGACCTGCACCACTCATGGACTTGTACGCAGAAATTTGCCAAGGGAGCAACTTCTCGAAGGAGAACGGGAAAATCCGTAACATTCATCTCCCTTCTATTCGCTACTTTGCTTACTTTATTGCCAAGTGTGTTCTTGCTACGAAAACTTCCAATAAGTTATCTTCATATGATCTAGCATTCATCTCTGCTGCTCTTAAACGAGATAGGACTTACAAATTGGGTGCTTTGTTAGCGTTCCGCCTTGCTGCTAACCGTGAGAAAGGTGGAATTTGTGGAGGCCTCATTGCTTCTCGTTTATTAACATTGCATGGTTTAGTGCCTCATCATCTAGACCTACAGTTTCCCATAGAAAGGCTTGATCTTAATTCCATGATACAACATAAATTTGTTTCTTCTTGGGCTAGTTTGAGTGAGTTGTCTTATGAAATAACCTTTCTCAAAGATGGTTGGAGAAGGAGCAAGTCCGAGCGTGTTGCTCTTCTGCCTGCAACTATTTTGTTTAACCTTGATAACATGGTAGGATGGTCCCTCACGGAGGATGAGTTTGATACATACTTGGGAGAGCTCTCTCAACAGGAGCAGGATACTGGAAGGGAGGTCACATATGATTCGGTCCAACCCTCGAATGAGGGGGAATCTTCATATCAGCAGCCTACCTATGATTGGGGAGCTTCTTCTTCTTCCCAAGGGCCCAACTACAATCATTCTTACAATGACCCGCCTGCTTTGAACCCTTACTCGTATCTAGATTGATACCCACTTAGGCCAAAAGCCTAAGCTTGGGGGGAGGTACACCGATCCCGCACTCATCTCCATATCATTTTGCTTTGGTACTTTGTATATTCATGTTTTGTTATCTATTTAGTTTTGGTTCTTTCTTTGCTTTTGCTTTCTAAAACACAAAAAGACGAAAAATATTTCTGTTGTTTCTCTTCGTTTGCTTCTTCTTCTTTTTGCCTTGGTTTGCTTTTCCCTTTTTGCTTTGTTTGAACTATTCGAAAAAACCAAAAAGATTTTGATTTGCTTGTTCTTCCTTTTTGGTTCTTGTTTTAAAAATTGAAAATACCAAAAATATTTGTTGTTCTTCTTTGGTTTTGTGAGTTTTGTTGCAGGGTTCAGCTGTCCTCAGTGGAATTTGGTTTCATGTTATTATTCAAGCCACACAAGTGAAGGGTAATAATGAGGATTAATGACAACTTGAGGTGTGGTAAGAGGCTGGTAACGAACTCTATTTGTTTTCATTTTTGTACATATACTCATCATTGTGGGCATGCTTAGCCTGTTCGTGTAGGGTGTATGTTATTTATGGATTCTTAGTAGTTCTTGCTTTCATATGATTAGTTCCAGCTTGCTAATAGTTTGTAGCATGTCATATGAATGTTTGCTTGTATTACTCTATTCATAACTTGGTATGACACTATGGTATCCTCCTCTGAATGTTTCACTTGAATTGACTTGGCACATGCTCACGCATGCATATGACTAAAATAATCAGTTAAGCCTCGATGAATTATTTTTCCTCAGGGGTCTTGAATCACTTTCATGCCATGATTAGTCCTGTTTTGTTGCAAGCATGATTATGACAATTACTGCTCTCTCGTTTGTCGCTCCCTTACTATTGCTAGCCTTCACTTACACTGAGTATGTCTTACTCATGTTTCCAACTCCCTAAAACCAAATATTGCCAAAAGTGTCCACCATACCTACCTATTAGCATTATTTGCTATTCCGTGCATATTAAGTATGCCTTGTTTTCTTCCGAATAAAATGTTTGTTTGTTTTGGGAAAGTTAGTTAGTAAAGCTCTCACGAACTTGATGGCACACTTTATTTTCTTGCACTTAATAAACCTGAACCATTGCATCCATATTTGTTGCGTATATGCTTGCGCCTTATAAGTTGAAGTTAGCAGAACCATGTATCATGGGGAACGCTTTCAACATTTCACGGGCACTTTGTACCCTGATGATATCATGATTCTTTTGCTTATGGATCCCGGCGGTGTGAAATAAAAGGGGAACTTGTAAGATCATGGAGTTTGTATATGTGTTAGAGAAACGCCTGGGCCGCTAGCCTAAGCCATGCCTAATCATGGTGGAAACTTGCAGCATAACCATGACGAGCATTCTATGAAGCATCCTCAATAAAAACCTATGCAAATAGCAACTAAAAAGATCGCTGAGATGCTCATTCTTTGCTTGCCTTGTCATTTTGATTATGGGATAGCTCCTGTATCATGTGCAAGGGGTACCCCGTTGGCGGTTCTCTATGATACATATGTACTTACAATGACAGGAGCTTACTTGTGACTGAAGTTGAGTAGCATGAGGTCCGGTACTCGTAAGTAAGGGGCATGAGATTTTAGCTTATACCTTGTCAAGCATATCCTCTTAGTTGTGTCACTTTAACCTTAACCATTTAAAGATGCATATGATAGGGGCAATGAGAGCTCAAAGCTAATGAGTACCATAATTTTAGCATTTGGAAGCCTTTCAAACTATTCAAAACCTTTTTCATTTCCTTGTTGAGTCGCCACCTATTCTATGAGCACTTGCTTGAGATCATAGTTGTCATTCTTAGTATAATGTGCTTGTCTCAAAACTGGATTATTTGTGTTATGACTTTGATGCTTGTATCTTTCATATCTTTACTTCTAGTCTTCACCTGAACTTCAGAGGTGCCTTGGCATTCATAATCAAAGGCAAGCGAGATACCACTCTATCATACCTTGTTATGAGCATTGTAATGTTGCTTATGTTTATGCTTCATACTAATTATTTTTGAGTTGGAATCTCTTCATAGCTTGCATTGCCTATTAAGTAAACTTAGTTGCATGCTTCTTATTATGAATTGTCTAAGTAGTTGATCACATGCTAAGAATATATACATCATATGAAGCAAATGTGTTCGTGAAAGTTTCTTTTATCGCACTCAGTTTTAAACTGAATTGCTTGAGGACAAGCAATAAACTAAGCTTGGGGGGATTTGATACGTCCAAAACGTATCTACTTTCCCAAACACTTTTGCTATTGTTTTTCCTCTAAACTTGTGTGAATTGGATGCAACTAACACAAACTGACGTTGTTTTCAGCAGAATTACCTTGGTGTCTAGTTTTTGTGCAGAAAATCAACTATCAGGAAAAATCCCGGAAAATATGCCTAAAATCCTATTTTGCCAGAAGACTCATGGAGCCAGAATACGAGACGGAGTGGGGATGGGCCTAGCCCACACCACCTGGCCGCGCGGGCTAGGCCTGGCCGTGCCAGGGGGTGGTCTGGCCGCCCCAGACACCACCTCGGTCTCCCTCTTCGCCTATAAGTTGCCTTCTGACCTAAATACTCGGGGAGGGGGGGTCGACGTTTTTCCAGAAAGATTTCCGCTCCGCCACCACCACCAGATTCCACGATTCGGAACAAGAAACTCCGTTCTGGCACCCTGCTAGGACAGGGAATTTGAGGAGATCATCGCCATCATCATCACCATCGCTTCTCCATCGACCATCCATGTTTCCCCCATCTATGAGTGAGTAATCCCCCGTTGTAGGCTATGGGGATGGTAGGGATTGGATGAGATTGTTCATGTAATGGCATCAGATTGTTAGGGCATGGTGCCTAGTATCTATTATTAGTGCTTTTTGAATTTGTTGCGACTTGTTATGCTTAATGCTTGTCACTAGGGCCCGAGTGCCATGATTTCAGATCTGAACATGTTATTGATTCATTATGATAGTATTGTTTATGGTCTTACCTGCAAGTTGTATACACACATTGTTGTCCGGAACCAATGGCCTCGAAGTGACAGAAATCCGGATAACCAAAGGGAATGGCTTTGATGTGAGGATCACATGTGTTCATGGAGTGTTAATGCTTCCCTCCGATGCTCTATTAAAAGGAGCACCTTAATTGCCAGTAGTTCCCTTGAGGCCCCGCTGTAAACGGGCTGGCAGGACAAAAGATGTTGTGCAAGTTCTCATTGCGAGCATGTATGACTATATATGGAACACATGCCTAGAATTATTTAGTACTTGGATGCTTTATCTTATTTATCTGCAAATGCCCCATGTTTTGATTGCCATGTGAATTGCCTTGTCCATGCAACGCCCGTCCATCCATCCCTATGCCTACCGGCCCAATCCTCATCTGCTTATCGCAATTCTTACTACTGTCTTTACTTTACTACTGCTATTACCTTACTATTGCTACTACAAAACTGTTGCTACTGATAAACTGCTGTGAGCAAGATTGTTTCCAGGTGCAGCTGAATTGACAACTCAGTTATTAAGGCTTATAAATATTCTTTGGCTCCCCTTGTGTTGAATCAATAAATTGGGTTTCACTTCCCTCGAAAAGACTGCGATACACCCCCTATACTTGTGGGTCATCAGTAACGTGCCTAACATTCGCGGGCCATTGATGGCCACATCTTTGGGCCCATTTCAAACATTGTCGGAAGAAACAGTAACGGGCCATAATCTTATTGGACTCTCTTGATGGGTCGGCCCACTTAATTATGAGCAGGTCTTGGCTAGGCCTGGCTTCTACCACGGTTTCTGTGGCCGTTAATGGCGGTAACTGGTCGTTAACGGTGTTTGACACGTGGCATTTTGCATGACATCAGCAGTCAACGCGGCTGACAAACAGATCTACGATGGAACAAGTTTCCGTGGCTGAAGGGTGCGATTCGCCACGGTCAGGAAAAAACCATGGTAGATTATTTTGTGACAGGGCTTTTACCACGATGGGCATCCGTCGTAGAAGACTTTTTAGCCACAAAAAACGGGTCTTCAACCACGAAAATCGTCCATTGTAAAATCCAACTTTTCTTGTAGTGTATACGGCGGGAATAAAAATTCCGACCGTATAGCTCCGGTCGTATAGATATCTTCGCCATTGAAAAATTTCTTTTCATATGTATTAAGAGTTTAACAACCAACTATACGACGGGAATAAAAATTTCGGTCGTATAGCTCTGGTCGTATAGATATCGATGCCTCCATACAATTTCTTTTCTAATGTTTTGAGAGTTTAACGACCAACTATACAGTGGGAATAAAAATTCCGGCCGTATAGTTCCGGTCATATAGATATCGATGCCTTTGTATATTTTATTTCATAGGGACAGACAGTTTAATGACCAACTATATGGCGGGAACATTTTGTTCCGGCCGTATAGTTGCATCCGTATAGCTGCACCGCCAGGAGGAACCCTAAATTTTTGACAAAAGGATAAATATATGACCGGAACACATTTTTCTGATCGTATAATTCCGCCCATATAGTTGCATCCGACCACAAAATCACACGGGAAGGTACTTACAACTCCAAAACTTCAATCTTATTTCTTTCTTCTACCTCCAAACTCTCTCAAAACCTCAAGGGATCTTCATCTCTACTCAATTTCGTTCGATTTCCTCACACACAAGTGATCTACGGTACGTTTCTCCTCCGATCCTCCAATTACTTTTTGCAAATTCATCTTCGATCTATTTCCATTATCAATTTAGGGTGAGACCTACTATGAACCAATTGCCATGGTTTTCTTGCCTAGATTGTTATAATGAGGTGAATTCTTTAGTGTGCTATGATGAGGAATATGATGCACTTACTATTGTTGGATCAAAAAGTTTTATTTTTGACTTTCTTCAATGTTTTAGATGATGAACACAAGGAGCCAAACTCGTGCTCGTGCCACCGCTAGCGCTTCTCGGGCTGCCAATCAGGAACGCATGGGGATACGGTTCAGGGATGAGGCCCATCGTGATCGCTTCAACTAGATCAAGAACCGCGAAGTGAAGGCCACCAAGTGGGCTTGCCCCATCATATTGAACCAACTCGGTATTTCTGATGACTTAAATTTACTTTGCAATAGAGCTGTCCTGCAAAACTTGTAGGGGTTCGTAGCATGGAAAACAAAAATTTTCTATCGCATACAAACAAACAAGCCAAGATCTATCTACTAGATTGTAGCAACGAGTCGATGGAATAACTCACCCTCGAAGATTCCAAAGTGTTTAACGAGAGCAGATTCTCGTGGGTGATGTAGTCGCATTCTTCCGATCTCAAGATCGCAGAGACGATCCTTCGCTTCCATAGCGCTCCCGCAATCGGTCACACGTTCGGTACTCGACGAAGACCTTCCTCTCCCTTGTTCCAGCAGGCAGCGGAGGTTGTAGCACTCTCCTCGCGATTCCGGCAGCACAACGGCGTGGTACCGGAGGTAGAGGGGAGATCCCGCAGGGGGGCTTAAGCCGGTGCGAGTATGGTGGAGCTTATGAGAGAGGCTATTAGTGGTCTAGTAATTAGACACACCAATTAGAGGGCTCTAAACCAATTAGAAGGCTCTAAACCGAAACAGCTCTAAACCGGGGTCTAGGTCTAGTTTCTAGTTTAGAGGATAGGAACTTGTGTGTCTCTAGAGGGGAGGCCCTGCCCCTCCCTTTATAGGTGGGAGGGCTGGCTGCCAGGAGGGAGGAGTCCTCCCCAACTCGGCCTAGGGCTGGCACGGCTTGGGGAGGAGGACTCTCCCCAAGTCGGTTTCCAACTTCTCCTTTCCAAAACGGGTTTGACCAAAACCTGGCGCTTGACTTTTCCAATTTAGGAATTAAATAAACCCTTTATTTTGGACAGCGAGAACACTTAGTACATGATGCAATCATTCCATCTTGCAATGACACATTCATGTACCCCTTCCCCCCCGGAGTGCCGGACATTCCGGGACCTTCTAGAATGTTCCCGATGAAAACACCTAACCATTCCCCAACTCCAAACGGGACTTTCCTTATATGAATCTTATTCTCCGGACCATTCCGGATCACCTCGTGATATCCCGGATCCCATCCGAGACCAACAACATTCGTCTCTTTCTCATAATACCATAACTACTCAAACAACGTCGAATCTTAAGTGTGTCTCCCTACGGTTCGTGAATTATGCGGACATGATCGAGACACTTCTCGAACAATAACCAATAGAGGAATCTGGAAATTCATATGGCTCCCACATATTTCTACGACTTTGCAATCGAATGAACCACTTACATACGATACCAATTTCCTTTGTCTCACGATATGTTACTTATCCGAGGTCATGATCGCCGGTATCTCTCGCATACCTAGTTCAACCTCACATCGATAAGTACTCTTTTCGTTCCGTGATATGTGATCCCTTGTGACCAAGTCACATGCTTGCAAGCTAATTGGATGACTTTTCACCGAGAGGGCCCAGAGAATATCTATCCGTCATGTGGATGGACAAATCCCACTCTTGATCCATGTGTTTCAACCAATACTTTCCAACACCCAATGCCACTTTTATAGCCACCTTACTGTGGTGTTTGATGACATCAAAGCATCCATCCAAGAAAGGCAATATGCATGATCTCATGGTCGAAGGAATTAGGTTACTATGTATCGTAAAGCATATAGCAATTGAACTATTGAAATGACTTGATCTTTATGCTACGCTTGTCTATAGGAGTATGTCCACCATATCATTCTCCTAACGATATGATCTTGTTGTTGATAACATCTCAATGTTCATGACAAAGAAACCACATCATCAATCAACCAACAAGCTAGTGAAGTATAGAGGCCATACTAGGGACTTCAAATTAAGTTTACAAATCACACAAGTATTAATGGTTTCCTTGTTAATACTATTATAGCATGAATGTAAACATTTATCATAAACACAAAGATATATAATAATAACTACATTTATTATTACCTCTAGGGCATATCTCCAACAGCCTCCCACTTGCACTAGAGTCATCTAATCTAGATTACATGGTAATATACCGAACACCCATGGCAGTTTGGTGTTGGTCATGTTTTGCCCTTGGGAGAGGTTTAGTCAACGGATCCGCCACATTCAGATCTGTGTACTTTGCAAATCTTTATATCCCCATCCTGGATATGTTCTAATAGCGTGAAAACGCAGCTTGATATGCTTCACTTCTTGTGTGACCTTGGTTCTTGCGCATTGGCTATGGCCCATGTTATCACAAGAGATAGACATTGGGTCCAATGCACTAGGAACCACACCCAGCTCAGAATGAACTCTTTCATCCATATCGCTTGTGAAGCCTCGGCAGCCATGTATTCCGATTCAGTTGAAGATCTCGCCACAACGCTTTGCTTTGCACTCCTCCAGCTAATCTGCACCATTCAAAATAAATACGTATCCAGATTGTGATTTAGAATCATCCGGATCGGTGTTCCAACTAGCATCGGTGTAACCATTAACAACGAGCTGTTCATCACCTCCATAAGAAAGAACCATATCCTTAGTTCTTCTCAAGTACTTAAGGATGTTTTTGATCACGTCCAATGATCCACTCGATCACTTTGATATCTGCTAGTTAGACTAACAAGATATGCGATGTCGGGTCTAGTACATAGCATGGCATACATTAGAGATCCTATGGCTGAGGCATAGGAGTCTTACTCATCTTTTCTCTATCTTCCGCCGATGTCGGACTTTGAGTTTTACTCAAGGTCATATTAGCAACATGGGCAAGAACCCTTTCTTGCTATCTTCCATTCCAAACCTCTTTAGAACTTTGTCCAAATATGTACTTTGTGACAATGATATTTCATGCTTCGATCTATCTCTATAAATCTTTATGCCTAATATGTAAGCTGCTTCGCCAAGATCCTTCATTGAAAAACTATTATTCAAATACTCTTGACACTATTAAGAAGGTCTACATCATTCCCAATCAACAATATGTCATCCACATACAGTATTAAGAATGCTACAGAGCTCCCACTCACTTTCTTGTAAATACAAGCTTCTCCATAAGTTTGTATAAAACCAAAACTTTTGATTACCTTATCAAAACGTTGATTCCAACTTCGATGCTTGCTTCAATCCATAGATGGACCGTTGAAGTTTGCATACCTTGTTAGCATCTTTAGGATCGACAAAACCTTTGGGTTGCATCATATACAACTCTTCATCAATGTCTCCATTGAGGAATGCTGTTTTGACATCCATCCGCCATATCTCATAATCATAATATGCAGCGATTGCTAACATAATCCTCACAGACTTTAGCTTCCTCGTGAGAAAGTCTCATCGTAGTCAACTCCTTGAATTTGTCGAAACCCTTTTGCGACAAGTCGAGCTTTATAGACATAACATTACCATCAAGATCTGTTTCTTCTTGAAAATCCATTTGTTCTCGACAGCCTTCCTACCATCCTAAGTCCACCAAAGTCCATACTTGGTTTTCGTACATGGATCCAATCTCGGATTTCATGGCTTCTTGCCATTTATTGGAACTGGGCTCATCATTGCTTCCTCATATGTCTCGGGTCATCGGTGTTGTCCACCAACATGACATTCATAACGGAATCATACCAACTGGAGTGGTACGATTTCTCTGACCTCCGAGGCTCAGAGCAACTTCAACCAAGTTTCATGATCACCATCACTAGCTTCCTCTCTTATTGGTGCAGCACCACAGAACTTCTTCCGGTCTGCGCTACTCGCAATTTCGAGAGAAGGTTCGACAACCTCGTCGAAGTTCTACTTTCCTTCCAGTCACTTCTTTCGAGAGAAATTCTTCTAGAAAGGATCCATTCTGGCAACAAAGATTTTGCCTTCGGATCTATGATAGAAGGTATACCCAATAGTTTCCTTCGTATCCTATGAAGACGATTTTTCCGCTTTGGGTTCAAGCTTGTCCGCTGTAACTTCTTTACATAGGCTTCAGATCCCCAAACTTTAAGGAACGACAATTTAGGTTTCTTCCCAAACCATAATTCATACGGTGTCGTTTCAACGGATTTAGACGGTGCCCTATTTAAAGTGAATGCGGCTGTTTCTAATGCATAACCCCAAAATGATAGTGGCAAATCTGTAAGTGACATCATAGAACGAACCATATCTAAGAGAGTTCGATTCACGACGCTCGTACACACCATTACTGTTGTGGTGTTCCCGGTGTCAATCAGCGAAAGTATTCCACATTTCTTCAAATGCTCGCCAAACTCGTAACTTAGATATTCACCTCCACGATCAGAACGTAGAAATTTAATCTTCTTGTTACGTTGATTCTCTACCTCACTTTGAAACTCCTTAAACTTCTCGAAAGTTTCGGACTTATGTTTCATGAAATAGATATACCCATATCTACTCAAGTCATCCGTGAAGGTAAGAACATAACGATAACCATCACGATGCTACACTCATTGGACCACACACATCGGTATGTATGATTTCCAATAAGTCTGTAGCTCGCTCCATCATACCAGAAAATGGAGTCTTAGTCATTTTACCCATCAGACATGCTTCGCATCTTTCAAGTGATTCAAAATCAAGTGATTCAAGAAGTCCATCGGAATGGAGTTTCTTCATACGCTTCACTCCAATGTGACCAAGACGAGCGGTGCCACATATAGGTCAAATTATCGCTTGATTTCAAACGTTTAGCCTCAATGTTATTAATATGTGTATTTCTACTATCGAGATTCAATATGAATAGACCATCTATCAAAGGTGCATGTGCATAAAACACATTACTCATATAAATCGAACAACCATTATTCTCGGATTTAAACAAGTAACTGTCTCGCAATAAACAAGATCCCGATATAATGTTCATGCTCAACGCAGGCACCAAATAACAATTATTTAAGTATAAAACTAATCCCGATGGTAGATGAAGAGGTAGTGTCCCGACCGCGATCACATCAACCTTTGATCCGTTTCCCACGCCGCATCGTCACCTCGTTCTTTACTAGCTTCCGCTTATTCTCAGAGCTCTGCTTCGAGTTACAAATATGAGCAACCGAACCAGATCAAATACCCGTGCACTACTACTTAATACTAGTGAGATACACATCAATAACATGTATATCGATATACCTTTCTTCTTGATGTTGCCGTTCTTCAAATCTGCCAAGTACTTTGGGCAATTCCGCCCAAAGGACCTTCTCCTTGCAGAAAAGCACTCGGGCCAGGTTTGGTCCAGCCTTGGTCCTCTTCGTCGGTATGGTAACTTTCTTACCACCCTTCTTGAAGTGTCCTTCCGCTTAGACTTGCCTTTCTTGAATTTGGTGGTCTTATTGACCATCAACACTTGGTGCTCTTTCTTGATCTCCACTTCGCAGATTTTATCATAGCAAATAGTTCGCAACTCTTTGTTCATGTTCGCATGTTGTAGTTCATCACAAAGTTCTTGTAACTTGGTGGTAGTGATTGAGGATGCGGTAAACCCCAAAGTATTAGGAATCACTATACCCAAACTTTGAAGTTTATTTATGCCTGCATATCTTAAGCACATGCTCACCGACGAGCTACCCTCTTCCATCTTGCGCTTAAAGAACTTTTCGTGCTTCATAACTTTCAATTGCCGCATGAGTCTCAAAGATTAATTTGAGATCCTCGACAATATCATATGGGTCCGACTCTTCAAACCTTTTCTCAAGCTCGATTCTAAACCATACAAGATAGCACACTGAACTATGGAGTACCGATTCTTCCGAGCGAGGTAAACATTCTTTACTTCATCGGTAGCATCAGCTGCAGTGGGTCACCTAGCGTGCATCCAGACATAGGTCAAATTACCACCGTGTGAGGACAATCTCAAATTGGAACCAATCCGCCAAGTTGCTTCCATTGTTTTTCAACTTTTCTTTCTCTAGGAACGCATTAAAATTGATGGTAGGGCTGCCATTGATCTACAACATATTTGCAATAGTTTAGACTAAGTTTATGACAAATTGAGTTCAAATTAATTAATGAAATTAAACTAGGTGAACTCCCACTCAAAACAACATCCCTCACATTGTTTTAGTGATCACATCGAACCAAATCCACTACATCAACACCGATCATCACGAGAGTTGATATAGTTTCAATGGCGAACAATCATCATGTTCATCATATCTACTATATGATTCATGCTTTGCCTTCGCGATCCGTGTTCCCGAGGCCATGTCCGTACATGCTAGGCTCGTCAAGACAAACCTTAGCTTCCGCATAAGCAAATCTGGCTTGCTTACGCTAGAAGTCACCATGAATCAAAGACACCCGATCACGTGGTGCTTCAAGCAGCAAGCTTTGGCAACGGTGCATACTAAGGGTGAACACTTTAGAACTTGAAATTTATGTGCATGAGGGATCATCTTATAATGCTACCGTCGTCTACTAAGCAATACAAGATGCATAAAGGATTAACATCACATGCAATTCATAATATGTGATATGATATGGCCTTTCTTCTTTGTGCTTCCGATCTCCATCTTCAAGCACCTAACATGATCTCCATCATCTCCGCATAGCATCAAGGTCAATGACGCTTCTTCATGGTTGTCGCCCACCAGCTTCAACTATTACAACCAATTTGAATAGACACGCAGGTCTTAATGTAAATTAAAGACAACCATATATTCTCGCCGGTTGCCAACTTACAATAAGGAACATTGCATACATCAAATATAATCACAATCATGGCCATATCACATCATCAGACACCCCCCTGCAAAACAAAGTTAGACGCTTCTACTTTCTTTGCATATTTTACGTGGTTTGGGGCTTTCCATAAGTGTCGTTCTAACTTACGAACAAGAACCACAACATTGATACTAGCATTGTTGATTACCCGTTGTAAATTGGATCTTAACTATGCTAGGAGAAACAGCACCCATAAAGCCACTTATGCAATACAAGTTGCATGTTAAGCGTGGAGCAAGTCTCATGAACGATGTCATGTAAGGTTAGCCCGGGCCGCTTCATCCCAACATACCGCAAGATGCAAAGTACACAAAAAGCAATCTACAATAAAAGCATCAACGCCCACAATGATCATTGTGTTCTACTCGTGCAACAGATCTACATATAGACACGGCTCTGATACCACTGTAGGGGTTCGTAGCATGGAAAACAAAAATTTTCTATCGCATACAAACAAACAAGCCAAGATCTATCTACTAGATTGCAGCAACGAGTCGATGGAATAACTCACCCTCAAGATTCCAAAGTGTTTAACGAGAGCAGATTCTCGTGGGTGATGTAGTCGATTCTTCCGATCTCAAGATCGCAGACGATCCTTCCAAGGCCATGTTTCAAGAGCGCCCCGCAATCGGTCACACGCTCGGTACTGACGAAGACCTTCCTCTCCCTTGTTCCAAAGAAAATGGAGGTTGTAGCACTCTCTCGCGATTCCGCAAAGACAACGGGCGTGGTACCGGAGGTAGAGGGAGATCCCGCAGGCTTCGCTTAAGCCGGAAGTAGTATGGTGGAGCTTATGAGAGAGGCTATTAGTGGTCTAGTAATTAGACACACCAATTAGAGGGCTCTAAACCAATTAGAAGGCTCTAAACCAAACAGCTCTAAACCGGGTCTAGGTCTAGTTTCTAGTTTAGAGGATAGGAACTTGTGTCTCTAGAGGGGAGGCCCTGCCCTCCCTTTATAGGTGGGAGGGCTGGCGCTGGCCAGGAGGGAGGAGTCCTCCCCAACTCGGCCTAGGCTGGCCGGCTTGGGGAGGAGGACTCTCCCCAAGTCGGTTTCAACTTCTCCTTCTTCCAAAATCGGCATAATGAAAACTGCGCTTGACTTTTCCAATTTAGGAATTAAATAAACCCTTTATTTTGGACAGCGAGAACACTTAGTACATGATGCAATCATTCCATCTTGCAATGACACATTCATGTACCCTTCCCCGGAGTGCCGGACATTCCGGGATCTTTCTAGAATGTTCCCGGCGAAAACACCGAACCATTCCCCAACTCCAAAACGGACTTTCCTTATATGAATCTTATTCTCCGGACCATTCCGGATCACCTCGTGATATCCCGGATCCCATCCGAGACCAACAACATTCGGTCTCTTTCTCATAATACCATAACTACTCAAACAACGTCAATCCTTAAGTGTGTCTCCCTACGGTTCGTGAATTATGCGGACATGATCGAGACACTTCAACAATAACCAATAGAGGAATCTGGAAATTCATATGGTTCTACATATTTCTACGATTACTTTGCAATCGAATGAACCACTTACATACGATACCAATTTCCCTTTGTCTCACGATATGTTACTTATCCGAGGTCATGATCGCTTCAGATCTCTCGCATACCTAGTTCAACCTCACATCGATAAGTACTCTTTTCTCGCTCCGTGATATGTGATCCCTTGTGACCAAGTCACATGCTTGCAAGCTAATTGGATGACATTTCACCGAGAGGGCCCAGAATATCTATCCGTCATGTGGATGGACAAATCCCACTCTTGATCCATGTGTTTCAACCAATACTTTCCGAACACCCAATGCCACTTTTATAGCCACCTCAATTACGGTGTGGTGTTTGATGACATCAAAGCATCCATCCAAGAAAGGCAATATGCATGATCTCATGGTCGAAGGAATTAGGTTACTATGTATCAGAAAGCATATAGCAATTGAACTATTGAAATGACTTGATCTTTATGCTACGCTTGTCTATAGGAGTATGTCCACCATATCATTCTCCTAACGATATGATCTTGTTGTTGATAACATCTCAATGTTCATGACAAAGAAACCACATCATCAATCAACCAACAAGCTAGTGAAGTATAGAGGCCATACTAGGGACTTCAAATTAAGTTTACAAATCACACAAGTATTAATGGTTTCCTTGTTAATACTATTATAGCATGAATGTAAACATTTATCATAAACACAAAGATATATAATAATAACTACATTTATTATTACCTCTAGGGCATATCTCCAACAAAACTTTGTGTACAATGATGTACCTACTTATCGCCGCTTAACCATTGAATTTCTAAGTTTGTTGCAAAGCACCATTAAACAATGGCAAGGAGAGGATACTATTTCTTTCCGACTAATGAACAACAACTACACCTTAACATTAGATGAATGGTGCGCATGTTTTAATTTCCAAACAATGATATTCATGCTTTACATCCTTTACTGGCCTAGAACCTACCCCCAAACAATACTATAATGGAATGTGTTTCACTACTAGAGTGAACAAGGGGAAGAATATTCAACATCCTGCAATTCGCTATTTGTTCTATGTTATTGCTAACACCTTGCAGGCACATAATGATTTCAGAGACTCAACAAGGAGGACATCCTAGTCCTTGCAAAGGCTGCTTACATCAACTGCGGCTTGTCACTTAACTTGGGCGCCATCCTTGTGCTCTACTTGGAGCACCAAGCCTCCCAAAGCCAAGGGCTAATCACAGGTGGAGGCGTCATCACCATGCTTGACACTTCCCAAGACCTCGATCTAGGTGAGTTGCAACCCGTACTAGGTGAGACACGTGTTGGTTTCTCCACTTTGAGAGCCTGTGGAATGCTCACTAGGAGAGGTGGTGCTTATTTACCTGCATATTGCTAGAGCTGGGCGTATCTACCCTGCTCCTATGCTTAATGCTCTTTTCTCTATCGAGGAAGGATGTTTGCTACATGATTTGCAGGTTGAGCAACACCAACCCGAGGAGGAGATTCCGGAGGAGGATGAGGACCAAGAGGAGTAGCAAAGAGTTCCTTATCAAGAGGAGCAGCCACAAACCCGGTTTGCCAATTGCCAAGATTTACAAGGACTTGGAGGGACTGTGGAGAGGATGCATAGCCTCTCTTTGAACCTCCGAGAATCAACAAGTAACCTCTCAACTCAATTTGCGAACCGGAGTAACGACTTTTCCTGCCACCACAATGATTCGAAGGGCTTGCAAAAGTCTAAGATTGGGGAAGTTTCCTCATGTATCTTTATTTGGTGTTTATTTGCTTTTATTTAGTGGTTGTGTTTTTATTTGGGTTTATAAGCACTCGTGTTGGTTTCTGATGACTGCAAGAGCACAGATCATTTGTAGCTAGTTTCGAAATAAAGATATCGATCCCACAGGGAGCAAGAGTTTGAAGTCTAATAACTCTTGAAATAAATATTACGATAGAAATGCTAGACAACGTTCCAAGTGACAAGATAAAATGTGAATATTGTGTAAAAAGGCGTTTTTGTGCTTTGGGTATAAGAGCAATAATAAAGTAAAAAAATAACTTAATACAAAAAGTAAGTATCACGTATGTAAGAGAGATTGGAACTATGGTAGGGAAAAAGTGTTCTCAGGGAGTAGTGGGTACACCACTAGTATTGTAAAGATCTAAGATAAAGATTATCATCATGAACATTCTTAACTATGTATGTGTGGGAGGAACTCTGTATTTGGACGAATTGGCAAAAACCGTTCCTCACATCATCCTCATAACCACAACAGTCAACAATCGACATCAATCGAATTACTGCGCTATTAAGGGACGTAATCCCGTAGGACGTATCCCATGGCATGGATAGTGTTCCGTGAATTTCCTCGGTTTCCCAAGTTGATACGTAAGGGGTGCCAATAGCTTTATAGTCACTATAAGTGCTAGCACGCCTGCGTCTACCAACAAGTAGTTTCCTCCATCAAGTCCCCATGAGAGGCAAATATTGAGAGGTCGACTTCTCTCAACATCAAGATGTAGAAAATCTAACACATGGTCACAACGATGAATATCATAATAGACTTCATCTTATGGCAGTCTCATACTAGGGTTTCTCCATATCCCCAAGAACTAATGATCTACTTAGACATGGAGGCAATCAACATCATTGCAATGGTAATGGAAACAATCATAGATGAATAGTACTTGTATAAATCCACAACGAGTATAGGAATTACAACAAGATCTAGACAAGATGTAGATGGGATGGATGGAGATGGTGGTGATGCAACGGTGGATGATGAAGATTGATACCTTAGCCTCCCGGATCTGCGCAGGGCGAAGATGGATCCCTTGTGGATGATGTCCCCCTCCAAATGCCTTCCGGAGGTGAGGTTTTGGCGATTTTAGGGTGTTCTGTATGTCGTCTCCTCTAACCAATTGCACGGGGTGAAACTATTTAACGAGGTAGAGGCAGCGCCAACTATACGGCTAGAATATTTTCTCCGCCCGTATAGTTGGTCGTCGAGCTCTCTGCCTCTCTTGTTCGCTTCTGGTTTTCTTCTGGTATTATTAATATTTCCCAAATAAGCGATTTACGTTGTTTTGACTCCTTTTCTCCATAGTACAACTGCTTCAAGAATTGTATCCATTGGATCCATCATATGTCCTGATCCTGGTGAAAACAGACATAAAATATGCGCACGAACACCATAAAATACCATGATCCTACATCTACAGTGCAAAATAATAATATAAAACATGATGCAAATATGCACTCATCAACTTCCCCAAGCTTAGATTCTTGCTCGTCCCAAGCAAGCTCTAGCTTAATGGATGTGATCCTCATATTCATGAAGCTGAGTCGATAAAATAAATGAGGCTATTGCAACATGTGTTTATCATGTACGATACATAGGAATAAGTTCATGAATAGTACCTTACTCGAACCATTAGAATAGTATTAGAAGGCTTCCACACCTTAGTTATCAACAGTTCATAAAAGATAAATCTCAACATAATATAAAAGAATCTAGTTCAACCGAATGATTTAATGAGGTAGTCCCAAGTGTTTTAGGATCAACGTATTCACTTGGGATTCAAAATCTCAAAAGTGTTTCTTTTCTCATACTACAATATAGTGGTATCTGTCTACTTGCTCTTTGCACATTCGCTCTTTTTCTTCTTTCTTTTCTTTTCTTTTGCATATATGATCACACTTTTGTTTTAAGTGCTGTGCAAAGGAGCTAGCCATATATTCCACCTTATGTAGGAATTCAAAATTCAGCGATCTCAATTATCAAATTCCAACTATATATGAAGCATTCTTATGACTTGAAGATTCTACCTCGACTTGTTCCCACTCTATTTTGATAGCACTTTATTTTCCTTTGTTCAAGGTTTCTTTTTCAACTTAATTGTATAGATAATTTTTCTGTGTGAATCAAACCCTAGACTTTACAACATATTGACCAAATTATCTTTATATGTTCCATTAATACCAATGGTGTGGAAGACTCCTATTGCTATCATCAAGTGCAAGTAAAATCATACTCAAGTCATTCATATATCAATAAAGCAAACACAAACTCAATATTGCTCCATATATAATAATAAACTCGAAATTTCATAAAAGGGATCAACTATTCCTGAAGGGAATTCTAATGATGCAAACTTTATTTATAGTTTGAACTAATGCAAAAATAATAAAAACTTATAGGATAGATTACAAGGTTTTAAAGATCTCCCCAAGCTTGGAATCAAGCCAGGCAGGATCAAAGAATCCCTTGCAATTATTTGATACCATGATTGTTGTAGATCAACATGGCGCCATGGCATGTAACACCGTGGTGCGTAGCTTCTTGTTGGTCTCCTCCAGAGTAGTTATGCGGCTGTAGCACCTACGGAGATCAGATTGCAGAGTGTCCACTCTATCTGCGAGCTTGGTCACCAATGGAAGGAGGTCCTCCTTCTTCTTCATCTCATTGAGACAGTGACGAACTTCGATGCGATTGAGTATCTCCTGCTTCTGATATATCTCTAGTGCCCGCACGTGATCCTTGGTCCCGGGGACAGCTTCTTATTCCTCATCCATAATTGATGGATCAGGGAAGTGGAAACCATACCTCCACTCTTCTTGAGGCTTAACCTTCATACGAGCACCAATGGTTGGCTTCGGGAGCAGAACCTCCCCTTCTTTGCTAGCACCTGCACCAATATTAGATAATTCCTTACGTTTGTGCGCCCTTGGATCCGTAGTGGTGAACTTGACTGTCTCCACACGCCCTTTTCCATGTGGTTTGTGATCTTCTCTCTCTTGTTGAGCTTTCTTCATCGCCACCCTATTGATCTTCGGTGGATCATAGATGTCATGGCGCATGTAGATGTCAACCACATAATCGTTGGAATCATTGTTGAAGTAGCTTGGCTCGACATACTCCTTGTACCTTGTGCTAAACCTCTCCACCTCCTCGTCATCGTCCTCCATGGACGGGTTGCTGGAGCGGTCCCTGGAAGGAGCAATGAGCCCCATTGGTATTCCACGGCCTGGGACAGGATACCTCATCGCTAGATTGGTTTCTGTAGTTTGCGATTAGAGAGAAAAACAATGGCATAATATAAGGGGGGTCATAGGTCGGTAAAACTCGTGAGAAACACCAAATTGTCATCCAAGAAAAGAATATAAATAAAACAGGGAAAGAAATCACGGATTTGGAAGTGTCCTGCCGCGTAACGACCAACTATACGGGCGCGACCCATATAGGTCCGGCCGTATAGTTGGTTCCAGGCAGATATTTCCAAATATCTCGAGTCCAGGTCGATTAAATCATGACTAGGAACCTACAATAATGTTTTTTAGATGAATAAACGAAAGATCAAAGGAAAAAGTGTCTAGGAGTTTAACGACCAAATATACGACCAGAATTTTGGCTCCGGTCGTATAGTTGCGACCGTATAGATACAAACACGAAAATCAAAAGTGTCTAAGAGTTTAACGACCAACTATATGGCCAGAATTTTTGCTCCGGTTGTATAGTTACGACCGGATAGATACAGACACCAAAAATCAAAACTATCTGAGAGTTCAATGACCAACTATACGGCCGGAATTTTTGCTCCGGTCATATAGTTGCGACCGTAGGCTCAGATATCGAAAACAATTTAATAAAGATGATACAAAGAGTTTAATGACCAAGTATACGGTGGGAGCTTCCTCTCTGGTCGTATAGCTCCGCCCATATAGTTGGTAAAACCCCTCTAAATCTTCAGAAAAACACAAGGAATTAAAAGGAAGAAATTTCAAAAGTAAAAGTTGTGAAAACAAATCACTTATTTGGGTAAGAACACTTACCTTGAACTTACCATTTGCTTATTCGGGGATGAAGAATTCATCCCATAACAAAGACTCCTTATCTTTTAGGGGAATTAACTTTAGTTCATCAAATAGTTCCCGTAAATGAAAATCACTAGGACTAAAGTTCCTCTCAATAAGATTGGTGTCTTCATGGGCAAACATGGGCGCTGCATCTAACATTTTTATTTCTTGCCTCTACATAATCTACAATTCAAATTCTTGAAGTGAAAGAATCCAATGGATAAGTCTTGGTTTATGTTCTTTCCTCTCAAGGAGTTCTTTTAAACCATCACGATCCATATGAACTCTCACCTTTGCATCAACTATATAAGAACGAAATTTATCACAAGAGAAAAATATAGCAAAAAGATCATTTTCTTCCTTAGGGTAATTCTTTTGAGCACCATTGAGAGTTCTACTAGCATGATGTATAATATTAAATCTACGACCAATATGTTGTCCTAGAGTTACTCCTACAACATCATCACCAACTTCACATATTAAATCAAAGGTTGTATCCTAGATAGGTGGTTTAATAATGGGAGCACGAGATAAAGCATTTTTGAGTTTATCAAAGGCTTCAAGACATTTATCATCAAAATTAAATCTCATTCCCTTTTGCAAGAGGTTAGTTAAAGGTTTAGATATCCCTGAGAAATTTCTAATGAACCTTCTATAAAAATCCACATGACAAAGAAAAATTCTTATACCTTTAATATCCCTAGGTTGTGGCATTCTCTCTATTGCTTCAACCTTAGCTCTATCAACTTCAATTCCCTTACCTGATACCTTGTGTCCGAGGACTATACCTTCTTTGACCATAGAGTGACACGTCTCCCAGTTTAGAACAAGATTAGTTTCTTCACAATACTGCAAAACTCTCTTGAGATTATCCAAGCAACTAGTAAATGAAGTTCCATAGACATAAAAGTCATTCGTAAATACTTCCATTATAAGTTCTATAAAATCTGCAAAGTTAGCAGTCATACATTGTTGAAAAGTAGATGGAGCATTACATAGACCAAAAGGCATTCGTCAGTAAGCATGTAAACCGTAAGGACTTATGAAAGTTGTTTTAAGTTGGTCATCTGGATGAACACTATCTGAGAGAAACCAGAATATCCGTCCAAGTAACAAAAATGAGTATGGTTTGCTAACCTCTCTAAAGTTTAATCTATGAACGGTAATGGATAGTGATCTTTCCTAGTTTCTTTAATTAATTTCCTGAAGTCTATGCACATCTTGTGCCCAACAATAGTTTTAGTAGGTATTAGTTCATTGTTTTCATTAGGAACAATAGTAAAACCGCCCTTCTTAGGAACAAAGTGAACATGACTTACCCACTCACTCTCTTTAACAGGATAAATTATACCTGCGTCTTGTAGGCGTACAATTTCTTTTCTTACCACTTCTTTCATTTCACGATTTAATCTTCTATTAAACTCTGCAACTGGTTTTGCACCTTCTTCTATGAAAATTCAATGGACGACTATCATGGGACTAATGCCCTTCAAGTCATCCACTGAGTACCCAAAGGCTTGGCGATGCTCCTTAAGTATCCTCATGAGTTCTTCTTTTTCTTCTCCTAAAAGTTTAGCACTAATAATAACAGGGAATTTATTGGTATCATCTAAAAACCTATATTTAAGATTATCTGGTAGATTCTTCAACTATGGGGGTGGTAATTCCTCGTCCCCTCTCTTTTCTGGATTTTCAAAAGCCTCATTAGTTGGAGGTCCCAAAATGGGAAGTTAATCGAATTCATCCTCTAGTTCTTCTAGGGACTTGTCCTCCATAACTATTTCTTAATAATTTGGATCTTCATCTATTTCTTCTTCTGGATTACTAAAGAAAAGAGCCGCCAATTCTTCAATAGTTCTCTCTTCCTCTTCTTCTTGTATTTGTGGAGGCCTATCTTTAAATTTGGAAAAATGGAATTTATTTTCCGTTCCCCAATCTTAAGAGTCACCATCTCCTTCTTTAAATTTACATAGGCACCTATATCACCCAAAAAGGTTCTTCCAAATATAATAGGGCAAAGAGTGTCAGCTGGCATATCAACAACTACAAAATCAATAGGAAAGTTTTTGTTGCTGATTGTGACAGTTGCATTATCAACTACTCCCATTGGAATTCTAAGGTTCTTATTGGCTAACATAATTATCATATCAGGATTTTCAATTATAGCCGCTTCTATTTCTTATTTTATTTCTAGGTATAAATCATAAGATATAGCATTAACTTAGGTGCCAAGATCACATAAACCGTAATGAGAGGTTTCTTTAAATATGCAGGGAAGAATAGGCTTACCCACATCTTTTACCTTTGTTTTAAATTCAATCAATATGGAAGTCTCTACATCAAGTTCAACTATGTTACAATGTGAATACATAGCCATAATTGCTTCCTTGGTTACCTCTTCATCTTTGGTTTCCTTCAAATGTTCCACGACTTCTGGCATGATTTCCTCTTCCCTCTTTTCATGTACTGCTTTGACCTGTTCATACTCAAAAATATGCTTTTGTGCAGTGTTAGGGAAAGGCACTTCATATATTGGTTCTACGGAGGCCAGAGTTGCTTTATCTTCTATTTTCTTTTGTGGTTTGAGTGGTGGATCATACTTGACTGGACCCTCCTTTGGAGCTTTAATATGTTCTGTAAAAGCTTTAACAACTTGCAATACAAGATCTGAATCCAAATAAAGTTCTTTAGATAATTCTTTAACATGGCCTTTTTTATTATAGTCATGAGTACACTCATGCTCTATTTCTACACCTCCTTCACTTCCTAGAACAAAATTCCATGAAACTCTATGATCATGAATTCTATTAAGTAAAACCCAAGCTTTAGGTATAGGAAGATTCATAAAGGCTCCTTCTACGAAAGTGTCTAGTTCAATTTTATTAGGTTCAATTAAACCGCCATAAAAGATATGTAGTAAGTACCATTCAGACAAATCATGATGAGGACATAGTCATAGTAAATCTTTAAATCTAATATAAGCTCTTACTAGTCCTTCATTAGCACGATTCTTCCAAGTCCTTATAAGATGCCTGATTCCAAAAGATTTTGATAATGGATAATATTTAGATAGAAATTCACATGCTAGATTATCCCAAGTAGTAGTGGCTTTAGGGGGTAGATATCTATACCATGAGAGAGCTGTACTTGTCAAAGTTTGACTAAAAAGTTTAACCCTTACCTCATCGGCAGTATATCCCGTCAATAGAAAAGCGCCACATATATCTTTGAAACATGCAATATGCTCATATGGATCAGGATCTTCTTCATCTCCGGTAAATTGATTCTTATGTAGAATACTAAGTAATAGAGGATTTATTTCAAACCCCCTTGTCTTCTCATTGGAGTTGTCTTTTTTATAAATATCATAGGGCTTCCCAAAGTGGTTGAGTGGGCTAGCACTAGTCATATGCTCAAACTCCATCATGTTGGTGGAAACCTGTAACTCAAAACAAAATTTAGCAAGACAAAAATAAATAAGAAAAAACTAAAATAACTACAACGCTTAGCTCCCCGGAAACAGCACCAGAAAATAACTTGATCACTGCAAGAGCATAGATCGTTTGTAGCTAGTTTCGAAATAAAGATATCGATCCCACAGGGAGCAAGAGTCTGAAGTCTAATAACTCTTGAAATAAATATTATGATAGAAATGCTAGATAGCGTTCTAAGTGACAAGATAAAATGCGAATATTGTGTAAAAAGGTGTTTTTGGGTTTTGGGTATAAGAGTAATAATAAAGTAAAGCAAAATATCTTAATATAGAAAGTAAGTATCGTGTATGTAAGAGAGATTCGAACTACAGTAGGGAAAAGCGTTCTCAGGGAGTAGCGGGTACACCACTGGTATTGTAAAGATCTAAGATAAAGATTATCATCATGAACATTCTTAACTATGTATGTGTGGGAGGAACTCCTTATTTAGACGAATAGGCAACAACTGCTGCTCACATAATCCTCATAACCATAGCAGTCAGCAATCGACATCAATCGAATTACTATGCTATTAAGGGATGTAATCCCGTAGGACGTATCCCATGGCATGGATAGTGTTCAGTGAGTTTCCTCGGTTTCCCAAGTTGATACGTAAGGGGTGCCAACAGCTTTATAGTCACTATAAGTGCTATCACGCCTCCGTCTACCAACAAGTAGTTTCCTCCATCAAGTCCCCATGAGAGGAAAATATTGAGAGGTCGACTTCTCTCAACATCAAGATGTAGAAAATCTAACACATGGTCACAGCGATGAATATCATAATAGACTTTATCTTATTTCAGTCTCATACTAGGGTTTCTCCATATCCCCAAGAACTAATGATCTACTCAAACATAGAGGCAATCAACATCATGGCAATGGTAATGGAAACAATCATAGATGAATAGCACTTGTATAAATCCACAACGAGTATAGGAATTACAACAAGATCTAGACAAGATGTAGATGGGATGGATGGAGATGGTGGTGATGCAGCGGTGGATGATGAAGATCAATGCCTTATCCTCCCGGATCTGCACAGGCCGAAGATGGATCCCTTGTGGATGAGTTCCCCCTCCAGATGCCTTCTAGAGGTGAGGTTTCGACGTTTCTGGGTGTTCTGTATCTCGTCTCCTCGAACCAATTGCACGGGGTGAAACTATTTGACGAGGCGAAGGCGGCACCAACTATACAGACGGAGCTATATGACCGGAATATTTTCTCCGCCCGTATAGTTGGTTGTTGAGCTATCTGCCTCCCTTGTTCGCTTCTGGATTTCTTCTGGTATTATTAATATTTCCCAAATAAGCGATTTATGTTATTTTTGACTCCTTTTCTCCATAGTACAACTGCTTCCAGAATTGTATCCATTGGATCCATCATCTGTCCTGATCCTGGTGAAAACAGACATAAAATGTGCGCGTGAATGCCGTAAAATACCAAGATCCTACATCTACAATGAAAAATAATAATATAAAACATGATGCTAATATGCACTCATCAGTTTCCCCAACACATTATTTTTAGTTCTTTCTATTTTGCTTTCGAAATTTTCTAGCCAAACTTTGTCGCCAATTTTATATTCTTTGAAGTTCCTCTCTTAAAAAACACAAAAAGATTTCTCCATTTTTCCTTATTTTCCCTCTTTCTTTTCTTTCCTCCTCGAAGTCTTCATATATTTGAAGGAGAGTGATTGACTTCAAGTTTCCAAGAAACAAATAAAAAAGAAAGAGAGAAGTGGAACCAAACATGAGAGGTATGCCTTATGACTCCCCACTTTTGAAGTTTGAGAAACCCATGCTAGTTAGTAGTAAATCTTGAGATGTTATATTGGTGGAGTGAGTCTTTGTATTGTAGTAATATTTTCGTCTGCATGGGTATTTAATTGGGTACGTTTTGTTCCAGCTCTTGTAATCAACCAAGTCTTGCCTAAAAATTGCTAAACAATTGTAATAAGAAAAAGTCTCACAATTGAAGGCTTGGATGTTGTAGTGCTTAGTCTAGAAGGTTTATTTCTAGAGACACCCGACAACACTGAAAATCTTGATTGACTTGATACTCTCTTTGAAAGGATTTGTTTGATTGAATTAATGTTTAGCGGTTTTTGTGAGCATGCCAAAGTTTGACTTGTTAATCATAAGAATGATATAGCTTTATGCATGTCAAACTTCATGGGATGCCAAAAACTCCACTGTCCTACGAACGATCTTCATGGAGGAAACTCCTAGATTTTGGCTATGAGTTGATTAAACACTTGTAGCAGCAATGCTGTAGTGGGTAACATTATTGGCACTCCCGGGTAGCTATAATCATGATGGAATCACTCCTCTGGCTGATATGAGAAATCATTATGCAAAAGGATCATAACCTTAGTGATGCCACGAGTGTCCATCACAGCCCGATAAAATATTTTTTTTTTGGCATGCTCTCAATTACTTGAAAACTGAAATTCTTGAAGGACAATGAATAGAAAAGTAGTGCTTCAAAAGTCTTGATTTATTGATGTGGGAGAATTGAGATACTCTAGTGTATATGCTTTTCATGACAACTCTCACACTCTTAATTTAAATGATTATACTTTATTATTCAAAGGCAAGCCTATGAGTTGATTACTTGACATGGAATAAAGTTTACTCATTTGAATCATCCATGTTTACAATAATTTTGTTGCACTATAAGTATGCACGAAACCCATATGATATGCTTGCCATTACTCTATCTATGCTGAAGTTTTTCAGAATTATGAAGTGGAGGAAACGTAAGATCACGATCTCGTTATTTCAGTTTAAATGCTGAGTTCCTTTTAGATTTTGGTTTTCTTGCTCGGGGATGATCAAGTGTAAGCTTGGGGAGGTTGATGGCTCTGAAATATAGCCATCTACATTCACATTTAAACTAGATATTACTCATATTCTTGATGAAATATCTCTCTAAACCCTACCACTAATGCTAATATTCAGAGGGGTATGCAATTCTTTCTTTTATATTTTTCTTGCAGAGATAATGTCATTTAAAGAAGGGAATCACTATATTAAACTCAAAGATACGAGAGTTCCAACAAACAGAAGAAACCAGGAGCCGTACAACAGAGACGCTTTAACGACCAACTATACGACCGGAGCAAAAGTTCCGACCGTATAGCTCAGGTCATATAGTTGGCGCCGCCACCGTTAGGTCAAACAGAACAAATTTCATGAAGGTACCCCTATATAAAGAAGCCTCGGGCGACGAGAAAACAAGCCAGACCTCGCCAAAAAGTCTCTACCATACCTATAGATCTCCAAACCCTTCTCCATCTCCATAGCCATATTCCACCACTTGTAATAGTAGATCTCTTCTTTGATTGGCGACATTGTAAGACTATTTCTATCAATCTTATGATTTTCATTACAATGTTTGTGATTGTTGATCTCATCTCTATGTGTGAGTAATTCTCCTTGGGCTAAGAGCTTCGGCCTAGCCATGTAGCAATTGTGCATGTTATTTATCATAGATGGGATCGTGTATTAGTTTGTATGACGTGATGATTATTGTATCCTCTCTTGCCTCAATCCAAGGACTTTTCAGGTACCCAAGACCCCATGGGTTGAGCCAGGTATAGGGAGTATGAGTGATGACTGATCTACAGGTTGGGACCCCAGTGACAAAAGGGGTAGTACGGCTGTATGTGAGGGATTTGCTTGGGATTAACGGTGACATCACTATGCATAGCATTAGTTCTCTTTCTTCTATGGATGAGACTAGTAGGTTATTGGTATAAGCGGTTGCAGATGCAATAGCAGTTATGGATGCACTACCCACATATAATTTATCTTGCTCTAACAAGTACACGCATACTTTATTTCTATCTTTTATTCCCATCAGATGTTTTGCATAGCTACAGGTGAAACCGAACGCCCTAGGCCCTCTCTCCATCATCGACAACAACAAAAAGATGCAAGCTATTGGTCCGGTAAAAACACAAAAGGAATTCTAAAACTCTCGAAGGTCCATTAAAGTAACTTCACTATGCATTCGGTTCCCGAGGATTCGATAACCTAGGTCTACTAGGGAAAAAGAAGCTATACTACATCCGTAATCCGGATCGAAGGTATCAGCAGGCGACCCGCTACTGTTCCTAGAACCCGTAGGGTCTGCTCCTGTTCTACCAAATTACTTTTATGGCCTTTTACATTTCTGGGTTGCCAGTGTTAGGATACTTTACTGTTTTGGCCTTTTACTTTTCCGACCATTCACTGTTTAGGTCTTTTACTCTTATGGCCTTTTACTGTTCTGGGCTTCCTGTTCCGGCCATTTACTGTTCAGGCCTTTTACTCTTTTGTTCGTTCTGCTCTGCTGGCCCTCTACTGTGCGGGCCTTTTACTATTTCAGGTCTTTTACTGTTCAGGTCTATATGTCTTCGGGCCCATTACTGTTCGGGCCATTTACTATTCTGGCCTACTGATGTTTAGCCCTGTATGTTTTCAGGGCCTTGGCCGCTTATGAGGCCCACCAATATTCTGACCTGCCACTTACGGCCTTTTACTGTTTATTGGGCCTATCTACTGGCCAGCATATTTGCGTATTCTATAATTATGGTGCAATTCTGGTTTTAAACAGTACGTTAATATTTCGGCCCGCTAATGGCCGCTCTAGGATCACCATATTACATCAAAAAAATTAAAATTTATTATAGACCGGAATTTCGATAAAAACAAGATGAAGCATTACAGAGACATCGCCAGACATAGGTTGGAACAGGGTTTCTGCTATGGAGCTTACATCCCTATACAAGTAACAACTGGCATACCATGAAAGCTGCAGAAGAGATTATCAAGTAGACGGTCCGTCCAATCTTGTCGATCTTTTAGTTCCTGTATCTATTCACGTGTAATCGTGATTATTCCATCTATTTCCTCTGTTTCTTATTCAATTAAATCAATTGTTTGGAGTGCAGCTGTAACACCTCTTTCTGCTAGAAAAAACTGAAACAATGGGCCAATGCAAGCAATAATCACGGTCACTGTTGCTATGTGAAATGACCACAATACTTAACGTAGGATTCATCCCTTCTGCCCCCATATCTTCATGTGCAACCTGAAACAAAGAAAACAAGTCAGCATATCATACCAGCTAACTGGCGGCCATCTTATATGTAAAATAATTCTAATTCATCATTGGCCAGGAATAATCAATGATGTGCCCCGTACATCTCTTTCCAGAATAACAGGAACATTCGATGTCCTGGACCAATGCGTACATGTGACAGTATCATAGACACTCTGGAACAAACACTACATGTTATTTGCATGCTGAATCTAAGTTAGAATAGAAACAAAGCGATGGGTCATTTGGTGCCAAAAAAATAGTTGGATGCATCCAAAAAGTAGCACAAACCTTCTTTGTAATGCCTAAAGCTATTGTATTTCCAACTGTTGATAGTATCATTATACATATAACCAGGCAAGAAAATCCAATAGACAAACAAGCAAATGATACATTGTGCACCTTGCAAGGTCAATGAAGTATTTAAACAATGTATATCTAGGAACCACATCAGAATATAGCATCGATGCAATCACAAGTCAACTAAAAATTCACAGGAGCCATAACCAATTTAGCCATTTGGTGGCTAATATTAAACTCGCAAGATCATATGATCATGTATAGATGAAAATCTCTTGTTTATTATTAATCAAACATTGTATTTCTCACAGAAATTACCATCCCTAGTTTGGGACTAATGGGGCTCGAACCCACAGCTTCCGCCTTGACAGGACGGTGCTCTGACCGTTTAAGTTAAAAAAATCATTACATTGCTTTAATCATGAGCAAACTAAAGAATCAAATTGGCAATAGAATCTATATGTGCATCATGTAGAGTATCTATTGAGGTAATGAATTAAGCAATCAAACACCAGGTGCACGATAGACATCTAGATCATATTAAGATGGTTATAGTACATATATATAGTAACTGGGGATCATATTAGATGATACTAGCTATGACAATCTCACTATGATTAGTCTAGATAGAACTACCTCCATTTCAAAATATAAGATGTTATGGGTTTTGTGAAACGAATGTATCTAGACCCCCTTTAGTGTTGGTAGAGTAACTTGGATTAGTATTGTATGTATTTTTACTAGTCCAAGTTACTACACACCAAGACCAAGTAATTTATACTAGTCTCATCTACCTCTAGAGTGCATATAAACTCAATCATGGTGGAGATCTCTAATATTATAATAGAATATAGATTAGCATAAAGTGGATATACTTCAATCACCACCACCTAGGCATGGTATAGTTAACGTATATATATAGATAGACGATCACCAGTCAAATATAGCAAAAAGAGATCTCCAACATGATTGAGTGAGCAAATTGAATTATAAATCAAGGGATTTACATTTTGTCTTTGTGCAGTACTGTTAAAGGTCATCTTGTTCTAATCATTGGTCAACTCATGTGGTGCCGACACTAGACAATGTGACTACCTCTAGAGTGCATACAAACTCTTAAATATAGCAGAAAAATACTATAATAGACTATAAATTAGCATAAAAGTGGAAATACTTAAATTACCACCACCTAATCATAGTCTAGTTAACGCATATATAGATAGATAGATATGATGATGAGTCAAATATAGCAAAGAATAGTTCATCATGATGATTGAGTGAGAAAAATGAATTATAAATCCGGAGATTTACAATTGGTCTTTGTTACATAGCAAAAAATATAGCATAATAGTGGATATACTTAAATCACCTCCACATAATCATGGTCTAGTTAACGTATAGATAGATAGATAGATAGATGAATGCAAGTCAAATATAGAAAAAATATATCATCACCAAAATCAAGTGAGCACATTGAATTATAAATCGAGGGATTTACGTTTGGTTTTTGTCTAGTCTTGTTTAAGGTCAACCTTGTTCTAATCATTTGCCGAATCATGTGGTATTCGTACAAACGAGCATCTGACACTAAGCACATCTCAGTAAAAACAAGATACTTACTATTTCTCTTTGTGTAGTCCCGTTGGAGGACATTCTGTTGTTAGTTCGTTCTTTGAAGACATCCACCGCATCCATTACTTGCATAGACAATCTATCTACTTTATTGTTGCTCCTCTACATATAGGTTCAGGCCACTCATTCACCTAAAACAGTTTTGCATTCAGCAATAGAAAGCAACAGGTACTTACAAGATTGTAGGGGCGATTCACTCTATGATTCTCCGTGTTCCTTGTGAGAGGAAATAATATCAGATAGTGGTTGTTGCTGTTTAAAAAGAACTAGATAGAAATTATAGTATAATCACTTGTGAACACGTAGAGCAGGGAATGGCGGAATATAAACAAACATTTAAATGAAATAAGGTTTTCCATGGCGACCAAATAGAATGCAGTTACAGTCACCCCTTAGCATGAACAAGAGAGAAATTACAATGATTTAACTTGTGAAATAGGATTGCAAACAAATATGAAAAGTGCCATAAAATTTGTCACCATCTACAGAGCAGGCAGTTACTGTACTAATATTTAGACGATAAGATAAACATTACAATGGTATATCTTGTGAACTTATAGAGTAGGGAATGCTAACCCATATGTGAAGTGACTTAAAATGCCATGAACTACATAATAGAAGGTAGATACTACTACTACAGAAATTATAACTGAGAAACTTGAATTTATAGAGCAGGGCATGCAGATAACCATGTTAAGTGCCTTAAAACATGCACACTAAATGGTGTCTAGATACACTCCTTTCACAAAGCTAAAACATATTATATTTTGAAATGGAGGGAGTAGTACACAATAGGTGGCAACTACTATCGGAGCTTAATTGGAACAAATAATAATGGCATAATTTGCAGAGGGAATGCAAAACCAACAAGTTCAATGATATAAAATTTGTGATGAATTACATAAGAGAAGCCAGTTACTATTGTTGCTTAGTACAACCAGATTGAAATTAAAAAAGCATAAATTCTAAACTTGTAGAGTAGGGGATGTTAATCTACATGTTTAGTGGCTTAAAACTATCAATGAACTCCAAAATTACATATAGCAATAGACAAAGCAAATGCACATTATGATGACATAACTTGCGAACTTGTAGAACAGGTTGGCAGCTTCAGATGTTTAGTGAATTAACATTTGCCATGAACTGCATAATACCAATGAACTCTAATGATGTCAGTTTTGTACTACCAAAATTGTTTATATATATTAATAGTAATTGTTGGTCAAAGAAAAAACACACTAAACAAGGATGCCTTATACCTCGAAATGGAAGGAGTAGTTTAACACCTGGATTTGACATAGACTACACCGGATTTATCAAGGGAGAGTGGGATATCAATTAAGCCAGTATTGAGGTAGGAATTTACCACCAATACAAAAATGTAATTCACTATCGTAGGCTTATACCTGCTATATTGAAACGAATAAACAAGCAGATCTGGTTTACCTAGGTCACGGGGTCATCTGCACATACACGGCATCTTTGTGGGTCACGTCAAGGATGCCAAGGGTGCCCCGTAATGGTGAGTCGGGCTGAAGCAGATAGATCTCGACGACATCTGTGAAGTAGATTTTTGGAGGTTGTTGATGGGTCTAGCTTGCTTGACAAGATGGACGGTGAAGGAGATCCAGTGTAGTGCATGGTGTCGTCGGTGAAGCAGATCTGTTACGACCGATTATGGATTCGAGAGGCTGCATAAGAGCATCGGTGAAGCAAATCTGGTGTAGTGGACTATTGAGTCCGTGAAGTAGATCTAATGCAGCACACACCAGCATAGGTGAAGCAGGTCAAGTGTTGTGGATGAGGGAGTCGGCAAAACTAACACGATTGTATGGAAGAGGGTGCCAGCGAACTAGGTTTGGTAAGGTGGACGTCGGATTATCTCGTAGACTGGTCAGGAGTATATGGTATCGAGGTATGGCGTGTAGGCCGGTGAAGTGTGGTGGTGCAGGAGCCGGAGGTGGTATAGGGGGTTTGGGGTGGCATGTGGGCGGGCGAAGTGCGGCGGTGATGTTCCGGTGCGGTGGTGCAGGAGCTGGAGGTGAGATAGGGGTTGGGGTAGCGTGTAGGCGGGCGAAGTGCGGCAGAGATGATTATGGTGTGGTGATGCAGGTGCTGGAGGTGAGAGGGTGTTGGGTGGTGTGTAGACCAACAAAGCACTGCGGGATGCTCCGGTGCTGTGATGCAGGAGCTGGAGGTGAGAAAGGGGTTATGGTTTTTCAGAGTGCTATGGGGGAATTGATGTCGGTGGAAGGTGGACTACCCAGCTTCAGAGCTGTGGGGAACCCCGGGGGGAGAGATTACGAACCATACCCATGCCCCAACATTGGTAGATAGGCCATTGTCAGTGGTAGAAAAGGAATTTCGTATGGCTACAACTTGGTGTGTGTGAGCACTCGAAATATTTTGGTGGAGGTGTGATGGGAGAATTTTCTGCTCTGGGATTTTCAATTTGGCTATACAGTTCAAAAGATATAGAATAATAATATCCTATCCTACGAGTAGCTATATTCCAATGATTAGAAAAAATAGTTTGTTGTAATGTCCTAGCCTTTCTAGGTACGGAGTATTTCTAGAGCCATTTCTGCAAAAATAGGGTCTCTACCTTCAACTCAATTACTTACACACATGAAGATAGTAACATGAACTAGTATGTTTCCCACTATGACCAGCCTAAGAGCATCTCTAGTGGCTAGTGTATCCAGTAGACTATTTGTGTGCAGATGGACATATAGAGTATCAAATTTAGACTATCCACTAGAAAACTAAAGTCGTGTAAAAACGAACCTTTTTACACCATTATCTATGTGAAGATGTAGACTACCAAATTTAGACAAGTCACTAGAGATGCTCTAAGAGACTACCAAATTTTGACAAGCCACTAGAGGTCAAGGCAAAAAATACTAGCGTGCTATTTAATTTAGCGTGGCTTTTCTCCAGACGACATGAAAGTTATAGCGTGCTAATAACGCGCTATTTTACAAAACACATTTTTATAAAAATTTAAAAATATAATAGGTATATCATGAATATAAAGGATTTCAGCATCTAATGAATTGCCTAGCGTGATACTTGTACATGCATAATCAATTCTGGCACTATCCAAGTTGGAGGAGAACTGGCAGGGCTGAATCTAGGTACATCGCCGGGTGCTGCAAGAGGAGGCGGCGGCTTAACATGATCACTTAAGTTTAACAATCAAATTTTCATCGTATGTTTGCTTACTCGACACATTTTCATCATATGCTGTCTTACTCCACACTCGCCAACAAAATAATAACGTCCAATACTTGAGATAGCGCTAACGCTATGATGTTTTAGCGCGATATAGCAAGCCATTTAAAAAATAGCGCCATAGCGAGCAAAATCTTGAAAAAATATCGTGGACTCTCCAAATATGATATATCACGCTATTTTTTTCCATGCTAGAGATGCTCGAAGGCTGGTTTGAGTGGTAAATAACTTGGAGTAGTAATATGCATACATTGTGCTGAAGACTATCAAAAGTACTCCCTCTGTCTAGAAATAACTGAGTTTGTTTTGTCTAGATTCGAATGTATTTAGACCCATTTTAGTGTATAGATACATTCAAATCTATACAAACCCAAGCTAGTTATTTATGGACGGAGGAAGTAGTATATTTTAGATGATAAAATGGAAAAGAAGATCCAACTGCTGGCAATGTTGGTATTCGAGAATCTTGATCCAACGCTCAATATTCGAAGTTATTCGTACACTATACATAACTAGTAAATTGCATGTGCCCTGCACGTGAGACTCAGATAATAGACGTCTGACATATCATCACTATATAAAATTATAATAGTTAAAGCAGAAAAAATATAAATTTGATTGACATCGTCTATAAAGTATGGGTGTATATATTTGGTTCTTGTACTTTGTATATCATGTAGAAGTCAATGATATTAGCTATCTAAAACTTGAAATTTTTTGTAACATGGTCTAGAGAAATGAGGGAGAAGATTCTAAAATGATGGAGAAGTGTGTTTTGAATTTTGTGCATAGCATTCATTGTGATGAAGGCTATCAATAGAATCTTCTAGATGCTAGAATGGTAAAGAAGATCCAACGGCTGGAAATGTTGGGATTTACGAGTCTTGATCCAACGGTCAATATTTAAAGTTATTCATAACTATATAGTGGTAAGATAAGTAAATTGCACGTACCCTACACGTGAGACTGAGATAATAGACGTCTGCCATATCATCACTATATAAAATTATAATAGGTAAAGCAGAAAAAATATAAATTTGATCAAGATCTCTAAAGTATGGTGTATATTTGGTTCTTGTACTTTGTATATCATGTAGAAGTCAACGATTATTAGCTATGTAAAACTCGAAATTTTTGGTAACATGGTCTACAGAAACGAGGGAGAAGATTCTAGAATGATGGAGAAGTGTGTTTTGAGTTTTGTGCATAGCATTCATTGTGATGAAGACTATCAATAGAATCTTCTAGATGCTAGAATGGAAAAGAATATCCAATGGCTGAAATGTTGGGATTCGCGAGTCTTGATCCAACGGTTAATATTCAACGTTATGCGGTAAGATTTGATGTAGCTCCACAGCTAAAAACTAAATGTTCGTGCGATGTTCTATGTGATCTTATTCGAGAAAAATCAAATATGAGGAATGGGAGATAAATTTTTGGATCATGCTAGATTTTATCTCATAGGAAAAAACATGGCTCACACGATGGGGGTCTGCTTTCTCTCTACCACTAGGCTTCATATGTAGTAGAACCGCCAGACTAGTACTCTTTGAACTATAATAATGCGTGAAAGCACTACGCATACCTGATGGGTGTTATGAAGCTTTCAAAGAGGGGACGGGTAGAGAAGAGAGGAAAGAGCAGGGATCTATGATGATTTTCCTTCAAGTTCGGCAGCGAGGACATAATTATAGTGATTGTAAGGACGAATAGTGATGAATTTCGTGTGCATAGACATTGCAAGAAGTTGAATTTTTCAAATCTGATGGTGGTTTTTATATATTCAAATTTTAGGTACCTTAAATGATTATGGAACCTATAACGCACTCATCGTGCAAATTTGATATATATAATTTTGGTAGATCGACATGAAGTAGTTCCAATCGGAGAAAATAGCTACTAGATAGATTGGAAATTCATGTTATTACTTGAAACTAGCCCATAATCATGGTGTGCTATGTGCGAATAATGGTGTATTACCATCCTGGGCCTTATTCTTCGTATACTAACTTAACAAATAAACATTGTCTATCACTTACAAAATTGAAAACTATTTTTTCATGAAAGTTGGAAACTACGATTGTAAACACATTCTCCCATACCAACATGCGCTCATCTACTAAATATGGCAACAATATCCGTCTACTGCAATGTAGATATAGCCATGACCCTAGTCATTTGATTTGGAAGCTAAGCATATTCACAACATGGTAGGCCATATTGTGAAGCAAGGTTTTCTAAAGTAATCAAAACTCATACTTATCACAATTAGTACGCTCAAGAGAATGCGAAGCACAAGTTATACATTATTTTGTTTTTTCTTGAAAAAATCATAACTAGCTCAAGCTTGTCAGCCGTTGTGTAATTCTACGAAAGAACTTGATGGTTTCAAACCTCTAGTTGTTTTTTTATAGATCGACTACTCTAGTACCTTAAAGTGAGTTTACATGAAATTAGAGAGCTAGCAACCTATCATGCCGTCATAGTTAAAATTTGATCTGATTTTGATAAATCAACAACAAGTACTTTAAGTGGTTGAAATTAGCTAGAAATGTCAAAAGTTCATGTAATTGGAGAATTTCCCATAAAACAAGGTCCGCTTTTGTGTAAAAATGGAAGGCTAGTATCTAGCTTTATGAGCCTTAATTATTCGTCGTGTACTTTGTTAAACTAGTAAGTTGCACATGCCCTGCACGTGAGGCTCAGATAATAGATGTCTGACATATCATCACTATATAAAATTATAATAGGTAAAGCAGAAAATATAAATTTGATCAACATATATAAAGTATGGGTGTATATCTGGTTCTTCTACTTTGTATCATCATGTGTAGAAGTCCAAGATTATTAGCTACCTAATACTTGAAATTTTTGGTAACATGGTCTAGATAAACGAGTGAGAAGATTCTAGAATGATGGAGGAGTGTGTTTTGAGGTTTGTGCATAGAATTCATTGTGATGAATACTATCAATAGAATCTTCTAGATTCTAGAATGGAAAAGAAGATCCAACGGCTAGAAATGTTGGGATTCGCGAGTCTTGATCCAACGGTCAATATTCAAAGTTATTCGCACACTATATAGTGGTAAGATAAGATAAGATAAGATACATTACAGATGGCCTAAGTCTAGTACAAGGCTTAAAGCCATGTTTCTTTTCTCCACAACGTATAAGGTGAACCTTAGGAAATGCCACATAGGGCTTAAGGTGTGCTTTTTGCACATTGTGGATGCCCTTAGCCATGAGAGCATCTCCAACATCATTGCTATTTTGGATTGCAAAAACTAGCTATAGGAAGAGGAAAGAGAAGGTTCAACAATACCAAAAAAACCTGTTTTGCTAGCCTTCCTATAATACTATTAAGTTGCGCGTGCCCTAAACGTGAGACTCTAATAATAGACGTCTCGCATATCATCACTATATAAAATTATAATAGGTAAAGCATAAAAAATATAAATTTGATCAACATCTATAAAGTACGGGTGTATAGTTGGTTCTTGTACTTTGTATATCATGTAGAAGTCAATGATTCAACGGCCAATATTCAAAGTTATACATATACTATATATATAATAGTGGTAAGATAAGAAAAGAAAGACTATCAATAGTATATCTTATCGATGCTAAAATGAAAAAGAAGATACAACGGCTGGCAATGTTGGGATTCACGAGTCTTGATCCAATGGTGAATATTCAAAGTTATTCGTACACTATATAGTGGTAAGATAAGATAATAAAGACTATCAATAGTATCTTCTAGATGATGGAATGGAAAAGAGGATCCAACAGCTAGCATCAATTTTTTGGATTTGCGGGTCATGATACAATGGCCAATATTCAAAGTTATCCCGTCCTATGCTATACATATTAGTGGTAAGATAAGAAAAGAAGACTATCAATAGTATCTTCTAGGTGATGGAATGTAAAAGCGGATCCAACAGCTAGCAACAATGTTGGGATTCACAGGACATGATTCAACGGTCAATATTCAAAGTTATCTATACACTATATATCTCTATCTCTACTACTATAATGGAGCAGTTTTGAATTAGATACATAGCATCAATCCTGACCGTTGGAATATTAGATCCAATGGTTTAGAGCAGCTGGATTCATGTTAAACATTACACAGTGCAAACTCCACCATGTTCTAGAACCATCATGTCACACCCCTCCCCAAAAAACCCATAGCACTATAGGATGTATTATCAATATGTGTAGATAGTTATGATTAATCTCTACTACTATAATGGAGCAGTTTTGAATTGGATCCATAGCACCAATCCTGACTGTTGGGTTGTCAGATCCAATGGTTTAGAGTAGCTGGATTCGTGTTGAATAGTACCACTTTATCAATTTGTTTTCACCCATCAACTTAGTCATCCATGTACGCGGTCGCCTTGGACGCACCACAAAATTATGAATGGGCCATCGAGTGCGGGAAGCAGAGTCAGCATTCCGTCCAATCTCTTACCCTAGTCATCGTCATCGATGTTTGCCACACGCATCGGCTTCATCAGTGACATTGATTGTCCCCTCGCTGCAGTAATCTGCCACATTAATCTCGGATCACCTCCTTCCTATTTAATCTCTCCCCTTCCCTGCACCAAACCATCTCTAATCGCCCGCTTCCAGCAACCATCTCTATCCTCATCTATCATCCATGGCCACCTTCTGGCTGCCGCACGCTGTACCGGGGCACAAAGACCCCAACATTGCCGCATAGGAGGACAATGCCCTATGCATTTGGGACTTCACCCCATGGAGAACAAAGTGGCAACTGGCGTGCGCCTTCCTCGATGTTGGGTATGGTCGCTGGAAGTACCAGATGTACGACCTATACAACAATCCATACGGGACGTTCAAGGTCAAGGTCGTCAACTTCAGGGACCCCGTCTCCTCTATGGCTAGGCCTTCCACTGCGGCTGCGAGATGGTGGTGTTCACTGGCACCAACATTTCACCAACTACTAGAACCAGTTCCCCAACAATGGCAACTTCATCCACAGTGTTCTCCTGGAGCTGCCGATGGCTACGGAGGTGTCGTCTCGTTATCCGGAGGTGCCACCTTGTTATCCGGAGGTGCCGCCGATGGCTCAGGAAGTGCCACCGCCTTATCCAGAGGTGCCGATGAGTCAGGAGTCGGCTCTATCACTAGAGCTGTCGTTGGTGCCGATGTCTAACGAGCTACCGCTAGTGGCGTGAACTAGGTGCTAGGAGACGCCGGGCCTACACTAGTTCAGCAGCGAGTCCTATATATGTAAACTCATGTTGTTATGTTAATGGTTGAATGAAGTTTATTTTGGTACTATCGTAAAAAAAGGTATGTTTTGGTACTACTCACTATAACCTGTAGTACTAGTAGTACTGCGAATGGCGATCTATTGAATATTCTTGTCCCCAGATGTTTGTGAAGGAAGTGAAAATTTTGAAACCAGGAAAGTTTGAATTGCTACTCTATTGTAGTAGTAATACTTTTTTCTGCCAAGAACCAAAATGGTTCCTACCAATGCAGCTAACAAACACGCTAGACAAAGACACAGAGCCACCGACAGAAGGCAGGTCGTCAGTCGACGCGCGCGCGCAACGCCACGTTGTGGACGAGGGAGAGATCAGTCGGCCGGGGTGTGGGGTGGTGATGAGGGAGTGAAGGAGAGATAAAACACATTTTGTTTTGCGTGCATATATATTGTGGCTTTGAAATTTACTGTACTCACTATACCCTATACCTCGTGTCAGGAACCCATCCCAGCTTTGCTCTGACATCACACCGCCTTCAAATCCTCCTATTCGTAGCTCTCTTGCTGCCTCCTCTGTGCTCATAGTCTCTTCTCTCTCTTTATTTTTTAACAGAAAAAGGAAATAAATTCTTCTTACTTGCTTTTCAGAAGAAAAAAATCCTGTCACTTGGAAAATTGAAATTGATTTTTTTTAATATCTTCGATTGTTCTCAAAAGATGGCCAAATTTGTCAGCATGCAAATTCTTGGATATGGGATTATAAGAATAAAGTACATTCTACATAAAGGACCTAAAAAGGGAAAATTACATCGAGGTCCATACATTTAGCCTAAAGGACCCTAAAATTGATCAAAGAAAACACTCGGGTTCGGCTCCTTCTCGAGAGAGCAGCTGATCGAGCCATACTCTTCATACTACTTCCTCTTCGATTCTTTTCAAAATATGTCCAAATCTGACGCCATGCCAATTATTGAATATGGGATCATCAACATAAAGTATGATGTAGAGATATGGCCTTGACCTTGTGGTCGTTCGGCTTGAAATCCAAGATTTTTTCATACTCGTTGACAACTATGCTTAAATTCGTTTAAATTTCACCAATTACTTTTAGGTTAGCATTTTACACGGTTGATGGGAGTACATTCTACATCAAGGACGTAAAAAGGTAAAATTACATCAAGGTCCATACATTTAGCACAAAGGACCCTAAAATTGAGCAAAGAAAATAGTTGGGTTCGACTCCTTCTCGAGAGAGCAGCTAATCGAGCCATACACTCTTCATACTACTTCCTCTTCGATTGTTTTCAAATATGGCCAAATCTTTCGCCATGCAAATTCTTGGATATGGGATCATTAGCATAAAGTATGTGAAAGAACATTTCATGTTTTCCTATGTTTTGTGTGTTAGATAACAATACTATGGAGATTTCTCATGTGCGCTAAGTGTGTAGGAGGTTTGGGGGGGGCGGATTATCCGCCCCACCAATGGCCAGATAATCCGGCCTACCTCATTATTCAAAGGCTGCCATGGCGCGTCACCCAGAGAGGGGGCGGATTATTGCCCGGAAAATCCGAACTGGGGCGTTTTTTCTTTCCCAGGCCGAATAATCCAGCTATCGCATGGGCCGGATAATACGGCCCCCAGAATTTGAGCAAAGCATGCCAAGGCGCGTCGCTCGGAGTCCGGTCAGATTTTCTCCCGGAAAATCCGAACTGGCGCGGTTTTTCCTCCCCAGGCCAAATAATCCGGCCATCACATGGGACCGTATAATCCGGCCCCCAGAAGATGATCAAGGGCAAGCTCTGCGCGACACTCAGAGAGGGGCCGGACTATCTGCCGGATATTCCAAGTCTGGGGCGGAGTTTTCCCTGGGCCGGGAAATCCGGCCCTCACTTTGGCCGGATAATCCGGCCCCCAAAGTCTCCAATGGCTTGGTTTTGGAAGGGGGTATAAATATCCCTTCTTCCCTAACGTTCAGAACTCTCATTCGAAATTGTTCAGACACTGTGCAAGAGCTCCCATTCTAGATCTCCCACTTCAACCACCTGAAGGCTTCGATCTTGGGGGAATTCAAGGAGGAGAGAATCGTCATTGTCTTCACGAATCAAGCGCATCAACTCCTCTCCATTCATTTGGAGAAATCCCTGATCTAGTATTCTTGTCAATATCTAGATCTTGTTCTTTGTTATTGATAACTTGTTCTTGTGGCAGCTTGTTGTCATTACGGGAGCCTCCAAGTTGTTTGTGGAGTTGTGCCCTACTAGTTGTGTAAAGGCACCGGTACCCGCCTCGAAGGGTCCCTATAGTGGAAAGGTGGATCAGGCCTTTGGTGGCAGGATCCATCGGAGAGCAGGGTGAGGCCTATTGTGGCGTGGTGGTCTTAGTACCGCCCACCCCTCCAACGCAGACGTACTTCCCTTAACAAGGAAGGAACTGCGGTCAAACAAATCCTGTGTCTCCGCGTGCTTCACTACGGTTTACCCGTTCCTCTTCCACTCGCTCTTTACTCGCTAGTAGATAGGTTTGCATATAGGGAAATTCCACCTAATAGTATATCTAGAGAATTTAACCTTTGTGCTAAGCCTAAAATTGAAAAATCATTAAAATTTGAAGTAGCACCTATTCACCCCCCCCCTCTAGGTGCCCATATGATCCATTTCAATTGGTATCAGAGCCCCGACTCTTTATTCAGGCTTAAGCGCCTAAGAGAAGTATGGGTACCAAGGGAGATGGGGATGAGGCTGTGGATAAGGTCACAATGGATGACCTCAAGACGTTGGAAACAACCTTGTTGAAATCCTTTGAGGCCTAGATGGAGGAGATGAATCAAATGATTGCTCGTCTCACATCATCCATAGCCCCATCTCCATCCTCCTCTGAGACCGCCACACCATCATCCAAGGATAAGGCTAACACCAGATCCAAGGATGATGATGTGGTAGGTGAAAAACATAATGGTTCCACCTCCAAGAAGGGAAGTGGTAAGGAGGAATATAGTGAGGTTCATCATGTATATTCCCCCGATCCACCTATCCCTCACCCTCATATAAACAATAGGGGTGATCCACCCAAGATTACTGCATCCTCTTTTAATCAATGGCAATTCTTAATGAAGTCTCATGTTTGCAGCTCCTCAATTGAACTTTGGAGGATTATTGAAGAGGGTCTTCATATTGGAGATCATTCCAATCCAACAAGAAGAGAAGTTGTGGATAACCAATTGAATGCTACGGCTCTCCACATGATACAACTCGGTGTGGGTCCCAAGGACATGCCCCACATTGAACATCTCAACACAGCTAAAGAAGCTTTGGATGCCCTCACCGATCTCTTCATTGGGAATGAAAGCATGAGAAGGAATATGTATGATTCCCTGAGTAATGAAGATGAAGGGTTCGACATGTTGGATGGTGAAAACCATGAAGACATGTATAGAAGACTCAAGGGAATTGCAACAACATTTACAAAGCATGGAGCCACCCACATTGATGATGCATGGATAAAAAGGAAATATGTGAGTGCCTTAATGCCTTTCGAGCCAACTGATTTGAAGAGCTTGCAAGGTAGACACAACTACCATCAAATGACATCCAATGAAGTCATGCAAGAAATGGCATCATTTAAAGTTGCTGCAAAGAACGCTGAAGATGCCCATGCTCGTGCCATTGGAATGCAAAAGGGTGTAAATGTTACTCTAAAAGCTAATGTTGTTGAGCAAGAGGGGGATGAAAGAGCTTTTGAGGGGGCTTCCATGGACTGCCCCGATGAAGTCAAGCGTGCTCATGGTGAGTACATGGAGTTTTATGCAAGGAACTTTTGGAAGGATCCTTCCAAGGCCAAGTCGGAACTCGAGCGCAAGAATGGGTCAAGTGGAAGAAGAGAAAGTGGCCCAAAACTAAGAACATGCTACAATTGTGGAGATAGGCTGCACTTTGTAGTCGAGTGTCCTAATCAAAATAGAGAAGACAATGGTGGCAGGCTCATTCTTAAAGAAAAATCCAAAGCACCTAAGAAGAAGCCATTTATTAAAAAGAATGGCCCCTACAAGAAGCAACCCAAGATCGTCTTAGTGGCACAAGAAGAATACTCCTCTGCAAGTGAAGATGAAGAGGATGAAGATAGTTCTCGCAAGGTGGCTGCTATAGCCACCACATCGACTCCATTATCTCTCTTCGACTCTCCTAACGAGAACGCCATCAACAACAATGCCACGTGCCTTATGGCAAGAGGGTCCGAGGTATCAAGTTCTAGCTCTTCATTTCCTAAGACTAACATAATTTTGGATATGGATGATCATGATAGTTTTAAAATGAAAGAAGAAGTTATTTCTTTGGACAACTTTTTCACTAACCTGCAAGGTGAGCACAAACTCCACTTTGATGCTCTTATGAGTCAACTTGCTCAAGCCGAAGATCTTCTTGAAGAAAAGGGCAGAATCGAAAGGGAAGATGCCTTGGAGATAGCTCCTTTGAAGAATGCCTTGGAAGAAGAAGAGGAAGCTCGAGTATCTTCGGAAGAGACTTGAATCCATTGAGGAGTCACATGAAGAAGTTGTGACTCAGCTCATCAAAGAACTTGACAATGCTCTTGCCAAGATAAAGAAACTAAAGAAAGAAAAGATTGAATTTGGGGCTGCTCATGCTAGACTCTCGGAGAAGGTTTATAAACTTGAAAGTGCTCACAAGGCATTGAAGAGTGATCACTCTACTCTAAATGAGTCTCATGATCATCTCCAAACTCAATTGAAGTTGTATGATGTGCCAAGTACCTCCACATCATCTTATGGAAAAGAAGATCTTGCAAGAGGTTCTCAACACAAAGGTAAAGAGGTTCTTGATGAGATACTGAGCAAGGAAAGGACAAACAATAGAAAAGAAGGTCTTGGTTACATTCCCAAGACAAAGAACAAGACAAACAACAAGAAGAAGAAGAGCAAGACTGCTCAACCAAAGACTAGCAACATCACCAATCACAAGTCTAATTATGATGGTTTTGTAGGGGCTAACAATCCTAACTTTGAATTATATTGCGATTATTATGGTGATGTTTATGCTAGTTATGTAGGCTCTTATGATTGTTACATTCCTTGGTCTATTTGGGTCCCCAAGACCCTTGTCACTAACATGAGAGGACCCATTGAAAATGGGTACCTAAAACCAAGAAGTAACTTTCTTGCAGGGCTATGCTTCCGGTGGGTCTAAATGGGTACTCGGTAGCGGGTGCACGAGTCATATGACCGGAAGCAAGGAGATCATCACGGAGATGCGGCCAAATCATGATCATATAACCGTCTCCTATGGTGACAAGTCAAAATCTGAGGTATTGGGTCTCGGCAAAGTTGTGGTGGCTCACGATATCTCTCTTGTGGACGTCATGCTTGTTGAGACCCTCGGGTACAACTTACTTTCAGTTCGCGCCCTTGGTAAGATGGGCTTTGCAGTTTATATTGATGCTGATTTGGTGGTACTCTTGTGGAGCAAGTCTCTAAAAGTCGCTTTCGTGGGATATGCCGAAAATGACCTATACGTGGTGGACTTTTCGGGGAAAACCACTACAGGCCCGATGTGTCTTTTTGGAAAGGCTGACGCGGGTTGGCTATGGCATCACCGACTAGCCCACGTCAATATGAGAGATTTGTAAAGTCTCCACAAGGGTGGCCACATCCTTGGACTAAAAGAAAATGTCTCCTTTGCTAAAGATCGTGTTTGCAGGGCTTGTGTTGAAGGGAAAATGCATGACTCTCTTCATCATAGGAAGACTATTATCTCGTCAAAAAGGATCTTAGAGCTCCTACATGTGGACCTCTTCGGACCTCCATCTCATGCAAGCCTCGGTGGGAAGAAGTACTGTCTTGTGATCGTTGATGATTACTCAAGATACACTTGGGTTTATTTCTTCAAGTTGAAGAGTGAAACTCAACAAACGGTCATCGACTTTGCCAACGAGGTTCAACGTTAACACAACGTCCCTATTCTGGCTATAAGAAGTGATAACGGCTTTGATTTCAAGAACTACACCTTGAATGAGTTTCTAAGTGAAGAGGAGATTAGACATTAATATTCCGCTGCGTACACCCCTCAACAAAATGGTGTAGCTGAGAGGAAGAATTGGACTCTAATGGACATGGCAAGGTCAATGCTAGCCCAATTCAAGTCTCCATATAACTTCTGGGCTGAAGCAATCTCTACCGCTTGTCATTCATCCAACTGGTTATACCTCCGTAAGATCTTGGACAAGACTCCGTATGAAATACTTACCGGTAACAAGCCAAACATCTCATACTTTCGGGTATTCGGGTGTAAGTGTTTCTTTCTCATCAAGGGAGTTCGTTTATCTAAGTTTGAATCTAAGGCTCTAGAAGGTATTTTTGTTGGTTATGGTGCCGAATCCCACACTTATAGAGTCTACAATAAGCTCTCCGGAACTATTGTAGAATCTTGTAGTGTGGTGTTCAAGGAAAATGATGGTTCCCGTGCAGAGCAAGTTGGTGTTTGTGATGCAGATGTTGAAATACCCCAAGATGCCATAAGAAGAATGGGTGTGGGATTCTTCCGCCCCATTGAGTAACCCCTTGTGGCGGATCGGGAAGGACAATGCTCTACTCATGTAGAGCCCTCATCTACACATACTCAACATGTTCCAACCACGGGAGCAACTTCTACACCATCTCCATCAACTGCTGAAGGTCAAGATGTTCCAGAAAGCTCCAGGTTGGATTATCCGGTTGACACCAGATTATCCGGCCACCCCGCTCCTGACGACCAAATTGCTCCTGGTGCTGAAGAAATCGCTACAAGCTCCAGGCCGGATTTTCCGGGTGACCCCAGATTATCCGGCCCCTCACTAGTTCAAGCAAGTCCCAGGCAGCCTGATGAAGCTGCTACAAATTCTCCCAGGCCGGATTATCCGGCCTCTCCATCGGTCGGATTATCTGGCCCTGACTCACCTGCTATTTAGTAGTCTCCTGTTACGGCTGCTAACTCACCTCAGGGGCACACTTCATCACAGCCTACTACTGTTATCCTAGAGTTTAATCAAGGTCGAGCAAATGATTCCAATGAAGATTCAAGTGATGAAACTATTCCACCAAGAGACAACAAGCTTATTGAACTTCGTCGCAAGGCTCGTGCTGATCGGAACCTTGAGTTAAGGGGTCACACCCTCGACAAGGTTGTAGGTGACCTTCTACGAAGGGTTTCTACAAGAAGGGAATTGGCAAGTTTTGGTGAGCATCAATATCACATCTCAATGGTGGAACCCAAGAAAGTTTTTGAAGCTCTTGAAGATCCGGACTGGGTTGTTGCTATGCATGAAGAATTGAATAATTTCGAGCGCAACGAGGTCTGGAAACTCGTGGAGAAACCCAAAGATTGTCGCAATGTTATCGGCACTAAATGGATATTTAAAAACAAGCAAGATGAGAATGGCATTGTTGTGAGGAACAAGGCAAGACTTGTGGCACAAGGCTACTCTCAAGTTGAGGGCATTGACTTCGGCGAGACCTATGCTCCAGTGGCTCGACTTGAGTCCATCCGTATCCTTCTTGCTTATGCTGCCCATAACAATTTTAAATTGCAGCAAATGGACGTCAAGAGTGCTTTCCTTAATGGTCCTCTACATGAGTTGGTATATGTAAAGCAACCCCCGGGATTTGAGGATCCTAACTTCCCGAACCATGTCTACAAACTCGATAAGGCACTCTATGGCCTTAAACAAGCCCCACGTGCGTGGTATGACCACCTTAAAGAGCTTTTGCTAGACCGTGGCTTTGAAGTTGGGCAAATCGATCCCACTCTTTTTACTAAGAAGGTTAAGGGGGAGCTCTTCATATGCCAATTATATGTAGACGATATCATCTTTGGTTCCACTAATAAAGCTTTTAATGATGAATTTTCAAAGCTTATGACTGACAGGTTTGAGATGTCTATGATTGGGGAATTACGGTTCTTTCTTGGATTCGAGATCAATCAACTTAGAGAAGGAACCTTCATCAATCAAGCAAAATACATCCAATACATGCTCAAGAGATTCAAGATGACGGATCTTAATGGTGTCGCCACTCCGATGCAAACAAAATGTCATCTTGAACTTAACCCACATGGTAAAGATGTGGACCAAAAGGTATACCGGTCCATCCTCGGCTCTCTTCTTTACCTCTGCACATCTAGACCCGATATTGTGTTGAGTGTGGGGGTGTGTGCAAGGTGTTAAGCAGCTCCTAAAGAAAGCCACTTAGTGGCGGTCAAGAGGATCTTTCGATATTTGGTTCATTCCCCTAACTTTGGTCTATGGTATCCCAAGGGCTCCAATTTCTCTCTATGTGGTTATACTGATTCAGATTGGGCTGGTGATAAGGATGATCAGAAATCCACTTCTGGAGCTTGTCAATTCTTGGGAAGATCTCTAGTGTGTTGGTCATCTAAAAAGCAGAATTGTATATCTCTCTCCACCACTGAAGCTGAATATGTTGCTGCTGCTAGTGCTTGCACTCAGTTATTGTGGATGAGGCAAACTTTAAAGGAATACGGTGTCAATTGTGACAAAGTGATAATGAAAGTGCAATCAAAATTGCATACAATCCGGTACAACACACAAGGACAAAGCATATTGAGATTCGGAATCATTTTATTCGAGACCATGTTGCTCGAGGCGATATTGATCTATCTTTTGTGAGCACGAAGAACCAACTTGCTGATATTTTTACGAAGCCACTTGATGAAGCAAGATTCTGCTACTTGAGGAATGAGCTAAATATCATTGATTCCAGGAGTTTGTCTTGATTACCCATGCACTCACTCGTACATCTCAGTCTTATTTGGTCTAGATGTGGGCATGTATATAGGGGGAGTGTGGTCCTAATTAATTGGACTAACCCTCCCCCCATAATGCCAAAAGCAAGATAAATCATTTCTCTTAATATCATTTTATGATATGTGAGCTTATTGATGAGTATTGGTCGTGAACCCAAGATATATCTTCGCGGTGTCACACCATACACTCCAACAAGGTGGCTTCAGCCACCGCCCTCTCCCTTGACGAGAATTGGATTTTTATGGATCTTTTTGGTTGTTTTTGCTCATCTCATGTTCTTATGGGAATCACACTCAATTTTGGTTCTTATTTGATTTGGTTCTTGCAGTTTTGAGTGTCTAGTACCATCTTAGTTTGGCTCTTTTAATCCTAAGCCTTTCCCTACCCCTAAGCCATCTATTCTTGCACACAAGTCCCTTGTACACCTTGTGGGGGTGTTGTTTAGGGACGCGCGGGCCTGAATCTGTGTACAACAGAAATTCAGATTTGAGGCCGGATAATCCGGCCCAAGTGTAGGCCGGATAATCCAGCCCTAGCAGATTTCATCTTAAAGGGCAGGGATCGGGGGGAAGGGCTCGTAACGAGCAGCACTTCTCCCCAACCCTCTCCTCCTCCTCAGCCGCTGCCTGCCGTCCCTCACCCTCCCTGGAGCCTCTCTGGCCACCGGATTTTTCGGGCCTCCCCGGATCTTCTTCTTCGCGCCTCCGGGTACCTTCTCCTCCGCATTCTTCCTCCAATGAGTGAGGGTAACTCCCTCTCTCCCCATCTTTGGCTAGATGTGTTATTTGTTGGGTGGAATGTTGTCTAGAAGGATGTTTTTTTTCATAGAAATCGTAGTCTTGAAGTTTCTAGGCCCGATCTACTATTTTGCATTCAATCTAGGTGAAGTCGAAAATTTCTGCCAGACCGGATTATCTGCCCCTAGCCAGGCCAGATAATCCGGCCTGACAGATTCAACTCTGGTTCAATTTCACCATATTGTGTGCATTGAGTAGATTTGTCTTATGAACTTTTTGACTACTTTTTCCATGCTCTCTCCTGGACTTGTGTGTATACTTATCCCCATGCTATCACCCTTGTTCTCCTCACAGGTGGTTCTAGTGTTCCCAAGACCTACAAACGCCGCCCTCGCGGTAAATACTTTCGGGACGACGGACAAGGTAACTTAGTGGACGAGGTTGAGTTGAGGAGAAGAAAGAACGAAGAGAAGCGCATGGCTAAACAAGCTAAGAGGACTAGAAAGGGGGTGTCCAAAAGGAAGGACAAGGATCCCAAGATCAACTACAAGGCTTTGGATGCAGTCACCTATTCCTCCATCCGTCACCGTGATTTGTTTGCAGAGTTGCCTCGTGATGATGAGCTGGGGGATGCTCGATTTTGGTGTGCTGAACAGAAAGGTATTTTTGAAGATGTGTATGCCAGGCTGAACATTAGGCCTATGCACCCGCTGGTTCTTGCTGAGGCTTTGGAGAATCCCCACCTTGTGGATGGCATGTATGTGGCTGAGCGGATGGGGCTGCACCATCTCATGTCTCTCCAGTGCTCATATGACTATGAGGTGGTGAAGCAGTTCTTTTCCACTTTGGTTATTTGTGGCGATGAGCATCGCACTATGAAGTGGATGACTCATGACAGGCCTATGACTGCTGATTTCTGTGTGTTTGCTGAGGTTCTTGGATACAATTTCCGCAGCAGGGATAGGGAAAGTGGACACCGTATCATCACTCAGTTGAAGCCCAACAAAGATGCAGCTCTCTCTCCTTGCACTATGGACAATGGCATTGTGGGCACTCTTGCTGGTCTGGCTCCTATCTATGCTGCTTTGGTTGGTCTCTTTCGTGATTCCATCACTCCAAGTGGAGGCAACAATGATAACATCCGTGGTCACCTTGTTCAGCTCCTTTCTTTCTCTCATGAGGTTGCCTCGTGCGAGGATGAGTCCATGCAGTACAAGCTAGATGTGATGGACTTCATCTACCATGAATTGATTGATGCTATGTTCAACCGGCTGTCCATTCCTTATGCCCCCTACATTATGATGCTCATCAGGCACCTGCTTCCTTCTGAAGATTTCAACATTGATGTTGTGCATAAGGCCAAGAAGATCTACACCAAGGTTCGGAAGACCTCTCATCCCTCCTCTGCTCCTGAGGGTCTCATGAGGGATGCTCGCATGACTCCAGTGCCTCCCGTTGCTCGTGAGATCAAGCAGCTGAACTGGTTCCAGCGGCAAATCCTTTGCATGGGCATGGACACACGTAAGGGTTAGTACGAGTCATACAAGCAGCGCCATGAGTTGGCTCACTCTCAGCAGCTCATCCTTCACCATGTGTCCGGTGCTTCTGGTGACCCCCTAGCTCCTACCCCTCCCACACCATATGCTCGGTGGAACTCTTCTTCCGGGCTGAACTATGGAGAGCTGGAGCGTCACTTGTTCCCCTCTGCGGCCACTGCTAATGATGAGGATGATGACACCGAGGAGCTTGAAGATGAGGACGAGGATGGGAACGAGGACGAGGACGAGGACAAGGACGAGGATGAGGACTACGAGTGATCCCTTGGGGCACTAGCATCGCTCTTCTTCCTTTTTGTTGTCTCGATGCCAAAGGGGGCGAAGTAGTTCTATTAGGGTCTTCGAGGATTTGCATGGGTCGGGCATAAGCACTTGCATTTTTCTATTCGTCGTTTTCTCACTTATGCCCATTAAGCGTTGAACTTTAAATTTGTGATTTGTGGTTTGTTTGAGACTCTATGTCAGTGGTTGTCTGGATTTATCTCATGGATTATGCTTATGGATTCATCTATTCATATCCTATTATGCTGGGAATCTTTATCAAGGAAGGCGCTTATATTCGTTATCACGTTGATAATTGTGGCTATTTCAAGGATGCCTCTCTTCTATCTCGGTGGTATGTTTATGTTGTTCATATGTCTATGGAATAGATTCACCTATTTGTGTGCATTTGTATTCAAATGCAAAATTCTAATATGCACACATTGAAGGGGAGTCTCTTCCATGTTTATTGCTGGTAGTCTTGTGATCTTTTCCTGCAAATCCTAGTATTGTCATCTAACACCAAAAAGGGGAGATTGAAAGAACATTTCATGTTTTCCTGTGTTTTGTATGTTAGATAACAATACTGTGGAGATTTCTCATGTGCGCTAAGTGTGCAGGAGGTTTGGGGGGCCGGATTATCCGCCCCACCAAGGGCCGGATACTCCGGCCTACCTCATTGTTCAAAGGCTGCCATGGCGCGTCACCTAGAGAGGGGGTGGATTATCGCTCGAAAAATCCGAACTAGGGCGGTTTTTCTTCCCCATGCCGGATAATACGGCTATCGCATGGGCCGGATAATCCGGCCCCTAGAATTTGAGCAAAGCATGCCAAGGCGCATCGCTCGGAGTCCGGTCAGATTTTCTCCTGGAAAATCCGAACTGGGGCGGTTTTTCCTCCCCAGGCCGGATAATCCGGCCATCACATGGGACCGGATAATCTGGCCCCCAGAAGATGATCAAGGGCAAGCTCTACGCGACACTCACAGAGGGGGCGGACTATCTGCTGGATATTCCGAGTCTAGGGCGGAGTTTTCCCCAGGCCGGATAATCCGGCCCTCACTTGGGCTGGATAATCTGGCCCCCAAAGTCTCCAATGGCTTGGTTTTGGAAGGGGGTATAAATATCCCTTCTTCCCCAATGTTCAGAACGCTTGATTCATTTGAAATTATTCAGACACTATGCAAGAGCTCCCATTCTAGATCTCCCAGTTGAAGCACCCAAAGGCTTCGATCTTTGGGGGAATTGAAGGAGGAGAGAATCGTCATCGTCTTCACGAATCAAGCGCATTAACTGCTCTCCATTCATTTGGAGAAATCCCTGCTCTAGTATTCTTGTCAATATCTAGATCGTGTTCTTTGTTATTGATAACTTGTTCTTATGGCAGCTTGTTGTCATTACGGGAGCCTCCAAGTTGTTTGTAGAGTTGTGCCCCGCTAGTTGTGTAAAGGCACCGGTACCCGCCTCGAAGGGTCCCTATAGTGGAAAGGTGGATCAGGCCTTTGGTGGCGGGATCCATCGGAGAACAAGGTGAGGCCTATTGTGGCGTGGTGGTCTTACTACCGCCCACCCCTCCAACGCAGACGTACTTCCCTTAACAAGGAAGGAACTGCGGTCAAACAAATCCTATGTCTCCGCGTGCTTCACTACGGTTTACCCATTCCTCTTCCACTCACTCTTTACTCACTAGTAGATAGGTTTGCATATATGGAAATTCCACCTAATAGTATATCTAGGGAATTTAACCTTTGAGCTAAGCCTAAAATTGAAAAGGCATTAAAATTTGAAGTAGAACCTATTCACCCCCCTCTAGGTGCCCATACGATCCATTTCAGTATGATGTAGAGATATGGCCTTGACCTTGTGGTCGTTCGCCTTGAAATCCAAGAAGTTTTCATACTCGTTAACAACGATGCTTAAATTCGTTGAAATTTCACCACTTACTTTTAGGTTAGCATTTCACACGGTCGGTGGGAGTACATTCTACATCAAGGACCTAAAAAAGGGAAAATTACATCGAGGTCTATACATTTAGCAAAAATGACCCTCAAATTGAGCAAAGAAAATAGTCAGGTTCGGCTCCTTCTCGGGAGAGCAGCTGATCGAGCCATACTCTTCATACTAATTTCTCTTTGATTGTTTTCACAATATGGACAAATCTGTCGCCATGCAAATTCTTGGATACTCAATCATCAGAATAAAGTATGATCTAGAGATATAGCCTGGACCTTTTTGTCGTTCGGCTTGAAATCCAAGAATGTTCATACTCGTTGACAACTATAAACTAAAATTTGTTTAAATTTCACCACTTACTTTTAGGTTACAATTTTTTACACAGTCGGTGTGAGTATATTTTACAACAAGGACCTAAAAAGGGGGAAAATTACATCAAGGTCCATACATTTAGCATAGAGGACCCTAACATTAAGCAAGCAAAACAGTCGGGTTCGGCTCCTTCTTCCGAGAGTAGTTGATCGAGCCACACTCTTCATACTACTTCATCTTAGATTGTTTTCAAAATATGGCCAAATTTGTTGGCATGCAAATTCTTGGATATGGGATCATCAGTATAATGTATAATGTATATATGGCCTTGACCTTGGTCATTCATCTTGAAATAGAAGAATGGTTAATACTCGTTGACAACTAAGCTTAAATTCGTTCAAATTTGACCACTTACTTTTAGGTTAGAACTTTACACGGTCGATTAGAGTACATTTTATATCAGGGACCTCAAAAAAGAAAAAATACATTGAGGTCCATACATTTAGCATAAAGGACCCTAAAAGGAAAAAAATCTGGTTCTACTCCTTCTCGAGAGATCAGTTCATATGAGCCAAACTCTTGACACTACTTCCTCTTCGATTGTTTTCAAAACATGGCCAGATCTTTTACCATGCAAATTCTCTGACATGGGATCATCAGCATATAAAGTATGACGTTGATATGGCCTTGACCTTGGTCGTTCGTCTTGAAATCCAAGAATGTCATACTAGTTGACAAGTAAGCTTAAAATCGTCTAAATTTCACCACTTACACTTTTATAACTAAAAAGGGGGTAAATTACATCAAGGTCCATACATTTAGCACAAATGACCCTAAAATTAAGCTAGGAAAATAGTCGGGTTCGGCTCCTTCTCGAGAGAGTAGCTGATCGAGCCACACTCTTCATACTACTTCATCTTCGATTATGTTCAAAATATGGACAAATTTGTCGGCATGCAAATTATTGGATATGGGATCATCAGCATAAAGTATGATGTAGATATGGCCTTGACCTTGGTGGTTCGTCTTGGAATACAAGAATGCTTCATACTCGTTGACAACTAAGCTTAAATTTGTTTAAATTTCACCACATACTTTTAGGTTAAAACTTTACACGGTCGGTCGGAGTACATTTTACATCAGGGACCTCAAAAAAGCAAAATTTACATCAAGGCCCATATACATTTAGCATAAAGGTCCCTAAAAGAAAAATATCTAGTTCATCTCCTTCTCGAGAGATCAGCTGATCTAAGCCAAACTCTACATACTACTTCCTCTTCAATTGTTTTCAAAACATGGCCAAATCTGTTGAGCAAATTCTGTAACATGGGATCATCAGCATAAAGTATGATGTTGATATGGCCTTTACCTTGGTCGTTCGGCTTGAAATCCAACAATGCTCATACTCGTTGACAAGTAAGCTTAAAATCGTCTAAATTTCACCACCTAGACTTTCAGACCTAACAAAATGGGGGAAATTACATCGAGGTCCATACATTTAGCACAAAGGACCCTAAAATTTAGAAAGGAAAATAGTCGGGTTCGGCTCCTTCTCTAGAGAAGAGATGATCGAGCCATACTCTTCATACTACTTCATCTTTGATTGTTTTCAAAATATGGCCAAATTTGTCGGGATGCAAATTCTTGGATATGGGATCATCAGCATAAAGTATGATGTAGATATGGCCTTGATGTTGGTCGTTCGTCTTGAAGTACAAAAATGGTTCATACTTGTTGACAACTAAGCTTAAATTTGTTTAAATTTCACCACTTACTTTTAGGTTAGAACTTTACACGGTCGATCGGAGTACATTTTACATCGGGGACCTCAAAAAAGTATATGATGTAGAGATATGGCCTTGACCTTGTGGTCATTCGGATTGAAATCCAATACTGTTCATACTCGTTGACAATTAAGCTTAAATTCGTTTAAATTTCACCACTTACTTTTAGGTTAACATTTTACACGGTCGGTGGGAGTACATTTTAGATCAAGGACCTAAAAAAGGAAAATTATTACATCAAGGTCCATACATTTAGCACAAAGGACCCTAAAAGGAAAACTTTATGGTTTGGCTCCTTCTTGAGAGATCAACTGATCTGACCCAAACTCTCCATACTACTTCTTCTTTGATTGTTTCGAAATATGGCCAAATATGTTGCCATGCAAATTCTCTAATATGGGGTCATCAACATAAAGTATGATGTTGATATGGCCTTGACCTTGGTCGTTCGGCTTTGCGGTGACCCAGCATACCACTGCATGTGTAGTACACTATAGTCGTTGACATGACATCTACAGAACACCGTTCCGTAAATATCACATCCCTTAGAGTGGTACAACAGAAACATTGCGGGTCCATATTACAAACATACACACTTCATTATTATTACAAACCAGAAGTTCCAACTTCAAGTGTTACAAAATTACAATCCAAACTTAATTAGTTTCAGCGGAAGATATAAAATCTAAACTCATACTCCAAATTGAGCTCAACACTTATTCTATAAAGGTTATGCTGCTCAACTCAATTGTTTTACTAATAACTACGGCAACTACTCGGACTCGTTGCTCTACAATCCATAGCGTATCTCGTAGTCCACCCCTTCAACTCCTCAGGACAGGTCTGGCTCTTCATAGTAGACATCCTCTTGTCCTTCAGCTGCATACATTGAAGGGTCTTTTGAATTCTCAGAGTCTAAGCAGGGGTTCAAAGGAAAGAGTGATTAACAACGTTTCCCAGCAAGTTCATTATATGCAAGGTGTGAAGTTTGATGCTCTATCTACCACCTCGGACTATAAGTCCTTGGAGATATGCAGTTTTCCTAAACATTTCTTCAAAGATTGATTTTATCATCAAAACTATGCCCATCAGCCTTCACAGGTTGACCATAACTTCATGGAGTTCCTTTCCTGCCACGTTCGTAGCTCCTTCCCGGAACAGGGAGTAACAATTTACAGTTCTTACACTCTATAGAAGTGCGTTGCTTTACCCATGAGATATCAACTCCTTGTTGCACAACCGGGCGTACTTTCCCGTCCACAATTCCGTGATGTGAGGCCTAGTAGGTGATCCAAGCCAATCACTGCCCTCTCCACGATCCCATATGTCTGTACGATCATCTAGGCCGAGCTCCATCTCCATTAAGCCCCCAATTTAGGGCAATCTATAACCCTGATGAGTTCCCGAAGACTCTATGAGCTGGTGATGCCCCTGGCAAGCTCCATAAAGGTCTGACTATACCTCCAGCAGCCACTCATAGATAATCTAGACACCAAAATCGTGGGGCCTAAGGGTGCCCACCCATATGCTGGATCCACACAAGGAATCCTAGCATCACAATAAGGTCATCTTGCCTCCATATGAAAGGAAGAAGATACAGCTGACTTCTCCATCCCATTCCAAATCTCATGGTTAACGCGTAATATACTACGCTAGAATCACTGATGTCATGAGTTGTTAATCCTAAGGTGTCTTGTGCAGTTGGAAACCTAAGTTCCACTGCCAATCCTTATCATCACTTAGGATGATAACCAATTTTTATTAGAGAAGATAATATTTTCTTTTTCCAGATCATAGATGATAACACACAATTTGCAATATCTTTGATAAAGACTCTTCAAAGGACATGAGCAAGTTATGAACTTGCCTTGTGACTGCAAGGTAGTGAAGTCGGATGCTTCCACTTGACCTTGAGCTCCGGTTTATACAAAAAACCATTATTGCCCGGTAAGGACAATATTTAAAGAAACAATATGTAATGCATAGTAATGTCATGCAACGATTTATTATCTACTTCTTTGCATGTTTTACCCTCTTAGTAAAATTTTACTATTTTCTTTAATTAATAAAATAAAAGTATTATGCTAAGATTTAAAAACATGAACTTACTTAATTTTTTACTCTTTTAAATATTTACTAAAATTCCTTTAAGGAAATAAGACTTAATTTGTATCACACTGAATTTACTTTTTAAAATTACAAACTAATATTTTTTATAATAATATATTCATTTAGGATCTTAAAAATGATTTTTTTTCAATTTTAAGTGTTTCATATATTTTTATAAAATTCAAAAGTAATTGGCACCATATTAATAATAGACCTCAATTTTATTTGCCAAAAATTCTATTGATTATTTTAACTCAATAGAGAATATTTTTGTGAGTTCATAGATATATTATTTATATTTTTAAGATTTTTATTTATTTTTCTAGAGTTGTTTTTGTTTCAAGGGCATATTTGTAATTATTTCTTATTAAACAACCCTTTTAACATACGCTCCTGGCCCACTGGGCTGGCCCGGCCCAACCTAACCCGGCCCATACGGCCTGGTTAAGCTCACAGGGTAGTGCTAGGTCGCCCAAGACTTCCACGCACACTCTCTCTTCTCCCTTTCACTCTCTCGCTCATGTCACCTCCTCGCCATTGCCACGCTTTGCACGATTCCAGCCTGGTCTGACCTCTGTTGCCGCCGCCACGGTGCAAGATGGCTAAGGTCAATGACGCCGCTCAGTTCTGTCCGAATAGATCTGCCTATGGTGTCCTCTCCTAGCCGCGCTGACCCCTGCCCGAAACTAGGGTTAGGGTTTGGTCGCCCTGGAGCTTGGGCGATGGTGCGCCGGGGTTTCTCACGGTGTGCTTCCCTTCATCTCCGGCAGTTCTGACATGCGGCCGGCGTGGGTTCTGCGCCTTGGGTGCTCCTGCGTCCGCTTTACACCGCCATCAGCCATTCCTCTGCTTCCTCTTCAATTATTTTTGCGAGGACCTCAAGTAAGTTTGGTTCTTCCCCCTTTGTGCTACTCTCTTGTGCTCTAGCTATTCTTCCCTAGCATGATTTTAGATTAGCCCCCTGTCTAGGGTTCATCGCTATGCAGTGATGTTGGGTTAGTTGCTCTGGTTCATCATACCAGTGATATCCTTCTAGTGTTTATTGTGCTAGTGGTATCTGTTGCACACTATTGGTTCTAACCAATTATCCTCCCTTCTATCAGTTGGTACTCTACTGAATATTTGTTACCATCTTGTTCTCTATCAGAGAACCCCCTGTGAATGTATACTGAACTCTATGTGATCACCCTTGTTGCCTCTGTGATGGTTTCATTTTATTGAATTGAAACTCACTGTTATGCTAGAGTTGGAATGCTCTCTGTTAATAGTTCTTCTATGAAAAAATGATTTCTAATTAAAGTATTGGGAAGATGATTAACTGTTAGTTGACCTGGATTATGTAATCTTTGGGTAAGCTTTGCTTGGGTTGGAACAAATCCTGGTGACACCTCTCAGGAATGGTACACAGGGTTTGCTCTAGTATAGGATTTGGTTTACAATTTCTCCAAAATGACTTGATGTTTAATTGTTCTGAAACTCCTTACTGTACATGTTGGCTTATGATATTCACCATTTGATTTATGTCGGTGATGCTGGTCTGAGGCATAGGAACTAGTTCCCTATCTGGCTGTCCCTTATAGTTATGTTCTGGTATTAATACCAGTTACTGATTCTGGAATCCTTTGGATGAAATAATGGTGGTGCTTTTGTGAATCCATAAGATCTATGGATTCTGTGGTGCTACTCTGTTAAGAGATGTGCCCAGAGTTCAATACCTTGGTTGTGTTTATATTGGAAGATGAAATATAATTTTTATATCCAGGATCAGTGATGTTGGTCTAAGATCCTGATGTTATTTGCACAAATATACCGCTTGGCTTTATCTCTAATACCTCTATGATGGATACACCCCACTTGGGTGATTTATGAGAGGTTTAGTATAAAACAACACATGATTTTCTACCTGGATAAGATAGTTGGATCATGTGAAGGTTTTATAGTACTTACCACAAAAGTGGAGTGGTTGGTGTTGTTGTTAGTTGATCTGGTGGCTTGATCTTGCTAGACTGCTCTGCTGGTTGGATCTTGGCCTACACCTCCTGGTTCTGCGCCTGCTCCTCCTCTTCTCCTGTGATCTAGATGTTGCCCTTGCTATCCTTCTGCACCACCCCCTCCTTATGTCACCATGTTGAGGTGAAGTAGTGGTTAATTTGGTATAGTGGCTGGTGATTTTGTGGATGCTTTGGTGAGCTTGATGAAGTCTAAGCGTGTGCTAGAGAAGGAGAGCGATGCTGGCTATGGATGAGCTTTGGTTGTGTGCTCTGCTGGAGTGCTAGTAGTGCTGCTACTATATCGACAGCACACTACATGCATTCTATGACTAAACTGTGTGTCGGTGTGTACTGATCATGTGGATCAGCTCAAGTAATCTGGCTTTTACTTTTACCTGTTTACTTGTTAGTGGCCTGGTGAAACTTACCTCTCTCCACTTGGCTTCTAATGTGGCATCTGGGCTATTTACTTAAAAGAACAGATACTACACCTTTGGTGAAACTTGCTCCTTTATTATTTACTCAATGATGTAATATGAACAGTGCACTTCACTGTTCACCACTGAGAGTAAACATAACTAACTAGTAACCCTTTCTTTCATTTAGTTGTTTTCTTATTTGCAGGAACAAGATTTGGATATACAAGATCTAGTATAGGAGTATATATGTAGTATAGGTTTCAACTGTAATCTTCTTTTTATTACTTTTTGTAAAGAATCTTGTAAAGATGTGATTATAAGTTAAGAAAGTTTGTTTCTATCTTCAGTAATATTCAGTGTTTTTGGTGTATTTATCACTCTTTGTGTTATTATTATTTAATCAAGAAATAAGATTCCATTTCTTATTTAATTTTCCTTGTCTTAAATCCTTATTGTTATCTATTATATCTATAATTTAACCAAATAATATTAATAAGGAATTTTGAAAATAATATCAATAATACAAACTTCTAATTTTCAAATTCTTTCAAATTGATTTAAATTTTGAATTTGAATTCAAAGTAACTTCCCCAAAATCTTAATAATGACTAAAGTTCATGTCAAAATTCATAGCAATCACTGACAAGAGCTATTCCTACCTCCAGTTAGCGAAAGAAACTCTGATCCCTTTAGCGTTTTGTTTGGCCAAAAATTTACCCTGATTTTACAGATGCATGCATGCACAAACTTGGGTTCCTAATTCTACCCTTCGTCGAATCCTAATGCTGGGGTGTTACAGGCTTGAAATCCAAGAATGTTCATACTCATTGACAAGTAAGCTTAAATTCATTTAAATTTCACCACTTACACTTTTTGGTTAGAATTTTAAACGGATGGTAGGAGTACATTTTACATCAAGGACCTAAAAAAGGGAAAATTACATCGAGGTCCATATGTTTAGCACAAAGGACCCTAAAACCAAGCAAGGAAAATAGTCGGGTATGGCTCCTTCTCGAGAGAGAAGCTCATCGAGCCATATTCTTCATACTACTTCCTCTTTCCCAAATTAGGACGCATATTAGATTTGGTCAAGGTTAATATTTATGAAGTTTGACCATCTATATGTAAAAACATACTGACTTTTCTAATGACAAATGCAGATAATATGAACATATAGTTCATGATGATTCTAATAACATTGAGTTGATGTCGTATCCTTAGTCAAAGTTTATTAAATTTGACTTTGACCAGAGGTAATACGGGTCCTAATTTAGGAAGGAGGGAGTACTACTTGCTTCACAAAAAAAAGAGGAGAGCTCCTCACTTTTGAACCAGCTTGCTGTGGATGTTCTTGGTGCTACCTCTTCCGAGGGTATGGAGGTGGAGTAGTGCGGAGTAGGAAGGCTGGCCAGATCATAATGGTGGGCATCCAATGTGATGGGATGTTTTTGTTTTTTGCCTATCCAGATCAACCAATCCCTTGTCCAGCACTCAAGTAGTACTCGTACTTGTACTAGTAGTACTGCGAACGGTGATCTATTGAATATGCTTCCCCCCGGATGTTTGTGAAGAAAGTCAAAATTTCGAAACCGAGAAAGTTTGAATTGCTACTCTATTGTACTCCCTCAAATTACTTGACTAAAATTTGTCTAGATTCGTATGTATCTAGACATGTTCTAGTGCTAGATGCATTTGAGTCTGATAAATAGAGGTACATTAATTTGGGTCGGTGGGAGTAGTAGTAGTAATACTTTTTGCCGCCAAGGACCAAAATGGTTCCCACCGACGCAGCTGACAAACACGCCAGACACAGACACGGAGCCGCCGAGACAAGTTAGGTCATCGGTCGACACGCGTGCGTAGCGTCACATTGTGGACGAGGGAGAGATCAATCGGCCAGGGTGTGGGGTGGTGATGAGGGAGTAAAGGAGAGAGAAAACACATTTTGTTTTGCGTGCATATATATTGTGGTCCTGACCATAAAGTATGGCCAAATTTGTCGGCATGCAAATTCTTGGATATGGGATCATAACCATAAAGTACATTCTACATAAAGAACCTAAAAAAGGGGAAAATTACATCGAGGTCCATACATTTAGCCCAAAGGACCCTAAAATTAAGCAAGGAAAACAGTCGGGTTCGGCTCCTTCTTGAGAGAGTAGCTGATCGAGCCATACTCTTCATACTACTTCATCTTTGATTGTTTTCAAAATATGGCCAAATTTGTCGACATGAAAATTCTTGGATATGGGATCATGACCTTGGTCGTTCATCTAGAAATGCCAGAATGGTTCATACCCATTGACAACTAAGCTTAAATTCGTTTAAATTTCACCACTTACTTTTAGGTTATATTTTTACGCGGTTGGTCAGAGTACATTTTACATGAGGGACCTGAAAAAAGAAAAAATTACATCGAGGTCCATAAGTTTATCCTAAAGCTCGCTAAAAGGAAAATTTTCTGGTTCGGATCCTTCTTGAGAGATCAGCTAATCTGAGCCAAACTCTACATACTACTTCCTCTTCGATTGTTTTCAAAATATGGCCAAATTTGTCGCCATGCAAATTCTCTCATATGGCATCACATAAACATAAATTATGATGTTGATATGGCCTTCACCTTGGTCGTTCGGCTTGAAATCCAATAATGGACATACTCGTTGAAAAGTTAGCTAAAATCGTCGAAATTTCACCACTTACACTTTTAGGTTACAATTTTACAAGGGCGTGGAAGTACATTGTACATCGGGGACGTAAAAAATGGAAAATTACATTAAGGTCCATACATTTAGCACAAAGGACCCTAAAATTAAGCAAGGAAAACAATCGGGTTCGGCTCCTTCTCGAGAGAGTAGCTGATCGAGCCATACTCTTCATACTACTTCATCTTCGATTGTTTTCAAAATATGGCCAAATTTGTCACCACGCAAATTCTCTCATATGGGATCATCAATATAAAGTATGATGTTGTTATGGCCTTGACCTTTGTCGTTTGGCTTGAAATCCAATAATGGTCATACTCATTGACAAGTAAGCTAAAATCGTCAAAATTTTACCACTTATACTTTTAGGTTAGAATTTTACATTGGCGTGGAAGTACATTGTACGTCAAGGACCTACATCGAGGTCCATACATTTAGCACAAAGGACCCTAAAACTAAGCAAGGAAAACAATCGGGTTCAGCTCCTCGAGAGAGTAGCTGATCGAGCTATACTCTTCATACTACTTCATCTACAATTGTTTTCAAAATATGGCCAAATTTGTCGGCATGCAAATTCTTGGATATGGGATCATGACCTTGGTCGTTCATCTTGAAATCCCAGAATGGTTTATACTTGTTGACAACTAAGATTAAATTTGTTTAAATTTCACCACTTACTTTTAGGTTAGCTTTTTACACGGTTGGTCGGAGTACATTTTATATCAGGGACCTAAAAAAAGAAAAAAATACATCGAGGTCCATACATTTATCATAAAGCTCCCTAAAAGGAAATTTTTCTTGTTCGGCTCCTTCTCAAGAGTTCAGTTGATCTGAGCCAAAATCTACATACTACTTCCTCTTCGATTGTTTTCAAAATATGGCCAAATTTGTCGCCATGCAAATTCTCTCATATGGGATCATCAACATAAAGTATGATGTTGAGATGGCCTTGACCTTGGTCATTCGGCTTGAAATCCAATAATGGTCATACTTTTTGGTAAGTAAGCTTAAAATCATCGAAATTTCACCACTTACACTTTTAGGTTAGAATTTTACATGGGCGTGGCAGTACATTTTACATCGAGGATCTAAAAAAGGGAAAATTACATAGAGGTCCATACATTTAGCACAAAGGACCCTTAAATTAAGCAAGGAAAATTGTCGGGTTCGGCTCCTCGAGAGAGTAGCTGATCGAGCCATACTCTTCATACTACTTCATCTTCGATTCTTTTCAAAATATGGCCAACTTTTTCGACATGCAAATTCTTGGATATGGGATCATGACGTTGGTCGTTTATCTTGAAATCATAGAATGGTTCAAACACGTTGACAACTAAGCTTAAATTCGTTTAAATTTCACCACTTACTTTTAGATTTATACACGGTTGGTCGGAGTACATTTTACATGAGGGACCTGAAAAAAGCAAAAATTACATCGAGGTCCATACATTTATCATAAAGCTCCCTATAAGGAAAATTATCTTGTTCGGCTCCTTCTCAAGAGATCATTTGATCTGAGCCAAACTCTACATACTACTTCCTCTTTGATTGTTTTCAAAATATGGCCAAATTTGTCGCCATGCAAATTCTCTCATCTGGGATCACCAACATCAAGTATAATGTTGATATGGCCTTGACCTTGGTCATTCGGCTTGAAATCCAGTAATGGTCATACTCGTTGACAAGTAAGCTTAAAATCATCGAAATTTCACCACTTACACTTTTAGGTTAGAATTTTACATGGGCGTGGAAGTGCATTTTACATCGAGGATCTAAAAAGGGAAAATTACATTGAGGTCCATACATTTAGCACAAAGAACCCTTAAATTAAGCAAGGAAAATAGTCGGGTTCGGCTCCTTCTTGAGAGAGTAGCTGATCGAGCCATACTCTTCATACTACTTCATCTTCGATTGTTTTCAAAATATGGCCAAATTTTTCGACATGCAAATTCTTGGATATGGGATCATGACCTTGGTCGTTCATCTTGAAATCCTCGAATGGTTCATACTCGTTGACAACTAAGCTTAAATTCGTTTAAATTTCACCACTTACTTTTAGGTTAGATTCATAAATGGTTGGTCGGAGTACATTTTACAAGAGGGACCTGAAAAAAGCAAAAATTACATCGAGGTCCATACATTTATCATAAAGCTCCCTATAAGGAAAATTTTCTGGTTTGGATCCTTCTCGAGAATTCAGCTGATCTGAGCCAAACTCTACATACTACTTCATCTTCGATTGTTTTGAAAATATGGCCTAATTTGTCAGCATGCAAATTCTCTCATATGGGATCATCAACATAAAGTATGATGTTGATATGGTGTTGACCTTGGTCGTTCGGCTTGAAATCCAATAATGGTCATACTCGTTGACAAGTAAGCTAAAATCGTCGAAATTTCACCACTTACACTTTTAGGTTAGAATTTTACACGGGCGTGGAAGTACATTGTACATCAGGGACCTAAAAAGGGAAAATTACATCAAGGTCCATACATTTATTCCAAAGGACTCTAAAATTAAGCAAGCAAAACAGTCTGGTTCGGCTCCTTCTCGAGATAGTAGCTGATCGAGCCATACTCTTCATACCACTTCATCTTCGATTGTTTTCAAAATATTGTCAAATTTGTCGGCATGCAAATTCTTGGATATGGGATCATGACCTTGGTCATTCATCTTGAAATCCTAGAATGGTTCATACTCGTTGACAACTAAGCTTAAATTCGTTTAAATTTCACCACATACTTTTAGGTTAGATTTTTACACGGTTGGTCGGAGTACATTTTACATGAGGGACCTGAAAAAAGCAAAAATTACATTGAGGTCCATACATTTATAATAAAGCTCCCTAAGAGGAAAATTTTCTGGTTCAGATCCTTCTCGAGATATCAGCTCATCTGAGCCAAACTCTACATATTACTTCCTCTTCGATTGTTTTCAAAATATGGTCAAATTTTGTCGCCATGCAAATTCTATCATAATGGATCATCAACATAAAGTATGGTGTTGATATGGCCTTGACCTTGGTCGTTCGGCTTGAAATCAAATAAAGGTCATACTCATTGACAAGTTAGCTAAAATCGTCAAAATTTTACCACTTACACTTTTAGGGTAGAATTTTACACGGGCGTGTGTAACACCTCAAAAATATTAATCAAGATTATCAAGTCAAATCACCCAAGTTTAGGGTTAACAAATCTTTTATTATTAAATCTAATATGAGTATATGTGTGAATTGCATTAGTGTTTGAATGAGTGCAATTGCCATGTTTGATTGCTACAAATGATAAGGAATGGTTTAAAGATGAATACTACATCATCTAGGCCATTTACAAACAAAATCAAAAGAAAAGAAAATATGAATCAAATAAGAAAATGGTCATTTTGACCAAAATTATCCACTAGACCACTTTGAGTGTTTCTAGTAAAAGATTTCTAACAGAAACTTTCCCAATTCTTTTCACCCCTTGCTAGATCAAGTAAAAGTGAACCCAAGCCCACTTTACAAAGTGACAGAAACTAAATTCAAATCTATTTGAGAGACAATTCAAAATTGAATCAAGTGTATGTACTAAGATCACCATTTTTCAAAAACCACTCAAATCAATTCACCTTGGCAAACCCAAGCAACCAAAGACTATCAAGCAAGTACTCAGAACACTCACCAAATTTCATCCAAAAATTCAAAGTTTGAATTCATGCGGCCATTTGGTCGAGCACCTGGCAGACACCAGTAAACCTTGCCTAACTTCCACTGTTCTGAGCAGTAATCGATCGCCACTAGTGCCTCAATTCTCTCCTCCGGTCTCCCCTAGTGCCCAACAGCGTAGTGGACAAGCTCCCCTTTGCCGTTCGCACTAGTGTAGTGACGCCCGAGGTCACCGTGCAGGTCGATCACGCCCCACTCGCCACAGACCGTGCTGCCCTCTCCCACGATGTCCAGGAGACAGGCGACACTCCACTGCCACCGTCTGCCCACCCCTCGACCGAAGACAAGCCGTGGACCAGCCGTAATCGCTGCGCCCACTTCTCTGTCCGCCATGCCGAGAGCGCGCTAGAGCGCCGCAGCCAACACGTGCACACACGCCGCGCCTTGCCCTCTCTGCGTGTGCACACACTCGTTGTGACCCCAGCTACCCCCCAGACATGGTCGTTCGCCGCCGCGCGAACCGTGGACACTGTGCACCATCTCGAACACCGTTGTTCCCGCACAGAGCACGGACCACTCTCGACCATTCTCGACCGCCCCTTGCCGCGCCATCACTCGCATGATGACTGCCCTGAAGCACCATGTCGACCCCTACCCTCAACCATGCCGATAGCTCACTGCAATGACGTTGCCGACGAGCCCGCGCCATGTCGCTTTGCCCCTCTCACCGGTGTATAAATAGAGGCCACCACAGCCCTCATTCGCCACACCATATCACTCCCCTCTCTCTCAGACACCTCCCACACCTCTCCTTGGAGAAAGGCGAGCACCAGCCTGCCGAAATTTCACCAGAGCCTACCGCTGTAGAGGATAAGAGGAACTGGAGCTAGGAGCCGCCGCGACCACCATTCAAACCGCCGTCAACGACAACCTCATTCGTCCTCATCACCGACCCTAGCTGGAGCCCAGTTGAGCCCCCACGTACCCCCACCACCGCGTTAGGATTCGTTTCTCGCCGGCGCTGTGCGACGGAGACGATGAACCACAGCCGTTAGATCATAGTATAATCGTAGGGCTGAGATTGAAACTTACTGTTTCGGCTTAGGATAGTCGCTGACTAGTGGGATCCGACTGTCAGCAGCCCGCTACGCGCACGCCGCTTAGCTGGGCCGGCCCAATTTGTTTCCCGCGCAGAGCCCGTTGATTCAAATAGATTTTTTCCATTTTAGTTAAAACTAGATTCTGTCAGTAGATTCAAAAATCAATTCAAAGAGATTCACTGAACAAAATTGTGTGATTCCAATTTTGATGGAAAGCTATTCAAATTGTCTACCCAAGCCCATTGGATTCAAACCATTTAAAATTGTAGATCACCTATAGTAAAAATAACAAGGAAGAGGCTTTTGCCACTTCAAACATTTTTCAAAAATCAACCATAAATGCCTTTGAGTTGATTCAAACTCTGAAAAATCACATTTGACAAGATCTATCTGAATATGTAAAAATATTTAGGTTTACATGCAGTGATCTTAGACAAGTACTAAAAGATTGCTACATAGGCATTTCTAGTCACTTTAATTGTATTAAATAGAAATTTTAAACTGTATAAAATATGACCACCACCTTAAATCACATTCCGAAGTATTAGATTATGTGCTGATGACATGTGTCAACATGATCCCATATTTTAATAGGAGAATATTAAATCTTAAATATTTTCAATGAGTAGAAATTAAAATAAGATAAATAAAACTAGGTCTTTATTTCATGTGATGATTGTGATGATGCTAGATCATCAATTATGAACCTTTGTGTGCTACATAGAAGTAGTTAAGTATTGTTTGGTGATTGTGTACCTCGTATTCATTTATAGACGATAGTACCGACCTAGGCTACGAGGAGGAGTACTATGAAGAAGAAGAAGAAGAAGAGAACTTCAACCACTTCACTACTCAAGGCAAGCCTAACACTACCAGTTAACTATGCAAGCCATCCTTGCAAGATAACCTATGCAAGATGCATTAGGCATACTTTGGTTATGCAACCTTGATTATACCAAGCCCAAGTTTTACTTGCAAGCGTTATTCTTTTAATTTTACCAAAGTTCTTTACCTTTAGTTAGTGATTTGTGAGTATAGGATAGATGCCATAAAGAGTATAAAACTTGGCCTAAGTAGTTATACTTAGAGGCCACAAAAATCATAAAACTAGATTTGGATAGTTACACTGGATTAGCACCCCTTATTAGTGACACCCTCATTGCTAGTTGCTAGTGCTAAACTACTACTGATCACTTAGATGGGAATACTTGGATAAAATGATTATGAAAACCTTGGAATGATGATTCATTCTATTGAAATGTTTTGACATGTGTTCTGAAATACAACGGTTTAATGATGAAACTTCTTGAGGCATGAGCCTTGATTTTGATAAAAACAGATGGTTGGGTTCGGATGCGATACCATTCCAATTTTACTGTACAACCACAATACCTGAATTGGGTAGGGATTAACTGGAAGTTTATATGGCTTAGTATGGGTTCCCTCGTGGAAAGAGGTTGAGCTGAGGCTACCTCGTGAATGTGAATGTCCACCTATGCAGTGCCCAGGATAGCAGATGGCCATGGCTGGGAGGCCAAGCTAATAGGGGGGGTGCCTATACTAGAGTGTGTAATTGAAAGGTTATGATTTATTATCCGCGTACTAAATATGATGATTCAGCGTTATCCTTGACGGATGTATCGAATTTTGTGGTGAAAGTGTACCACCTCTGCAGAGTGTCAAACTATTCGAATAGCCGTGTCCGCGGTCATGGACAGTTGGAGTGGCCATACTGTTCCGTTGTCAGATGTTTTCAAAAAAATGACTTGTGAATTGAACTATGACCTTGAATTAACCACAACAGGGTTGTGGACATGAAAACTAGGTTCCCACTTAAGTGATGTAGAAAAATTACATTAGGTTCTTTACTTTTGAACTCTTATGAAATAAACCTGGCTTTTTGCAAATAAACCTAGAGCTTAAGATTCCTACTACAACTACCTTACTTGTTAGTGATAGTTTGCGAGTACTTAAAGAGTACTCATGGCTTTGTCCCTGGCTATTCCCGTGGCCAGATTATGAGGAGGACTACCAGGAAGATGGACAGCAGGAGGTCTATGACAACTAGGATCATCTCCCATGGTCAGCATTGCCTGTGACCCTGAAGATGGAGCCCCTACTATGTTTACTTTCTGCTGATTTGATTGTATTAAGCCTGGATCATGGGATCCTTTATTTTTAAGACCTTTATTATGGTTTGTAATGGATGATGTACTGTGGTACCAATTTTGTTATGTCTCGCAAAAATGGTAATCCTAGGATTGCGATGTATGGCATAACTTCCATCTAGGATTAAAAATCTGGGTGTTGACAAGTTGGTATCAGAGCCATCCTGACCATAGGACACCCTAGTTAGAATGGACGTCTGAACAAAAAACTTAGTTTAAAAACAAAAGAAGTGAGTATTTATGAAAACCTATTCCCACTCTTATCCTTGAGATTCTTTCAAAAAATTCATGTTCCTCAAAAATTCTTGCAATCCTATATAAAATTTGACACACTTGATCACCCCACTAACTTGCTCACCCTAAATTCTTATAGATGGAGGTCAAGTATAGCAAGTTCTACCAGCTGGGCAACGGTGGCCACCTGATCTTTGAGAGGGATCTAGATGCACTCGCCGAGTATCTTGAGCGCCCGCACCCGGAGTTCTTCGTGGCCCAACTCAACGATCACGTGGGAGGAGAGCTATAGTGGCTAATAGTTACAGATCTCAGAGGCAAGATGGAAGCACCCACCTTGGAGAAGATCGAATTCAGCATTCAGGAGAACAACTAGCTAGATGGATTAGCCAGGGCTATGCATGAAGCTCTTGCCTGTTTGTGTGGGAAAAACATCAACCAGATCATTGGAACTCTCTTTGATCACTATGCCAGGCGTGATTCTATGGGAATGCCCTTGGAGATGCCAGGACACCCGGAGCTGAAGCACCAGGTGGATAATCTTGACTTCATGTTGTATGATAGACAACAGGAGTTGGACAACGCCCGCGCCTACGCCAACCACAACCATGCCATTGCAGTCAAGAAGGACCAGACCCTCGACATCCTCACCAAGGAGCGCCATTCACTTTGTCGTCAGCGTGACAAGAAGGATCGCATCATCGATCGTCTTCGCAAGAAGGTGGCCACTCTCGAGAAGACCATCTGTGAACAGGAGATCCAACTCGAAGCGAAGGAGGAGTAAGGTGAAGATATCTGTGGAGATCTCTACTCTTACCTCAGTGATGATGACGACTACCTGGAGGACGAGGCCATGGAGTTCCCACACTGATGAAGATGATTCCGCCTTCATTGATGATGATTAGATGCACTTGAGCACTACCATAGGAGTGAGTTGTACCCGGTCCCACTCTATCGTAGTTTCACAGAATGGTTCCTAAAACCATCTGTTTTCTATTTTTTGTTGTGGTGTGCTTTTGTATTGGGTTCTATGAATGAATGAGAGGAAGTTGTTAGTTTCAAAAACAGAGTTATACTCCGAGTTTAAAGTTTCTAAAAAAAACAAACCTATAAACCCTAGAGATTTCCCCCTTGTCTCATTATCTATATCAATCTTCAGATGACTCGCGGAAACCCCGGAGGAAGCAGTTCATCTCAGGACCCAATGCTGCAGATTCTGCAAATGTTAGTTTCCGACCGTGAAGCTCGTAGAGCCGAACGTCAAGCCAACTTAGCCACTCTTCAACAGATAGCTTAGATGGCCCACAATAATCAAGGCCACGGAAACCAGGATAACCATGGATCCAAGCTCAAGAACTTTCAAAACACCAATCCCCTATCTTTAATAAGTCCGAAGAGCCCTTAGATGCTGATGACTGGCTGCAAACCATGGAGAACAACCTAGAGGTCGCAGGAGTTGAAGCCAATGAAAAGTATTGTTTGCCACCCATTATCTAGCAGGTGTTGCAAGAGCCTGGTGGAATAGCACCCATACCATGAACAGAGGTCAGATGATGACTTGGGAAGAATTCAAGATCAAGTTCAGCCGGACCCATGTGCCCCCCGGTCTGATTAAGAGGTTGAGGGATGAGTTCAGAGATTTGAAACAAGGAAGGATGACTGTGGTGGAGTACTGTGACAAATTCTTATCTTTAGCTAGATATGCCCCTGATGTGATTGACACAGAAGCAAATAAGAAAGAGAGATTCCTGAATGGACTGCATGATGAGATGCAAATTGTGATAGTCAACATTCCCTTTGATGATCTTGAAGCTTTAGTGGAATCTGCTATACAGATGGAAGGGAAGATAAACCAAGCCAATGACAATTGCAAGTGCAGGATGATGCACCAGCCTGGATCCCACCATACCCAGAAGTATCGCCCCAACCCGTCTGCAGGATATGCCCCAAGAAACAATAGACCCCCTATGTCCCGTCCAAACTATCCCAATCGTGGCGGAGGAAACTTGAGGTCCGGAGGAAACCACAACAATAACCCCGGCAACTCCAATAACTTCAACCGTGCATCACCCAAGTCCAACAACAACAACAACAATACTGCCCCAAGGACTAGAAGCAATGTTGTGCCTATTGCAGGAAAAGACAAGTCCCTGATTACTTGCTTTGAATGCGGAGACAAGGGTCACTACTCCAACGAGTGCCCCAAGAAGCTTGCAGCAACCACCAATGTGAATGCACCCGCTCAGCAGCAACACCGTGTTCAGCCTAGAAAGAGATTTGCCCTAGGGAACTCGCTCAACCGCAACGGCCATCTATTCCACATGAATGCTGAAGAAGCTCAGGAAGCGCCAGATGTCGTGCTGGGTATGTTTTCCGTTAACTCAGTACTTGCAAGAGTGTTGTTTGATTTTGGAGCATCACATTCGTTTGTTACCGAAGAATTTGCATGCACTAGTAAGATTCAACCAACAAAATTGAAGCATGTTATGATAGTTCAAATACCTGGATCAACCACCAAAGCTAGAAAACTTTGCAAGGCTATACCTATAAGAATCCATGGAATATATTTTTATGCCAATCTAATAGTACTTGGAACCAAAGGTTTGGAAGTAGTACTAGGAACGGATTGGATGTTGAAACATAAAGGATTAATCGACTATGCCAAGAAAGCCATAACCATGACCAGAGCACCGAGTATCGATGAGAGCATGTATCGAGGCAGCCTTTGCCGTCAATTCAAATGCAACAAGAGTCTAGCCCGACCAACCCTAGACCAAGTCAGAGTAGTCTGTGAATACCCCGACATGTTCCCAGATGAATTTCCCAGTATGCCCCTAGATCGGGATATCAAGTTCATCATTGAACTAGTTCCTGGAACTGGACCCATAGCTCAGAGACCTTATAGTATTAACTCATCTGAATTAGTGGAGCTGAAGAAACAACTTGATGCTATGCTGGAGAAAGGTCTGATTCAACCAAGTGCATCGCCATGGAGATCGCCTGTTTTGTTTGTAGATAAGAAAGATGGAGGTAACCGTTTGTGTACGGATTACCGGAAGCTAAATGATGTCACCATCAAGAACAAGTACTCACTGCCAAAGATAGAAGATCTGTTTGACCAGTTGACTGGTGCGAGAGTGTTTTCTAAGATTGATCTTAGAACTGGTTATCATCAACTCAAGATCTGTGCAACGGATATCCCAAAGACCGCCTTTACCACCAGATATGAATTGAATGAGTACACTATCATGTCTTTTGGATTAACCAATGCCCCCGCTTACTTCATGAATCTCATGAATAAGATTTTTATGAACTTCCTAGATAAGTTTGTCGTTGTTTTTATCGACGATATTTTTATCTATTCCAAGTCAGAAGAAGACCATGAGCTACACTTGAGAACCATCCTTGAAACCCTTAGAGAGCATTAGTTGTATGCTAAGTTTAGCAAATGTGAGTTCTGGTTAAAGGAAGTAGGATTCCTAGGACATATCGTGTTAGCAGGAGGAATTGCTGTCGATCCCACCAAGATTAAGGATGTTGAAGAATGGAAAACCTCAACCACTCAAACCCAAGTCCACGCATTTCTCAGATTAGCAGGATATTACCGCAAGTTCGTAGAAGGATTTTCAAGCATCACAAGACCAATGACCCAGTTGTTGAAGAAAGATCAGAAGTTTGAATGGACGGACAAATGTGAAGCAAGCTTTCAGGAACTCAAGAAGAGATTGATTTCAGCCCTAATTCGGATTATGCTGGATATCAAGAAGCCGTTCGATGTGTATTGTGATGCATCCAAGATTGGTCTCGGATGTGTGTTGATGCAAGAAGGCAACGTCATATCATATTTGTCTAGGCAACTGGAGCAACATGAGCAAAACTACCCTACCCATGACTTAGAATTAGCAGCTGTAGTTTTAGCTTTGAAGACCTGGCGTCATTACCTTATGGGTAACCGCTGTGAGATTTATTCGGATCACAAGAGTCTGAAGTATATTTTCACCCAGAAGGAGCTGAATATGAGGCAAAGGAGATGGATAGAGTTAATCAAGGATTATGACCTTGACATTCACTATCACCCTGGCAAAGCTAATGTGGTAGCGGATGCTCTTAGCAGATTGTCATGTAGATTAAACACTGTGATTAAGGAAGCCCAGCCAAGTTTGCATGAAGAGTTGGAGCAGTTTAGAACAGAGCTAGTTAGCGAAGGATTCCTAGCCAGTATTGAACTTCAACCCACTTTGATCAGTCAGATCAAGGAGGCGTAGAAAGGAAATAAAAGTATCGATGGAATCAGGCATTGTATCAGTATAGGGAAGGTACCCTGATTCACCGAAGATGAAGAAGGAGTTTTGTGGTACAAGGGCCGTATCTATGTACCAGAAGATTCTGAGTTGAAACAAGTCATCATGCAGGAAGCTCATGATACTCTTTATTCTACCCATCCCGGAGGAACGAAGATGTATCAGGATTTGAAGGAGCAATTTTGGTGGCACAAGATGAAGAGAGAAATCGAAAGCTACATAGCCAAGTGTGATATCTGTCAGAGAGTCAAAGCAGAACATCAGCGACCTGCAGGACTTTTGCAATCATTGCAGATTCTGGAATGGAAATGGGATTCTGTCGGAATGGATTTCATCACCGGTTTGCCTACATCTAGTAGGGGAAATGACTCTATTTGGTTCATAGTGGATACACTGTCCAAGGTAGCCCATTTTATACCTGTCAAGACCACCTACCAGAGTTCAAAGCTAGCAGAGCTGTACATTGCTAGAATCGTCAGTTTGCATGGAACCCCTAAGACCATAGTATCGGATCGAGGAACCCAGTTTACCTCAAGGTTTTGGCAGAAAGTCCAAGAAGGATTAGGAACCAAGCTGAACTTTAGCACAACTTATCACTCGCAAACCGATGGACAAACTGAAAGAGTCAACCAAATCTTAGAAGATATGTTGAGAGCTTGTGTGCTAGAATATGGATCAAAAAGGGAAGATTGTCTGCCTTTCGCAGAATTCTCATACAACAATAGTTATCAAGCCAGTTTGCAAATGGCCCCTTAGAATTTCTGTATGGAAGGAAGTGTCGTACCCCCCTGAATTGGTCGCAAGTAGGAGAGAGAGTCAGATCTTCGGACCCGACATCCTACGAGAAGTCGAAGAGAAGGTTCACAAAGTCCGTGAACACCTCAAGATAGCCCAATCCAGACAGAAGATTTATGCTGACAAGAGACGTCGAGACCTGACCTTCAATATCGGAGATTTTGTATATCTCAAAGTATCACCCTTGAAAGGAATGCAACGTTTTCAACTGAAAGGGAAGTTAGACCCCAGATATATTGGACCCTATAAGATTTTGAATCGTTCAGGGGAAGTATCATATCAAGTAGAACTGCCGGAGGAGATGTCAGCCATACATGATGTGTTCCATATCTCGTTACTTTGCAAATGCCTAGAAGTTTTGGAGAAGACTGAAGTGTTCAATAACATCGATCACCGAGCCATAGATATTAACAAGGATCTAACCTATCGTGAAGTACCCATTCGTATTTTGGAAGAAGCCTTCAAAACCACCAGCACCCGGAGTATCAAGTTTCTCAAGATCCAGTGGAGCAACCATACTGAAGAAGAAGCTACTTGGGAGCGAGAAGATTACATTAGGACTGAGTTTCCAGATTTCTTTAGTTCCTAGTTTTTCTTAAATCTCGGGACGATATTTTGTTTAAGGAGGGAAGGTTTGTAACACCTCAAAAATAATAATCAAGATTATCAAGTCAAATCACCCAAGTTTAGGGTTAACAAAAACTTTTATTATTAAATCTAATATGAGTATATGTGTGAATTGCATTAGTGTTTGAATGAGTGCAATTGCCATGTTTGATTGCTACAAATGATAAGGAATGGTTTAAAGATGAATACTACATCATCTAGGCCATTTACAAACAAAATCAAAAGAAAAGAAAATCAAATATGAATCAAATAAGCAAATGGTCATTTTGGCCAAAATTATCCACTAGACCACTTTGAGTGTTTCTAGTAAAAGATTTCTAACAGAAAATTTCCCAGTTCTTTTCACCCCTTGCTAGATCAAGTAAAAGTGAACCCAAGCCCACTTTACAAAGTGACAGAAACTAAATTCAAATCTATTTGAGAGACAATTCAAAATTGAATCAAGTGTATGTACTAAGATCACCATTTTTCAAAAACCACTCAAATCAATTCACCTTGGCAAACCCAAGCAACCAAAGACTATCAAGCAAGTACTCAGAACACTCACCAAATTTCATCCAAAAATTCAAAGTTTGAATTCATGCGGCCATTTGGTCGAGCACCTAGTAGACACCAGTAAACCTTGCCTAACTTCTACTATTTTGAGCAGTAATCGATCGCCACTAGTGCCTCAATTCTCTCCTCCGGTCTCCCCTAGTTCCCAGCATCGAAGTGGACAAGCTCCCTTTTGTTGTTCGCACCAGTGCAGTGCCGCCCAAGCTCACCGTGCAGGTCGACCACGCCCCACTCGCCACAGACGGCGCCACCCTCTCCCACGATGTCCAGGAGACAGGCGACACTCCACCGCCACCCTCTCCCATGATGTCCATGACACAGGCGACACTCCACCGCCACCCTCTGTCCACCCCTCGACCGAAGACAAGCCATGGACCAGCCATAATCGCCGTGCCCACTTCTCTGTCCGCCATACCGAGAGCGCGCCAGAGCGCCACAGCCGACACGTGCACACACGCCGTGCATTGCCCTCTCTGCGCATGCACAAACTCACCGTGACCCTAGCTACCCCCCAGACACGCCCATTAGCCGCCGCGCGAATCATGGACACTGTGCACCGTCTTGAACGCTGTTGTTCCCGCATAGAGCACGGACCGCTCCCGACCATTCTCGACTGCCCCTTGCCGCGCCATCACTCGCATGACGAGCTCCCTGAAGCACCGCGTCGACCCCTACCCTCAGCCATGCCGATAGCTCACTGCAACGATGTTGCCGACGAGCCCGAGCCATGCCGCTCTTCCCCTCTCGCCGGTGTATAAATAGAATCCACCCTAGCCCTCATTCGCCACACCATCTCACTCCCCTCTCTCTCAGACACCTCCCACACCTCTTCCCGGAGCAAGGCAAGCACCAGCCCGCTGGAACTTCACCGGAGCCTGCCGCTACAGAGGAGAAGAGGAACTAGAGCTAGGAGCCACCCCAGGAGCCACCGCGACCACCATTCGAACCACCGTCAACGACAACCTCATTCGCCCCCATCGCCGACCCTACCTGGAGCCTAGGTGATCCCCCACGTACCCCCAACGCCGCGTTAGGGTTCGTTTCTAGCCGGTGTTGTGCGACGGAGATGACGAACCACAGTCGTTACATCATAGTCTAATCGTAGGGATGAGATTGAAACTTACCGTTTCGGCTTAGGATAGTCGCGGACCAGTGGGACCCGCCTGTCAGCAGCCCGCTACGCGCGCACCGTGTAGCTGGGTCGACCCAATTTGTTTCCCGCGTAGAGCCCGTTGATTTAAATAGATTTTTTCCATTTTAGTTAAAACTAGATTCTGTCAGTAGATTCAAAAATCAATTCAAAGATATTCACTGAACCAAATTGCATGATTCCAATTTTGTTGGAAAGGTATTCAAATTTTCTACCTAAGACCGTTGGATTCAAACCATTTAAAATTATAGATCACCTAGAGTAAAAATAACAAGGCAGAGGCTTTTGCCACGTCAAACATTTTTCAAAAATCAACCGTAAATTCTTTTGAGTTGATTCCAACTCTCAAAAATCACATTTCACAAGATCTATCTGAATATGTAAAAATATTTAGGTGTACATGCAGTGATCTTGGACTAGTACTAAAAGGTTGCTATATAGGCATTTCTAGTCACTTTAATTGTATTAAATAGAAATTTTAAACTGTATAAAATATGACCACCACTTTAAATCACATTCCCAAGTATTATATTACGTGGTGATGACATGTGTCAACATGATCCCATATTTTAATTGGAGAATATTAAATATTAAATATTTTCAATGAGTAGAAATTACTTTTCTAAAATAAGATAAATAAGACTGGGTCTTTATTTCATGTGATGATTGTGATGATGCTAGATCATCAAGTATGAACCTTTGTGTGGTACATAGAAGTAGTTAAGTATTGTTTGGTGATTGTGTACCTCGTATTCATTTATAGATGCTAGTATTGACCCAAGCTACGAGGATGAGGAGTACTACGAAGGAGAAGAAGAAGAAGAAGAGAACATCAACCACTTCACTACTCAAGGCAAGCCTAACACTACCAGTTAACTATGCAAGCCATCCTTGCAAGATAACCTATGCAAGATGCATTAGGCATACTTTGGTTATGCAACCTTGATTATACCAAGCCCAAGTTTTACTTGCAAGCTTTATTCTTTTACTTTTACCAAAGTTCTTTACCTTTAGTTAGTGATTTGCGAGTATAGGATAGATGCCATAAAGAGTATAAAACTTGGCCTAAGTAGTTATACTTAGAGGCCACAAAAATCATAAAACTAGATTTGGATAGTTACACTGGATTAGCACCCCTTATTAGTGACATCCTCATTTCTAGTTGCTAGTGCTAAACTACTACTGATCACTTAGATGGGAATACTTGGAGAAAATGATTATGAAAACCTTGGAATGATGATTCATTATGTTGAAATGTTTTGACATGTGTTCTGAAACACAATGGTTTGATGATGAAACTTCTTGAGGCATGAGCCTTGCTTTTGATAAAAACTGATGGTTGGGTTCAGATGCGATACCATTCCAATTTTACCGTACAACCACAATACCTGTATTGGGTAGGGCTTAACTGGAAGTTTATATGCCTTAGTATGGGTTCCCTCGCGTAAAGAGGTTGAGCTGAGGCTACCTCGTGAATGTGAATGTCCACCTATGCAGTGCCTAGGATGGCAGATGGCCATGGCTGGGAGGCCAAGCTCATAGGCAAGGTGCCTATAGTAGAGTGTGTAATTGAAAGGTTATGATTGATTATCCGCATACTAAGTATGATGATTCAGGGTTATCCCTGGCAGATGTATCGAATTTTGTGGTGAAAGTGTACCACCTCTACAGAGTGTTAAACTATTCGAATAGCCGTGTCTACGGTCATGGACAGTTGGAGTGGCCATATTGTTCTGTTGTTAGATGTTTTCAAAAAAATGACTTGTGAATTGAACTATGACCTTGACTTGACCATAATAGGGTTGTGGACATGAAAACTAGGTTCCCACTTAAGTGATGTAGAAAAATTACATTAGGTTCTTTAATTTTGAACTCTTATGAAATAAACCTGGCATTTTGCAAATAAACCTAGAGCTACCTTACTTGTTAGTGATAGTTTGCGAGTACTTAAAGAGTACTCATGGCTTTGTCCCTGGATATTCCCGTGGCCAGACTATGAGGAGGACTACCAGGAAGATCGACAGCATGAGGTCTATGACAAGTAGGATCATCTCCCATCATCAGCATTTCCTGTGACCCTGAAGATGGAGCCCCTACTACGTTTACTTTCCGCGGCTTTGATTGTATTAAGACTGGATCATGAGATCCTTTATTTGTAAGACCTTTATTATGGTTTGTAATGGATGATGCACTGTGGTACCAATTCTGTTATGTCTCACAAAAATGGTAATCCTGGGATTGCAATGTATGGCATAACAGGCATCTGGGATTAAAAATCCGGGTGTTGACAGCGTGGAAGTACATTGTACATCAGGGACCTAAAAATGGAAAATTACATTGAGCTCCATACATTTAGGACAAAGGACCCTAAAATTAAGAAAGGAAAATAGTCGGGTTCGGCTCCTTCTCGAGAGAGTAGCTGATCGAGCCATACTCTTCATACTACTTCATCTTTGATTGTTTTCAAAATATGGCCAAATTGGTCGCCATGCAAATTCTCTCATATGGGATCATCAACATAAAGTATGATGTTGATATGGCCTTGACCTTGGTCGTTTGTCTTGAAATCCAATAATGGTCATACTCATCGACAATTAAGCTAAAATCATCGAAATTTCACCACTTACACTTTTCGGTTAGAAATACACAGGCATGGAAGTACATTGTACATCAATTACCTAAGAAAGGGAAAACTACATCGAGGTCCATACATTTAGCACAAAGGACCCCAAAACTAAGCAAGGAAAACAATCGGGTTCGGCTCCTTCTCGAGAGAGTAGCTGATCGAGCCATACTCTTCATACTACTTCATCTTCAATTGTTTTCAAAATATGGCCAAATTTGTCGGCATGCAAATTCTTGGATGTGGGATCATGACCTTGGTCGTTCATCTTGAAATCCTAGAATGGTTTATACTCGTTGACAACTAAGCGTAAATTAATTTAAATTTCACCACGTACTTTTAGGTTAGATTTTTACACGGTTGGCCGGAGTAAATTTTATATCAGGGACCTAAAAAAAGAAAAAATTACATCAAGGTCCATACATTTATCATAAAGCTCCCTAAAAGGAAAATTTTCTTGGTCGGCTCCTTCTCGAGAGATCAGTTGATCTGAGCCAACTCTACATACTACTTCCTCTTTGATTGTTTTCAAAATATGGCCAAATTTGTCGCCATGCAAATTCTCTCATATGGGATCATCAACATAAAGTATGATGTTGATATGGCCTTGATCGTGGTCATTCGGCTTGAAATCCAATAATGGTCATACTCGTTGACAAGTAAGCTTAAAATCGTCGAAATTTCACAACTTACACTTTTAGGTTAGAATTTTTCATGGGCGTGGAAGTACATTTTACATCGAGGACCTAAAAAGGGAAAATTACATCGAGGTACATACATTTAGCACAAAGGACCCTTAAATTAAGCAAGGAAAATAGTCGGGTTCGGCTCCTTCTCGAGAGAGTAGATGATCGAGCCATACTCTTCATACTACTTCATCTTTGATTGTTTTCAAAATATGGCCAAATTTGTCGACATGCATATTCTTGGATATGGGATCATCACCTTGGTCGTTCATCTTGAAAGCCCAGAATGGTTCATACTCGTTGACAACTAAGCTTAAATTTATTTAAATTTCACCACTTACTTTTAGGTTAGATTATTACATGGTTGGTCAGAGTACATTTTACATGAGGGACCTGAAAAAAGCAAAAAAATACATCGAGGTCCATACATTTATCATAAAGCTCCCATGGATTTTTTTTTGGTTTGGATCCTTCTCGAGAGATCACCTGATCTGAGCCGAACACCACATACTACTTCCTCTTCGATTGTTTTCAAAATATGGCCAAATTTGTCTCCATGCAAATTCTCTCATATGGGATCATCAACATAAAGTATGATGTTGATATGGCCTTGACCTTGGTCGTTCGGCTTGAAATCCAATAATGGTCATACTCATTGACAACTAAGCTAAAATCGTCGAAATTTCAACACTTACACTTTTAGGTTAGAATTTTACACGGGCGTGGAAGTACATTTTACATCAGGGACCTAAAAAAGGAAAAATTACATCGAGGTCCATACATTTAGCACAAAGGAACCTAAAACTAAGCAAGGAAACCATTCATGTTCGGCTCCTTCTCGAGAGAGTAGCTGATCGAGCCATACTCTTCATACTACTTCATCTTCAATTGTTTTCAAAATATGGCCAAACTTGTTGGCATGCAAATTCTTGGGTATGGGATCATCAACATAAAGTATGATGTTGATATGTCCTTGACCTTGGTTGTTTTTCTTGAAATCCAATAATGGTCATACTCATTGACAAGTAAAGCTAAAATCATCGAAATTTCAACACTTACACTTTTAGGTTAGAATTTTACACGGGCGTGGAAGTACATTGTACATCAAGGACCTAAAAAAGTGAAAATTACATTGAGGTCCATACATTTAGCACAAAGGAACCTAAAACTAAGCAAGGAAAACATTCATGTTCGGATCCTTCTCGAGAGAGTAGCTGATCGAGCCATACTCTTCATACTACTTCATCTTCAATTGTTTTCAAAATATGGCCAAACTTGTCGGCATGCAAATTCTTGGGTATGGGATCATGACCTTGGTCGTTCATCTTGAAATCCTAGAATGGTTTATACTCGTTGACAACTAAGCTTAAATTCGTTTAAATTTCACCACTTACTTTTAGGTTAGATTTTTACACGGTTGGCCGGAGTACATTTTACATCAGGGACCTGAAAAAGCAAAAATTACCTCAGGGTCCATACATTTACCATAAAGCTCCCTAAAAGGAAAAATTCCTTGTTCGGATCCTTCTCGAGAGATCAGTTGATCTAAGACAAACTCTACATACTACTTCCTCTTCGATTGTTTATAAAATATGGCCAAATTTGTCGCCATGCAAATTCTCTCATATGGGATCATCAACATAAAGTATGATGTTGATATGGCCTTGACCTTGGTCAGTCGGCTTGAAATCCAATAATGTTCATACTCGTTGATAAGTAAGCTTAAAATCGTCGAAATTTCACCACTTACACTTTTAGGTCAGAAAGCAGTAAACAGTTGTAGATTGATGGTAAAAGAAAGGACCGGGGACCATAGTTCACTAGTGGTGGCTCTCCTTAAGATAGATGACATGTTCGGTGAACAAACTACAGCGGGGAAATTGACAGACATCGAGAAAGCATACATGCATATACTAATCATCTTGACTCCTTTGAGATTTGATTGGGCATTACAACATTATACATAGACCGTAATCCAACTGCATCTATGACTAATAATCCACCTTCAGGTTATCATCCTAACCCCCTCCAGTATTAAGTTGCAAGCAACAGATAATTGCATTACGCATTGCGTGTAAAGTAAACAATAAGATTGTTCTATGAACAAAGGATTGTTGTTTTCTCCCTAGTAGCAACATCACATCTAGTACCTTAGATATTTCTGTCACTTCCCAGATTACTAGAGGCACCCACTATCGAGCATAAATACTAACTCTTGGAGTTTCTAGCATCTACTAACAACGGAAATCATGCAAGATCACAAATAACAACGGAAATCATGCAAGATCACAAATAACAAAGACATGATAGAATAAATAATCAATCTGAAATAGCATCTCAATATACATCGAATCCCCGCAAACACAACATGTAGGATTACAAATAGATGATCTTGATCATGAACGGAGCTCACAAGATCTAAACATGATAGCACAAAGGAGGAGAACCAGCCATCTAGCTACTACATGGACCCGTAGTCCAGGGATGAACTACTCACGCATCACACCGGAGGCTTACATGGTGATGCAGAAGGCCTCCAGGGTGAATTCTACCCTCCGACAGGGTGTTGGGAAGAGCTTCGGATCCCTCCCGATCTAGGGATGGAGATGACGGAGGCTACTGACTCTTTCATGGAATTTTGATCGGGTCCTTAGGGTTTCTGTATCGGAGGCATCTTATAGGCGAACGGGGAGGCCGAGCGGGTGCCCTAGGCGGCCAGACCTCCCCCTGGCGCGGGCCAGGCCTGGCCACGCAGCCAGGTGGTGTGGCCGGCCCCTGGCCCCTCTCTGTCTCGTATTCTGGCTCCATGTCATCCTCGGTGAAAAACTAACTTTGGCTTTTGTCCCGTCCAATTCCGAAAATATTCGTTTTCTGACTTTCCTGGAACCAAAAACAGCAGAAAACAGGCAGCTGGCACTGTGGCATCTAGTTAATAGGTTAGTCCAAGAAAGTGTATAAAAAGTACTCCAAAGTGTGGACAAAACATAAGAAAGTAGATAAAAACCAAGGATGGAACATCAAAAATTATGGATACGTTAGCAACGTATCAACATCCCCAAGCTTAACTCATGCTCGTCCTCGAGTAAGTGATAAAAAGAAAGAATAATTTTTGAGGTGACATGCACCATCATAAACTTGATCAAAGTATTTGTAAAACATTGATAGCTGGGATCATAGTACTTCAATCATAACATGAAAGATAAAGTTCTAACAATAAGACATAACAACTATGTTGCAACATGAAAAGGTACAAACAAAAGATTCATGAATAATAATGCTTTGCAAGACGTTTGTTTGTTTCACATAAAGAAAAGATAGCATAGTGGCATTCAGCTTGTACCTCATAGAGTAGCAAACATAAATGCATAGGACACCTTCAAAGTTCATAAGAGTGACTAGATACAAATAGTTTAAGAACAAGCAATATCAAAATTATGCATCAATCAACAAGTCTTTGGACAATGCACATAGAACTAAGAATGGCCACTATGCTCTCAAAATAGGTGCATAAAGATAGAAGGTGGAGACTCAACATAAAAGTAAAACAAAGGCCTTCATAGAAGGAAGTAGGGATTCAAATCTCATAAAGAGCTTCCAAAAATTATGGTACTTATTAGCTTTCAGCTCTCATTACCCATATCATAAGCATCTTGAAGTGATTAAGGTTAAAGTGAACAAACTATGGAGTATATGTTTGACAAAGTATAAGTTGGAAATCTCTGTCCCTTGAATATGAGGGTCGCTCCTCACTACTCAAGTTTAGTTACCAGTAAGTTCATGTCATAGTAAGTACATGTGTACCATAGAGAACCGGCAACAGGGTACCCCTTGCTCGATGATACGGAAGAATCCCCATATCAAAATGACAAGGCAAGCAGACAACGAGCATCTCAGCAATCTTCTTATTTACCATGGGAAAATGGTGCTTTTTTCTCTCTTTCCTCTTTTCTCAAATATATTTTTCCTTTTCTCTTTTTTCTCAATATCTGACTCTTTTTTTATCAGAAGAATGCTTCATAGATAGCTCATTATGGTTACGCTGCAGGTTTCCACCATGACGACATGGATTAGACCGGCGGCCCAGGCGTTTCTCTCACACACATACATAACTCCATGGACTTACAAGCTCCCCTTTCATTTCACACCGACGACATCCATAGACAAAAGAGCATGATATTAACTAGGTACAAAGTACAAGTGCAATGTTGAAAGCGTTCCCCATGACAGAATGGTTCTGCTAATCCCCAACATATAAGTGCAAGCATATACAACATAGATGACACAATGGTTCAAGTTTATTAAGGGCAAGAAAAGTAAAGTGTGCCATCAAGTTCGTGAGAGCTTTAATCACTAGTTTTCTCATAAAAGGTTTAATTTGGAAGGTAGATAAAAACATGAATATACTTGGAATAGCATATGCTAGTAGGTAGGTATGGTGGACTCTTTGGAATAACTTGGTTTTATTTGGAGTTGGATGCATGAGTGGAACTCATACTTGGTTATGGAGGCTAGCAAAAGACTGGGAGCGACCAACTAAGAGAGCAATAATGGCCATAATCATGCATAGCGACAAAACATCATTAATCAAAGCATAAAGTGATACTATAAGTCGAAAACTAGAGGATCATAAAGGCTATGGTGAGTTGGGATAGTCATAACATGGTGTGAGCATGCGCCAAATCAACCCAAATAAAGCATCAAAGGAGAATACCACAATACTATGCTTTAATATGATAAAACAACTCATAATTCTTTCAAGGCACATTAAGCAATCTCAATTGTTTATAACATGTCATGCTACAGCAAAGATCACTAAGCATAAATCCAAAACAATATCAAGCATGGCATGGCAAAGCATAGGCCACAGTCAAAAACAAGCTCTCTTTACCACTTAAGCATGAACTTTCCTACTCTTTTTCCAATCCAAACCAAACTATTTGAAAACCAATGCATGAAAGAGGGGGTCCAACCAATTTATTCACCAAACTAAGAAAACCAAGCAAACGAAAACCAAAAACAAAAACGAAAAAGAAGACGCTCCAAGAATAACACGACTGTGCATGAAACAATAAAAATGAAGCTTTTGGAAGAAACCTGGGATTTTTATTGATGAAGAAGGGAATGCCTTGGGCATCCCCAAGATTTGATGCTTGTACCTCTTGAATATTTCTTGGGGTGACACGGGGTGGCATCCCCAAGCTTGAGCTTTAGTCCATTCTTCATCTCCTTACATCATTCTCTCCATACACATGAATTTTTTCCTTCATACAAAACTTCACACAATCTTTATTAGCAACATTAGTGCACTCAAGATAATAAGTCTTTAGGTTCAGTTTCAACACCAATAAAACTTCCATTAAAATACATACTACTGTAGCACTTCCCTCAAAAAGCTCAATTCCCCAAAAGAACTCAAAAAGGAACCAACAAGAAGCAAAGGCAAATAATGGCAGAAATCTGTCAAAATAGACTAGTAGTTAAAAACCAATTTTTTCGAAGACCTTATGTTTCTCAAATAAAAAAGTGTTGAACTAACGAAAGTTACATAACAACCTTGGGCAGAAGGAAAAAAATTCACGCCTAAAAACAACGTACAGAGATTTTACACGAATTTTTACGGTGAAGCACAGAAATCTGTTTCGAGACAACAACTTTCCCAATCATTACTTCTCTCTCATTAGAGGTTACTCTTGGCACAAAAAGCAAATAAAAAGGATAAGGAGCGGTTATTACTGAACTAATAACTTCCAAGACTCATCTAAAACTTTTGGTTATCTCCCAATAAGTACTTTTCTTTAACGTCTTTAAGTTTGGCATAAGAAGTAAGAAAAAGAATCAAGTGTTCTCAAAAGAAGAAGCATTAAGATTAATACCAGAAATATCTTCAACAAGGAAATGTATCTCATCCAAAAAAGTTCTAGAGGATCCTCTCTCAACGCTCTTGGATTCACTATTTTCATCAAACGGGTTTTAAGGAACAATCCAATTAAGATTCTTTTCTATGGCTTCATGCATTGCTACAAGTTTGAAAGGTATTGGTATCTTAATTTCCTCCCTATTAGGTTCGGTTTTGTTCATCTTTTATCATGTAACAATAACATCTACACATGAGCCTAGCATATTAAAACGTTCAAAGACTTTTCTAGCTTCCTTGGCAACATCATAGAATTCCTTAAGCAAAATTTCCAGAATAAAATCTCTCTTTTCTGGGTCCTCAATTTCTTTAAGTTTAAGAAACATTACTTGCATTGAGGGGTTAAGGTTAACAAGCCTAGCTTCCAACATGTGAACTAAAGAAGCTGCAGCAATTTCATAGTTTGGAGCAAGTTCTGCAAGGGATCTATCCTCAATATCCTCATGCTTACTAACATGATTAAAGAATTCTTCAATATTATCTTTCCAATTATAGAGCCACTACCTATTGAAAGGTCTTTGAGGGTGAATTTAGGGATCAACATGGTGAGCTAAGGAAGGGGTAAAAACTATAGAAAGACTTAAATTTTTTTGTTTTTAATAAAAAAGCAAACTAGTAATACTAATTTGTTGTGTGTTTTTGATAAAGAAACAAGCAAACAAAGCAAAAATAAACTAAGCAAAACAAAAACAACAAAGTAAAGAGATTGGTTATGAGGGACTCCCCTTGTGAAGATGTCCTTGACTCCCCGGCAATGGCGCCTGAAAAGTACTTGCTGACTCATGTAATAACGAGCTCGTTGGCGAACCCCAAGAGGAAGGTATGATGAGCACAGCAGTAAGTTTCCCTAAGTTATGAAACCAAGGTTATCGAACCAGTAGGAGCAAGGAAACACCTCCAAGGTGTTGCTAGCTGGCCTTTGACAGGGTGCACTACCGGTGCCCTGCACAACACAACCACAGAACTTTGTCCCCAACTTAAAGTGAGGTTGGCAATCTCACCGGTTTTGCTGAAAACAAAGGATTAAGCATATTGTGTGGCAGAAAGTAATAGTTTGTAGAAAGTAAACAGAAAGCAGTAAATAGTTGTAGATTGATGGTAAAAGAAAGGACCGGGGTCCATAGTTCACTAGTGGTGGCTCTCCTTAAGATAGATGACATGTTGGGTGAACAAATTACAGTGGGGTAATTGACAACATCGAGAAAGCATACATGCATATACTAATCATCTTGACTCCTTTGAGATTTGACTGGGCATTACAACATTATACATATACCCTAATCCAATTGCATCTATGACTAATAATCCACCTTCAGGTTATCATCTGAACCCCCTCCAGTATTAAGTTGCAAGCAACAGATAATTGCATTACGCATTGCGTGTAAAGTAAACAATACGATTGTTCTATGAACAAAGGATTGTTGTTTTCTCCCTAGTAGCAACAGTACATCTAGTACCTTAGAGATTTCTGTCACTTCCCCATATTACTAGAGGCATGAACCCACTATTGAGCATAAATACTAACTCTTGGAGTTGCTAGCATCTACTTGGCCAAGATAGCTACTAACAACGAAAAGCATGCAAGATCACAAATAACAAAGACATGATAGAATCAATAATCAATTTGAAATAGCATCTCAATATCCATCGGATCCCTGCAAACACAACATGTAGGATTACAAGTAGATGATCTTGATCATGAACGGAGCTCACAAGATCTAAACATGATAGCACAAAGGAGGAGAACCAGCCATCTAGCTACTACATGGACCCGTAGTCCAGGGATGAACTACTCACGCATCACACCGAAGGCTTGCATGGTGATGAAGAAGGCCTCCAGGGTGAATTCTCCCCTTTGGTAGGGTGCCGGGAAGAGCTTCAGATCCCTCCTGATCTAGGATGGAGATGACGACAGCTACAGACTCTTTCGTGGAATTTTGATCGGGTCCTTAGGGTTTTTGTATCGGAGGCATCTTATAGGCGAAAGGGGAGGCCGAGGGGGTGCCCTAGGCGGCCAGACCACCCCCTGGAGCGGGACAGGCCTGGCCGCACGGCTAGGTGGTGTGGCCAGCCCCTGGCCCCTCTCCGTCTCGTATTCTGGCTCCGTGTCGCCCTCAGTAAAAAACTGACTTTGGCTTTTGTCCCGTCTAATTCCGACAATATTCATTTTCTGACTTTCCTGGAACCAAAAACAGTAGAAAACAGGTAGCTGGCACTATGGCATCTTGTTAATAGGTTAGTCCAAGAAAGTGTATAAAAAGTACTCCAAAGTGTGGACAAAACATAAGAAAGTAAATAAAAACCAAGCATGGACCATCAAAAATTATGGATACGTTTGCAACGTATCAAGGTCCATACATTTAGCACAAAGGACCCTTCAATTAAGCAAGGAAAAAAGTCGGGTCCGGCTCCTTCTCGAGAGAGTAGCTGATCGAGCCATACTCTTCATACTACTTCATCTTCGATTGTTTTCAAAATATGGCCAAATTTGTCAACATGCAAATTCTTGGATATGGGATCATGACCTTGGTCGTTCATCTTGAAATCCCAGAATGGTTCATACTCGTTGACAACTAAGCTTAAATTCGTTTAAATTTCACCACTTACTTTTAGGTTAGATTTTTACACGGTTGGTCGGAGTACATTTTACATGAGGGACCTGAAAAAAGCAAAAGTTACATCGAGGTCCATACATTTATCATAAATCTCCCTAAAAGGAAAATTTTCTGGTTCGGATCCTTCTCGAGAGATCAGCTGATCTGACCCAAACTCTACATACTACTTTCTCTTCGATTGTTTTCAAAATATGGCCAAATTTGTCACCATGCAAATTCTCTCATAAAGTATGATGTTGATATGGCCTTGACCTTGGCCGTTCGGCTTGAAATCCAATAATGGTCATACTCGTTGACAAGTAAGCTAAAATCATTGAAATTTCACCACTTACACTTTTAGGTTAGAATTTTAAATGGGCGTGGAAGTACATTGTACATCACGGACCTAAAAAGGGGAAAATTACATCGAGGTCCATACATTTAGCACAAAGGACCCTAAAATTAAGCAAGGAAAATAGTCAGGTTTGGCTCCTTCTCGAGAGAGTAGCTGACCAAGCCATAATCTTCATACTACTTCATCTTCGATTGTTTTCAAAATATGGCCAAATTTGTCGCCATGCAAATTCTCTCATATGGGATCATCAAAATAAAGTATGATGTTCATATGGCCTTGACCTTGGTCGTTTGTCTTGAAATCCAATAATGGTCATAGTCATCGATAAGTAAGCTAAAATCATCGAAATTTCACCACTTACACTTTTAGGTTAGAATTTTACACGAGCGTGGAAGTACATTGTACATCAAGGACCTAAAAAAGGGAAATTACATTGAGGTCCATACATTTAGCACAAAGGACCCTAAAACTAAGCAAGGAAAACAATCGGGTTTGGCTCCTTCTCGAGAGAGTAGTTGATCGAACAATACTCTTCATACTACTTCATCTTCAATTATTTTCAAAATATGGCCAAATTTGTCGGCATGCAAATTTTTGGATATGGGATCATGACCTTGGTCGTTCATCTTGAAATCCCAGAATGGTTTATACTCGTTGACAACTAAGCTTAAATTTGTTTAAATTTTACCACTTACTTTTAGGTTAGATTTTTACATGGTTGGTCGGAGTACATTTTACATCGGGGACCTGAAAAAAGAAAAAAATACATCGAGGTCCATACATTTATCATAAATCTCCCTAAAAGGAAAATTTTCTTGTTCGGCTCCTTCTCGATATATCAGTTGATCGAGCGATACTCTTCATACTACTTCATCTTCGATTGTTTTCAAAATATGGCCAAATTTGTCGCCATGCAAATTCTCTCATATGGGATCATCAACATCAAGTATGATGTTGATATGGCCTTGACCTTGGTCATTCGGCTTGAAATCCAATAATGGTCATACTCGTTGACAAGTAAGCTTAAAATCATTGAAATTTCACCACTTACACTTTTAGGTTAAAATTTTTACACGGGCGTGGAAGTACATTGTACATCAAGGACCTAAAAAAGGGAAAATTACATCGAGGTCCATACATTTAGCACAAAGGACCCTAGAAAGGAAAACTTTCTATTTCAGCTCCTTCTCGAGAGATCGGTTGATCTGAGCAAAACTCTTCATACTACTTATCTTCGATTGTTTTCAAAATATGGCCAAATCTATTGCCATGCAGATTCTCTGGTATGAGATCATGAGTATAAAGTATGATGTTTATATGGCCTTGACCTTGGTCCTTCGACTGAAATCCAAGAATGTTCATATTCGTTGACAAGTAAGCTTAAAATCGTTTAAATTGCACCACTTACACTTTTAGGTTAGAATTTTACATGGGCGGTGGAAGTACATTTTACATGAAGGACCAAAAAATGGTAAAATTACATCGATGTTGATACATTTAGCACCTCCCCCTAAAAATAAGCAAGGAAAACAGTCGTGTATTGCTCCTTCTCGAGAGACGAGATGATCGAGCCATACTCTTCATACTACTTCCTCTTCGATTGTTTTCAAAATATGTCCAAATCTATCAGCATGCTCATTCTTGGACATGGGATCATCACCATAAAGTATGATGTTGATATGGCCTTGACCTTGGTCATTCGGCTTGAAATCCAAGAATTTTCATACTCGTTGAGCTTCAATTCATTTAAATTTCACCACTTACACTTTTTGGTTAGAATTTTACATGGTCGATGGGAGTACATTTTACATCAAGGACCTAAAAAAGATAAATTACACCGAGGTCCATACACTTAACATAAAGGACCATAAAATTTAGCAAAGAAAATGTCGGGTTTGGCTCCTCGAGAGAGAAGATGATCGGGCCCTACTCTTCATACTACTTCCTCTTCGATTGCTTTCAAAAGATGGCCAAATTTGTCGCCATGCAAATTCTTGGATATGGGACCATCATCATAAAGTATGATGTAGATATGGCCTTGAACTTGGTCGTTTGGCTTGAAATCCAAGAATGTTCATACTCACATTTATCTTTAAACAACTTGTCAAAACTCATGTTTATCTTCATGGAAAGTAGTACATGCAGGAGAACATCGTGTGAATTCTTTTGTTATTAGTACTCATTATTTTTTGTTTTATTGTTTTTAAAACAAGGAAAAAATTTCGCAATATGGCCTACTATATGTACACAAGAGTTTTTTTGTTGGAAAATAATACCACAAGAGAGCTTGAGAACGGGAGAAATTATTATTACAGGTGGATCGCTACTCCTATAGCTACCCCTACATTCGAGTTCTTAGTGGTACTCTGTTTTCATTTTACAAGAAAGATTTATTGTGGAGGGAACTGGACCAGAGTAGTACTATCCTGAAGGTAACTGGAGAAGAGGAACATGTGTCCATTTTCATTTTATTCAACCTCGCCTATACGCTATATCCCTAAATCCCCATTACCCTACCTCTATGCCAAGCACCACCATTCTTCTCCTCCACAATGCCGCTTTCCGATCCTGTTCACCGCACAATATGTGAGTGTTTGTTCTCCTCCCTGTCCTACCTGCCGCCATCGATCTTCCCTCTTTTCTAGAAAACAAAATCAAGCCACCGTACCAACTTCCATAGCTCCCTTGCGATGGCAGGACTGAGCAAGGATAGTCATGATTCTGAGTTGTTCCAGGATGTTTTTACCGAAGGCCCACTTGAAGAGCTCATAACCAGATGCGACATCATCACCACCACGAGCCTCACTGGTTAGTCCAAACATCTTCTTGACTCGGCAAAATATAGTGCAACTTTACATGCTTCTTAGCCGTTTGGCCCCCCATGTGTTCTTCATTCTCACCCGACTAAGAAACCATGGGAATGCAACGTGTACTTCGAAGGCAAGGGCACGACATGCAAGCTGACATCGCTGGATAGGTTCTCCTCTGACGCCGTGTTCCCAAAGATTATGGGTAAGCAGTGGGTAGGTGCCAATGGAGATGGGATCACCACTGTTGGGTCTGAATGCAAGTGGGGTCTTGTCAATGTGTACACTCATCAACGTGTTCCTCTCCCACAAGTCAATGAGTTTGTACCCACCAATGATCCGCTTACATTCATGCATAATGATCGCCCTATTCTCCTCTGGAAGATTGCTATTTGCCGAGCTCCCATAGCTGCGGCGGATTATTTAGATTTCTCTCTTGTCACTATCTTCGACTACTCAATTGCTACCCTTGATGGTGATGAGTATGCATGGACAGTTCTTGAGAACCAGTTCCAGTGCTATTTCAGATACAACAATGCACTTATCCACAAGGGTCTATTGTTTGCAGCCACTGAGAGTGGTAGTGTTTATGTCTGGAATCATATGTATTTTGGTAAGTTCGATCCATTCCTGTTCTAAACACTAGCTTCAGTTTTAATGGATGTAAACTAGTGTTGGCTGATTTGGTCATCATTTCTTTTTGAAGGTCCTATTCTGCTCCCGTCACCACCTGGCGTGCATCTCGAGGAGGGCAACCTTGATGCCATAGATGATCACAAGCACAAACCTGGTTTATGGTTCTTAGCAATATCTGCGGATGAATCTCTCCTTCTTATTATCCATACCATGGGCGTTACTAATGAGGAGTTTTATGGAGGTACTTATTATGGTCATGGAAATCATGTTGCTGATCGCTATGGTCGCACTTGTGGCACCTATGCTACTGGGTTTGGCTGCAAGGTGTACTTAAAGGACACTGCTTACTTATATCCACCTAAGCCATGGATAGCGATTGCTGACCTGGGAGCATATCCCCTTTTCCTTGGATTGAACTATCCGATTAACATTGCGGTAGGCGGTGTAGATGTTGCCCCATGATATGTTGTAAACGTATCTATAATTTTTGATGTTCCATGCTTGTTTTATATCTACTTTCTTATGTTTTGTCCACACTTTGGAGTATTTTTACACATTTTCTGGAACTAACCTATTAACAAGATGTCACAGTGCCAGTTGCCTATTTTCTGCTGTTTTTGGTTCCAGAAAAGCTAGTAAGGAAATATTCTTGGAATTGGACCGGACAAAAGCCAAAGTCAATATTTTATTCGAAGCAACATGGAGTCCAGAGGGGAGACGAAGCGGGGAACCAGGGCAGCCACACCCTAGGGTGGTGGGGCCAGCCCTAGCCACGCCACCACCAGGTGTGGGCCCCCTGGTGCTCCACCGACCTAGCCCTTCCGCCTATAAAGACCCCTCGGAATGAAAACCCTAAGTACCCGATCAAAATTCCACGAAAGAGTCTGTAGCCGCTGCCATCTCTATCCCTAGATCGGGAGGGATCTCAAGATCTTCCCGGCACCCTACCGGAGGGGATAGATCACCACGGAGGCCTTCTTCATCACCATGCCTGCCGCCGGTGTGATGCGTGAGTAGTTTATCGCTGGACTACGGGTCCATGTCGTAGCTAGATGGTTGGTTCTCCTCCTTTGTGCTATCATGTTTAGATCTTGTGAGCTCCGTTCATGATCAAGGTCATCTATTTGTAATCCTACATGTTGTGTTTGTGAGAATCTGATGGATATTGAAATGCTATTTCAGATTGATTATTGATTCTATCATGTCATTTTTATTTGTGATCTTGCATGCTTTCCATTGTTAGTAGCTATCTTGGCCAAGTAGATGCTAGCAACGCCAAGAGGGAGTATTTTTGCTCGATAGTGGGTTCATGCCTCTAGTAATCTGGGGAAGTGACATAAATCTCTAAGGTACTAGATGTGCTGTTATTACTAGGGAGAAAACAACAATCCTTTGTCCATAGGGCAATTGTATTGTTTACTTTACACACTTCGCTTAATGCAATTATCTGTTGCTTGCAACTTAATACTAGAGGGGGTTCGAATGATAACCTGAAGGTGGATTATTAGTCATAGATGTAGTTGGATTATGGTCTATGTATAATGTTGTAATGCCCAATCAAATCTCATAGGAGTCAAGATGATTAGTATATGCATGTATGCTTTTTTGGTGTCTATCAGTTGCCCCGTTGTAATTTGTTCACCCAACATGTCATCTATCTTAAGGAGAATCACCTCTAGCGAACTATGGGCCCTGGTCCATTCTTTTACCATCAATCTACGATCTACTATTTACTATTTACTGCTTACTTTCTGCAAGTAATTACTATCTTCCACACAATACGTTTAATCTTTTGTTTCAGCAAAACCGGTGACATTGACAGCCTCACTGTAAGTTGGGGCAAAGTTTTGTGGTTGTGTTGTGTTGGATTCCAAGTTGGAAGATAACACCTTGGGGTTGTTTCCTTGCTCCTACTGGTTCGATAACCTTGGTTTCATCACTGAGGGAAAATTTGCTGCTGTGCTCATCATACCTTCCTCTTGGGGTTCCCAACAAGCTCATCACTTTTTAAGCCATCAAGCCTATTTTCTACCGCCGTTGCCGGGGAGTCAACGACAGCTTCACAAGGGGAGTCCTTCATAACCAATCTCTTTACTTTGTTTTTTGTTTTGCTTGGTTTATTTCTGCTTTGTTTGCTTGTTTCTTTTACCAAAAACACAAAAAAATTAGTTCTTTCTGTAAGTTGTCACCTTGTTCTTTGCTCACCATGTTGATCCCTAAGTTTACTCTAAAAGACCTTTCAATAGGTAGTGTCTCCATAATTGGTAAAGATAATATTGAGGAATTCTTTAATCATGTTAGTAAGCATGAGGATATTGAGGATAAATCCCTAGCAGAACTCGCTCCAAATTATGAAATTGTTGTAGCTTATTTAGTTCACATGTTGGAAGCTAGGTTTGTTAACCTTAACCCCATAATGCAAGATATTGAGGATACTAAAAAAGAGATTTCATTCTGGAAACTTTGCTTAAGGAATTCTATGATGTTGCTAAAGAAGCTAGAAAAGTCTTCGATCGTTTTAATATGCTAGGCTCATGAGTAGATGTTATTGGTACACGAGAAAAGATGGACAAAACCAAACCTAATTGGGAGGAAATTAAGATACCAATACCTTTTAAACTTGTAGGAATGCATGAAGCCTTAGAAAAGAATTTTGATTGGATTGTTCCTGAAAACCCGTTTGATGAAAATAGTGAACCCAAGAGCATTGAGAAAGGATCCTCTAGAACTTATTTGGATGAGATACCTTGCCTTGTTGAAGATATTTCTGGTATTGATCTTAATGCTTCTTTATTTGAGAATACTTGATTCTTGCTTCTTATGCCTAGCACAAAGGCGTTAAAGGAAAGCACTTATTGGGAGATAACCCAAATTTCGTTAGGAATCTTTTGTTGAGCCTTGGAAGTTATTATCTCTGTAATAACCTCTCCTTATCATTTTTGTGTGGTTTTTGTGCCAAGAGTAACCTCTAATGAGTGAGAAGTAAGACTTGGGAAAGTTCTTGTCCCAAAACAGATTTTTGTGCTTCGCCGTAAAAATTCCAGAAAAATCTCTGTATGTTGGATTGAGCTGTAATTTTTTGTGCTTCTGCCCCAAGTTGTTATCTAACTTTCGTTAGTTCAACACTTTTCTATTTGAGCAACAGAAGGTCTTCTAAAAAATCGGTTTTTACCAGCTAGTCTGTTTTGACAAATTTCTTCCATTATTTGCATTTGCTTCTTAAATCTCTTTCTCTTTGAGTTCTTGTGAAAATTCTTGAACTTTTTAAAGGAAGTGATACAGTACTTGTGTTTTAATGGAAGTTTTACTTGTGTTGAAACTGAATCTAAAGACTTATTATCTTGAGTACACTAATGTTGCTAATGAAGATTGTGTGAAGTTTTGTATGAAGGAAATTTTTAAGTGTAGGGAAGAATAATGTGATAAGATGAAGTATGGACAAAAGCTCAAGCTTGGGGATGCCACCCGTGTCACCCCAAGAAATATCCAAGAAGTACAAGCGTCAAAGCTTGGGATGCCCAATGCATCCCCTTCTTCATCAATAAAAATCTCAGGTTCTCTTAAAAACACTTCATTTTTATTGTTTCATGCACAGTTGTGTTGTTCTTGGAGCATCTTTGTTTTCGTTTTTAGTTTTCATTTGCTTAGTTTGCTTGAATAAATTGGTTGGACCCCCGTATTCATATATTAGTTTCAAATAAGTTGGTTTGGATTGGAAAAGAGTTGGAAAGTTCATTCTTATAAGTGGTATAAAAAGAGTCTTGTTTTTGACTGTGGCTTAGGCTTTGTCATGTCATTTTTGATATTGTTTTGGCTTTATGCTTAGTGATTATTGCTGTAGCATGACTTGTTACAAATAATTGAGATTGCTTAATGTGCCTTGAAAGAATCATGCGTTGTTTTAGCATATTAAAGCATAGTATTGTGGTATTCTCCTTTAATGCTTTATTTGGGCTGACTTGGCACATGCTCACACCGTGTTAAGACTATACCAAGTCACCATAGCCTCTATGATCATTTAGTTTTCTACTTGTAATATCACTTTATGCTTTAATTAATATTTTTTTGTCTCTTTGCATGATTATGGCCATTATTGCTCTCTTAGTTTGTTGCTCCCAGTCTTTTGCTAGCCTCCACACCAAGTATCAGTTCCACTCATGCATCCAACTCCAAATAAAACCAAGTTATTCCAAAGAGTCCACCATACCTACCTATTAGCATTTGCTATTTCCAAGTATATTCATGTTTTTATCTACCTTCCAAATTAAACTTGTTATGTGAAAATTAGTGATTAAAGCTCTCACGAACTTGATGGCACACTTTACTTTTATTGCACTTAATAAACTTGAACCATTGTGCCCATCTATGTTGTGTATATGCTTGTGTTTTGTAAGTTGTGAATTAGCAAAACCATGTAATCATGGGGAACGCTTTAAACATTGCACGTTATGTAGTTGATATCATGTTCTTTTGCTTATGGATCCCGGTGGTGTGAAATGAAAGGGGAGCTTGTAAGGCTCATGGAGTTCGTATTTGTGTTAGAGAAACGCAGGGGCGGCTGGTCTAAGCCATGCCTAATCATGATGGAAACCTGCAGCGTAACCATAGTGAGCAATCTATAAAGCAACCTCTATAAAAAAATCCTATGCAAATAGGAAAGAAAAAAGAAAAGAAAAGAGAGAGAAAAAGAAGCCTATGTAAATAGGAAATAAAAGGATGCTGAGATGCTCATTGTCTGCTTGCCTTGTCATTTTGATATGGGGATTCTTTTGTATCATCGGGCAAGGGGTACCCCGTTGGCGGTTCTCTATGATATACATGTACTTACAATGAAAAGAACTTACCTGTGACTAAACTTGAGTAGCATGAGGAACGGTACTCGTAAGTAAGAGGCATGAGATTTTCAGCTGATAACTTTTCAAGCATATCCTCATATTTGTTCACTTTAACCTTAATCACCTAAAGATGCTTACGATAGGGGCAATGTGAGCTGAAAGCTAATAAGTACCATAATTTTTGGAAGCTCTTTATGAGACTTGAATCCTTGCTTCCTTCTATGAAGGGCCTTTCTTTTACTTTTAAGTTGAGTCTCCATCTTCTATCTTTATGCACCTATTAAGAGAGCATAGTGGTCATTCTTAGTTTAATGTGAATTGTCCCAAAACTTGGTGGTTGATTCATAACTTTGATATTGCTTGTTCTTGAACTATTTGTATCTAGTCACCCTTATGAACTTTGAAGGTGTCCTATGCATTTATGTTTTGCTACACTATGAGGGACAAGCTGAATACCATTCTAATTATGTTTTCTATATGTGAAACAAACAAACGTTGTCGTGGTATTGCCGACGAGTACGCCATGGAAGGGTAATCACAATGTGTGTTTAGAGACATGGGGTAAGGCGGAGAGTTGGCGGGTACGAGGTAACACAGCTTACCCAGGTTCAAGTCCCACAATGGTGGCGGAACTCTACTCCTGCTATAAATCACTATAATGGCAATACGCCGAGTTACAGAGATAGGTTCGATGTGCGAGGTGTTGCGCATTGTACGCTGCAATCAGAGAAGTTGTGCCCTAAAGGCTCCCGCAGGCCGGCTTATAAAGGCGCCAAGACCTAGGGTTTACAGGGAAAGGTCCTTGCTGGACAAGGTAAAGAGTCCTACACCTACACGAACTAGTCTTCCATGTCTTGTATTCGAAGGCCCCGAGTATGTCGGTGACTCCTGCGTAGCCTTCCTTTATCCGGCATGGGCCTCCCTTCAGGATCCAACTAACTAGGCCACCCAGCAGGCCATAGGCCTTGTGACCAACTATGGGCCACCCGGGTTAGGCGGATTGGTGACATGCTATGAGGATACCCATATAGCATATCCCCAACAGTAGCCCCCAGAGGACTTTGAAGTCTTGCGCCGTCTTGCTCGTTGATCTCTGAATATATCCCGTCTAAGTGATGCCGGCAATCCGTCAAGCAATATCTCAATGGTCTCCCAAAGAACCCTGCAATCCTCTCCGGCTTCACAATGTAGTTGGGGATTCCTTGAGTCTTCGTTTCCCGAGTCGGATGATTTCTGTCTTCGATGGAATCTTTCGGACGTGACCCTTCACTGTAACTGTTAGGAGCATGACATAGGGTACAGCCTACGCTACCTCGAAACTCACAAAAAATAGAGAATTAATCATCGGCTATTTTTACGCGCGCGAAATCCTAAACGGTGGAGTGGCAAAAGAAGCAGGACATGGCGAAATTACCGTGCGCGTTCACTTCCAAGTCGGCAACGTCCCAACCATCAGATCTTTTTGCATGAATCTTGATGCGAGGCATATATATTTCCACCGCAGTTAATTTATTTCTTTTTACCCGCATTCGTCTCCCAGTCTTCGTCTTCCTCCAGCCGCACGACCGTTCGAGGTTTCCTGTGAAAACCCTATCCAGAGCCCTTTCTTTCTCCACCTTCTCCTCGTCTCAATGGCCTCCAGCAGCTCTGCTCCTTCCACGGCGGCGATCCCTGAGGCTATAGTGGAGCCATCCTAGGGGGTGAATGTTCCGCCAGAGGGGGTGGTCGTTCCTGTCTCCGCCATAATGGAAACCGCCGGTGATGACCAAGAACGGGCCACGCCGGAAGCCGCTGAAGAGGAAAGTGACTCCCACAAGGGGGTGTGGAGGGGTTCTGATCTCCAAGAGCTGGTCGACAAAGGATATCTCCCCGCGGTGGAGAAGTTCATCTGGCGGGCGGCACCGGCCGGCGAGGTGGTCCCTTCTCCCTAACCCGGAGAGAAGGTATACCTCAAATCTCAGTTGGTACACGGCGTAAGCCTACCAGTCTCCAACTTCTTCTTGGACGTCCTTCGACACTTCCGGGTACTTCCCCACAACCTTTCTCCCAACAGCATCCTAGTCCTTAGCAACTTTGTAGCTCTGTGCGAAGGATATATAGGAATCAAACCTAGATTAGATCTGTTTGTATATATCTTTACCATCAAGAGAGAGTCTGTAGAGTCCAAGCACGAATTGCGGATCTGCGGAACTATTAGCTTCAAGATTCGGCCTAGCCGGCGCTTCCCCGACACCATAGGGCATGAGTCTTTCAAGAACTGACAGCACATGTATTTCTACGGGCCAGATATCCCTTTGCCAGACCATCTCGAGACCTATCCCGACTTTGTCGACGGAGCTGCCACCTAAGTGCCCGCATGGCATACCCCAGCCTCTCTTCCCTCTGATGGTGAAGCCAATCGTGCCTTAAGGCGGATCGAATGGCTCGTAAATGGAGGTCTAACGGGCTTGGACCTTGCCATGTGCTGGTACGTTAGGCGGATCCAGCCTCTGCAGCATCGTGCCGAGCTGATGTGCAAGTATAGCCAAGACAGGAGGGATCCCATGCGAATTTCGCGAGATAACTTCTCTACTTACTCCATCAAGCTCCTTCTAAAGGAAGTCGTCAAAGTGAAGGAAAAGAAGCATGGATTCAAGATCACTTTCGACATGTTCGATTGTGGCACATGCCTAGAGGTAGCTTCTGTTTCCTTTGTTGCTCGTTATATACTCTAAGGTTTTTCCGTCTTGAAGTTGTCCATCTAACACTCCTCTGTATCCCAGTTGGCGACCTTGGCAGCAGATCAAATGGCCTCCTAGGTCTATGATCCAAACCTAAAGGATATCTAGGTGGTGTCTGACGATGACGCCTCCAAGGATCAGCCAGCTCTGGCAGCGCGAAAGCGGAAGAACTCCACCTCTGACGCTGCTGCCGAGGCCAATAAGAAGAAAAGAACGGAGAGTGGAGTCTCCAAACGTTCCACTGCCGCCTTAGAGGTGGAGAAGAAGAAGAAGTCCACCAGTATTCCCCTCACCAAGGCTCCTGCCGTGGAGTAAGTACTTTCATTCTCTGGCTTATATTTTCAGCTCGCACCTTTTTTCAACTCTTATACTTATACTTTGTATGTTTCAGGAGGAAAGCTGGTGTTAGTTTGAAGCGATCCTCCAATGATGTTGGAGGGTCAAAAAACATTCGTGACATGTTGACCAAGGGGTCGTCCGCCATGCCCTCTCCCGCCACCGCTCCCTCTACTTCTGCCGCCAAACCCTCTTCTGGTCCCGTCGGGCCATCATCTCCCGTCATCCCTGAGACCTCCACCATGGAGATAGATATCAATCCAAACCCTGATGTCTCAGGCTTTGTCAAGGTAGACATTGCTCCTAGTGGCCAGGCGACGCAGGAGAGCACCTCTTCTAAAGTGGCTGAAGCTCCGGCTAAGGATGCCACCGAGAAGGGGAATGAAGTGGAAGAGGTGGACGTGGAAGCTACGATTGAGGCAGGAGCCTCCACGACATCTACTGCCTTGAAGGTGCAGGAGGCGGCTAGGGCTTCATCCATGCCTCCGGCTTCGACCTCTCCATTGGTTGCGACTCTTCCGACGTCGAGCCTAGATGATCTCATCAAGCAGGCCGACGCAATTTATAAGAATGATCGTACCTTTCATGATTCCTACGCTCATCTGGCCAACAATCTCAGGATCATTGCCACCATAAGTTTTTTGAACTTCACTTGTTTTACTTTGTGTAGTATATCTCAATCTAGCCCCCAAGCTCTTAGGCGAATAATCCAATAGTTATTGGCCTGAGTTCTCCGACGAACTAAGCGTAGAATTTGTCAGTGTAGCCCCCGAGCGTTTAGTTGAAACTGTAAAGTTCCGACTAGATGCTCTAGAGAAACTATATTACTTCAAAATCATGTACTGTAGCCCCTGAGCTTTTAGTTGAAACTGAATAGTTTTGACTAGATGCTCTAGAGAAACTAAGCATGCTTATATCATGTGCAGAATGAGAATAAACGGAGGATAGCCGCCAATGAGAGGTTTGCTGCTCTTCGAAAGGAGATGGACCTTGAACAGGGTAAAACCAAATTCCTGAAGGATCAGAACAAAAATAGCCAGATTATGTTTCCTACGACAGCTCCTTGCTTTCACATTGAGTCATTTTTTCGTCTTTTGATAGCACTTTCTGATTTCCGTCTTATAGAAGCAATTTCTAAGGCCAAGAGCATCATAGAGAAATCCAACCATATCCAGGAGCTCGATGATGAAAATAAGATTCTGAAGAAGGACATGGCTGATGCCATCAAGGGACATGAGGCAACGATGATAGCTATGCAAGAGTCTGCTGATGCCAAGATGCAGCGCCTGAAGGACGAGATTGCACAACTCAAAGACTAGAACCAAGCTGCCAAAGAGCAGAATGCTAGCGGTCTTGAGATGTTCAAGTCAGTCCATAAGGAGCGTGATGACTTGGCGGAGACATGCATGCAAGCGGAAACGAGCATCTTTGGTAACCTTTCTCCGTCTTGGTCTTTTTCTGTAAGTTGGATAACCACTTGTCTCGTGTATACTCATGGTCCTTGTATACTTGTGCAAACCACAGCTCCCATTGGCTTAGCCAACTTGTGTGAGGGTGCTCTGAGTACCAAGGAATGCATGATTCTTGCCGGCAACTTCGTCAGCACCGCCATCGCCCAAGCCAAGGAGATAGCTCAACCTCTGGGCATCAACATCAAGGTGGCAGATTTAGCAGCCAATTTTTCAGAAATCCTGCGCCGAGCCCCTGAGAAAATCAAGGACTGGAAAGCCTCTTGTATCCGGGCGGGTGCTAGGATGACCCTATCCTTGGTCAAGGATTACTATGACAATGCTGAGATCGACCTGGTGACCTCCGGTATGCCCAAGATGGACGAGGAAGGACAAGAGATTGATAGCGATGCTATTTGGAACTCTCTCGCCGGCTTTGATATCAGGGTTGCCAAGATGGTCAAGGCTGATGTCTTTGTGCCTGCCGAGATCCTGGATGACGACATGGCTTCCTCTAAGTCTATCCCTTCTCCTTTAGAGTTTGACGAGCTCTCCTGGCCTGCCACTTCTGATGATGCCACCACGAAGCCCCTGCAGCAAAGCCATAAAAAACAATGTATGTATTAAATGTATCTCTGCAGAATGTATGCGGAAAAAACTTATGTTTGTCTAAGGCTGAAAAACTTGTACTCAAGTTTCCTGCAACTTATCTGTTTCTAGCATGTGTATAAATTTTTTAAGCAAGTGCTAGATTATCCATTATTCTAGGTCATATGCTTGACCTTTCGTGAGACGGAAGACTCGCAGCACAGAACTATGCTCTCAGGCAATGATGCTTCATAGCACCGTCCAGAACCTAAGAAAAAAACCGCCGGCTTTGAGTGCCAAAAAGTCACTACTCCGGAATCTACATAAGAACTTCAGAAAACGTGTAGACTAGAAAACTTAAGCTAATGCCCGTAGGCGGAATTTTCACAAGGGCAAATGCAACCTTGCGCATAAAGGGTTTATATGATCCAAAAATGAAAAACTAAAGGAGGTAAAAGACTCAGAGAATATGAGTGAACCAAATGCTTTGTTTCATTGATCATATAAGAAACTTATTACATAATATAAATGTTCTAAGTGTAAAAGGGACGTAGCTGTGCTATGTTCCATGGCCGATCTGTCTCCGGGTAATCATCATCGGAGTCACCTTGCTTGCGCTTGCAATTTTTTGGCCTATCTTTCAACTCGCGAATATCCACGAGGTAATAGGAACCATTGAGAAATGCTTTGCTTATCATGAACGGTGCTTTACACGAGTCTAAGCACCAGATCCCTTCTTTAAACGAGCGATGCTTTACACGGCGACTATGGTAGCCGTGCAGCTTCTGCTGGTAGACGGCAGATCTCTGGCATGCTAGCACGTGCTCTTCTTCAAGTAGGTCCATAGATAGTCGCCTGGATTCTTCAGCATCATCTTCCTTGTAGGCGGAAACTCTTGGTGCATCGTGGAGGATGTCGGATAGGAGAACTGCTTCTGCTCCATAAACCATGAAGAAAGGAGTCAAGCCGATGGATCTGTTGGGTGTCATTCATAAACTCCACAAGACAGATGGTAGTTCCTCCGCCCAGGCTCCAACTTCTCTACGTAGCGGTGCCTCCAAGCGTGGCTTGATTCCGTGCAGAATTAGTCCATTGGCCCTTTCAACTTGCCCATTTGACTGCGGATGTGCCACAGATGCTAGGTCAAGGTGGATGCCTTTCTCATGACAGTACTCCTCAACTTCTCCGAGAGATAAATTTCTACCATTATCGGTGATGATGCTATGTGGGAGACCAAATGTCACCACTAGATCCCAGACAAACTTTAGGGTTGTTGCCCCATCAAGCTTTCTAATGGGTTTAGCTTCAATCCATTTTGTGAATTTATCCACTGCTACTAGCAAGTGTGTGAATCCACTGGGTGCTGTCTGCAAAGGTCCCACCATGTCCAGCCCTCAGACTGTGAATGGCCAAATTATTGGTATTGTTCGCAATTCTTCAGCTGGAACACTTGGTTGTCTTGCATAAAACCGACACCCAAGGCATGTTTGTACCAACTTATCGGTGTCCGCCTTGGCAGTTATCCACTCGAATCCTTGTCAGGAGGCCTTAGCCACCAATGATCGGGGAGCGGCGTGATGCCCACAATCTTCGAGATGTATTTCTCTAAGGATTTCAATACCTTGTTGCTAGGAGACGCATCGTAGGAAAACTCCTATGGTACTTCTCTTGTATAGCTGGTCGTCAATGATGACGTAGCCTTTTGCTCTGCGTACTATTTGCCAGCTTTCGACTTCGTCGGCGGGCAAAGTTTTGTCTTGTAGATAATCCATGAATGGCTTCATCCAAGCCGGAGAGGTCATTCTTACTGTGTTAACAAATGAGTCCACTCTATCCGAGTTGTCGGGGTCCGATCCCTTCACGGATGGAGTCCGTAAATGCTCCAGGAAAACGCCTGGCAGAATTGGTCAATGAGCTGGTCCAAGCATTGACAGCAGATCTGCCGCCTCATTATCCCCCCTTTTGACGTACTTGACTTCGTAGCTGTCGAAGCATTTGGCTATTTCATCTACTTCATCTCGATATTCCACCATCATAGGGTTCCGCGCGTTCCAAGTGTCAGCTACTTGTTGGGCTACCAAGTCGGAATCTCCACAGCAAACTATGCGCTTGATGCCAATATCCTTGGCTACGCGAAGTCCGTGAATGAGGGCCTCGTACTCCGCCATGTTATTTGTAGAGTTGAAGTGTATATGCAGGACGTATTGCAACCTCTCTCTTGTTGGTGATTGCAATAATACACCACCCCTGAGCCATTGAGTAACTTGGATCCGTCAAAGTGCATGACCCAATACTCTGGCTCTAGCATAGGAGTGTCTTCTAGCAGCTTTGTCCAATCTATAAGAAAATCCGCCAATGCTTGTGATTTGATAGTGTCGCGTCTCTTGTAGGTGATGTCAAAGGCGGCAAGTTCAATGCCCCACTTTGCCACTCTCCCTATAGCGTCACTGTTATTGATGATGTCGGACAGTGGAGCTTTGCTCACTACTGTGATGGCGTGCTCCTAGAAATAATGTCTTAGCTTACGTGAAGCAAGGAAAACTCCATAAGCTATCTTCTGGTAGTGCGGGTAACGCTTCTTGGATTCCATCAAGACCTCGCTTACATAGTAAACGGGTAGCTGAAATCCGTATTCATGCGTTGGCTCCTAGCGCTCCACCATGATGAAGATGCTGATTACACGGTTGGTTGCTGCCATGTAGACTAACATAGGCTCCCTTGGTACCGGTGCGGCAAGTATAGGTGGGGAGGAGAGTATTCTCTTCAACTCCTGAAGTACTGCATCAGCTTCATCCGTCCATGTGAATTTGTCTGCCTTCTTGAGCAACTTGTAGAGCGGCATAGCCTTCTCACCAAGTCGGCTGATGAACCGGCTTACTGCTACAACGCAGCTTATGAGCCTTTGTATGTCCTTCAGGCATGTCGGGCATTTGATGTCGAGGATGGCCTTGATTTTTCCCAGGGTCACCTCGATTCCACGATGCGAAACGATGAAGCCCAACAGTTTGCAGATGGTACCCCGAAGACACACTTCTTTGGGTTCAGCATCATGTTGTATCTCTGGAGATTGTCGAAGATTTCCTGCAAGTCAGTGATAAGATCATTTGATTTCTTTGACATAACCATGATGTCGTCCATGTAAGCGTGTATGTTGTGACCTATTTGGTCGTGTAGGCAACGTTGCATCGTCCGCTGGTACGTATCACCAGCGTTTTTCAACCCAAAGGGCATCGTGACGTAGAAATACGTGTCGTAGGGTGTGATAAACAAAGTGGCCAATTGGTCTGACTTTCGCATCCGGATCTGGTGGTATCCTGAATAGACATCGAGAAAACAAAGATGTTCCGAGCCAGCCGTCGAGTCAATGACTTGGTCAATGCAAGGAAAAGCAAACGGATCCTTCGGACACGCTTTGTTCAAGCCGATGTAATCAACGCACACTCTTAATTCATTGGTTCCCTTTTTGGGGATAAGTATAGGATTTGCCACCCATCGGGTGTGAATAACTTCTCAGATAAAGCCAGCCTTAAGTAACCTAGATATTTCTTTGCCTATAGCCCTTCGTCTTTCATCACCAAAGTGTCGTAGAGGTTGTTTCACCGGTTTGGCATTAGGATAAATATTCAAGCTGTGCTCGGCAAGTTCCCTAGGTACACCTTTCATGTCGGCAGGTTGCCAGGCAAAGATGTCCCTATTCTCACGGAGGAACTTGACGAGCACGCTTTCCTATTTGGGATCCAGGTCCGTGCTAATGGCGATGGTCTTGGAGGAATCACCTTCGACAAGCTCCACCTGCTTGGTCTTGATGGCGGCCTTGAAGGCGGGTTCGGCAGCAGTGATCTGCTTCTTCGAAGCCGGCATCTCCGAGGCATCGACCTGGTTCTGGATCTCCTTGAACTCCTCACCATAGAGGACTACTTTGGCAAAGGCGGCTTCGCTGAGCTTGCACTCCCGTGCCTTGGTGAAGCTTCCGGCAACGGTGATGATGCCATTTGGTCCGGGATTCTTGAGTTTGTTGTAGACAAAGCATGTCCTTGCGATGAAGGAGTGGAAGATGTCGCGTCCGAAGATGACGTGGTACACGCTCTTGAAAGGCACCACTTCAAAGGTCATGCGTTCTTGGCGGTAATTGTTTACATCACCAAAAGCGACCAGAAGGGTGATGCAGCCCAGGGAATTTGCTTGTCGGCCAAGGACAACCCCATGGAACACGGTGTTGCTCTTCCTTAGCTGGGTATCTGTCAAGTTCAGCTCATGCAGTGTATCCAGGTACATGATGTTAATGCTTCTTCCACTGTCCACGAGGCACTTGGTGAACTCCATGCCGTCAGTCAAAGGGTTGATGACCATGGCATATTGGTTCTCTGTTGGGATAAGTTCTGGGTGATCCTTCCTATCCCAAGTAATTGGAACTTCCAACCACCTAACGTACTGGGGAACTGGAGGGAGGATAGCCATCAGTATCCTCAGAGAGGTTTCTGGGCCCGGACAGTTGGGGTACCAAGGAAGGTGTGGTAACATGGAGCCTTCTTTTCAAAGGGATTTTCCCTTTATCCTCCCCCTTGTCGGAAGATTTTGGGTCCACGTCCTCATCCATATCACTTGATTCCTTGGGTTCTTCCTCCGTCTTCTTCCCTTTGCCCTTTCCGTGGGGTCTATTCTTCCGACTTTGCTTGTAGCCGGACTTAGGGTCCTCCTTGAGATCATTGACAAACTTACACTGGCGATTGGTGTGGGTGAATTTGCCCTTGGCATCAAGATGGATGAAACATGGCATATCGCGGTACTCTTCGTATGTTTGGGGAACACGGGGCTCTAAGGGTGTAGTGTCACTCCTCTGCTGGCCACTGCTAGTTCCCCGGCCATGTCCACCATGTCCGCCATTGCCTCTGCCAGTGAACATTGTGGCGACCATGTTGGCTACTTGATTTTCTTCAGGTGGATTCTTCTGCTTGTTATTGTTGTTCTTCTTCTTAGCCTAGGTAGGTATTTCTATCACCGGCAACGATCCACGCGTGTCGTCATCAGCGGCGGCAAACACCGCCAGCAAGAGAGGTAGGCACGGGAGGTTTCATCCTTTTCTTGCACACACCGATGTAGGTCTCCGACAGTGCAGGGACGTTTGTATGTACCTGCGAAGTTCTTGGTGAATACTTCATGCATGTCCAACCAATTGTATATTGATTTCTCCGGTAAGTCGTCGATCCATTGTCGGGCGGTGCCGGTCAACATGAGTGGTAGGTACCTGACAGCGACATTAGGGTTTCCCCCTGTGATATGGATTGCTTCGTTGTAATCCTGCAACCATGTTGCTAGCCTGGCAGTTCCATGGTATGGCTTGATAGTCTTGTCTATCCGGAGGACCTTGGGGTAGGTTGTGGTCCATATGACTGGTCCAAAACAATGTGGCCCAAGGTATGGAAGCGCCCGAGCTTCTTGGATCTTGTCCAGCCGCAATCATGTGTCATATGGCTCTGGCTGCTTCCCTTTTCTGTCATGGGGAGGGGAGTTGTGGCATGATCTGTGAGATTCGCCATGCCCTCCGCCATGATGGCTACTAGGTGGCGATGGCGGCGGTGGAGGCGGTGGGTTATCTCTCTTGTTGTGCCCCTCTTGTGACTCCTCACGCCTATCACGGTTGCTTGTCGGACATGGCGGTTCCTTGTGGGACCTGCTCCTATGTCCGTCATGGCCGCTATGCTCTCTGGCATGCCGAGGATGTTCGCCCTGATCACGTATAATGATGTCAGGCTGGGACCGCCTTGGAGGTGGCATGCTTGTGCGGTGGCACGGCTCTGGTTCCTCGTGATGCCGAGATGGTGGTGGAGGTGGCGAATGATGAGGACGAGCCTTTTTTCCGTGGTTGGAGGATATGGGGATAGCGTTAGTCCTGTTGTGTGCCTCCCTCCATCTTCGCTCTATAGAGCCTGTGTGCAATCCTTCGTCACGGGGAGATTTTGGCCTTCTGCGACTGTTCAGGGTTGACTGGCATAGCTCTGGGTTGGACTCAAGCCCTTGTGAGGTGGCCTTTTCCTGTTGCTTGCATGCCTTGGCGACGAGGTCATAAACCTGAGCAACTGCTTCTGGCGACCTGTCCTGCTCCAGGAGGGTCTTGGCGACGGTGATATTGAGAGCGGGGGTTGGCATGACCTACCTCCTCTCTGAATCTATGTAAGGGTTGGCTTTTGTCGGCTTGGACCTGTCAAATCCCAAGCCTCACCGAACACCGGGATCTTGGATGACGTGAGCTGGTACCTTTTTTGCTTTATGCTTTAACAGCAATTGCTTATATTCGGCCTCCATAGCTCTTGCTGCCTTGATGGATTGTTGCGCCTTAGCCATGTCTTTGTCCAGCTTAGCGCCTTGCTCCGCGATGCACTTGGCCTCCGCCAAGATTTCCGCACGCTTCTCATCAAGCTCCATAACGCTCTGGATATGGGCGACGGTGATTGGCTCAACGAGGAGTGCACCGTAGATTGCTTTATCAGCAGGGGTGGCTAGTGGGTTGCCAGCTGCTGACGTTGATAGTGGCATTGGCGGTTGATTCGATTGTCAGGCCGTATTGGGGGTCGCGCTAAGTTCCTGCACCAGTGGCTAGCGGGTAACCAGAGGAGGCATGGCCTTGGCCGGAGCCAGAGGCTCGGCGGCCTTTTTAGTTGTTGCTGCTCTAGTGACCGCTGCCGTGGGCGGAGCTCTCTCACGTTCCTGTTCCTGTCCGTCCTCTTCCAACACACATTCCCAATGGCGACTAGCACCTAGTGTGAAATGTTGGTCTTCACGGCGCGCTCCTCCTTCTCGATCTCCTGCTCGATCTCCCTCATAACAGCGTCGTATTCCTTCGAGTTGACGTCCGAGCCACCGGCAGCCCATATTGATGTCGGCGTAGAGCGCATCGAGGACAGATTCAGAGTCATCTTTGGTGTTGGCGATGCGGATGTTGAGGGTGATGGAGGCGGGCCGTTGTTGTTGTTACCTCCTACGACTTCAATGGTGATCGCCGCCTTGGCCTCTTCATTGGCGTCTGCGTATTCGTTGATGATGGGAACCATCTCACCAAGGGTGAGAGGGCCTACGGCCTGCTGCCTTCAGAGGGTATGCCGGAGGAGGGTTCCAGGTGTGAGCCCTTCCACGAAGTGGTACACGAGCTCATCGGCGTGGTCACCCTCTATGGTTTCCCTCACCCTCATCCATCTGGCAAGGTATTCGTGAGGAGATTCTCCATCCATTTGAACGTATCTGGCCAGATCGAAGATGGTGATGATGCCGACGAAGTGTGACCTGCGCATCTCTAATGCTCGGGGAAGCCAAGCAGATTTACGGGGTCCTTCCACCTTTATATCCTGCACAGGGGCAGTTTGGGTGGGCCTTGAAATTTCCTGATCCGAGCCACCATACTCCAAAGAGAGGTATGGCTCAGATCCTTCCGCGAACATGTCCTGCCCGTAGGCGGTCCGTGCAGGGCTTGACAAGTTTCCGACTTCCTGGGAGCTAGGACCCGAGTCAGTTTCGCCGATGAATATGTGGATGTCACCGAAGGGGATGGCGGAGCAGCGAATGGGGTTCGTCTTCGCCGGCACCCAGAACTCATCTGGAGGGACGATCGGGCTGTTGCCGGAGAAAAGAACACGACCGATCGCTATGGTGTCGCTGATACGCGTGAAGAGATTGTACCTTGCTCGGTGTAGAGCTCGAAGCGCCTCTTGCCCCACGGTGGGCGCCAACTGTCGTGGTATTGCCGACGAGTACGGCATGGAGGGGTCCTCACAATGCATGTTTAGAGACATGGGTTAAGGCGGAGAGTTGGCGGGTACTAGGTAACACAGCTTACCTAGGTTCAAGTCCCACAACGGTGGCGGAACTCTACTCCTGCTATAAATCACTATAATGGTAATATGTCGAGTTACAGAGGTAGGTTCGCTCTGCGAGGTGTTGCACGTTGTACGCTGCAATCAGATAAGTTGTGCCCTAAAAGCTCCCGCAGGCCAGCTTATAAAGGCGCCAAGACCTAGGGTTTACAGGGAAAGGTCCTTGCCGGACAAGGTAAAGAGTCCTACACCTACACGAACTATTCTTTCGTGTCTTGTACTCCAAGGCTCTGAGTATGTCGGTGACTCCTGCGTAGCCTTCCGTTATCCAGCATGAGCCTCCCTTCAGGATCCGTCTAACTGGGCCGCCCAAGAGGCCATAGGCCTTGCTACCAACTATGGGCCACCCGGGTTAGGCGGATTGGTGACATGCTATGAGGATACACATATCGCATATTTCCCCAACAAACATCTTTCAAAGAATTGTTATTCATGAATCTTTTGTTTGTACCTTTTCATGTTACAACATAGTTTCTATGTCTTATTGTTAGAACTATATCTTTCATGCTATGTTAAAGTACTATGATCCCAGCTATCAATGTTTTACAAATACCTTGATCAAAATTGTGATGGTGCATGTCACCTCAAAAATTCTTCTTTTTTATCACTTACCTACTCGAGGACGAGCAGGAGTTAATCTTGGGGATGTTGATACGTTGTAAACCTATCTATAAGTTTTGATGTTCCATGCTTGTTTTATATCAACTTTCTTATGTTTTGTCCACACTTTGGAGTATTTTTACACATTTTCTGGAACTAACCTATTAACAAGATGCCAAAGTGTCAGTTGCCTGTTTTCTGCTGTTTTTGGTTTCAGAAAAGCTAGTAAGGAAATATTCTTGGAATTGGACCAGACAAAAGCCAAAGTCAATATTTTACCTAAAGCAACACGGAGTCCGGAGGGGAGACGAAGCGGGGAACCAGGGCGGCCACACCCTAGGGTGGTGCGGCGAGCCCTAGTCGCGCCACCACCAGGTGTGGGCCCCCTGGTGCTCCACCGACCTAGCCCTTCCGCCTATAAAGACCCCTCGAGACGAAAACCCTAAGTACCCGATCAAAATTCCATGAAAGAGTCTGTAGCCGCCGCCATCTCCATCCCTAGATCAGGAAGGATCTTAAGCTCTTCCTGGCACCCTGCCGGAGGGGAGAGATCACCCTGGAGGCCTTCTTCATCACCATGCCTACCTCTGGTGTGATGCGTGAGTAGTTTATCCCTGGAATACGGGTCCATGTAGTAGCTAGATGGTTGGTTCTCCTCCTTTGAGTTATCATGTTTAGATCTTGTGAGCTCCGTTCATGATCAAGATCATCTATTTTTAATCCTACATGTTGTGTTTGCGGGGATCCGATGGATATTGAGATGCTATTTCAAATTGATTATTGATTCTATCATGTCTTTGTTATTTGTGATCTTGCATGCTATCCATTGTTAGTAGCTATCTTGGCCAAGTAGATGCTAGCAACTCCAAGAGGGAGTATTTATGCTCGATAGTGGGTTCATGCCTCTAGTAATCTGGGGAAGTGACATAAATCTCTAAGGTACTAGATGTGTTGTTGCTACTAGGGAGAAAACATCAATCCTTTGTCCATAGGGAAATCGTATTGTTTACTTTACACACTTTGCTTAATGCAATTATGTATTGATTGCAACTTAATACTGGAGGGGGTTTGAATGATAACCTGAAGGTGGATTATTACTCATAGATGCAGTTGGATTACGGTCTATGTATAATGTTGTAATGCCCAATCAAATCTCATAGGAGTCAAGATGATTAGTATATGCATGTATGCTTTCTCGGTGTTTGTCAATTGCCCCACTGTGATTTGTTCACCCAACATGTCATCTATCTTAAGGAGAATCACCTCTACCGAACTATGGACCCCGGTCCATTCTTTTACCATCAATCTATGATCTACTATTTACTGCTTACTGTTTACTTTCTGCAAGCAATTACTATCTTTCACACAATACGTTTAATCCTTTGTTTCAGCAAAACCGGTGAGATTGACAACCTCACTGTAAGTTGGGGCAAAGTTCTATGGTTGTGTTGTGGAGGATTCCAAGTTGGAAGACAAAACCTTGGGGTTGTTTCCTTGCTCCTACTGGTTCGATAACCTTGGTTTCATCACTGAGGGAAAATTTGTTGTTGTGCTCATCATACCTTCCTCTTGGGTTCCCAACGAACTCATCACTTTTTGAGCCATCACCCCAGGATATCTGATGAGAAGCAAATGTGTCTACTCCTCCCACCATGCAATAGGACTTGGATATGCGTCATTTCCTGAAATATGTTGCTTCAGTCTAAATACCGAAGAAGCAGTTGTTGGTTTCTCAACCAACGTTGCATGCAAATCTCCGAAGACTCCATTATGGTTCATCCCGAGCTTCGCCAATGCCCGCGATTGGAACCAAACTACCGTAAGTAATCGTAATACTATGTAATAGGATAGCTTAGTTTAGATCAAGTACAGTAGATGGTCTTGCTTTTGTTTTGTAACTTGGCCTTGTCATAAACTCATAATATAGACAACGCTTTGGGCATTTTGAGTTACCTATGGAGGTCACACACAGGCATTGATGTGAAAAGGAGGCATGCACACAAAAGCAGACTTTATCATCAGTTATGTTTCTTCCAATGACGAGTGTTCGGAGAAAAGGGCAAACTGAATCTGTCACTTTGAAATGCTGCTGAATATGTCCAAGTGTCGTTGAATGTGAACTAGGAATCTGTCGATATTTTTCTTTCTTATTATGCTCTGCTGAATATGTCCAAGTGTCGCTGAATGTGAACTGGGAATCTGTCGATATTTTTATTTCTTATTATGCTCTGCTGAATATTTCAAATGCTACTAAACCTGTCAAAAGTTTTGTTTGGTACTTGTTCAGATCGACCAGCCGAGTGTAGAATATGGCCTCATTTTCCTTTTGAATCAGGCCTTGCTACATCTATTGAATTTCAATGTCCGCATTGCTGAATCTATCAATTCTTTTGGTCACTGTCGTAATCTTTGCCGATCACTTTGAATGTTGTCTTGACTCATCAAGTGCTTTGAATATCAACCGGAATCATCGATATTTTCACAGTCTTATTCTGTACTGCTGGATTTTTCAAATGCTACTGAATCTGTCAAATGCTCTGTCGTTACTATTAGTACAATATTTTGTATAATGAACTGTGATGTACTGGTACTTGTTTAGATGAAGTGCATCAGATTGTTTTGCTTTTCTTTTGAAACTTAGCATTGTCACAGTTATCTACATGAGTCTTGGGAAGTTTGGTTTGCATATGGGCGGTCACACAGGCATTGACGTAAGGAGGAGGTATTCACATAGAAGCAGACTTGATCGTCAGTTTTCCTTGCTCCGATGATCAAGTCTCTTCGGGCTAACAGGCCAAACTGATCGTGCGCCAAGTTTTTTTAGCTGGAACAAGAACTGATTCTCTCTGTACTGCTATTGAATTTCAAGTACGAAAGCTACTAAATCTCTCAACTGTTATGTCATTGCTATTACTAAAGCATTTTGTGGAACTAATATTGATGTACAAGTACTTGTTTAAATCAAGGGCAGTAGATAGTCTTGCTTTTCTTTTGAAACATGGCCGAGTCACAATGTAGATGAGACTTGGTCATTTTGGGTTGCATATAGGGGTCACGCAGGCATTGATGTAGGAAGAAGGTACTAAAAGAAGACTTGATCGTCAGTTTTTCTTGCTCCAATGGTCGAGTGTGTTTGGTGAAAAGGACAAATTGATCGTGCGACAAGGTTTTTAGAGCTGAAACAAGAACTGGTTCTCTTTGTATTGCTATTGTATTTTATTGTCTGTATTACTGAATTGGTCACTTTTGAAATGCTGCTGAATTGGTCAAGTGCTCCTGAATATGAACTTTGAATGTGTTGATAATTTTTCTACCTTATTCTGTACTGCTGAATTTTGATAGGAATAGCTGCCAAAAAGAATTATCGCTTTTCCCCTCCCTCTCTGAGGTCTTTTTTTTAATCCGGCCGAGCACATCACAATGCAATTTTTATTAACCAGGAGAAGAAATCAAATAGCTCATTCGGCCCCTCTTTAGCTTAGAACATTTTTATTCAATCTTTTTGGTGTCAACGGACTGCTAACCACAACCTAGTAAAATTTGAGAAAGGAGTACTAATAAAAGTTTAATGATATTTATTCTATATATATCTTTGTTGTAGTGGCAACACACTCAGTTTACGTTTATTTGATTTGAAGGTCTTTTGTTCGAATCACATGTGTGTGTGTATCTTGGGTTTACATTTTTTTGTTCTATCAATATCGCATTACGGAGAGGCTGACATCACAGACCCACCAGCATGCAGCGTCCCTCGAGTTTGTTTTGAGTGTGGGTTCGAAAAAAAAGTTTAAATACTTGTACAGAGAGGCTCGCATCGGGGACCCACCAGACAGAACATACAAGGCTGCATCTGGGACCCAAAAGCCAGAACATTCCAAAGAGGCTAATATAAGGGCCCCAGCAGTAATACCATATACGGATGCCATGGTGAAAATAACAGACGCGGCCGAAAAAAGTCCTTCATACACACGGTGCACTTACAGAGTAGCTAACATGTCGGACCCAGCAGGCCCAAGCATAGCCCATGAAATTAGCCTATCAACCCCAAGCATAGCCCATTTAATTTAGGAGTGAGCCTATGGAATATAAGCCATGATGAATAGGGCATCCGCCCCGAGTTAGCCTAGAATCTTTTTAATTCGGCCTTTATGAGCATTTTTTGTACTCTGAGGCTGACATCTGGGACCCAAAAAAATAGTCCAACATACACACGTTTCTTTCAAATAGAGGCTGTCAGTTGGGACCCAGGATAGATAGGTTTCCTGCACAAAGGTGGTTGACATCCGGGACCCAGCAAGTAGCCAAGGTTAAAACAGCGGACATGGCCAAAAAAAGTCCATCATACGCACATTTCATTTACAGAGAGGTTGATATGTGGGACCCAGCAGCGCGACCTTATACAGATGCTGCATCGAGCAACATTACCAGTTCAAAATAGGGAGGCACGAGCGAGAAAAAAGTTCAGCATGCACACATTTCTTGTAATGAGAGGCTGAAATGAGGACCCAGCTGCGTGAGGAAACGGTAGATTTATCGAGTAACGCTATCTAGTTCGGAACAGGGTAGCGCTAGAGAAGAAAAAATTCCATCATACCCATGATTCTTCTAATGTGAGGCTGAAATAGGGGACCCATCAGCCTGAATAAATGGCTGATGCAGCGAGCAACACTATCAAATTCGGAACACGAAGGCGCGACCGAGGGAAAAAAATCCATCATACACACGTTTCTTCTAATGAGTGGATGACATGTGGGGCCCAGGAGGTTGATTAAACGGTAGATGCATCGAGCAATGCTATCAACTTCGGGACATGGTAGCGTGAGCGAACGAAAAAATTCCATCATACACATGTTTCTTCTAATGAGAGGATGACATGTGGGTCCCAGCAGCCTGATTAAACAGTAGATGCATCGAGTAACCCTATCAACTTCGGAAAAGGGTAGCACGAGAGAAGGAAAAACTTCCATCATACACACGATTCTTCTAATGAGACGCTGACATGTGGGACCTAGCAGCCTGACTAAACGGCAGACGCATCGAGCAATGTTATCAAGTTCAAATCAGGGAGGCATGACCGAAAAGTATGGTCTGCTGAAGACACTGACTTCTGGGACCCACACGCCTCAAAAGACTTCGCCCAGTCAACATCGTGCAAGGAACCTAAAATCTTGCTTCTGCCACATGCCAGCCGAGCTTCCTCCATGTTTTTAGCTGTTCCGTCGTAGTAGAGGGCTGCAAAACCGGAAAAAAAAGTTTTCCATCGGCCACGGCCGAGCCGAGAAATTCATCGCGGAAGACGCGCCTTCTATGATGACCGTCGGGCCAAGTCGTTGCGGAAGGAAACATTTCTTGTAGTGCAAGTATCTTCTCATTCTCCATCTCAATATCTTGAGGTACATAAGGAACTCCTCATTTGATTACATGCTCTAAATCTTAGTCAACCATAGCTCAACTAATGAGGCTATCATGACACCGACTTAGAGCCATGTCTTGAATTCTTCTATTGAGATCACACTCTCAAGATCTTGATCATATCATATTCTTATCTTCAACTCTATGATCTTGATGCCAATACTCAAGGTAGATCTTTATCTTCATGGCATCCATACTTGAATCCAACACATGGACTACAAGCATGACCTATGGAATATTCCTTCATATAAAACTTAATGAAAACATTAGTCCATAGGGATTGTCATTAATCACCAAAACCACACATAGGGGCAAGCACACTTTCAATCTCCCCCATTTTGGTAATTGATGATAATCACAACAAGAGAGTTTATATAATGAATATTAGAAAGAAATACGCAACTTATCCGAGAATAAGTTGTATACAAGAGGTTGTATTTGATATGGTTAAGTAACACAAAGATACTAGCCCATATCAAAATCGATTCTACTCACACAAACTACAAGTAATGCATGAGATGTGAGTAGAACCAACATATATAGAGCAAACTCCCGCACAATATATGCACATGTGATGAACTTGAATTTCATTGCATACATTGTCAAGCATAACCTTTGGGAGAGTTTCCACTATATGTTCAACCATGAAAAACATAATAAAGATGATGCATGAAAGGCAAAAACTTAAGAACAAACCAATCTTAAGTATAAAATTACCATTTCCATTCAACCCTCTAAACTTCTCCCCCATTGACAACAAGTGCCAACATGGATGACAAGGTTAGAAGGACAATATAGTATGAGTTCCTACCCAAGGTGTGCATTACTCGTAATATGAGTGAAATCATATGCACATATCCAATGACGAATACTTGGAGTAAATCAAACTATATTGAGGATCAAAGATTGCTAAAAGGATAACAAGGTGAAGAAACTTCAACGGATGAAGTAAGCAATCGAAAGATCCAGTAATCAAATGGGCAAATAGTTCTCTAAATGAAATAAGGAAGCTCCTCAAGGTTCGTGCATAAATTAGTTGTTTCATTTGAATACAATATGCACAAACATGGAATCCGCACTCCCTTTATATCATTTAGAACACAACGAAGATACAAGGAGTATAGATATAAATCAATACAAACTTGTCAAGACAAGCTTAAGTCCAAAAGAAACCAAATATGAGATATGAGTGCATGAAGATGCAATAGAAGTAGACCGAGCAGTCATAAATCAAGACCTTACCAATATCGTTAAAAACCAAGAGGATAAGAGAGATGGTCGGCAAAGAGCGAGCATATCAAGGCGAGAGATTAACACTCTCGTGTATATAAGTTTCTAAGTGGACAAAACATGAGAATAATCCAGAAAGAAACATCCACACATAAGAGGTTAATAAAAATAAGAATACATGATATCCAAGAGGAAGGCATAAGATATACCAAACAAGATTTTTTTCTTAAGTGCATATATAGCCCAAGGCTCTATCTTATCTTATGGTATATCAATTAACTTCACCAAAGAAAAAGAAAAACCTCAAAAACATCACAACTAACACTAAGGGAACTAATCCTAGTTGGAATATTTTGAGAAAGGCATCAAGTATCAAAAGGAAGGATTTAATGCAATTTCAACAATATTACACATGAGAGTACCCTGAGGAATTAATATGGAATAAATTGCTAGAAGGCGTATTTTGAATTGGTGAATCATGAACATGATTTTATATAATCCCCATTATATGCATCATCTCAAATTACTCACATAAGCAATATGGATAGAGAAGTATTTCAAAGATCCTTGCAAGAATCGCAACATTTACAAACAAATAAATTCATGCCAAGATGTAACCTACATGAGATTAGATGGAAGAATAGTATGCATGAATAAGATTCTTGTTATCGAGATAGCAATATGATGTAGTAGATAAGAATTCTTCGATCATCCTAGCTTGGATGTAATTATCATGTGGTGACAACACCTTCCTTATAGATGAGATAAGCATCCATTGCATCTCTAATGTACCTAAAACAACATTCAAGTACATCTTGGTCCCCAAACTTATTGGGTCCAAAGTGGTTAGACTAACCACAACACATAGGACACACTCCGTAAAAATTATTGCATATTTAGAGATGAAATTTGAATTTCATGCACATCTTAGCCGTTTAAGGATTTAATGGAGTATACCCTATATATTGGATCAAAGAAAGCAAAAAAATGATACAAGATGTACATTTAGTAAACATGCAATTTATAAGACTTTCAAGATCCAATGAAGATATAATTTGGACAAAACACCAAAATTCAAGAAGGCATACAAGGTGTGACAAAATACATTTTTTGTCCAAACTATATCAAAGAATCAAATCAACACCAGATTTGTTCAACAAAGTTCAACAAATGAACCAAGAAAAAACTATTGAGCATAAAAGATGAAATAAAAACACAAATGCTCAAAGAATTATCTCATTTATACAAATAAAATAGAGATGAAAGAATGAGATAACAAACTCCCCAAATAGCAAGGTTTCAACAAATAAACCAAACCCTTAACACTTTTCACAATGGAACAAGGTTCCGAGAAGAAAAGGTTTATATTCCACTAAAACACATTTGATAATAAACAAAAACATCATCAAAGAGATGTTCAAAAGCCAATGCATACAATGGGATCCACAAATTTTTTGGAAAGAAAATAAGGCAATAAGAGGCGAAATCCAAGGTGAATATGATCCATAAATGCTACCACACACAAGTATATTAATTTATGGTGGTATATTGCATGGATATTAAAGATAAATCTTCACAATAAAAAGCATAGGATAGGAATAAAAAGATTAAGCACTATGCAAAGATAGATATTCTTGATAGCTTCAACTAGTCACACAATCATGCAAAGCAATGATTAGAATAACTTGAAGAAAATGGTCTCCAAAATAAGATATAGAGATATGTATTTTAGGAAGGCCGCACCAAGAATTTCTTACTCAAATAAAGACCAAAAAGACGAGCCATAAAAGCTTCTAACAAAAAAAGGACCTTGTTTGAGCTAACATGCCACCTAGAAATAAGATAATCAACAATATCAACTCCAAGTGATATTAATTTCCTATGATTGTGATATGCAAAATAAGCATATTATTCCCCCATAATGTGATATTAATTTTTTATTAATAAGAGACAAAACAACCTCAACTAGAGATAATTAATGGACATTTAGAATTTGAATTTCTCATGAGTATAACATACCACATAGTGACTAGATAAGATTGCAATATCAATACTAAGTGGTAGTACTCATGTACACACATTTTAAGGTTTGAGAGATGTGCGAGGCATATCACTCCCCAAAAATGGGATGTTCCATTAACCACTCGAAAAGAGCCAAATAAGATATCACAAGATGCATTAGAGGCTCAAAACAAAACACACGAGTAAATGATGTGCCAAACACCTAGACATACTTGAATACACAAAATAAGCAAGCATGAGGCACAACAAATACAAACACATACTTGGTACAAAACTAAAACATGTAAAGGGGCAAGTAACTTACAATATAAAAGAGTTGAGTTCGAGTTACCGCAAAGAGGCGCATTAGGTATATGGTAGGGAGATGATAATCCTTATAACTTGGCTTGATAAAATATAATATATGAAGATCCCTTAATTCTTCATGAGTTCACCAAGTCTCCAATGCCCTCCACAAACACCTATTGATCAAGTTTGAGCTTGTTGGTCTCCAACCAAGTTGGGTCCTAAGAGGTTAGTCACAATAGGCTTGGTAACCCGAATGGTTCTTTTCTTAACACCACTTTGAGTTACAACAAAATTGGCAAACACATTGCCATCCTTATCATTCCCAAGAGAATAATCATCATCAACAATGTTAGGGTTAGATAAGGTACCATTTGAACATGAAGAGGCAAAGTGCCCCTTATCACAACATATGCAGCAATTAGTGCTCCCCTTTCTCTTCTTCATTAATTTGTTGGTTTGGGGAGCCTTATCTTGATTCTTCTTGGGAAGTGGCCTAGCTTCAACTTGAGGTTGAGATTGGGCTTGACCTTGAACTTGTGGCCGCCTCCCTTGTTGCTTCTCACTCAAGTGATTTTTCTTTAATGGACAAGATCTTACATGATGTCCTACAACCTTTCACTTGAAGCAAATAATCTTGGCCGAATTCTTGACTTGGTCTTGGACCTTCTTATTGTTGTCTTGGACTTGTTCTTGTTATTGGAGTTGAATCCAAGTCCACTTTTATCATTAGGGGATTTTGGCACACTCAAAATATTATCGAGTGTGGATTTCCCTTCATGACTCTTTTCTAAGTCTTTCTTCAAAGAAGTGATTTGGGCCTTGAGCTCTTTGATTTCCTCTACATGGTTAGTAGAAATAGAGGTACTAGAGGAATTAGAAGCTTCATTGTTAGAGCAAACAAGGAAAAATAAGTAATCCAACACAAGGTTTATCACTAGTATGACTAGAAGGATCACTAGGACTAGCACATGGCAAAATAGCATTTTGAGCAGAAGTTGTGCTAATGTCCAAAAGAGGTTCACACGATGTTACCTTAGTGATACTTGCCTCACGATCTAACTTTAGCCCATCATAGGAGATTATAAGATCATTATGAGAGGCCGAGAGCTTTTCATGACTTTCTTCCAATTTCCCATAATTGCTAGTTAGCAACTCAAGTTGAGCCCTTATCTCAACATTATCCTTTAATACAGATGGTTCACAAGAAGTGGAGTTAGTAGCACTAGCATCATTAATAGATTTTTCCTTTTCAAGCTCATAAGATTCAACTTTTCGTGTGAGAAGACAATTAGTGTGCTTCTCCTTAGCAAGCTCTTGCTTAAGGAGATCGAATATCCGACTCCCATAATCAAGTTTGAAATCCAACTCATCTATGGTTCCCATTTGTTTAGTTATGGTGTCTGTAATGTGTTTGAGAACTCTGACACTGAGGAACTTGACAGATCTCCGCCTTGCCCGCGCGCGCGGCCACCCCACCGTCGCGTGACGCTGGTGACCTGTAGCTGGGCCTCCACGCCGTCGCCGTCACTCCCTCGCGCCGCCCCCTGCGTCTGCACCCTTGCTACTCCTTGAGCGCCATGGCTTTGTGGCCGCCCCGCGACCGCACGTCGCCGCGCCGGTGGTGCGCCACGGTGGTGTCCGTCTTCTCGGGCTGCCACCAGTCGCTGGAGCCAGCGTTTCTCCTCCTTCGTGCGAGCGACCAGAGGCTCGTCCCCCTCAACAACGTGGTGGTCGTGATTGACATGCGCCCGCTACTCCGCGGCGAGTTCGTCGGTGAGGGAGCAGTCGTCTCCTTCCCCGCCTACCGCGTCCTCGTCGGTCGCCAGGTAAGCTTTGACCCTATGTGTTCTCCCCGCAGGTCGCAGGTGACCAGAGGCCCCGCCGTCGCCCAAGGACCCACTTTTGACCGCAGCTTCTTGCTATCTAGAGCTTCCCCCGCTCTCCCCGGCAGAATTGGCAGCCGCGGGAAACCTATAGGGCCACCACTGGGGCGATGTCGAGGAAGATGAGATCGAGGGGACCTCGGTGGCGCAGGAACCGCCGTCCCCAGCGCCGTAAAGCTAGGACCTTGTTGTGCTGGAGCGTGGTGTCGCTATCCTGCGCTGCCTCTCTGTCCTTTGCCGTCGTCACTGGGGACTTCCTCTCCCAAGCGCGGCCCATGCGGGGTGGTAAGCGGCCCTGCCCATCCAGGGCGACTGGGGGAGCGTGCCCCTCTGGCTCGCAACGGACCTCACCGACGGTGAAACAGGGGATGGAGGGATCTAGGGTGTGTTCCTTGGGCCATCCAACGCACGACTGGCAGGCTAATAATGGGCCCTAGCCTGCTAGAGGCTCGCGTGCCGCTTCAAGGCGATGGCCCGCTACCGGGCCCACTGCCTCACGGTCTAGGGGAGTGTTAGGGTTTGGCCCAACACCCTCACCCCAGCACCTCGCCTCGACATGTTCCTCCCATCCCTCGTCCACCCCTACCCACCACCTATTCCCGGTGGTCCGCCGTCGCGGCCGCTCCCGCCGCCACCCCTCTCCTCCCTGCTGTGCTCCTACAAGGAGGCCCTCATGGCTCTGAAATGTCCCCGGATCCCGCCCCTGTCTCGTGAGGCCTCCCCGTGCCGGAGGGAGCTCTCTCCCCATCACCGCGACTCCCCTCCCTGCCGGAGCCCACCACCTCGCGCCAACAACGGCCTTCCGCACTTCCCGCGACGCTAGGCGTCGGCCCGAGGCCAGATGGGGCAGGACCTCCACCAGCTCTACCGCTCCCTGTCCCATCCTCGTGGACCTGGCCACCGTCGGCCTTCCCGGTTCCCTCCCCGTCAACAGAGAAGGGAGTAGGGACAAGCCCAGTTGCGCACGGGAAGGGTCCCTTCTCCGAAGGCAGCCCGTCGGGAAGAGCTGCTACGACAGCAAGCCCTTGCCACACGGGGGGTACGCAAGGAGCCAGGGGCGATCCGGGACACTCGGACGTGGCCAACTGGCGTGACGGCCAGAGCTCTCGCCCGGGCCCGACCTCATCGGGCTCTCTCGAGGCAGCCGGAGCTTGTCCCGCAGTGGCCCAGCAGCAGAAGAAGAAGAAGAAGAAGTCTAAGAAGAAGCCGATTCCCGCCGCACCAGCTGCCTCGGGACTGGATGGGCCGCTGTTAGGGATTCCCGCGGGTGTGGTTCAGCCGCTTGCACCCCGTGGTGATCATGAGTGCCTCGTGTACTACGGTCACGGGGTCAACGGTGGCTTCTACCACATCGACATGGGGGCATCCAGATGACGGTCCTAGAGACCTTGGTGATGGTGACAATTGTGGAGTAGGATATCCCCTTGGAGTTTGAGGTGGCGGAGGACCTGATCCACCAGGAGCTCTGTGAGGTCCTCTTGGGGCACGAGTGGCCAGTTCAGGGGGTCTCGGCCACCTAGTTTGAAGTGTCGTTCCCCTCCATGGTGACACTGCGCATGTGTGCCATAGGAGCCTCTTTCACCCTTCCGATCCACCAGTTGAAGGTTCTGATCATGCCCTGCTCCGCTGCATAGGGGGAGATGGCTACCTTGTCTGAGGTATGGATTCGTCTGTCTGGGGTCCCGTCAGAGGCGAGGCAGGAGTGGATTGTTACCCTCATCGCCTAGACAATGGGCAAGTTCCAGGAGGTGGACACTCACTCTCTCCCAGGGCATGGGGCGATCCGGCTACGCATCCTCTGCCCGGACCCCTCCGTGTTCCCTATGTCAATCCCGTGCTTCTTCTTCAACCGCACTAGTAGGGTGTTACTGATGGATCTCGACAACGCGCCTCACCCTCCCCCTCCCACCCCAGGCTGAGGACCTAGGGATCGGATAGGGGGTGTCAGAAGAGTCTCTCCTGGGGTCTAGGTTCCCTCCTCAGGCGGTGCCTGACCTACCCTCTCAGCAGCCGCCCATGGGAGGGAGCTCGACACACCCGCTAGTGGTCTGCGTTGCTGTGACGAGGGCTCCCTTCTTCCCGGACCAGAAGCCCCTCTCCCGGAGCGCGCCTGCAAAGCTGACACCGGTGGACGCTCCGCGGTGTGCCCGTCCCGTCCAGAAGGAGCCTCTCGACTTCGACATCGCCTAGTATGGTTCCAACTTCGATAAGACCCTGCTGACCTGGGGTGCTGTGCAGGCTGGGGAGAGGAAGCGCCACACCGTCCTATCCTGCTGGCGTCATCGTCCGAGGATACCTCGGGGAGCATGGGGATGGATGTGTTCCCTCAGTCATCCCCTCGGTCCCCCGGGTTGGTGTGCTACTCTCTCGCCCCCGACACGCCGGACCATGGCACCAGGGGCTCAGCCACGTCCTACACCAACACCGTGGTGGCTACCCCGAGGGCGCGTCGCCCCAAGGGCCCACGCCCGCCTCCTCCACCTCTGTCCTGTCATAGCGAGCGAATCGCGAGGTCTAGGGCCGAGGGACAGGCCCTGAGCCGACGTGGCCGAGAGGGCATCCCGGAGGGTGGTAGCACGCGATGAGCTTATAGGTACTACCATCCCTCCTATCTCCACCTCTAGTTCGAGTTTGCCTTCAGGTTCCAGGTTCTCAGTTCTAGGAGAGATCTCCCTAGAGCATCTGAGTGCGGTCGCTTTAGATAGCGGCGTCGTCTTTCGCGGCGAGAAGGGTCCATGGATTGAGCAGATCGTAGCCATCAAGGCTAGAGAGGTGTCCGAGGGCCAGATCACCGTGGCCCGTGCTCGTGACGCACGGGAGCGGGAACAGGCCCTTATGCTGGTAGGACCTGGGTCTGATGACCCTGGGTCTAGCTCGGCTCCACCCCTCGTGCCTGATAGTGGTGGGCCTCCTATGAGGACTCCCTTACCAGGGAAACCTCGTGGGAGACCCCCGAAAGCGCTCGCTCGTCCCCCTCCGCCTGGCCGCGCCCGCTCCACCCCCTAGTAAGGGGGGCGCGGCTGAGTGATTGTCATTATGGACAACCTTAGAGCCGTCTGGATATTCATCTAGAACATCTGGGGGTTTGGTCAGGACGGCCGGCGCTGTCAGATCAAGGAGTACTTGCATCAAGAAGATGTGGATATTGTGGGTCTTTAGGAGACAATCCGCCAGGATTTCTCGATAGTGGAGTTGGAGGGCCTATCCCGGCACAAGTTCATCTGGACTTGGCTTCTGGCTTCTATCCACTCGGGTGGGATCCTCCTTGGGGTCAAGGAGGATACCTTCGAGGTTGAGGATATGGATCGTGGGGAGTTCTTTGTGAGCATGGCCCTCACCCATAAACAATCGCGCCACAAATGGGAGGCGATCATTGTTTATGGCCCTGCGGACCATAGGAGGTCCCCGGAGTTCTTGCTCGAGCTCAAGGCTAAGGTGGAGCGTATGGAGACTCCTGTCATTGTGGCAGGAGACTTCGATCTCATTCGCTCCACCGAAGACAAGAGCTCAGCGAACGTGGACCTCCATAGGATTCGCATGTTCAACGACTGTGTCGCCGACCTCTCCCTCGGAGAGATTGCTCGTGTTGGGGCTAGATACACTTGTACCAACAAGCAACTAGACCCGATTCGTAGCATCATCGATAGAGTCTTTATTTCGGTTGAATGGGAGGTGGACTTTCCTCTATGTTCGCTCCGCGCAGTCACTAGGGTCGTCTCTGAATGGGAGGTAGACTGAACCGCTTCCACTTAGAGAAATTCTGGCTTAAACAATAGGGTTTTGTGGAGGCGGTTTGGTCGAGGTGGTTAGAGGCCTCCACTTCTACCCCTCGCGTATACTGTGTTGTTGATGTCTGGCACCACTATACCAATCTGTCACGGCAACTGATGCGGGGCTAGGGAAAATCTAGGAGCCATCCTTAGATGTCAGAAGGATGCAATCTTGTAGGAGATTCAGGCCCTGGACCAGGAAGAGGACCTGGTGGGGCTGTCGGTTGATGCCTGGTCCCATAGATATTCCCTAGAGACCTCCATTATGGAGATCTACAAGGGCGAGGAAGCTTTCTGGAGACAGCGGAGTTGACAGAACTGGATCCTCTAGGGGGAGTCAAACATGTCCAACTTCCATGCCATCATGAATGGTAGGAAGAGGAAGTGCTCGATCCCCTGCCTCTGGGATGCGGACTCTCTTCTAGAGGGCCAACGTGATATCTCGTCCCATATTTATGCATTCTACCGGGACCTTTTCTCGGCAACCCCGAGGTTGGGATTGGCACTAAGTTTGGACTTCTGGTCTGAGGGCGCCAAGGTAACTGCAGAGGAGAATTCGGAGATTACCCTCCCTTTTCTTCATACCGAGGTTGCAGAGGCAATCAAGGCTATGAAGACCAACTCGGCTCCTGGCCCGGACGGCTTACCGGTGATCTTCTTCTAGACTTTCTAGGAGCAGCTACGACTGGTGGTGATGCCAATCTTTTAGGAGTTCTACTTTGGGACTCTTGTCATGTATAGGCTTAACTTTGGTGTGATTACCCTAATCCCCAAGCTAGTGGGGGCCACAGATATTTTCCAATTCCGACCGATTTTGGCCAAGGTCTGCGCTATTAGGCTAGCTCCGGTCATGGAAATCTTGACCCACCCGCTTCATTTTGCCTTCCTAAAGGGGTGCCTGATTCATGATGGAGTGCTCGCGCTTCATGAGATTATTCATGAGGTGAAGGTGCACCATCAGAAAGGGGTGTTCCTTAAGCTAGACTTTCATAAGGCTTATGATAGGTTGGATTGGGCCTTCCTTCGTCAAGTCATCGAGCATCGAGGATTTGAGGACAGGGTTATATGCTGGATTATGCAGTTTGTCATGAGTGGTAGGACTGCTATCAATGTCAATGGGGATGTGGGTCCATATTTCCGACCCTCCTATGGAGTTAGACAAGGGGACCCATTATCGCCCCTTCTCTTCAACTCTGCGGTGGATGCCCTAGCAGAGATCTTGGACAAAGCCAAGATCGTTGGCCACATCTCAGGTGTGGTAGGGCATCTGATCCCTGGAGGTGGGATTACCCACCTCCAGTATGCCGATGACACTATGATCATGATCCAAGGGTCAGACCTTGACATTATTAACCTCAAGTTCCTGCTCCTGTGCTTTGAATCCATGTCGGGCCTCGGGATTAACTTCGACAAAAGCAAGGTCATGATCCTAGGCTTTCCTGATGAGGAGAGGCGTAACATCGCAGACCGCCTGAACTTTCGCCTGGTAGAATTCCCTATCACCTACCTAGGAATGCCCATGAGAGACTCGCGAGTTTTGATCAGAGATCTAGCCCCCATGGTTGTGAAGGTTCATACTAAGGCTGAACGGTGGTGTGCGCACCTCACGTCCAAGGGGAGCAAGACCATCCTGATCAACTCTTGCCTATCCAGCCTCACCATGTATCAGATGCGCCTTTACCTGCTACCTGAAGGAACCCACACTAACTCTGCTAAAGAGTTGTCTAGGTTCTTTTGGGTTGCCAGAGATGGGCACCAGAAATACCATATGGTGAAGTGGGTGGATATATGTACCCCCAAAATCCTTGGGGGCCTAGGAGTCCTCGACTCACGTTGGTTCAATGTTGCCCTTATGCTTAAGTGGGTTTGGCGGATCCTCCAAGATGATGGAGGCCTTTGGATGCAACTCATCAAGGCCAAGTACCTTAGGGGGCGCCCCCTGATGGCGTGTGAATGTTGGGAAGGGTCCCAGTTCTGGAGGGCCATTCAAGACATTAAACACTGCATTCACCGGGGCTCCCTCTTCGTGGTAGGGAATGGCTGGGATGTCGTGTTCTGGCAAGACACCTGGATATAGGGGTACCCCTTTGCCAGGAATTCCCTGCCCTATTCTCCATCTGTGCAGCCCCTATGATGTTAGTGGCTGAGGCCGCTCGAGCATGCCTCTAGAACATCCCGTTTCGAAGGACCTTCAATGATGCTGAGGTCGCTGATTTCCTGAGGCTATGCGGATCCCTGCCCTTGTCCCTCTCAGCGGAGAGGGATAAGGTGCCTTCGGGCCAGTCTCCCTCGGGATCCTTCTCTATTAGCTCGGCATATAGAACCCTCTTCTAGGGACCTGAGCTACCTTGAACGACTCACTTTTTGAAGTCCCCCTGCCCTTGAGCCTTCGTATCTTCTTGTGGCAACTACTTAGGGATCGTCTCCCTTCGGAGGTAGAGGTGTCGAAACGTAATGGCCTGGGCAATGTTCTGTGTCCTCTTTGTGGGACGCCGGAGACGTACACCCACATTATGTTCACATGCCCTGCTGTTCAGTTTTTGTGGAACTTTGTCCGGGAGGCACTGGGGCCTGCTTGGCAGGCCCAAGACATCGGCGAATTCCTAGAGACCGAGGCAAACCGTATCGGGAGGAGGCGCCACCTCTTATGGTTGGTGTTTCCGGCCATTACGTGGACCATATGGAATGTTTGAAATAAAATGGTGATAGAGCGGATCTTTCCTCGCCGTACTTCTGACTCTATTTTTCTTTGCTTGCCTATCTTCAGCAGTGGTACCTGCTGTCTAGGCAGAGGGACCGAGAGAGCGTGGATGGCATCTTCCAGGCTCTCAAGGCATCGGTGTAGTGCTTCGCGGCTCCTTCTTCCCTTACAGCGTCCTAGAGGGTGCTCCTAGCCAGCTCGCTTCTTATTCGCTTTTTAGTTTTCTTTGGGCATGATGTGTTGTGGCCCCAGCGGACTTTTTTTTTCTTTGATGCCTAGGCGCCGGTGACTTGCCGGTACTTTGTATGGTTATGGATTTATCTATAAAGCGGGGTGTAATGCCTGTTTTGAGGATAATGTGTTTGAGACAAGCAATAACCTTATTATTACCACGAAGAGAGGTACACAAAAATTTCAACTCAAGCACGAGAGCACTTGTCGTGCTGTGGAACATGGCAGTGCCATTAGGGATGGCTTGAAGGGGACACTCAGGTTGCTATCGGTGGCTACTCGCAACGGGTTGGGCACAGATACTACAAACACAGTGATGTACCCAGGTTCGGAGCCCTCTTGGCGAGGTAAAACTCCTACTCCTGCAAGGATCTACTATCAAAGGGGGCGGATGCCCAATACAAGTGCTCCTTGAGTTGTTTCCTTAGCTACTTCTTGCTAAGAATTCTCTAAGTCCTTCTTCTGGTGTCTATTTTCCTTCTGCTTGAGCTTACCTAGAACCCTAGCGCTACCCCCTTTATATACAGGTCGAGGAGATAGCTTACAAGATGGGTTCTAGGGTTTACTGTTTGGATTTGGGCTTTACAAAGTGGGTTGGCTGGACAGGGCCAAACGGTAGGCCCGGGTCTAGTCAATCCTCCAGTATAGGGGAGGACCATGCTTTAACGCTCAGCGCCCCTGCTTTACTTGTCATCTGGCTCTTTATCCGTCAGTCGGCTCTTTATGCGTAAGCCGAGGCTTTCCTCGCCAGCCCTTGCTTTGCTCGTCAGCCTCCAGCTTTGGCGCAGTTGTCCAGTAGCGCCGGCCAGGCCAGCTAGCCTGTCCAGTCAAGGGTGCGCTCAGCAAGGAGCGTCATCCCCACCGTACAATGTCTAGTGGATCCGAGGTGTCCGGCTAGGAGCGGCTCACCAGCCGGTTCTTCTGGCTACCCGGCTAGACGGGCCAGCCGGGGAAACTTTAGTGCTGACTGGGTGGGGATTCCATCCGGCTGTGGTTCCTTCATCTGGGTCTAGACAGCCCGTGCTCCTTGGAGCTGGCCAGTTGGTCCCGTCTTGGTCTACCCGGGGATCATCCCCCCAACACTAATCCCCGAGCGCGTTAGGACTTGGCCTTGCGGAGAAGTTCTTGCGTGCTCATTTGAAATGATTGATGACACAGATGCCTTGTCGTTTTCGTTTGTCTTGTAGCCTTTGTCTTGTAGTCTTTGTCCTATACTGGCTTTAGATTATGTGTTGTTTTCCTGGCTGGGGTTCACCGGCTACGGAACAGATGGACCCAGCCATAGGGTGTGATGGGTGATCTTCTTGACCGGCTACCGCAGCCAGCTGGGAGATGGATCACCAGTCTGCTGTTGTTGGTGCTTGCGTAAGCCACGCCTGCCGTTTCTGGCACGCGTCGCGTTAGTTTGACTTCTGGGTCTGCTGCTGCAGTTTTTGGTAACCGTGTGCATGCCCTCATCATTGTATCTCCTTAGAGATCGTTGGATCGTTTTGCCTCCCGTAGTAACTTATACGGGATCCTCTGTGCGCGTGGCGCTAGCGCATGTGATCTGGCTCGAACCATCGCGGGGTAGTGGGGTAGTTGCTTTGCCACGTGGCGTGGAGGCAAGGGAACCACCGTGGTTACCCTTGGCCGATAAATACATGCGCGAGGAGCAGTGCTTCCTCACTTTGCCTCCCTACGTCTGCCATCCTTTCTCTTCCTTGCGCTCTAGCCTCCCTACGGCTACCTTCCCAAGCAATATGCTGCCCGAGGTCGCCGGCGGCTGGTGTGGCTCTTATGTCACAGAGGAGCTCGTGAGGATGTATTGGCTGGGGAAGTTCCTTCCGTTGGAGCGGGTGGTGAAGCATCGCCTCGCGCCGGAGGGCGAGCGGGTGTCGCACCCCCAGCCAGGCGAATCCGTCGTCTTCCTCGCCCACTTCGCTCACGGCCTCGGGCTGCCGCTGAGCCGTTTCATCCTAGAGTTGCTGGTCACTTTTGATCTGCAGCTTCACCCCCTCAGAGCCAACACCATGTCGATGTTGTCGCATCACGTGGCTTGTTGCGAGGCGTTCCATGGTGTCTGCCCCGACGCCACGAATTTCTTGAAGTTCTTCCACTTCAAGGTGCAGGTGGTGGGGAAGGGTGGCCTGTTGATGGAGACGGGCTGCTGCGCCATCTACACGCGGCTGTCAGCGCCCATCCCCCGCCTGGAGATCCCCGACACCGTCAAGCTCTGGCAGGACTCGTATTTTTATGTGCGCAACAACGCGGAGGTGGACTTCATCAAGGTCCCTGCCTTCGCCAACGTCCCCTCCAGCCGGAAGACCTGGACCGTCCAGCAATTGGGTGCCTAGGGCGGCATCGACTGGATGGGTGCCCGACTGGCCGTCCTCGTGGAGAAGGAGCGTCTCACCACCCGGGACATTCAGTTGTCCTGGATGGCGACCCTCATGCTCCCGCTGCAGCATCGGTCGCACAAGATGTGCCCCCTCTCCGGCCATCTGGATCCCACCTGGGTGTCCCGGGTGTCCCGGCTGGATGTGCCGTACGCCGCCCTCCGCGAATGGCTCACAACCATTTCGAAGGAGGTGCTGGAGGAGGAGTGGCAGTTCTCCTGCTGGCCATACCATCGTGGCCGGCTGCCGCCCAAGGTATGTTTTTTCTTGCTCTTCTCCGGGTGGATTTTCCTGAGGGACTCTCGTTTCGTGCCTCTTATCTTCCCTTGTTGAGTAGCTTTTCACGGCACAGCTAGCGGAGGACGGTACGGGGGACACCGAGCTCCCCAACTTTGCCGCGGACTTCAAGCCAGCGAAGGCTCCACCCGTGGAGGCGGAGCGGTTCCCCATGTGGGCTGACGAGGGCTGCGAGTTCCCACCCGGTGAGGATCTGCTTCCTGCCCTTGTCATGCTTGCACTTGCCATGCTTGTAGTTGTAATCTTGACTTTGTGCTTGTCCTTGGAACATCTGCGCATGGCAAGGACATGGAGTTGGCCGAGCTTGCTGCGCCCAGGGGTAGGGGGAAACGGGTTGCCCCTACCAACGTCGCCCCGGCTATAGTGGCGGCAAGAAATCGCGCCGCCTCCACACCGCGCACATCATTCCAAGCGTTGTCGGGTAGGTGCTCTTGTCCTCTTGGTACTGGTGTTTCCTTACTTGTATTTGCGTTGCTCATTGATGTCTACGCACTTCTATTCTTGTAGACAGTTGTTGGGCCTCCAAGTGCAGAGGTTTGTAAAATAGCAGCAAGTTTTCCCTTAAGTGGATCACCCAAGGTTTATCGAACTCAGGGAGGAAGTGGTCAAAGGTATCCCCTCTCAAGCAACCCTGCAATCAAGATACAAGAAGTCTCTTGTGTCCCCAACACACCCAATACACTTGTCAGGTGTATAGGTGCACTAGTTCAGCGAAGAGATAGTAAAATACAAGTGGTATAGATAATTATAAGTGCTAATGGTGATATAAAATAGCTTGATGGCATGGAATAGACTAAAGGCAAACTGAAATAAAGATGGAAGAAAGCAAACATGTAACAGATCTAGTTGCAAACGGTGTTTCAATGTTTAGAAACAAGGCCTAGGGATCATACTTTTGCTAGTGAACACTCTCATATAAATATCTTCTCTTTATGATACTACTCTGAACTACTCTCCGGTTGGACACTCTAATCCATGTAGGGCTATAACAACACACCTCAAAGTTCACTTTCCCCATCTAGATAACCCCACATTGTCACCTTGAGCTCTAGATGGTTCCAACAAACACCACAATTTCATAGAAACATCCAACTCCAAATATAACTCATAACAAGTATTTGTAATCTCTAGCCTAAGTGTCACCATGGTGTGCATGTTGTCACTTTCACACAAATGGGGAGAGCAGAGATCCATTAACGCACTTGAGTAGCAAGGTAGATCTATAGATTACAAAGCTCATGATCTCAGAAGATCACGCATAGAGAGAGATGAACACATAGCTACCGGTAGAACCCTTAGCCTCGAGAGAGAACTACTCCCTCCTCATCATGGGAATCAGCAATGGCGATGGGGATGGTGGTGGAGATCGATGGAGATGGCTCCGGGGGCACTTCCCCGCCCCGGTAGGGTGCCGGAACAGAGACTTTCTGTCCCCCGAATCTCCCCTTTGGTGGCGGTGGCGCTGCAGAACTTTTCGTGGCTGGAGGCTTGACGATTTAGGGTTTTCGCATCGGGAGGCATCTTATAGGTGAAGAGGCAAGGTCGGTGGGCGGCCAGGGGGCCCACACCACCTGGTGGCGTGGCCAGGGCTAGCCCGCGCCACCACATGGTGTGGCCACCCTGTGGCCCCTCTCCGTCTCGTCTTCTGGCTCCGTGAGTCTTCCGGTAAAATATCGACTTTGGCTTTTGTCCGGTCCAATTCCGAGAATATTCATTTTCTGACTTTTCTGGAACCAAAAACAGAAGAAAACAGGCAACTGGCACTGTGGCATCTTGTTAATAGGTTAGTCCAAGAAAGTGTATAAAAATACTCCAAAGTGTGGATAAAACATAAAAAAGTAGATATAAAACAAGCATGGAACATCAAAAATTATGGATACGTTAGCAACGTATCAACATCCCCAAGCTTAACTCCTACTCGTCCTCGAGTAGGTAAGTGATAAAAAGAAAGAATAATTTTTGAGGTGACATGCACCATCATAAACTTGATCAAAGTATTTGTAACATTGATAGCTGGGATCATATTACTTCAACATAGCATGAAAGATATAGTTCTAACAATAAGGCAAAGCAACTATGTTGCAACAAGAAAAGGCACAAACAAACGATTCATGAATAACAATGCTTTGTAAGACGTTTGTTTGTTTCAAATAAAGAAAACATAGCATAGGGGCATTCAGCTTGTCCCTCATAGAGTAGCAAACATAAATGCATAGGACACCTTCAAAGTTCATAAGAATGACTAGATACAAATAGTTTAAAACAAGCAATATCAAAGCTATGCATCAATCAACAAGTCTTGGGACAATGCACATAGAACTAAGAATGGCCACTATGCTCTCAAAGTAGGTGCATAAAGATAGAAGGTGGAGACTCAACATAAAAGTAAAAGAAAGGCCTTCATAGAAGGAAGTAGGGATTCAAGTCTCATAAAGAGCTTCCAAAAATTATGGTACTTTTTAGCTTTCAGCTCTCATTGCCCCTATCATAAGCATCTTGAAGTGATTAAGGTTAAAGTGAACAAACTATGGTGTATATGCTTGACGAAGTATAAGTTGGAAATCTCATGTCCCTTGAATACGAGGGCCGCTCCTCATGCTACTCAAGTTTAGTCACCGGTAAGTTCTTGTCATCGTAAGTACATGTGTATCATAGAGAACCGCCAACGGGGTAACCCTTGCCCGATAATACGGAAGGATCCCATATCAAAATGACAAGGCAAGCAGACAACGAGCATCTCAGCAATCTTCTTATTTACCATGGGAATAAAGTGCTTTTTTCTCCCTTTCCTCTTTTCATAATCTCTTTTTTTCTTTTTCTATTTTTTTTCTCAATATCGGACTCTTTTTTTTATAAGAAGAATGCTTCATAGACATCTCATTATGGTTACTCTGTAGGTTTCCACCATGTCAGCATGGATTAGACCAGCGGCCCAGGCGTTTCTCTAACATATATACATAACTCCATGGACTTATAATCTCCCCTTTCATTTCACACCGACGACATCCATAGACAAAAGAGCATGTATCAACTAGGTACAAAGTACAAGTGCAATGTTGAAAGCGTTCCCCATGACAGCATGGTTCTGCCAATCCCCAACAAATAAGTGCAAGCATATACAACATAGACGACACAATGGTTCAAGTTTATTAAGGGCAATAAAAGTAAAGTGTGCCATCAAGTTCGTGAGAGCTTTAATCACTAGTTTTATCATAAAAGGTTTAATTTGGAAGGTAGATAAAAACATGAATATACTTGGAATAACATATGCTAGTAGGTAGGTATGGTGGACTCTTTGGAATAAGTTGGTTTTATTTGGAGTTGGATGCATGAGTGGAACTCATACTTGGTTATGGAGGCTAGCAAAAGACTAGGAGCGACCAACTAAGAGACCAATAATGGCCATAATCATGCAGAGCGACAAAACATCATTGATCAAAGCATAAAGTGATACTACAAGTTGAAAACTAAAGGATCATAAAGGCTATGGTGACTTGGGATAGTCATAACATGGTGTGAGCATGTGCCAAGTCAACCCAAATATAGCATCAAAGGAGAATACCACAATACTATACTTTAATATGTTAAAACAACGCATGATCCTTCCAAGGCACATTAAGCAATCTCAATTGTTTATAACAAGTCATGCTACAGCAAAGAATACTAAGCATAAAGCCAAAACAATATCAATCATGGCATGACAAAGCATGGGCCACAGTCAAAAGCAAGCTCTCTTTACCACTTAAGCATGAACTTTTCCTACTCTTTTCCAATCCAAACCAAACTATTTGAAAACCAATGCATGAAAGAGGGGGTCCAACCAATTTATTCAGCAAACTAAGCAAACCAAGAAAACAAAAAACCAAAACGAAAACAAAAAAAGAAGACGCTCCAAGGACAACACAACTGTGCATGAAACAATAAAAATGAAGTGTTTGGAAGAAACTTGAGATTTTTATTGATGAAGAGGGGGATGCCTTGGGCATCCCCAAGCTTTGATGCTTGTACTTCTGGATATTTCTTGGGGTGACACGTGTGGCATCCCCAAGCTTGAGCCTTAGTCCATTCTTCATCTCATTACTCATTCCTTCCATACACCTGAATTTTTTCCTTCATACAAAACTTCACACAATATTTATTAGCAACATTAGTGCACTCAAGATAATAAGTCTTTAGGTTCAGTTCTAACACCAATAAAACTTCCATTAAAACACAAGCTACTGAAGAACTTCCCTCAAAAATCTCAATTCCCCAAAGATAACTCAAAAAGGAACCAACAATAAGCAAATGCAAATAATGGCAGAAATCTGTTAAAACAGACCAGCAGGTAAAAATGAATTTTTTCGAAGACCTTCTGTTGCTCAAATCGAAAAGTGTTGAACTAACGAAAGTTAGATAACAACCTGGGGCAGAAGAAAAAAATTCACGCCTCAAAAGGACCTACAGAGATTTTACACAAATTTTTACGGTGAAGCACAGAAATCTGTTTCGGGACAGCAACTTTCCCAATCATTACTTCTCTCTCATTAGAGGTTACTATTGGCACAAAAAGCAAATAAAAAGGATAAGGAGCGGTTATTACTGAAGTAATAACTTCCAAGACTCATCTAAAGCTTTTGGGTTATCTCCCAATAAGTACTTTTCTTTAGGGCCTTTAAGTTAGGCATGATAGTTTGAGAAGATGCTCACATAAGAAATATGAATTGAAGTAAAAGAGAGCATCAAGAAGCAAATTCAAAGCAAATTTAAGTCTAACCCACTTCCTATGCATAGGAATCTTGTAAAGAAACAAGTCATGAAAGAACAAAGCAACAAGCATAGGAAAGCAAAACAAGTGCAACTTCAAAAATTTCAACATAAAGAGGGGAAACTTAATATTGTTGAGATGCATAAAACCATGTTTCCATCTCTCATAATAACTTTCAGTAGCATCATGAATAAAATTAACAATATAACTATCACATAAAACATTCTTATCATGAGCCACCTGCATAAAATGATTATTACTCTCCACATAAGCATAGCCATTCTTATTAATTGTAGTGGGAGCAAATTCAACAAAATAGCTATCATTATTATTCTCATCACCATAATCATCAAATATAGGAGGCATATTGTAATCATAATTAATTTTCTCCTCAATAGTAGGTGGACTGAAAATATCATATTCGTCATTGTAATCATCATATATTGGAGGTTTGGTATCATCATAAGCAATAGAATAGCTATCTTCCAAAGCTGGGGAACTAAAAAGATTATTTTCATAAAAACTAGCTTCCCCAAGCTTAGACTTTTTCATAGCATTAACAATAATGGTGTCCAAAGAATTCATACTAACAACATTGTTATTAGCATGCAAATAAAGTTCCATAGGTTTTTTAATTTTCTCTTCAAACACTTCATGTCCTAACTCAAGATAAATACTATAAAGCTCTCTAATTTTGTTGTTGTTTTCCATTAAGCCTAACGTGTGAAAACAAGAAACAAAAAGACAAAATTGCAGAATCTAAAGGAAATAACTTCGAGCACTCACACACTAGCAACAGTACTAGAAGATAGCTTAGTAGCCAGAGGATGTGAGTACCTTTTACCTTACCTCCCCGGCAACGACACTAGAAAATAGCTTGATGTCTACGCACTTCTATTCTTGTAGACGGTTGTTGGGCCTCCAAGTGCAGAGGTTTGTAGAACAGCAGCAAGTTTTCCCTTAAGTGGATCACCCAAGGTTTATCGAACTCAGGGAGGAAGTGGTCAAAGGTATCCCCTCTCAAGCAAACCTGCAATCAAGATACAAGAAGTCTCTTGTGTCCCCAACACACCCAGTACACTTGTCAGGTGCATAGGCGCACTAGTTCGGCAAAGAGATAGTGAAATACAAGTGGTACAGATAATTATAAGTGGTGATGGTGATAGAAAATAGCTTGATGGCATGGAAGAGACTAAAGGCAAACTGAAATAAAGATGGAAGCAAGCAAACATGTAACAGATCTAGTTGCAAACGGTGTTTCAATGTTTAGAAACAAGGCCTAGGGATCATACTTTTGCTAGTGAACACTCTCATATAAATATCTTCTCTTTATGATACTACTCTGAACTACTCTCCGGTTGGACACTCTAATCCATGGTAGGGCTATAACAGCACACCTCAAAGTTCGCTTTCCCCATCTAGATAACCCAACACTGTCACCTTAAGCTCTAGATGGTTCCAACAAACACCACAATTTCATAGAAACGTCCAACTCCAAATATAACTCATAACAAGTATTTGTAATCTCTAGCCTAAGTGTCACCATGGTGTGCATGTTGTCACTTTCACATAGATGGGGAGAGCAGAGATCTATTAAAGCACTTGAGTAGCAAGGTAGATCTATAGATTACAAAGCTCATGATCTCATAAGATCACGCATAGAGAGAGAGAGATGAACACATAGCTACCGGTAGAACCCTTAGCCTCGAGAGAGAACTACTCCCTCCTCATCATGGGAATCAGCAATGGTAATGGAGATGGTGGTGGAGATCGATGGAGATGGCTCCGGGGGCACTTCCCCGCCCCGGTAGGGTGCCGGAATAGAGACTTTCTGTCCCCCGAATCTCCCCTTTGGTGGCGGCGGCGCTGCGGAACTTTTCGTGGCTAGAGGCTTGACGATTTATGGTTTTCTCATCGGGAGGCATCTTATAGGTGAAGAGGCAAGGTCGGTGGGCGTCCAGGGGGCCCACACCACCTGTTGGTGCGGCCAGGGCTAGCCCGCGCCACCACATGGTGTGGCCACCCTGTGGCCCCTCTTCGTCTCGTCTTCTGGCTCCGTGAGTCTTCCGGTAAAATATCGACTTTGGGTTTTGTCCGGTCCAATTCCGAGAATATTCATTTTCTGACTTTTCTAGAACCAAAAACAGAAGAAAACAGGCAAATGGCACTGTGGCATCTTGTTAATAGGTTAGTCCAAGAAAGTGTATAAAAATACTCCAAAGAGTGGACAAAACATAAGAAAGTAGATATAAAACAAGCATGGAACATCAAAAATTATGGATACATTAGCAACGTATCACTCATATCTTGTGTTTCTGCAGCGAGGCTATGTCCTTGCCCGGCTCCGCGACCGTCGCCACCGCGTCCGCCCCTGCGCCTGCTGTCGAGGGGAGCGCGTTGGCTCCAGCATCCGAGGCAGCGCTGGCTTTGGCGTCCGAAGCTACGCCGGCTCCGGCCCCCGATGTTGTGCCGGCTCTGGCTCCCGAGGCTACGCCGGCTCTAGACCCCGAGGCGGTAGTGACGGACGTGGTGCCGCCGGCTGAGCCCACGACACTTCACTGGGCCGGGGCTATCTCCCGGCTCGTGGGGGGTTTGTCGTTCGGGCGTGCCGGTGCGGCCGTCCCTCCCACCGGCTCAGCGGTGGGTGCCGACTCTAGCGCCTACCAGGTGGAGGAGCCGGTGGAGGTGCCACCGCCGGTTGCTACTGTCTAGCCGGAGGTTGGATCCTCCGCGGCTACGGTGAGCGACGACGACCTCCAGGTCACCGGCTGGACGCCGACACATGTCGTGCTGCCGCCGGACACCCTTCTGGCATAGTTGTCGGAGGCGGTGCCGCTGGCCGTTGGCCAAATCTGTCAGCTGGTGGGGGCGCTGGAGAAGGGGCTTGGCCAAGCTAGGACACTGGGAGCTTCTATCGAGGTATGTGCCCTATCGGTAGTCTTGTTGTTTTGTCACTATCTCGCGACGTAGTTGTTTCTCTTTGTTCTTATCTCTCTTTTCTTGCACAGAGGGCTCTTACCGATGCTGCCAAGACCTCGCGGGACCTGGGCCGTAAGATTGCTCGCTTTGCCGTATCTTCCCAATTGCACGATTTCTCGCGCTTCTTGTTGAGTATTGGTTACCCTCCTGCAGCTTTGCTGGTGGACCGGGACCGCGAGGTGGCCTGGCTGAAGGAGGAGGTCGCCCGGCTGGAGGAGGCCAAGAAGACCCGCTAGGACCAGATCGCCAAGCTGACTGCACAGCAGCAGCAGATGGAGATCAAGGATGGTAGTGCCAAGAAGGCTGCAGACGCCCGGACCGAGGCGCTGAAGAACCTGGAGGTGCTTTATGCCACCCAGGCGGATGCCCTCAAGTAATCCAAGGCCAAGGAGGCGGCGGCGCTGTCTGAGATCTGCTAGATCGCTGAGATCATTGTCAATAAGTGCTTTTGACTTGAGCTCCTTTTGCGATTTTATCCTTCGTGGTTGATACTGACTGCTGCCCTCTTTTCTGGCTACAACTCAGTACCCTGAGGCAACAGATCAGGCGCTGGTCCGGATTCCCGAGACAGATCCAGAACAGGATCTCCATCCAGGGGAGCTGGTGATGGTCGTCAGCGAGGAGGCGAACAAGCTTCGCGCTGCCGCTCTCGAGGTCTTTGACTATGTCTGGCCTGAGGCCGTCCCGCCTGCCACCATGGACGTCCTGGCTGAGCGTCTCTGGGGCGCCCCGGAGCTCATGAACATGGCCTGGGAGTGGACGGCTCGTGGTGGTGCGGAGATGGTGTTGGTGCTGCTGAACTCCTGGTACCTGGATGTGGATCTGTGAAGCCTTTCCCGTGGATTCCGCCAAGGGACCAGCTACGACCAGCTCCGCGCCAATGTCCCTGACATTCGCTCCTGTGCCGTGACGATCGGGAGCTACGTCGCGCTGGACAGGGACTTCAGCGACCTAGCCGGCACTGAGCGATACTTCCACAGTCCGGATGCGGCACGCACCAAAGCTCCGACTACACCGCAGACCGTCTCGACGGACGTCGCCTCCTGCAGCAGCGCTCTGGCCGACGCCTCCAGCCCTTCTGCCCCTCGGTAAATCTGATCCCCGGTATGCCGGGAGTATTTGTGACTTTGAAAAAATTTCCTTTTCTGTGTGTCGTGTGAACAATTGTCCATCTGTGACATACTGAACTTATATGGGAGCATCGCCTCCCTTTATCTTATTTGCTCGTGCTCGTTTGTTTGCACTTTCTGTTTTGCATCTTTCGCATGCCTGGTTCTTTGTGGGAGCGTGCAAGCGCACCCACAGGGTGTAGTCCCCGACGTTCGGGACGGCTAGAGAATACAGCCGGGTTGAAGCTCCTTGACCTGCTCTGCTGCTTGATGGCCCAAAATATATCGAGCTCGTTGGGGAACCCCAAGAGGAAGGTATGATGAGCACAACAGCAAGTTTTCCCTTAGTTATGAAACCAAGGTTTAATCGAACCAGTAGGAGCAAGGAAACACCCCAAAGGTGTTGCTAGCTGAACTTTGGCAGGGCGCACTACCGATGCCAGCAGCAACGTGGAGACCTACACAACACAACCACAGAACTTTGCCCCCAACTTGCGCTGAGGTTGTCAATCTCACCAGTTTTGCTGAAAACAAAGGATTAAACGTATCGAGTGGAAGAAACTAATAGTTTGCAGAAAGTAAACACAAAGCAGTAAACAATTGATTGTAGATTGATAGTAAAAGAAAGGACCGGGGTCCATAGTTCACTATAGGTGGCTCTCCTTAAGATAGATAACATGCTGGGTGAACAAATTACAGCGAGGCAATTGAGAAACATCGAGAAAGCATACAAGCATATACTACTCATCTTGACTCCTTTGAGATTTGATTGGTCATTACAACATTATACATAGACCGCCATCCAACTGCATCTATGACTAATAATCCACCTTTAGGTTATCATCCGAACCCCCTCTAGTATTAAGTTGCAAGCAATGGATAATTGCATTACGAATTGCGTGTAAAGTAAACAATACGATTATTCTATTAACAAAGGATTTCTGTCACTTCCCAGATTAACAGAGGCATGAACCCACTATCGAGCATAAATACTAACTCTTGGAGTTGCTAGCATCTACTTGGCCAAGATAGCTACTAACAACGGAAAGCATGCAAGATCACAAATAACAAAGACATGATAGAATCAATAATCAATCTGAAATAGCATCTCAATATCCATCGGATCCTCGCAAACACAACATGCAGAATTACAAATAGATGATCTTGATCATGAACGGAGCTCACAAGATCTAAACATGAAAGCACAAAGGAGGAGAACCATCCATCTAGCTACTACATGGACCCATAGTCCAGAGATGAACTGCTCATGCATCACACCGGAGGCTTGCATGATGATGAAGAAGGCCTCCAGGGTGAATTCCCCTCTCTGGCAGGTGCGGAAGAGCTTGATCCCTCCGATCTAGGGATAGAGATGACCAATGACTCTGAGACTCTTTCGTGGAATTTTGATCGGGTCCTTAGGGTTTCTGTATCGGAGGCAACTTATAGGCAGAAGGAGAGGCTGAGGGGGTGCCTAGGGCGGCCAGACCACCCCCTGGCGTGGGCCAGGCCTGTCCGCATGGCCAGGTGGTGTGGCCAGGCCTCAGCCCCTCTCCGTCTCATATTCTGGCTCTAGGTGTCCCTCGGTGAAAAACTGAATTTGGCTTTTGTCCCGTCCAATTCCGAGAATATTCATTTTCTGACTTTCCTGGAACCAAAAACAGCAGAAAACAGGCAGCTGGCACTGTGGCTCTTGTTAATTGGTTAGTCCAAGAAATCATATGAAAAGTACTCCAAAGTGTGGATAAAACACAAGAAAGTAGATAAAACCAAGCATGGAACATCAGAAATTATGGATACGTTTGCAACGTATCAACATCCCCAAGCTTAACTCCTGCTCGTCCTCGAGTAGGTAAGTGATAAAACGAAAGAATAATTTTTGAGGTGACATGCACCATCATAAACTTGATCAAAGTATTTGTAAAACGTTGAAAGCTGGGATCATAGTACTTCAATCATAACATGAAACACAAAGTTCTAGAAATAAGACAAAGAAACAATGTTGCAACATGAAAAGGTACAAACAAAAGATTAATGAATAGTAATGATTTGCAAGACGTTTGTTTGTTTCACATAAAGAAAATATAACATAGTAGCATTCAGCTTGTCCCTCATAGAGTAGCAAACATAAATGCATAGGATACCTTCAAAGTTCATAAGAGTGACTAGATATAAATAGTTTTAAACAAGCAATATCAAGTTATGCATCAATCAACAAGTCTTGGGACAATGCACATAGAACTAAGAATGGCCACTATGCTCTCAAAGTAGGTGCATAAAGATAGAAGGTGGAGACTCAATATAAAAGTGGAAGAAAGGCCTTCATAGAAGGAAGTAGGGATTCAAGTTTCATAAAGAGCTTCCAAAATTTTTGGTACTTAATAGCTTTTAGCTCTCATTGCCCCTATCATAAGCATCTTGAAGTGATTAAAGTTAAAGTGAACAAACTATGGAGTATATGCTTGACAAAGTATAAGTTGGAAATCTCATGTCCCTTGAATACGAGGGCCGCTCCTCATGCTACTCAAGTTTTGTCACCGGTAAGTTCTTGTCATCGTAAGTACATGTGTATCATCGAGAACCGCCAACAGGGTACCCCTTGCCCGATGATACGGAAGAATCCCCATATCAAAATGACAAGGCAAGTAGACAACGAGCATCTTAGCAATCTTCTTATTTACCATGGTAATATGGTGCTTTTTCTCTCTTTCCTATTTTCATATATCTCTTTTTTTCTCTTTTTTTCTCAAAATCTGACTCGTTTTTATAAGAAGAATGCTTCATAGATAGCTCATTATGGTTACGCTGCAGGTTTCCACCATGTCAGCATGGATTATACCAGTGACCCAGGCATTTCTCTAACACATATACATAACTCCATGGACTTACAAGCTCCCCCTTTCATTTCACACCGACGACATCCATAGACAAAAGAGCATGATATCAACTAGGTACAATGTACAAGTGCAATGTTGAAAGTGTTCCCCATGACAGCATGGTTCTGCTAATCCCCAACAAATAAGTGCAAGCATATACAACATAGACGACACAATGGTTCAAGTTTATTAAGGGCAAGAAAAGTAAAGTGTGCCATCAAGTTCGTGAGAGCTTTAATCACTAGTTTTCTCATAAAAGGTTTAATTTGGAAGGTAGATAAAAACATGAATATACTTGGAATAGCATATGCTAGTAGGTAGGTATGGTGGACTCTTTGGAATAACTTGGTTTTATTTGGAGTTGGATGCATGAGTGGAACTCATACTTGGTTATGGAGGCTAGCAAAAGACTGGGAGCGACAAACTAAGAGAGCAATAATGGCCATAATCATGTAGAGCGACAAAACATCATTGATCAAAGCATAAAGTGTACTACAAGTTGAAAACTAAATGATCATAAAGGCTTATGGTGACTTGGGATAGTCATAACATGGTGTGAGGATGTGCCAAGTCAACCCAAATAAAGCATCAAAGGAGAATACCACAATATTATGCTTTAATATGCTAAAACAACGCATGATCCTTCCAAGGCACATTAAGCAATCTCAATTGTTTATAACAAGTCATGCTACAGCAAAGAATACTAAGAATAAAGCCAAAACAATATCAAGCATGGCATGACAAAGCATAGGCCACAGTCAAAAACAAGCTCTCTTTACCACTTAAGCATGAACTTTCCTACTCTTTTCCAATCCAAACCAAACTATTTGAAAACCAATGCATGAAAGAGGGGGTCCAACCAATTTATTCAGCAAACTAAGAAAACAAAGCAAACAAAAAACCAAAACGAAAACGAAAAATAAGACGCTCCAAGAACAAGACAACTGTGCATGAAACAATAAAAATGAAGTGTTTGAAAGAAACCTAAGATTTCTATTGATGAAGAGGCGGATGCCTTGGGCATCCCCAAGCTTTGACACTTGTACTTCTTGGATATTTCTTGGGGTGACACGCGTGGAATCCCCAAGCTTGAGCTTTAGTCCATCCTTCATCTCATTACTCACTCCTTCCATACACCTGAAATTTTTCCTTCATACAAAACTTCACACAATCTTTATTAGCAACATTAGTGCACTCAAGATAATAAGTATTTAGGTTCAGTTCTAACACCTATAAAACTTCCATGAAAACACAAGCTACTGTAGCACTTCCCTCAGAAAGCTCAATTCCCCAAAAGAACTGAAAAAGGAACCAACAAGAAGCAAATGCAGAAAATGGCAAAATTCTGTCAAAACAGACCAGCAGGTAAAGATGAATTTTTTCGAAGACCTTCTGTTGCTCAAATCAAAAAGTGTGGAACTAAGGAAAGTTATATAACAACCTAGGGCAGAAGCAAAAAAATTTACGCCTCAAAAGGACGTACAGAGATTTTACACGAATTTTTACGGTGAAGCATAGAAATCTGTTTCGGGACAGCAACTTTCCCAATCATTACTTCTCTCTCATTAGAGGTTACTCTTGGCACAAAAAGCAAATAAAAAGGATAAGGAATAGTTATTATAGAGGTAATAACTTCCAAGACTAATCTAAAACTTTTGGGTTATCTCCCAATAAGTACTTTTCTTTAACGCCTTTAAGTTAGGCATAAGAAGCAAGAAAAAGAATCAAGTGTTTGAAGAAGCATTAAAACCAAATTTCTTGCCCTTACCTCTCTTACTTTTATTCTTAACCTTGGGGAACATGTGATTGCTTGGTGGAGAAACAAAGCGCATGGTGCCCTTTTCCACATCTATTATCGCTCCAAGGAGTTTCAATAGGGATCTTCCAAGTGTGATTTGTCCTTTTCCTACACATTCAATAACAAGATAATTAGTAGAAACCATTTTCCCTAGGATCTTTGTAAACACTCCTTCAGCTATTCCAATGGGTAATATTGTGGCATTATTAGCAAGAAAATTTTCTTCTCCTCCTTCAGAAAGCCCCCAAAGATTCAAAGATTCATAAATATCTTTGGGCATAAGACAAAATTCAGACATGATATCACAGCGAGCATGAAAAGTTTCATTGTTTATAGCAATCTTTACGGTGGAAAGCCATTCTGAGGGTTCCGAATTTATTGGCACATAGTTATGATGCTCTCTAAGTGTATTATAGCAATCTTTCAAACTAGCAGTATTGGTCTCGAGAGTATTCAATCTAGCAAATATGTTTATGAAAGAAGAATCAGATTTGCTAGGCAAGTTGTAAGTAAAAACCAATTTCTTTATGGCATTAACAGCATCATCCTCATTGCATTGGAGGAAATCTCCTCCCACAACAGCATCTAAAGCATATGTATAGCAAAGAGCAATTCCAAGGTAAAAACTGCTAAGGAACAAGCTTTGAGTCATTTTAGGCTCAGTTTTTTCATGTAGATCAGAGATTCTAGACCAAGCTTCCTTGAAACTCTCTTCAATTACTTCTTTAAAAGTGAAAATCATTTCCTCAGGTGACATAGTGATTGGAGCAATGCTAGACATAATGGCAACTTAAGATAAGAACTAAATTTTTTTTGTGTTTTCAATAAAGAAAGCAAACTTGTAAAACTATTTTTTTGTGTTTTTGATAAAGAAACAAGCAAACAAAGCAAAAGTAAACTAAGCAAAACAAAAATAACAAAGTAAAGAGATTGGTTATGAGGGACTCCCCTTGTGAAGATGTCCTTGACTCCCCGGCAACGACGCCAGAAAAATAGCTTGATGGCCCAAAATATATCGAGCTCGTTGGGGAACCCCAAGAGGAAGGTATGATGAGCACAGCAGCAAGTTTCCCTTAGTTATGAAACCAAGGTTTAATCGAACTAGTAGGAGCAAGGAAACACCCCAAAGATGTTGCTAGCTGAGCCTTGGCAGGGCGCACTACCGGTGCTAGTAGCAACATGGAGACCTGCACAACACAACCACAGAACTCTGTCCCCAACTTGCGATGAGGTTGTCAATCTCACCGTGTTTTGCTGAAAACAAAGGATTAAACGTATCGAATGGAAAGAAGTAATAGTTTGCAGAAAGTAAACACAAAGCAGTAAACAGTTTGTAGATTGTATGTAAAGAAAAGGACCGGGATCCATACTTCACTAGAGGTGGCTCTCCTTAAGATATATAACATGTTGGGTGAACAAATTACAGCGGGGCAATTGACAAACATCGAGAAAGCATACAAGCATATACTAATCATCTTGACTCCTTTGAGACTTGATTGGGCATTACAACATTATACATAGACCGCCATCCAACTGCATCTATGACTAATAATCCACCTTCAGGTTATCATCCGAACCCCCTCCAGTATTAAGTTGCAAGCAACGGATAATTGCATTATGAATTGCATGTAAAGTAAACAATATGATTGTTCTATGAACAAAGGATTGTTGTTTTCTCCCTAGTAGCAACAGCACATCTAGTACCTTAGAGATTTTTGTCACTTCCCAGTTACGGAGGCATGAACCCACTATCGAGCATAAATACTAACTCTTGGAGTTGCTAGCATCTACTTGGCCAAGATAGCTACTAACAACAGAAAGCATGCAAGATCACAAATAACAAAGACATGATAGAATCAATAATCAATCTGAAATAGCATCTCAATATCCATCGGATCCCCGCTAACACAACATGCAGAATTACAAATAGATGATCTTGATCATGAATGGAGCTCAGAAGATCTAAACATGAAAGCACAAAGGAGGAGAACCAGCCATCTAGCTACTACATGGACCCGTAGTCCAGAGATGAACTACTCACGCATCACACCAGAGGCTTGCATGATGATGATGAAGGCCTCCAGGGTGAATTCGCCTCTCCAGCAGGGTGCCCAGACGACTGTGCGATCCATGTGATCCGCCTCGGGGACTTGCCAGTTGGTCCAGACGACGGGTCAGAAGTAATGCAGCCAGAAAAGCCAACTTGTGCAGCATGACTTGCTTATTTTATTGCGGAGTCCTCGAGACTGTGTCGAGGCTCCTATGCTTGTTCATTACATGAAAGTAAGGTACATACACTTCTTGTTCAAGTGTAAAAGGGGCGGAGCAGGCTCACGTTCCACGGGCGTTCAGTTTCTTCGCCTGAGCGGCCCATCCTGTTCTTTTCCGGCTTGCGGGCGTCGATGAGGTAGTATGAGTTGTTCTGTAGTGCCCGGCTGATTATGAATGGGCCCTCCCAAGGTGGAGACAGCTTGTGCATCCCCTTGGTGTCTTGGACCAGCCTTAGCACCAGATCGCCTTTGCGGAACAAAATGCTCCGTATTCGGCTGGCGTGGTAGCGACGTAGGTTCTGCTAGTAGATGGCTGACCTGGACAAGGCCAATTCGCGGGCTTCCTCTAAGAGGTCGACACTGTCTTCCCATGCTTCTTTGGCCTGCTATTTTGTGTAGAGAAGTTTGCGGGGTGCGTCAAACTCGATGTCACTGGACAGAACCGCCTCCGTCTCATAAACAAGGAGGAAGGGAGTGTAGCCGGTGGACCGGTTTGGCATTGTGCGCATGCTCCAGAGTACAGCCGGCAGCTCCTCGATCCAGCAGCCGGGAGATCTCATCAGTGGTTCGATCAGCCGGGGCTTGATTCCGGCTAGGACCAGACCGTTTGCTCGCTCACACTGGCAGTTGGACTGGGGGTGTGCCACAGATGCGAGGTCCAGGCGGATGCCCTTATCTCCGTAGAATCGTGAGAAAGCTCCCTTGGCAAAATTTGTGCCGTTGTCGGTTATGATGTTGTTGGGGTAACCAAAGCGTGTGATTATGTCTGTGAAGAACTTGACCACTGTTGGCCCATCGAGCTTCTTTATCGGCTTTGCCTCTATCCACTTGGTGAACTTGTCCACCGCCACCAACAAGTGGGTCATGCCGGATCTGGCTGTTTTGAAGGGGCCAACCATGTCTAGCCCCCAAACGGCAAACGGCCAGGTGATGGGAATAGTCTTGAGTGCTGCAGATGGAGTGTGCTTCTGCTGGCTGAACCGCTAACACCCGTTGCATGCCTTGACAATCTGCTCAGCATCTTCTAGTGTTGTGGGCCAGTAGAACCCGTGGTGGAAAGCCTTTGCCACTATGGCTCTTGACGATGCGTGATGTCCGCACTCGCCCTGGTGGATGTCGACCAGCAGTCGGATTCCTTCCTCCTGGCCTACACATCGTTGATAGATGCCGCCAACACTGCACTTGTAGAGCTCGTTGTTGAGGATGGTGTATGCGCTGGCTCTGCGCTTGATCTATCTTGCCTGCACCTCCTCTTCGGGTAGCTCTCCGGGGCTAGGAAATCCATGAACGGCTTGGCCCATGTTGTGTTTCCTGGATGGTGCATACCGCTTGCATTAGCAGGTTCACTTCTTCCTGGATGGCCGGGTTAGGCTTGTCCGGAGGCCGTCCGGGTGGGGCGGTGGAGCCGACAGCTTCTAGGCTGGAGGTGGCAGCACCCGGGTGCGTAGGAGCAGTCCCCAGGTGCGGTGCAGCCGTCGCGTATGACATGGAGCCGGCAATCCCCGGGTGCGGTGAAGCCGTCCCCGGATGTGGTGCAGCCGTCGTGGAGGTCTTGGAGCCGACAGTCCCCGGGTGCGGTGTAGCCATCGTGGAGGTCTTGGATCCAGCAGCCTCTGAGTGCGGTGAGGTGCGATCCCGGGTGAGGTCTTGGAGCCGGCATCCCAGTGCAAGCGGTCATGGAGGTCTTAGAGCCGGCAGTCCCCAGGTCCGTGTCCAATATGATGGCGTCGGATTCGGGAGACGGTGTGATTGATGGCTTGCGCATGTGCTCAAGGGAAACTCCATGCGGAACTGGTTGTCTTGTCGACCCAATGCGGGCGAGCGTGTCTGCGGCCTCGTTGTTCACCCCGGGAACATGATGAAACTCGCATCCTTCGAAACAGGCACATAGCTGTTGTATGAAGAAATGGTATAGAGCCATGTTTGAATCCCCGGTGTCCCAGTCGCCTAACACTTGCTGCACCACCAGATCCGAATCGCCGAAGCATAGGATGCGCCAGATGCCTATTTCCTTTGCCATCTTAAGGCCATGGACGAGCGCCTCATACTCAGTGATATTATTGGACGCGCGGAAGTGGATCTATAGCACGTATTCCAGCCAGTCTCCTTTTGGAGAGGTGATTACCACTCCGGCTCTGAGACCTCCATACATCTTGGAGCCGTCGAAATGCAGCTTCCAATGCGTGGAGTCGGGGCAAGGTGGCAGGTACTGTGTTTCTGCCCAATCAACGAGGAAATCCGCCAAGTCCTGAGACTTGATCACCATTCTTGGCTCGTACTGTATGTTGTGGGCGGCAAGCTCAATGGTCCATTTCGCCACCCGGCCTGTGGCGTCTCTGTTGCCGATAATCACCACAAGTGGCGCTAGCGCCACCACCCGGATGGAGTGTTCTTGGAAGTAGTGCTTCAGTTTCTTGGCGGCCATGTACACGCCATACACCAGCTTCTGGTAATGAGGGTAGTTCTGCTTTGAGAGCGAGAGTACCTCACTCAGGTAGTACACCGGTCGTTGCACCGGCTGCGCCTTTCCTTCTTCCAGCCTCTCCACTACCAACACCACACTGACAACCCTGTTTGTTGCTGCGATGTACATCAACATGGGTTCCTTTGCTGCTGGTGCTGCCAGGATAGATGGCGAGGTGAGCATGCGCTTGAGGTCGCGGAAAGATTCATCCGCCTGCGATGTCCAGACGAACTTGTCCATCTTCTTCATGAGTTGGTACAGTGGGAGTGCTTTCTTGCCCAGCCGGCTGATGAATCGGCTAAGGGAAGCCAGGCAGCCGGTGAACTTCTGGACATCTCTCAAGTTCTTGGGCGGCTGCATGCGCTCGATTGCGCCGATCTTCTCTGGGTTCGCCTCAATGCCTCCCTCAGATACGAGAAAACCAAGTAGCTAACCGGCTGGGACATTGAATACGCACTTCTCCGGGTTCTGCTTCATCTGGAACCGACGGAGGTTAGTGAATGTTTCCTTCAGGTCCTCAAGGAGTGTCTGGCGCTCCTTGGTCTTGACTACCACATCATCGACATAGGCATGTATGTTTCTGCCAATCTGAGTCTGCGAGCACTTCTGCATGCAGCGCTGGTATGTTGCTCGAGCGTTCTTCAATCCGAATGGCATTGTGGTGTAGCAGTAGGCTCCATAAGGAGTGATGAATGATGTCTTTATTTGATCAGTGGGGTTCAGCCGGATTTGGTGGTAGCCGGAGTATGCGTCCAGAAATGACAACAGCTCGCAGCTGGCCATGGAATCGATCACTTGGTCTATCCTTGGCAGGGCGAATGGATCCTTGGGGCATGCTTTGTTCAGACTGGTGTAGTCAACACACATGCGCCAAGTATTGTTCTTCTTCAGCACGAGTACTGGGTTTTCCAGCCATTCCGGGTGGAAAACTTCCATGATGAATCTGGCTGCGAGCAGCCGGGTGATCTCCTCCCCAATTGTTCTTCTTTTTTATTCTGCGAAGCGGCGCAATGACTGCTTGACCGGCTTTGCATCCGGCCTGCCATGTAAAGAGTGCTTGGCGAGCTCCCTCGGAACACCTGGCATGTCCTTGGGGGACCATGCGAAGATATCCCGATTCTCACGGAGGAAGTCAACAAGCGCACTTTCCTATTTGCTGTCATGGCCATCTCCGACTAGGACGAACTTGTCTGGCTTGGCCTCATTCAGCAGGATCTTCCTCATGCCCTTGGATGGCTTGAATTGTGCCTCTCCGGATGGCTTGGGCTTGCCAGCCGGCATGTCCTTCTGTAGGGCTGCCACGTTCTGCATGATTATGCGTTTTTCTTCCGTGATGGTCATGGATTCAGCTATTTTGGACCCGTCTGTGGCGCATTCCATAGACCGTCTATAGCAGCCGGCTACAGTGATGACCCCTTTGGGCCCTGGTAGCTTCATCTTGAGGTAGGCGTAATGTGGTACCGCCATGAACTTGGTGAGTGCTGGGCGCCCCAGGATCGCGTGATACGCACTGCAGAGGTTGACCACCTCGAACCAGATGGGCTCGCGGTGGAAGTTGTCCTCCATGACGAAGATGACGTCCAGCCGGATTTTTCTGATGGGGGAATGCAAAGGGTCGGGGACGGCTCCGTGGAAGGAGGTGCTTGACGGCTCCAGCTACGATTCACTGATACCGAGCCGGTCGAGCGAGCTGCGGTACAGGAGGTTGATGCTGCTCCCTCCATCAACGAGGACGCGGGAGAATTTGCAGGAATGCTTCTGGGAGACAATGATAGGATCTAGAACCATCGCGTAGGTGCCCGGGTGAGGCAGCACAGCCAGCTGGTCCTTCCGGCTCCATGCAACTTCTTGCTCTGACCAGTTGAGGTATTGGGGGACGGGAGGAATGATTGCGTTCACCTCCGCATCGCGACGCCTTTTGTTGTGCTTGGTATCCGGCTTCGTGGTGAAGATATGGTAATTTCCCACCTGGAGAGGGTAGTTGTTTTCGTTGTCCTCCCTTCGATGTTGGTTGTTGCGATCACCTGGCGGCCCGCCAGCTGGAGGAGGTGGAGCCTGTCTAGCCGGTGCACCAGCAATTTCCACCATCTTCTTCGTCCAGCTGCACTAGCGTGTGGTGTGCATAGCCGGCTTGTTGCCCCCGCTGTGGAACTTGCATGGCCCATCAATCATGGACTCAATGGTGTACTTGGGCCTTGGAGGCCGATCATCAGGCTTCTGTCTCCGGCTTCCGCCTGCAGTCGGATCCTCCTGCACTGCTGCCACCTGCCTGGAGCCATATTGGTTATCCGGATGGTCGTCCTTTCTCTTGCCATGGCGGTTGACGTGCCGCCTAGAATTGTGTCCATTCCCTTCCGGCTGGTCGTCCACCCGGACGGATCTTTTCATTGTCGCATCGTCCGTGGCGTACTTGTCCACGATGGCCATGTCTGTGCCATGGTTGTGGGCTCCACCCGGTGAAGCTTATGCTTGAGCATAGTGCCGTCTCTGTAGCCGTTGATGAATAAATAAACCGCCTGATGTTTGCATACCCCCTCACAGGAGGGTTGCATGCTCGTCCATCGAGTGAGGTAGGAGTGATCAGATTCATCCGGGCCCTGCACATAGAGAGCGAGCTCGCCAGGCTGGCCTGGGTGCTTGTAGGTGCCAGTGAAGTTGCGAACGAACGCCTACTGGAAGTCAATCCAAGCATTGATGTTGTTGTCGGGGAGACTGTTTAGCCACGTTCTGGCTGAGTCGAGGAACATGAGAGGGGCGTAGCGCACTGCTACCCGGTGGTTGCCGTTGGTGATACCCACGGCGGTGGTATAGTCCACCAACCAGTCCTCCGGCTTGACCGAGCCGTTGTACTTTGGCGTATCCCTTGGGAGCGAAAATCCCTTTGGAAACGGTTCGTTCTGGATGCGCGGTCCAAAACATCTTGGTCCGGTTGGACTTTCTTCCTCCAGCGCGTGTGATTGGACCAGCAGGTCGATTCGTGCGCGCGCAACTTGTTGTTCGTCCGGCTCGAGCGGTCCCAGCCGGCCAAATAGGCGGGATTTGGGGAGCGCTTGGCCTTTTCCGGCTTCGTCAGTCGGCTCGCGATTTTTGCTGGTAATAGCTGCCGCATCGCGGGCGTTGTGCCCGCGGCCTGCAGATCCACCGCGTGGGTGGTTGCTCTATCTTGCTCCATTTGGGGAAGATGCCTTGCTGCCACCCGTAGCCGGGTCGGCCATCCGGCGAGCCGGCTGGGTTTTGCTGTTGCCAGCCATGTTGAGTTCTGCCTCGGCCTGCTGCTTGTTTGCCGTGACCACGAGGAACTGGACGCGTGCTTGCTGACGGAGCAGTTCCTCGCCCCCCAGGTGGCTGAGTTCTGCGAATGCCGCCTCCGCGGCCCTCATGTTTTGGGCGGGGGTGCTGTAGACGGGCTACACCGCAGGTGTGCACGGATCAGCAGCACAATCCATCTCCGAGCCGAGGTTCCAGCCTAGCAGCTGAACCAATCGGCTGGTGTCGGGTAGGCGCGCGAAGTCGTGCACGATGTTGTACTCCCGCATGGTGGCGTTCATCCGCCGTTGGGCGGCCGCCACCTTGTCGGCCTCCTCCAGAAGGTTCTGGCGTGTAGTTTCTAGGGCTGCCGCAGCTATAGCTGGATCCGCCTCGATGGGGGTGATGGAGTTGCAGAGGTGCTCGATGGACGAGTTGATCAAGTCCAGGTTCAGGAGGCGTGAGTTGGTGGCGCAGCCATCCACGTTGCGCTCCAGAGGTGGGCGGCGATTCTCCACCGAGCCTGCCATCATGACCTCAACGCTACCACTAGCGACGCGCGAGGCGGAGAAGCCAGGGGGTGCACCGAAGATGGTGACGACCTTGCGAAGGAAGGCCTTAGGGACGATGACAACGTAGACGCGGTGCTCGTCGAAGCGCATGATGGAGCCTCTGCTTGGGAAAGTCCCCCCAGCAAAGCAGGACGCGTTGTCGAGGACGCAGTCGTAGGAGCCGAGAGTTAGGACGAGGCTAGAGGCTAGTCGCTCACCGGCGACGAGTGGAAGTCCCATGCGAAAGATGATCCCAGCCGAAGCATTGTGCCCCATGGTGGGTGCCAACTGTCGTGGTGTGGAACATGGCAGTGCCATCGGAGATGGCTTGAAGGGGACACTCAGGTTGCTATCGGTGGCTACTCGCAACGGGTTGGGCACAGATACTGCAAACACAGCGATGTACCCAGGTTCGGAGCCCTCTTGGCGAGGTAAAACTCCTACTCCTGTAAGGATCAACTATCAAAGGGGGCGGACGCCCAATACAAGTGCTCCTTGAGCTGTTTCCTTAGATACTTCTTGCTAAGAATTCTCTTAGTCCTTCTTCTGGTGTCTATTTTCCTTCTGCTTGAGCTTACCTAGAACCCTAGCGCTACCCCCCTTTATATACAGGTCGAGGAGATAGCTTACAAGATGGGTTCTAGGGTTTACTGTTTGGATTTGGGCTTTACAAATTGGGCCGGTTGGACAGGGCCAAATGGTAGGCCCGGCTCCACTCAAGCCTCCAGTACAGGGGAGGACCATGCTTTAGCGCTCAGCGCCCCTGCTTTACTTGTCATCCGGATATTTATCCTCAACCGGCTCTTTATGTGTAAGCCAGGGCTTTCTTCGTTAGCCCTTGCTTTTCTCGTCAGCCTCCAGCTTTGGCGCAGTTGTCCAGTAGCGCCGGCCAGGCCAGCCAGCCTGTCCGGTCAAGGGTGCGCTCAGCAAGGAGCATCATCCCCACCGTACGATGTCCAGTGGATCTGAGGCGGCCGGCTAGGAGCGGCCCCCCAGCCGGTTCTTCTGGCTACCCGGCTAGATGGGCCAGCCGGGGAAACTTTAGTGCTGACCGGGTGGGGATTCCATCCGGCTGTGGTTCCTTCATCTAGGTCCAGACGGCCCATGCTCCTTGGAGCCGGCCAGTTGGTCCCGTCTTGGTCTACCCGGGAGTCATCCCCCCGACAGCACTAGTATCCTCATCAATGTCATCATCACTATCACCATTATCATTATCTTTAGAAGATTTGTTGGGATCCAAAGTAGGCGATACCTTTGATCCTCTTGACATAAGGCACATGTGAGCATGGGAGGATGAAGATGAGGATATTCTTGAATCTTCATTCTTGATCGTGTCTTGATCCATAGAATGTTTGATTTCCTCTACATTGTCAGATAAACAAGTAGAGGAAATAGAAGCATTTTGTTCATGGGAACAAGGCAAATCAAGCTTATCATCTACACTAGTACTCAAATAATTTCTAGACGATATGCAAGGACTAGCAACACAACGGGATATAGCATCATTGTTGCAAGAAGTGTTTAAGTCCAAAGAAGAAACATTACAATGGGATAGAGATGAAGGATCATCATTAGTGAGCACAATATCAACATTGCAATTTCCAACACCACTCACCATATCATTACCTTATGTCTTGCCACATATTGGTGAAGTGGATGAAGATGGGAACTCATCACAACCGGAGGTGGAAGCAACTTGGATCTCTTCATGATGTGAAGGAGAAGAGATCTCCTCGAAGAGACCACCGACAATATAAGAAATGGAACCACCAAATATTTCTTTAAGCTTGGTCCATTTCTCATGAGACGACTTGCGCTTTACAATCATCAAGAACAAATTAACTCTGGGGCTCAAAGAGAAAATAAGCTCATTAGATACTTGAGCTTCAAGATGTAAATTTTTCTCATCCTCTAAAGATAGATTTTGAGAATCCATCGGAGGAGAAAAACCTACATCTAGAAATCACTCAATATTTGGACATAAGGTCCGAAGATTAGAAAGAAAGCAATTTCTCCACAAAGCATAATTTGTGCCATCAAATATAATTGTGTCATTGTGCACTATACTACTAGTCAACATCTTTACACTCTAGGTGGTGAAGCCTAAGAAAGGAGAGACCTTTCTATGATACCAAAAGAAAGGATAGAGATGTCGCCTAGAGGGGGTGAATAGGCAATTTCAAAACTATTACAGTTTTGGCTTGATAGAATGCGGAATTAAACTAATGTTTATTTTACAAGCACAAAACCTAAATACACTAGGCTCAACTAAGTGCACCAACAACAAGTTCAGCTAAGCAAGATAGCACAAGATAAATATTGTAGAAGTGATAAGCAAGATATAAGTACTTCAATCTCGATGGCTATCACAAGGAAAGTAAGCTAGGGTATAGAGATAACCGAGGCATGTGGAGACGAAGATGCATGTGTTCACGTGTTCCCTTACAAGTAAGGTACGTCATGTTGGAGAGGTGTGGGATTCCACGAAGGATTTCCCAATGCCATGAAGGCTCACCTTCTTCTCTGAGTCTATCCCACGAAGGAATATGCCCTTTCCTTATGGCTAGTTTTCCTCCACTCTGGAGATGGCAAGCTCCACAACCACTTCACAAGATCCACGAAGGAGAAGATCGGGTCTCTCTTCACAATCTTACACAAAGGGGACACTGCGGCACCAACTGCCAAGCCAACTAGGAGGTCACCCTCCAAGAGTAACAAGCTCATGGTCTCTCACTCGAACAAATCGTAACGGAGAGCTCAACACTTATGCAAGAATGCAAAGCAATAATACCTTGGGTGTTCAAATCCCTCACTCTCAAATCCCACCAAAGCAACAAGTGCTAGGAGGAATTAGAGAGGAAGAACAATGGTGGAAATCAACAAATGACTTCAAGATCTAGATCCAATGGGTTCCTCTCACTTAGAGGAGGAATTGATTGGCGGGGATTGTAGATCTAGATCTCCTCTTCCAAATCCCTCAAAATATGCAAGAATCATAGGAGGGAAGGGGAGGAAGCAAGCTCTAGAGATTCAACAAAGGAGGTCAATTTCTAGCTCAAGAATGCACAAAACGCATTGGGGAAGAACCCCTTTTATAGGGGAAAGCAAATATGGCTGTTGGGAGAAATCTGCGAGAACTCGGTTTCAAGTTCGGTTGAACCGGCTCACAGACCGGACATCGCGGTTTCAAGGTCGGTTGACCCGCTCACAGACCAGAAAGTCTCTGTGTGCCATCTCTGAATAGACTCGATTGCGACCCGGAATAGACTCGGTTACGAAAACCAGGATATCTGGTCTACGGGTCGGTCTACCGGTGTTGGAACCGGATCGTCTGGTGTGGGAACCGATTGAACCGGATCCACAACCGGGATCCAATAGACTTCACAAAAAGTACAATAATTTTTGCATCTGGACTCCGATTTCGATGATATTGGACTTGTTTTGACGAGGTAAAAAACTCTATAAGATGGTGCAAAGGAACATCATAGTCCAACAAAGGAGGATAGAACCAAATGAAGAAAGGTATGAAGCTTCCCTATAAGAAGAACCGATAAAACCTTCAAACTCGAAAATGCCATAGAAGATGCATACGAATTATGTTTTTGATGAACTTGGGCTTGTTGAAGAGCTAGAAACAAGCTCAAGAACCTCACATGGAGAAACACCAAGAAGCAACAAGATAGGAATATGCAAAGTATGCAAAGGATTGAGCTCCCTAAGACGATGTGATCAAGTTACCCAACCGAAAGCCCCTCCATATAGTGTGGCTATCTATCCTATAACCCGGTCTCCCAACAACCACCTTGAGACCGGTAAAAGGAAAAACTAGCAAGTACATAACTTTGCCTTGCGCATCCCTCTTGATCTTGATGACAACACTTCAAGCTCTATCCAAGCTAGAATGCATCACTTGATCATTGTTGCTTCGTGAAGACTCATAATTTGCTCCCCATACACCACTATGGGATAGCTTCATTAAGACACGTCTTCACATGTACCTTATCAACAATATGGATGGCAAGCTTCAAGTAGATGATCTTCTCGAGATGCTTATCTTGAACTTGCCATTCTCAACCTTGATGACAATCACCACTTGATGTCATCCTCTCATGGGCTATATGGGATCTTCAGTTTTGAAGCATGCCCATGGAAAGATATTTATCCCATATAGAAAACACAAAGGCACATATATAATGGGTTAGTTCAGGATGCATAATTGACAAGGCTTACCGTACCATAAGATCCATGTGGTACATTCTTTATGCTTCATGTGTTCACTAACTTGAAATCACTATTCACTCTTTGTATTGGTCAACCAAGTATCTTCCCATGCTCCATATCAATATCTTGAGGTACATAATGAACTCTTCATTTGATTGCATGCTCTAAATCTTAGTCAACCATAGCTAAACTAATGAGGCTATCATGACACCGACCTAGAGCCATATCTTGAATTCTTCTATTGAGATCACACTCAAGATCTTGATCATATCATATTATTCTCTTCAACTTGATGATCTTGATGCCAATACTCAAGGTATATCTTTATCTTCATGACATCCATACTTGAATCCAACACATGGACTACAAGCATGACCTATGAAATATTCCTTCATATAAAACTCCATGAAAACATTATTCCATAGGGATTGTCATTAATCACCAAAACCACACATAGGGACAATTACACTTTCAAAGTTCCATCCTAGGTTTTATGTAAAGCCAACCAAAGTATCTAATCTAATCAAGCATTATGCCTCAGCTTTTGCATCATTGGCAGCTATGTGCTAATTATTAGTCAGCCACTACAACAACAGATCATGCCACTATGATTCTCTAATGTGCACACTCCTTGGAGGCACCACAATAGGATTCTACGGCAACAATGAGCCACTACTAAGCTAACAACATCATATTATAATAGATGTTCTTACTAGATCAGATCAATGAATAGTTTGTGTGGGTGGATGGATTACTCTCAGCCTTGCATACAAATGGTATGCAAAACTCATCATTGAGTACTTATGCCACACTAGCATTTGTTCTTAATTAAGTTAAAGCCTTAGACCAAACATCACATGCATGGGGTTACAATAGTAGATCATGTTAACCTAGTATCACGACTGAGCACACTCTGGAGAGGCACCACAATGTTGACATTAGAAATAACAGAAACCACTATAAATGGTGCAAGTAAATACATACTAAACACGGTTATAGTAGATCATATGTGCAACAGGTTAAGCACAACTCTATGGTATCTGTAAGCCTTAGGAAATTATTCAAATCATACTTCTAGCTAATTACCTAGAAATCATCCATGGTACTATAATCATCACCGGGAGATAAGTGCATACATTACCACTCTCCCAATAAGATACAAAGCCTCAGAGGCTTACTATCATTAACCATGCAAAAATCAAGCATAACGAGTAGGTGTATGCTTTGGGTACAACTCATCCACAACTATGGAAGCATATACTATATTGGCACATCACATGCACTTCTAGTATGGATAGAACACCATCATATATCTTGCTTGCTTACAAAAAATCAAAAAATTTGATCTATCAAATAATTAGGATGCCGACAAGTTTAATCCCAGCATGCATTTCTTGTATATATCTGCATCATCACCTCACTACACATATAAGTACATCTTGTTGCTGAGAAAACAACACAATCATCACTATGTTATTACCAGGATGTCCAAATCAATTGCCCAACAAGTTAAATCATTTTTCCTGAGTAAATACTCTATCGATCATCCATTTATTACCAACTTATCAAGAAATTATCTAGAGCAAGATACAATAATCACAAGCCAGTGTACTAGATCAAGGACTCAGTGAAAATTGAGTTAGCCTGGTAGGAGTTATAGTTAATAGCAAGCTTCACTGTCAGCTTCAATTAATAAAAGGCAGTAGGATCATAGTATCAAATGAGTATATCGAATCAAGGATTCAGTTCAACTGATACTAATACACATGTGAACAACAATGCACAAATTAACAGAGCATACACCTAAACTTGACGAATGAAGAGAATCAGAGATGGGTCTATGAAGAATAGTGGAGGATAAATGGAAGGGGAAGAGAGAAGAACTAGGGAGTGTACCTGGTGCCCGAGAATAATGCAGACATGATCGAGACCCTTCTCTGATCAATAATCAGCAGCGGGACCTGGAGATCCGTACTAACTCCTACACATTCAACGATGACTCCTGTGATCGTGAGAACCTTTAACACTTGTAACTAAATCCCTTTGTCTCTCGATATATTACATGTCCGAGATTCGATCATCGGTATCTCCATACCTAGTTTGATCTCGTTACCGACATGCAATCTTTTCTCGTTCCCGTGATATAACATTCTAGTGATCACATCACTTGCTTGCAAGCTATCCTAATGTGATATCACCGAGAGGGCCCAGAGTATATCTATCCGTCATCTAGATTGACAAATTCCACTCTTGATCCATGAGCCTCAACATAACACCTTCGTAGTACTGAACCCATCTTTATAGTCACCCTGTTACGGTGTGATGTTTGATGTTATCAAGATACTCTTCCGGTGTTAGCAATTAACATGATCTCATGGTCTAAGGATAAAGATTACTTCGTATGATGTTATAGCAATATAAACATAATGACTTGATCGTAATGCTATACTTCGGATGAATGTTCATCACATCATTTCACAAATGATGTGACCTTGTTATTAACAACATCCAATGTCCATGATCAGGAAACCTTGATCATCTTGTTAATCAACAAGCTAGTCTATAAGAGAGGCATAACTAGGAACCCGTTTGTTTATTAAACACACATGTATTGATGTTTCCTATCAATACAATTATAGCATGCAAAATAAACATCTATCATATACAAGGAATACATAATAACAACTTTATTATTGCCTCTCAGGGCATATTTCCTTCAGTCTCCAACTTGCACTAGAGACAATAATCTAGTTTATATAGTGATAAATCTAACACCCATGGAGTTCTGGTGTTGATCATGTTTTGCCCTAGGGAGTACTTTAGTCAACGGATCTACTACATTCAGGTCCGTGTGCACTTTAAAAATCTTTATATCTCCATCCTTGACATGCTCGCGGATGGAGTGAAACCGGCACTTAATATGCTTGGAATTCTTGTGAGACCTTGGTTCCTTGGCGTTGGCTATGGCTCCATTATTGTCACAATAGATCACCATTGGGTCCAACGCACTAGGAACCACACCTAGTTCCGTTATGAACTCCTTCATCCAAACCGCTTCTCACCGCTTCAAGCAAAGAACATATTCCGCCTGCTGTTGATCCAGCCACCACAGGTTGTTTGGAGCTCCTCCAACTAACTACTGCTCCGTTCAAGAGAAATACGTATCCGGATTGAGACTTAGAGTCATCCGGATCAGTGTCAAAGCTAGCATCGACATAACACTTAGCGACTAGCTCTTCTTCACCTCCGTATACAAGAAACATATCATTAGTTCTTCTCAAGTACTTGAGGATTTTCTTTACCGCTATCCAGTGTTCTGAACCTGGATCAGATTGGTACCTACTAGTCAAACTGATAGCATGTGCCACATCCGGTCTTGTACATAGCATGGCATACATAATAGAGCCTATGGCCGAGGCATAGGGGATCTTATCCATCGTCTCTCTTTATTCCGCCATAGACGGACTTTGAGTCTTACTCAATGTCTTGCCTTGCAACATAGGTAAGAACCCCTTCTTACTTTTGTCCATATTAAACTTCTTTAATATCTTATCAAGGTATGTACTCTGCGATAGCCCAATTAGGCGTCTTGATCTATCTCTAAAGATTTTAATGCCTAATATATATGAAGCTTCACCAAGGTCCTTCATCGAAAATTTGCTGTTTAGATAACTTTTAACACTGTTTGAAAGATCTATATCATTTCCAATCAATAATATGTCATCCACATATAATATCAGAAATGCCACATTGCTCCCACTCACTTTCTTGTAAATACAAGCCTCTCCATAAGTTTGGACAAATCCAAACTCTTTGATCACCTCATTAAAGCGGAGATTCCAACTCCGGGATGCTTGCTTCAGTCCATAGATGGATCGCTGAAGTTTGCACACCTTATCAGCATCCTTAGGATCGACAAAACCCTTAGGTTGTATCATATACAACTCTTCTTCAATATTACCATTGAGGAACGCAGTTTTGACATCCATCTGCCATATTTCATAATCGAAATATGCAGCAATTGCTAACATAATCCTAACCGACTTAAGCATCGCTATGGGAGAGAATGTCTCATCATAGTCAACTCCTTGAATTTGTCAAAACCCCTTTGCGACAAGTCGAGCCTTATAGATGGTTACATTACCATCAGCATCAGTTTTTCTTTTGAAAATCCATTTATTCTCAACGGCCTTTCGATCATGAGGTAAGTCCACCAAGGTCCAAACCTGGTTTTCGTACATGGATTCCATCTCGGATTTCATGGCTTCTAGCCATTTGTTGGAATCAGGGCTCATCATCGCTTCTTCATATGTCGTAGGGTCATCTATTTCATCAATCATGAAATTCATAACAGGATTGCCGTACAGTTCAGGAGCTGCACGTGTCCTGCTTGACCTGCGAGGTTCGGTAGTGTCCTCTTTCGGAGTTTCATGATCAATATCATTAGCTCTCTCTTCATTAGGTGAAGTCAACTCCGAAACAACTTCTGGAGCTGCGCTACTCGCCATTTCATGAAGAGAAGGTTCAATAACCTCTTCGAGTTCTACCTTCCGACTACTCACACCTTTCGCGAGAAACTCCTTCTCAAGAAAGGATCCATTCTTGGCAACAAAGACCTTGCCCTCGGATCTGTGATAGAAGGTATACCCAATTGTTTCCTTAGGGTATCCTATGAAGATGCATTTTTCCGCTTTGGGTTCGAGTTTATCCGGTTGAAGTTTCTTCACATAAACATCGCATCCCAAAACTTTAAGAAATGACAGCTTAGGTTTGTTTCCAAACCATAATTCATACGGTGTCTTTTCAACGGATTTAGATGGTGCCCGATTTAAAGTGAATGCAGCTGTTTCCAATGCATAACCCCAAAATGACATCATGGTCAGTCAGAGACATCATAGATCGAACCATATCCAATAAAGTACGATTACGACGTTCTGACACACCATTACGTTGTGGTGTTCCGGCAGGCGTGAGTTGTGAAACTATTCCACAGTCTTTCATATGTGTGCTAAACTCGTAACTAAGATACTCTCCTCCACGGTCGGACCGCAGAAATTTGATCTTTCTATTACGATGATTTTCCACTTCATTCTGAAATTCTTTGAACCTTTCAAAGGTTTCAGACTTATGTTTCATCAAATAGATATACCTGTATCTACTCAAATCATCCGTGAAAGTAACAAAATAACGATATCCACCTCGCGCCGACACACTCATTGGTCCACACACATCAGTATGTATGATTTCCAATAAATCTGTCGCCCATTCCATTGAACCAGAAAACGACGTTCTAGTCATCTTGCCCATAAGGCATGGCTCACATGTATCAAATGATTCAAAATCAAGTGATTCCAAAAGTCCATCAGAATGGAGTTTCTTCATGCGTTTAACGCCAATATGACCTAGACGGAAGTGCCACATATATATAGATATATCATTATCAAGTTTAATCCTTTTAGCATCAACATTATGAATATGCGTAATACTACTATCGAGATCCAACAGAAATAAACCATTCAACATAGGTGCATGACCATAAAAGATATTATTCATACAAATCGAACAACCATTGTTTTCAGACTTAAACGAATAACCACTTTGCATCAAACACGATCCGGATACAATGTTCATGCTCGGTCAGCACCAAATAACAATTATTCAGGTTTATAACTAATCCCGATGGCATATGGAGAGGCAAAGGTTCGATGGCGATCACATCAACTCTTGATCCATTGCCGACGCATCGTGACCTCATCCCTTGCTAGTTGTCGCTTGTTCCGCAGCCTGAACCGAGTTACATATATTAGCAACCGATCTCGTATCAAATACCCAAAGCTCATGAGTACTAGTCAAGTACACATCAATAACATGTATATCACATATACCTTTGTTTGCCTTGCCGGCCTTATTGTCCGCCAAATACTTGGGGCAGTTGCGCTTCCAATGGCCAGTCCCCTTGCAATAGTAGCACTTGGTGTCAGACTTAGGGCCAGCTCGGGGTTTCTTTTCAGGCGCGGCAACAGATTTGCCGCCCTTCTTTCCCTTCTGCTTGCCTTTCTTGTCCTTCTTGAAACCGGTGGTCTTATTGATCATCAACACTTGATGTTCTTTCCTAATCTCCACTTCTGCAGTCTTAAGCATTTACAAAAGCTCGAGAAGAGACTTCTTCATGCCCTGCATATTATAGTTCATCACGAAGCTCTTGTAGCTAGGTGGCAGAGATTGGAGAACATGATGTATGCCTAAGTCAATGGGAATCGTTGTTCCCAAGGACACAAGCTTATCGGCGTACCCAGACATTTTGAGTACGTGCTCACTAACGGAGCCGTTTTCCTCCATCATGCAGCTAAAGAACTTTTCTGTAGCATTATAACTCTCTACGGCAGCATGGGTATCGAAAATCATTTTCAATTCTCCCATGGTATCAAAGGCATTGCCATTTTCGAAACGTTTTCGAAGTTCTGGCTCTAGCCCATATAGTATGCCGCAATGAACTAAGTTGTGGTCCTCCTGACGAGTTATATAGACGTTCTTTTCCTCGTCAGGGGCATCAGGAGCTGGTGGGGGGGCCTAGCGGCGCATCTAGCACATATTGCTTTTGTGCAGCAGTGAGGAGAATCCTCAAATTCATAGCCCAGTTGGTGAAGTTGCTACCATTCGCAGCAAGTTTCTCTTTCTTCATGAACACATTGAAATTAAAAGTAGGTGGTGCCATCTTTAATAGAATTTGTAAAGTTTATTTAGACTAAGTTTATGATAGATTGAGTTCAACTAATCCAAATTACTAATAAACTCCCACTCAAAAACGACATCCCTCGTGCCTTTTTGGTGATTACATGAATCAAATCCACTACACCAAGTCCGATCATCACGTGAGTCGGTGTAGTTTCAAAGGCGAGCATCTATATGGGCATCATATCAACTATATGACTCATGCTTAACCTTTCGGTCCGTGTTCCGAGGCCATGTCTGTACATGCTAGGCTCGTCAAGTAAGAACCTTAGTATTTGCGTGTGTAAAACTGTCTTACACCCGTTGTATGAAAGCGTAGAGTCGAGAACACCCGATCATCACGTGATGCCTCAAAACACGATCCACAAAATGGTGTATACTTAAGGAAGAACACATTTTATCTTGATATCTAAATGAGGGATCATCTTATAATGCTACCAAAAGCGCCAAACTAGCAATATAAGATGCTAATATGTGAAGTGAGGTGATATGGTCCATGCATTTGATCTCTATCATTTGCATCATGGTATGATCTCTAGCATTCCTTTGTGTGTAAGGCCAAGGTCTATGGAACTTACACGTTAAGTGAGTTGTAAGAGTATCTATCATACATCTACTTACAACAATACCATATCAAGACACTAGCCCAGCAACGATCTAAACTAGACGCCTCTAATTTATCAATTTCAAGTTTTACGTGGCTTAGGGCTTTCGGAGATAGAACCGGTCTTACCTACAAACATGAATCACAACGAGGATAACCAAGTTATTAGAAACTCGTTGTAAATCAGATATTGACTATAGTAGGAGAGACAGACACCCACTAGCCACTTATGCAAAACTAGTTGCATGTCAGTCGTGGAACCGGTCTCATGTACGATGACATGTAAGGTTGGTCCGGGCCGCTTCATCCCACTATGCCACCAATATCCAAAGTACATAGAAGATGCAATAACATGATCATCATCGCCCACATATAAACATATGTGTACTACCCATGCAAAGCACCTACGCATAGATCAGGCTCTGATACCACTATTGGGTCCGCAGCATAGAAAACAAAAAATTTCCTACGATGAGAACTATACGCCAAGATCTATCTACTAGATACAGGGCAACGAGTGGACTACATCCATAGAGAACTTACCCTCGAAGACAACGAGTTTTGTTAACGAGTAGGAACTCGTGGTTGATGTAGTCGTACGCTTGCCGATCTCAAGATCGTGTGGAAGTCCGAGCGCCGCAAATCAGCAGCGTATCCATCCTCGCACACACGTTCAAGCCACCGGATAACCTCCACCTCCTCGCTCCAGCGATCCAGCGGAAGCAGCAACTCCTTCTAGACGAAATGCCACTGGGAACATGTATCTCGCTAATCCGAGACCATGGGGGGAATAATTCTAGAGGGGGAGAGAGATCCTTCACAAGGAGGTGTGTGGATGAAGGAGGGAATGGGTGGCCTTTTATAGGAGGAGGGGGTGCCCCTCTCTCCATGGCCGGCGCATGGGGGGTGACCCCTCACCTCCCCCATTCATGTGGTGGTAACCCCTCCACATTAAAATGCCTCTTCACATTCCCTTTTAAAGTCTCCACTTTAAATGCATTAAATTTCTCCAAATTTAATGCTCTCTCATTTATTAAACTATTTTTGTTAAATTTACTCAGAATTTTGTTAATTACTTTAATTAACAAACATTCACATATAGCCCCTTGCAATATTTCAATATCACATGCAGAACCACCTTCTGCAATTTCACCCGAAACAAATTCCGGTTTCTATTGAAACAATTCCTGCGCTTTGCAATTCTTTCGTCTGAAACATATGTGCTCCAAAATGGTGTCCGGTAACTCTTAAGTGTGCCACCCTACGGTTCGCGAATAATGCAGACATGACCGAGACCCTTCTCCGATCAATAATCAGCAGCGGGACCTGGAGATCCGTACTGACTCCTACACATTCAGCAATGACTCCTGTGATCGTGAGAACCTTTAATGCTTGTAACTAAATCCCTTTGTCTCTCGATATATTACATGTCCGAGATTCGATCATCGGTATCTCCATACCTAGTTTGATCTCGTTACCGACATGCACTCTTTTCTCGTTCCCGTGATATAACATTCTAGTGATCACATCACTTGCTTGCAAGCTATCCTAATGTGATATCACCGAGAGGGCCCAGAGTATATCTATCCGTCATCTGGATTGACAAATTCCACTCTTGATCCATGAGCCTCAACATAACACCTTCGTAGTACTGAACCCATCTTTATAGTCACCATGTTATGGTGTGACGTTTGATGTTATCAAGATACTCTTCCGGTGTTACCAATTAACATGATCTCATGGTCTAAGGATAAAGATTACTTCGTATGATGTTATAGCAATATAAACATAATGACTTGATTGTAATGCTATCCTTCGGATGAATGTTCATCACATCATTTCAAAAATGTTGTGACCTTGTTGTTAACAACATCCAATGTCCATGATCAGGAAACCTTGATCATCTTGTTAATCAACAAGCTAGTTTATAAGAGAGGCATAACTAGGAACCCTATTTGTTTATTAAACACACATGTATTGATGTTTCCTATCAATACAATTATAGCATGCAAAATAAACATCTATCATATACAAGGAATACATAATAACAACTTTATTATTGCCTCTCAGGGCATATTTCCTTCAAGATGATCCTAGTTGTCATAGCCGTCATGTTGTCCTTCCTCCTGGTAGTCCTCCTCATAGTCTGGCCACGGGAATAGCCAGGGACAAAGCCATGAGTACTCTTTAAGTACTCACAAACTATCACTAACAAGTAAGGTAGTTCTAGTAGGAATGCTAAACTTTAAGTTTTTTTACAAAGTTAAGTTTGAAACCTAAGCTGAGTTCAGAAACAAAGAAAGATAAAATAAAGTTTTAAATCACCTAAGTGGGAACTTAATTGTCATAGTCACAACCATGTTGTGGTCAAGTCATGTCACAATTCATTTCATAAGTCATCTTGAAAACATTTGACAATGGAACAGTATGGCCAATCTGTCCATAATCATGACGCGGCTATTCGAATAGTTTGACACTCTGCAGAGGTGGTACACTTTCACCACAAAATTCGATGCATCTATCAGGGATAACCCTGAATCATCATACTTAGTATGCAGATAATCAAACATAACGTTTCCTTTACACACTCTAGTATAAGCACCTCTCCTATGAGCTTGGCCTCCCAGCCATGGCCATCTGCCATCCTGGGCACTACATAGGTGGACAACATTGAGGGGTAGCCTCAGCTCAAGCCTCTCCCGCGAGGGAAGTAATACTAATGCATATAAACTTCCGGCTAAGCCTTACACAATTCAGGTATTGTGGTTGTACGGTAAAATTGGAATGGTATCGCATCCGAACCCACCCATCCGTTTTTATAAAGGGGCTAAGGCTCATGCCTCAGCATTTTCATCACCATAAACCAATTGTGTTTCTCAACACATGTCAAAACATCTCAATAGAATGACTCATCATTCCAAGGTTTTCATAAGTCATTTTCACCAAGTATTCCCATCTAAAGTGATCAAGTTTTGGTTTAGCTCTAATCACTAAGTTAAGAGTGTTCACTAAGGTGGGATGCTAATCTCAATCTCATGCCATAGAATGACATCTAAGTATCACAAGATAGGTCAAGTTTTATACTCTTTATGCTATCTATAAACAAAGTAAAGAACTTTGATAAAGTAAAAGAAGTTAAAGCTTGTAAATAAAACTTGGAGTAGGTATAAGTCAAAAGGTATAACCAAAGCATGCCTAATGCATCTTGCTTAATTCTAGCTTGTTAACAATAGCTTGCCTTGATTGGTGGAGTGGTTGAAATTCTCCTCTTCTTCTTCGGGGTAGAACTCCTCCTCGTAGACTTGGTCGGTACTATCGTCTATAAATACGAAATACACAATCACCAAACAATACTTAAATAGTCTATTTAGCACACTAAGGCACACACTTGATGATCTAGTATCATCACATTCATCACAAGATTTAATGAACTAGTTTCATTTATTTTATTTGAGAAAAGTAATTTCTACTCATTGAAATTAACTAAGATTTAATATTCTCCAATTAAAATATGGGATCATATGTACACATGTCATCACCACATATTCTAATGCATGGGAATGTGATTTAAATGTGGGGTCACATTTTAATAAGTTTAAGATTAATATTTATTGATTTAAAGTGACTAGAAATGCCTATATACCATTATTTTGGTACTAGTCCAAAGTCACTGCATGCAAACCTTAATATTATTACATATTTAGATAGGTATGGTCAAGTGTGATTTTTGAGAGCTGGAATCAACTCAAAAGCTATTATGGTTGATTTTAGAAAAATGTTTGAATGTGAAAAAGCCTTTGTCTTGTTATTTTTTCTATGAGAGATCTATAACTCTAATTGATTTAAATCCAACGGGCTTGGATAGAGATTTTTATTATCTTTCCAACAAAATTGGAATCACTCAATCTGGTTCAATAGATCTTTCTGAATTGATTTTCAAACTAGTGGACATAATCTAGATTTAGTTAAAATAGAAAAACCTAAATTTGAATTACAGGGCTTGCGTGGGAACACTAATGGGCCGGCCTAGTTTCACTCCGCGGCATAGAGGACAGCTGACAGGGGGTCCTGCCTGTCAGTGGCTCTTATAACACGAAGCGGTACGGGGCAACATGGACCGCACGATTAGAACTAGGATCTACGGCTGGGGCTTGTCATCGACGACAGACAGGTCGCCGGCGAGGTGGAACCCTAGCAGCTCAGTGGGGGTGCAGTGGGGGTATACCAGGGCTCCAGCGAGTGCAGCGATGGGGGCGATCGAACGAGGAGGCGATGGTGGACTCAGGCGAGGTCACGACAGCTCCTGGGGTGGACGGAATCGACGGGGGCTTCTCCTCCTCTGCTGCGGCTAACTCCAGCGCAATTCCGGCGACTGGCTGCTCAAGTGGCTCCGGCGAGAGGTGGGGAATGATAAGTGGTGAGAGGTGAGTGTTGGAGTGTGGCAAATGGGGCTGGGGAAGGGCTCCTTATATAGGCTCGTCGAGGGGACCGAGAGGGCGACGGCGAGCTCGTCGGTGACGATGATACAGAGCGCTATAGGCATGGGCTGGGTAGGTGGACGGTGGGCATTGGTTAATCCAAAATACATGACCGTATACTCGTATAATCCATATCTGGTGGTAAAGGCGGTCTTTGGATTATCTGTTGCACGAATCTTAAGTTGGTGATAACCAGTGCTAAGATCAATCTTAGAGAACACACTTGCACTAGTCAACTGATCAAATAGATCCTCTGTCTTTGGCAATGGGTACTTGTTTTTGATGGTGACATCATTCAGCTTCCTGTAATCTATGCACAAATGGCTGCCTCCATCTTTCTTGTCGACGAATAACACGGGCGATCTCCATGGCGATGCGCTTGGTTGAATCAAGCCTTTCTCCAGCATAGCATCCAATTGCTTCTTCAGCTCTACTAACTCTGATGTGTTCATGCTATAGGGTCTCTGGGCTATGGGACCGGTTCCAGGAATTAGTTCAATAATGAACTCAATATCCCTATCCGAGGGCATATCGGGCAATTCATCTGGGAATACGTTGGGGTATTCACAGACTACTCTAACTTGGTCTATGGTGGGTAGGGCTAGACTCTTGTTGCACTTGAATTGATGAGGCAAGGTTTCAGATATATGTTGTACTGATACTCCATAGCTACTGGTCATGGTGATGGCTTTCTTGGCACAGTCTATCAATCCTTTATGCTTTGACATCCAATCCATTCCTAGTACTACTTCCAAACCTTTGGTTCCAGGTACTATTAGATTGGCATAAAAATCTATCCCATGTATTCTGATAGGTACAGCTTTGCAAATTTTTCTAGCTTTTGTAGTTGAACCGGGTATTTGAACTATCATGACATGCTTCAAGTTGGTTGGGTGAATCTTACTAGTGCATGCAAATTCTTCGGTGACAAATGAGTGCGATGCTCCAGAATCAAACAACACTCTTGTTAAAATTGAGTTGACAGAAAACATACCCAGCACTACATCTAGCGCTTCTTGGGCTTCTTCGGTGTTCATGTGGAAGAGATGGCTGTTGCGGTTTTGAGGGTTCCCTGGGGCGAATCTTCTTCCGGGCTGAACACGACGCTGCTGTTGAGCTGGGGCATTCACATTGGCAGTGGCGGCTATCTTCTTGGGACACTCATTGGAGTAGTGACCCTTCACGCCACACTCGAAACAAGTAATCTAAGACTTGTCTTTTGCTGCCACGGGCACAGCATTTCTTCCAGTTCTTGGTGCAGTGTTGTTGTTGTTGTTGTGCTTGGGAGGTGCACGGTTGAAATTGCTAGAGTTTCCGGGGTGGTTGTTGTTTCCTCCGGACTTCATGTTTCCTCCGCTACAGTTGGGGTAGCTTGGGCGAGACATTGGGGGTCGATTGTTCCGCGGGGCATATCCGGCAGATGGGTTGGGACGGTACTTCTGGTGACAGTTGGATCCACCTTGGTGCATCATCCGACGTTTGCGGTTGTCGTTCGCTTGATTAATCTTCCCTTCCATCTGAATGGCAGAGTCGACTAGCTCTTCGAGATCCTCGAAATGGATGTTGACGAGTTCTGTATGCATCTCATCAGTCTGTTCAGGAATCTCTCCTTCTTCTTGGTCTCCGTGTTGATCTCATCAGGTGCATACCTGGCGAGGGACATGAATCTGTCATGGTACTCCACTATAGTCATTTTGCCCTGCTTTAGCTCTCTGAATTCATCTCTCATTCTGGTGACTAGACCCTGCGGAACATGGGTGCGGCTGAACTTGACTTTGAAGGCTTCCCACGTCATCACTTGACCGTGGTTCATCGTGCGGGTGTTGTTCCACCATGCTCTTGCATCTCCTGCCAGATAGTGGGTGGCAAACAGAACTTTCTCGTTTGCATCCACTCTGGCAACTTCTAAGTTATTCTCCATGGTCTGTAACCAATCATCAGCATCCAGTGGGTCTTTAGACTTGCTAAAGATTGGGGGATTGGTATTCTGGAAGTTTTTGAGTTTGGATCCATGATGATCCTGATTTCCGTGGTTCTGGTTGTTGTGAGCCATCAGGGCGATCTGCTACAGTGTGGCTAGATTTGCTTGGTGCTCTGCCCTACTAGCTTCACGGTCTGCAATGAGCGTCTGCAGAATCTGCAGCATTGGGTCCTAAGATGAGCTGCTCCCTCCTTGGTTTCCACGAGTCATCTAAAGATTGAGATAGATAATGGGGTAAGAGGGAAAGTTCTAAGGTTCATGGTTTTGGTTTCAAAGCTAAAACTTTGAGTTTGACTCAGGTTTTGCAACTAACTTCTTTTCATTCATTCAAGCAAAGCACACGATACAAACACACACACCACAACAAAAGGAAAAACAGATGGTTTTAAGAACCATTCTGTAAGCTAAGATACAATGGGACTGATACTTCTCACTCCTATGGTGATGCTCTAGTGCATCTACTCATCATCGATGAATTCGGAGTCATCATCATCGGTGTAGAAGTCCATGGCATCATCCTCCAGATAGTCATCATCATTGTTGAGGTACAAGTGAATATCTCCCTGGATGTCTTCACCTTCCTCCTCTTCTTATTTTGCTGCAAGCTGAGCTTCTTGCTCCTTGATGGTCTTCTCGAGGTCGGCCACCTTCTTGCAAAGACGGTCGATGGTGCGATCCTTCTTTGTGCGTTGACGGCAAAGTGACTGAAGATCCTTGACTAGCAGTGAGAAAGTCTGTGCCTTTTGGGCGGCAATGGCAAGGTTGTGGTTGGCGAACTCTCTAGCATTGTCCAATTCCTTCTGTCTGTCATATAGGAGGAAGTCGAGGTTCTCCACTTGACGCTTCAACTCCGGGTGACTTGGCATCTCTAGCGGCATTCCCATAGAATCATGCCTTGCATAGTGGGCAAAGCGGGTTCCTTGGATCAGGTTGACATTCTGTGCGCAAAGACGAGCGAGAGCTTCATGCATTCCCTGGCTAATCCATCTAGCTAGTTGTTCTCTCTCACGGTGAATTGAATCTTCTCGGACATTGGTGCCTCTAACTTGCCTCGAAGATCAGCAACTACTAGCCATTGTAAATCTCCTCCTAGGGGACCATTGAGTTGAGCTCCAAAGAATTCCGGATGTGGGTGCTCCAAGTACTCAGACAGTGCATCAAGATCCCTCTCAAAGATCAGTTGGCCTCCGTTGCCCAACTGGTAGAACTTGCAGTACTGAACTTCCATCTATAAGAATTTAGGATGAGAAGTTAGTGAAGTGATCAAGTGTGTCAAAAATTTATGTAGTAATGTAAGAATTTTTGAGGAACATGTATTTTTTGAGAGAAATAATCCCAAGGGTAAGAGAGGAAATAGATTTTCACAAATACTCACTTTGGTTTTGAAACTAAGTTTTTGTTCGGACGTCCATTCTTGTCACAATTACCAACTTGTCAACACCGGGGTTTTTAATCCCAGATGCCTGTTATAGCATACATCGCAATCCCAGGATTACCATTTTTGCGAGACATAACAGATTGGATATCACAGTACATCATCCATTACAAGCCATAATAAGGTCTTACACAAATAAAGGATCTCATGATCCAGTCTTAGTACAAACAAGTAGCGGAATAAATAGCGCATCGGTGGGCTCCATCTTTAGTGTCATAGGCAATGCTGACGATGGGAGATGATCCTAGTTGTCGTAGCCATCCTACTGTCCTTCCTCCTGGTAGTCCTCCTCATAGTCCGCCACGTGAATAGAGGACAAAGCCATGAGTACTCTTTAAGTACTCGCAAACTATCACTAACAAGTAAGGTAGTTCTAGTAGGAATGCTAAACTCTAAGTTTTTTTACAAAGTTAAGTTTGAAACCTAAGCTGAGTTCAGAATCAAAGAAAAATAAAATAAAGTTTGAAATCACCTAAGTGGGAACTTAATTTTCATAGTCACAACCATGTTGTGGTCAATTCATGTCACAATTCATTTCATAAGTCATTTTGAAAACATCTGACAACGGAACGGTATGGCCACTCCAACTGTCCATAACCGCGGACGCGGCTATTCGAATAGTTTGACACTCTGCAGAGGTGGTACACTTTCACCACAAAATTCGATACATCTGTCAGGGATAACCCTGAATCATCATACTTAGTATGCAGATAATCAAACATAACCTTTCCTTTACACACTCTAGTATAAGCACCTCTCCTATGAGCTTGGCCTCCCAGCCATGGCCATCTGCCATCCTGGGCACTACATAGGTGGACAACATTGAGAGGTGGCCTCAGCTCAAACCTCTCCCGCGAGGGAACTAATACGAATGCATATAAACTTCCGACTAAGCCTTACCCAATTCAGGTATTGTTGTTGTACGGTAAAATTGGAATGGTATCGCATCCGAACCCAACCATCAGTTTTTATAAAGGGGCTAAGGCTCATGCCTCAGCATTTTCATCATCATAAACCAATTGTGTTTCTCAACACATGTCAAAACATCTCAATAGAATGACACATTATTCCAAGGTTTTCATAAGTCATTTTCACCAAGTATTCCCATCTAAAGTGATCAAGTTTTGGTTTAGCTATAATCACTAAGTTAAGTGTGTTCACTAAGGTGGGATGCTAATCTCAATCTCATGCCATAGAATGACCTCTAATATCACTAGATAGGTCAAGTTTTATACTCTTTATGCTATCTATAAACAAAGTAAAGAACTTTGGTAAAGTAAAAGAAGGTAAAGCTTGTAAATAAAACTTGGAGTAGGTATAAGTCAAAAGGTATAACCAAAGCATGCCTAATGCATCTTGCTTAGGTTATCTTGCTTAATTCTATCTTGCTAACAACAGCTTGCCTTGATTGGTGCAGTGGTTGACATTCTCCTCTTCTTCTTCGGGGTAGAAATCCTCCTCCTCGTAGACTTGGTCGGTACTATCGTCTATAATTACATACGGAATACAAAATCACCAAACAATACTTAACTAGTCTATGTAGCACACTAAGGCACACACTTGATGATCTAGTATCATCACATTCATCATAAGATTTAATGAACTAGTTTCATTTATTTTATTTGAGAAAAGTAATTTCTACTCATTGAAATTAACTAAGATTTAATATTCTCAAATTAAAATATGGGATCATATGTACACATGTCATCACCACATATTCTAGTGCATGGGAATGTGATTTAAATGTGGGATCACATTTTAATAAGTTTAAGATTAATATTTAATGATTTAAAGTGACTAGAAATGCCTATATAGCAATATTTTGGTACTAGTCCAAATTCACTGCATTAAAACCTTAATATTATTACATATTTAGATAGGTATGGTCAAGTGTGATTTTTGAGAGTTGGAATCAACTCAAAAGCTATTATGGTTGATTTTAGAAAAATGTTTGAATGTGAAAAAGCCTCTGTCTTGTTATTTTTCTAGGAGAGATCTATAACTCTAATTGATTTAAATCCAATAGGCTTGGATAGAAATTTTTATTATCTTTCCAACAAAATTGGAATCACTCAATTTGGTTCAGTAGATCTTTCTGAATTGATTTTCAAACTAGTGGACAGAATCTAGATTTAGTTAAAATAGAAAAACCTAAATTTGAATTACAGGGCTGCGCGGGAACACTAATGGGCCGGCCCAGTTTCGCTCCGCGGCGCAGAGGACAGCTGACAGGGGGTCCCGCCTATCAGTGGCTCTTATAACGTGAAGCGGTATGAGGCAACATGGACTGCACAATTAGAACTAGGATCTACGGCTGGGGCTCGTCGTCGATGACGGACAGGTCGCCGATGAGGTGGAACCCTAGCGGCTCAGTGGGGGTGTAGTGGGGGCATACCAGAGCTCCAGGGAGTGCGGCGATGGGGGCGATCGAACGAGGAGGCGACGGCGGACTCAGTCAAGGTCACGGTAGCTCATGGGGTGGATGGAATCGACGGGGGCTTCTCCTCCTCTATTGTGGCTAACTCCAGCGCAACTCCGGTGACTGGCTGCTCGAGCGGCTCTAGCGAGAGGTGGGGAATGATCAGTGGTGAGAGGTGAGTGTTGGAGTGTGGCAAATGGGGCTGGGGAAGGGCTCCTTACGATTGCTCGTCGAGGGGACCGAGAGGGCGACGGCGAGCTCGTCGGTGACGACGATATAGATCGCTATAGGCATGGGCTGGGTAGGCGGACGGTGGGCGGTTCCCTGGCGGTTAGCTACAGCTTGATGGTGATGCTAGGGGCGGTGGCTAATGGTCGAGCGCGTCTCGCGCTCTGAGCGGCAGAGGCGGTGCTCAACGCGACGGGTGGTGGCTACTGGTCGCGCGGCAGGAGAAGGGGTTGTCTGGGAGTGTGCTTGGGTCAAGGCGGAGCAGCGCATGCGGGCCGTGGTCGAGGGTGGCGTTTGCGGGCCTACCGGGGATGGCGCTCTGGCGTGAGCTGGCACGGCGCAGAGGCTCAGTGCGGGGGTGATCTGTGGTGGTCCAGGGGCTAGTTGTACTTGGGGAAGGGACCATGGGTGGCGGTGCTACCACGCCTACCTCCCTGGTGTGGCAGAAGAGGGTTGGGCATGCTCCTGCGATGTGGGCATGGTCGGCCAGTGATCATGGCGTCGGGGTGGTGCGGCACTACTGCTCTAGGCCAGTTAGTAGCTTAGTTAGGGGCTGGTTAGAGCTAGGGAAGACAAGGGGACCAAATTGAGCCCAAATACTCGACAATGCATTGATCAACAAATAGTGTTAGTTAGGTAGAAATTTGGTGCATGCCACCTGTTCGACACAATGGCCACATGAAACAAAGATTTGCATTTTGAAATGATTTTTGGTGGAGTTGTTTGCTTATGCTTTATCATCTCTGGTTGATGGGATTTGTCAAGTTGAACTCATTTGAGTGGTTTTTGAAAAAGTGGGATCTAGACATATGAAATGGATTCCATTTTCAAATGCCATTTAAATTAGAGTTTGAATGTTTTTGTAAGATCACAAGGTGGGCCTTGGTACATCTTTACTTGTACTAGCAAGGGGTTCAAAGATCCATAATGGTTTCTGTTTGAAGTTGAGTGCTAGGAACACCCAAAGTGTCCTAGTTGATTAAAATGGCAAAAGTGACCACTTCCATTTATTAATTCTATTTGATTTCTTTTTTCTTTGGATTTTTCTTGGGAATGATCTAGATGATGTGGAATTCATCTTAGAATCATTTTACAACCATTTGAACAAACAATCATGGCAGTTCAAAACAATTCCAAATTAATGCAACACACATATGCATGCTTAATAATTTAAATGAGAAAAAGTTTTTGTTAACCCTAAATTCGGTGATTTGGATCTTGATAACCTTGATTAAATTTTTGGGATGTCATAGATAGGTAGGAGCAGCAGGAGATGGCGCTTTGTTGCTATCGGTGGCGGTGATCGGGAGGCCGGAGCGCGCCAAAATAATCCAGCAACGGTGGCCTTTCCGCAACATCGCAAGGAAGCAAGAGAGGTGAGAACGAGGGAGAGAGACAGAGAGACGAGTGGGTTTGGGTCGATGACCCAACCTAGTGGACCATGCGGTGGTCTAGGACACCATGTGGGCCAAGTAGGGCTTAAGTTAGGCCAAGCCCAATTGTAAAAGAAATATTGCAAAATAAATAATAACCCAAATGTAAAATTCCAAAAATAACCCTTAGAGTATTTAGGCTCTCTAAAAATATAGAAAAATCCTAAAAAATACATATAATGTATCAAAGTAATCATAAAGATAATCTCTACCTATGAAAAATATAACATTGCTTGTTTAGGCTAAATAAAATACAACTAAATATTAAAGCTATTTAAATCCTCAATGAAATATAACAAAATAAGGAAAGTCCTAAAAATCAATAAAAACATTTTTGTGTATAAAAATGAATCTAGTATTTTATAAAAATTCTAATTATAAAATTCCAAGTCAATTTATGATTTATAAACAAATAAGTGTTTTAATTAACTTTATAGTCATTTTCTTTTATTAAAATAAAAGAGATATATTATATATTAACATTTATAAATCAAGGTAAATCTATATTAGCTTTAATTGACTACTTAGGATTTATTGAAGCAGAGAATGTAGTTATTAAGGCTAAAACATGTAGAATTTATATAAAACTATTTCTTTAAACAATAGGACTAGCTCTTAAGTTTCTTGTAGATATATTTACTTGTGAAGTAAACTTAAGGATACAACAAATCTTAAAGAAATCACATGAGTTCAATTCACTTATGATATTGGGGATTTACTTAGGGAGTTTCATAAAATGGATAGCATTACTTATGCATAATAGCATTTTTCTTCTTTAAACATTAGTCCTTATGGGACCAATGATGTTGTTTTCAGATAGTGGATCTAATATCGTCTCGAAGATCGTGATTGCATAATCTTGTAATCACAGAGGAAAGTTCACACTTTCTCATGTCCTTTGGTTATTTTCTATCAAGTATTTGCAATCTATTATTGTTACCACCTTCATTTCAAAAAGGACACCAGAAAACACTATTTTCATGATTAATATGAACTATTGGTTACTGATCCAGGGTGATCACTTAATCTATTATGATTGACAATTGAATCACCATTGCACGGGAATGCGTTATCTAGGATTTAACAACAAATGTTGCAAGTGATTCTTGCACCATAGATTACATGTTAACCATGAGATCTATATGGGCTATGGGGAAGTCAGTTGGATCTTCTTCCTTTCGTATGTCAATGGACGACCTTTACACAATGCTGGGATTCCTTGTGCAGATCTTGCAACATGGGTACGCACCCTTAGGCCCTGCGGTTTTGGTGTCTAGATTATATGTGTGAGGCTGCCGGAGATACGGCCGGTCATTTTTAAATGGAACCTAGTAGGGGCACAACCGATTCATAGAGTATTTAGGGGCCTATGAGATTTATAGTGGTCCGATAGGGGGCTTAATAGAGATGTGGCAGCTTGGAGGATCGTGTTGGCATATGGGGTTAGGAAAAGGGAAGTGATCGGCTTGGATCTTAGACTGGGCCCCACACTAAGGAAGTGTGGACGAGAATGCAACTCGGATGTGCAACAAGGCTAAGGCCTCTCATGGGTAAAGCAACACACCTCTGCAGAGTGCAAAAAAATTGTGACATGTTACTCCCTGGTCTAGGAAGGAGCTGGGAATGCTGTATGAAAGGAACTCCACGAAGTTCTAATCTACCTATGAAGACTAACAGACATAGCTTTTTAGAATAAAAGCAATCTTTGAAGAAATGTTTATGAAAACCTGCATAACCTATGACCTTTGGTCTATGGTTATAGATATGCGTCAAACACTCCTTTTTACTGAACTTGCTAAGTATGATCATACTCAACCGTACCTCTTTTTACCCTTGCTATATCTCAGAGCAATCAATGATGTCTTCTGGAGGTGGCCTACTTTGAAGAAGTTGAAGATATCCAGGGGGATCAACAAAGTTGACGACTACATCAGTGGCAATAGAAGAGAAGCTGAAGAGTAGAGAATAGATAAATCTTTAGATACCAAAACCTACTTCTATAGAGTATTGTTATAGCAGCAATCGCAAGCCATAGAAAGTATATTAGTAGTGGTATTATGTCTAGAATAGACTTCGAGTTGTCGTTTCTAGTTTTCTTATGTATATTATTTTCCTCACTGTTTCAAGGAAGTTTTCTGGATATTTTGTAAAGATTTGAGTTGTAATCTATAGTCATGTCTTGGACCCGAGGTGTTTCTATTGTACCACTCTAAGGGATTTAATACTAGTGGAACAATGTTTCATTGGTGTTATGTCAACGACTATAGTGTACTACATCATATAGTGTGATGATGGGTCACGCTAGCTAGTATTGGAGCATACTCTTTGACCTTAGGATTAAAACCCATTTAGGAGATCTGTAGGTTTGATAGTGACTATAGGAAGCCATCTTATCTAAACCATATGTTCTTATGTATTGTGGTGGGTATTCACTGGAGGATAACCTTGTCACACTGAAGTAGGATGTTTAATTCATCTTTCTTAGGAGTAGTTACATAGCCATCTTTCCTTGGTAAAGAACTACTTTAGTGTATTTCTAAGTAGATTATGACAAATTTAAGGATATCATATGGAGTAGTATTAGTGGTGTAGCCCTATAAATAGAATACTTGTAAGGTAGCAAAATCTTATCATCATTTGATAATGATAGACAACATAATGAACACCAGAACATGTATAGATGCAATAGGGAGAATCATGTGGGATTCACTTGAGAACTCTACGTGAGGGAAAGGAATTTTGTTAAGAATTAATAATAGCATAATGAGAATAAGAGTCATCATGGTGAGATTAGTTCTTAACTCATGATCAATAGGTAAATAATAACAAGTTCATGGTGAGATTAGCTCCAAAACCATGATGAATGTGTAATTAGGACAAGTACTTAGTAAATAATTTTGAAATGGAGCAAGAAAAGAATAGTGCAAAATAATGTTATAAGTCATAAAGGTCACATATGTTCGATAATCTTTAGTCTTGAGGTACCAAGTGCAAGTTGGTTAGTTTTCTGGATATATCATGTGAGGATAGTTTACCATAGAATGGAAGCTAAGTGGTAATGAGTAATTCTGAAAGCGAGGTATTAAGTTCATTGTAACCACTTTGAGACCCTACCGAGCAATTGGAGTAAATATTGAGACAAAGAATAGTCTTACCCTAAGTGCTAAGTATCACGATGTAAACCCATACTAGGAGGTGTCATATACTACACAACTAAGCCTGAATTCTAGAGACGTTTTACTCAACTACTACATTATGGGCTTAGAATAATGTGTGTTATATGTACCAAATTTGGATTTTCTTTGTTTTTCTTGGATCTTCTTGATTGACTAGATCTGTACATGAAGTTTAACTTGGTGTGCAAATGCATTTTGCATCATCAAGTTGTTTCTTTATGTTATAGACCTGGATGGAAGGGATTCGTGTAAGGGAGTGACGAGTTCCAAAGGCAATGATGAAGTCTGGTATGAAGAACAAATCCAAGTATAAGGAGTATCAACACTACTTTGAAGGATGGATCAACTCAAAATCATTACTGGTTGGAAACAAGAAGAAATATTAGTGTAGAAAAGGTATGGAGCAACATGAATGAATGAACCTAGGTTTACTTGGAGTAGGTGTTGTTACTGTGGAATTAATGAAGCAGTAATGCCAGGTTCATGGAAGTATCATGAAAGGGTGCAATAAGAAATATTGACACAATAATGGGTATTCAAGATCTGAAACCTCAGAGAGAATAATGGGAGTAAGTTAAGAACCTATAGGGTAATTCATAGTCAAGTCACACTAGGATGATCCGCAGCTGATACCCTACCGGTAGAATTGACCAAGAAGATAAAACTTGGCCTATGTTAAATGCGATCGAAAGAAGTATTAAGTTGGAGTAACCATCTTTCATGACACTTTGTGAAGTCAGATTTGTCAAAATGTTAAACGTCCCAAAAGCTAAAAGTAAGGCTTGTAATGTTGGAAGGGCCTTAATGTCAGTCATTTTAAGACCTTTAGGGAAAGATACTCACCTTTAATAGAGATAAACAAACTTTAGGTAGGAGTAGTGGTTTTTAAAATTCACCTCCGATATCCACAATGGTGTAAGTATACCATTGATTTCCTCCGTGAAGTCATATAGAGGCATATATAGAACAATGTCCTAACCATGGTGTCCAATGGTTGAAATTCCAGGAGTTTGGAGATAATTAGAAGGACTTAAGGGGGAGAGGAAAGATGAAAACGATACCAAGTCTGCAGCTAGTGGGAATAAGAAAGCCCTCAAAAGTGAAGTAAGCCTAACTTAACCCGAAATAAGGTAAGTATAGGTTCGTATCAGAAAGATCTCCAACCCACCGATCACTAGTGATCTAAATAACGTATGGGTCAGAATAGGATATCCATGAATGGATGGGCTAAATGAGTCCAAACCAGTCATAAGAGGAAACCATAAGGACTAACTATAAATGGTAGACCAATTTGTAATACCATTAGTATATTTGATAGTAGTGTTGGAAATATGCCCTAGAGACAAATAATAATATATATTATTGAGATATTTCATTAAGTTCATAATAGGTTTTATATCATGCTATAACTGTATTGATAGGAACTTCAATACACATGTGATATGTAAACCACTAGAGTCCCTAGTGATCCTCTAGACACTAGTTCATTGGTCAATCGATGATCGATGTCTCCCGATCATGGACATTTATGTCAATTGACAATGGGGTCATTTCATTAGGTGAATGAAATTGATGGACATACCCAGCACAAGAATTATAACATGATCAAGTCATGAAGTTCACCGTTACAATGACTGGGAAATGTAGTAACCAATTCCTTAGATCGTGAAACCATATTTAGTCACTGTCACCCGAGAGTGCCTTGTTTACATCAAACGTCACTCTGTGAAATGGTGATCATAAAGGTGCCTTTAGGTATTCAGAGGGGAATGTAGAGGCATATGTGTCAAGAGAGGGATTTTTCTTCCGCGTGATGGAGAGATACTCTAGGCCCACACGGAGACATGACATCCATAAAGCTACATCGTGTGACTAGGTCACGGGGATGGCATAGCTCGAAACGAGTAAAGTTGTACTTGTCGGTAACGAGATTGAACACGGCATGGCAATAATGTTCATCACGTCTCGGACAAGTAAAGTATCAAAGTAACAAAGGGAATAGGAATCTATGTTTAATGGTTCAATGACAAAGATTCTCATGGAATGCACATGGGTCATTATGGGCAGCCAGGTCCCGCTGATGATCATTGGTCCGAGAGGGCTCTCGACCATGTCTAGAGTGTTCCCGAACTGTTAGGGTAGCACACTTAAGGGTTTGACAATGCTTGGAGATCTTTTTATTATCATAGGAATCACCGAAGAAAAGAGAAGGGAAAACCGGAAGGAGTTCTGGTGCAACAGGAATTAAATAATATGTAAATATATGTTAAATTTTGAATTATACATTTATATATATTTATTTAATGAATTAAATATGATTTAATGGGTAGCCCGTGCCTAATGGGCTAGTTCCCTAGGGGAAAAAGGCCCAAGAGGGAGGGCAACCCAAAGAGGAGAGGGAGGGAGTGGCCGCATGGGCCCTTGGTGCCCACGTGGGGCCCAAGAGGGCCTTGGCCAGTGGCCAAGGTGGCCTCCCCACCTCCTTATCTCCTTTAGTCCCACATGGCTTAGGCAAGGGACTTGGGGGCTCCCCTCTCCCAATATAAAAGAGGGCATAGGGAGGGATCTAAATACACCAATTAATCCCAAGCTTTGAGGATTCCCCTCCAAGTGCCCTCCTCTCTCCCTCTATATCTTGTGAGGACAGCCCCACTATAAGGGTTGTGCGAACGAGAGTGTTCTTCACCGTGGAGTGCCATCTCGCTACGAGGATTCCGGATCTAGGAGATCTACTTCCGTAACCTCTGCTGGATCAGGGTCTGGGAGTCATTGTCAAACACCGTATGTGTGTGACCCCCTACGAGGCGCTGCACTTGTGGCGTTCGAGTTGTTCGAGCCATCAGAGTCATTGGAGCCAGTGGAGTTGGAGCTGGTGGAGTCGTTCGAGTTCAGAACAACCTTGAGGTCGGCGTCGACATGACTACATGAACCATGTTCTCCTGAACGATAACAAAAAAATCGGTCTTCAACTTGGTGAGTTTGCAAAAATCCCCTCCCGTTACCGCATTACTAATAGATAGATCATGGCATTATAGTTGTTTGCGTAGGAAAATTATTGTTTTTAGCAACTAAACCCCAACAGTGGCATCAGAGCCGATCTATGAGTAGTTATGTTGGTATGGGTAGAACACATGTTGACTGTGTTGGATTTGATCATATAATTGTTGCCCTCCGACGTGTACTTGCGTATACCGCAACACTTCTTGATCAAAGCGACACCCAACCGACATTACGTGTTCATTCGCGAGACTAATCCATGCTTGACATACGGCTTGCACCGTATAAGTGGCTTGGGGGTGTCAGTTTCTCTCGCAGTAGTTGGTAAACCATTTACAATGGAGGGCCCCAGAAGTGGTGTCATAGCGACAATTATTTAATCAACATTGTGGTTCTTGTTTGTAGGTAAGAAACGGTTCTTGTGCGAAATCCCTAGCATCCACATAAAATATGCAAAAGATAAAGTAGATGCGTCTAACTTTATTTTGCAGGGGCTTGTGATATGATATGGTCAAAGTAAAAGGTAAAGTAGTTTACTTTCCTGTTGCCAAGTTGTAGTAATAGGATGGCGGCATCAAGTGCTTGGCACCACACACTAGAGTGCATGTTGAAGATCATGGAGCAACGATCTACGACCATGTCATGTCACACTTATTTACATTTGATGTTTAATTGTGTGCATCTTGTTTGTGCTAAAATTAGATACTTGACGGTAGCATTAATAGGATGATCCCTTAATAAAATACCAATATTGTGTTCTCCTTAGTGTGCACCACCAAGAAAGTTCTCGATATGAGGCATGCCACGACGATGGGGTGTCAGACATATCTGCGTTCACATACAATGGGTGTAAGGCATGTTGCACAACGAATACATGTAAGGTTGAATTGGTGAGCCTAGCATGTACAGACATGGCCTCGAAACACGGATGATGGAAAGATCGAGCATGGGTCACATGAATGATGTGATTGACATTGGAGAATGTCTACCTTTATAGCTATGTTGTCGGTCGTGATGATCGGGGTGACATAGTGAATTGGGATCATGTAATCACTAAAACTTCTTTAGGGATGTTTGTTTTAGTGGGATCTCATCTAATATAATGTGATTATAATTTGAACCCACATTATGAACTTAGTCTAAATGTCTTTCGTAAACTTTTGTAGATCATGTCAAAACCCAAGTCTCTGTTTAGTTTTGAGGGATTCATGAAGAGTGACAAACTCAAAGTAGATGGGTCCAACTTCATAGACTAGTATGAACGCCTAAGGAACCTCCTCATATTCCACGAGGAGGTTTTCTATGTGTTGCGAGAACCACTAGGAGATTTTCCCATGGGCTTCATTAGATTCCCCGATGATCATGATTATCGTGCCCGGCATGACACCTTCATGACAGTCAAATACACTATGGTTCATGTTATGGAGCCTGCTCTAGGAGCATAGTTCCATGAGATTGAGGCCTTCATCCTGGCTGAAGGACTTCAGATGCTATTTCCATCTCAAGTCAGAATCATGGTGACGAGGGTTTAACTCATCAATGCCCATTGTTATGGACTTGGGTTTTGGAGAAGGAGGGAGAGCTGGAAGCATCAATCGGCTAGCAAACAAGCACACAGGGACGCAAGGTTTACCCAGGTTTAGGCCTCGTAGAGGTCCTACTCCTGGTTGTCTGCTCTTGGAATTAACAAAGGAATCGAAGATTACAGGGGCGCGCAGATGCAATCTGGCAAGAGTTGCGGAAACTAGGGTTGCATGTGTCCTCCTCGCCGCCCCCTCCTAGACTTTATATAGATAGGCCAGGTCTCGGGTAGTAGGTCGAGTCAGTTACAGATTAGGGTTTTCCCTTCAGACTTTCTATCTCTAGACTTCTTCTTGTCTCGCAAGTCATCGAGAGTCCATGGGCCACTCGAAGTCTTCATTGGGTCATGGCAACGTCGTGGGCCTCCACCGTATCTGAACCGTATATACCAAACTCGATTACCGTAGGGTATACCCATGTCATTAGCCCCCGAGTGCCCAGTGGAATCGCAGATTCGACTGGGAATTTTACGAAGCCTTTCAAGTGCATGACTAAGTATTTTTCGAGTGTTCTGTTTATGTCATAGGGATTGTTGATATGCATGTCTGATTTAACCGACGTATCGGTATCAGTTAACTACCTTAGGGAAAAACAACACAATCTACTCGAACTCGAGTCCCAGGACTCGAATTCAGAAAAGTGCTGGTGTAATTCGACTCAAGCCGCGGAGGTCTTACAGGAGTCGAATTCCAGTATAAGGGTGTGAGCACTCGACGTGTCCGTCAAGGCATGTTCGTCGTACCTATAGGCACGGATATATTTCTGGTAGTGCGCAGCAAATGCGTTGCTAGGCCTTATTCAGGTCTTATCTTCGTGCTGCAAGCGCGGCATCTGAATTTTGTCATCGCGGAGATGATTCGGGTGACCCAGGAGACGCAGTCTCTTTGTAGGGAAAATATGAGGTGGTGTCGCCATAGACTTCGAGTGTGGATGTTATCAACACACAGTATGATGTACAAATAATCATAGGGTACGCGACCAGCGCTCCCTATGGGAGTAGCCCCCGAGTGTCTGGTTGAGTCGAAGACTCGGGCAGGGACTAAAGAACTTTTGCAACTGCTGTCATCTTTTGTTTGCTTGTTTCAGTCAAATTTATTTCCGGCGCTCCCTATGGGAGTAACCCATGATTCATAATCGAATTGTAAATTCGAGTGGTTGGGTATGCTTTGAATGTCCATATTCCTGCAGAAAAGAAAATCATAGGGTGCATGACTAGCGCTCCCTATGGGAGTAGCCCCCGAGTCCTTGGTGGAGTCAAAGACTCGAGCAAGGACTAAAGTAGTCGAAGTCTTCTAGTGTTCAATTTGGTGACATCAGTGCTGATGATGTGATGACCTCAGTTGCCCGCGTGAGAGGCTTTGACGGGACGTGACGAGCGGTGGGTCCCATTTTCTAACCCTGACTTGATCGGGTGGGCTGCTGAGTCCGTCACCGCCATTGCCGCTGCCAAGAAAAAGGGCAGCTCCGCCGTTGCAGGCACCAGCACCACTGTCGCCGGGAAGAAGAAGGGCGCAGGCACCCGCGTCACCAATGGTGCGTGGAGCGCATCCATCATCAAACCGTTCAAGCTCTATCTTCTGTGCCAAGATGGAGTTATGTCTTCTGCGACTGGTGACTCGCGAGTCCCAGGTGGTGAGGTAACCCCTTGTCCTCCTGCTGGTTTCCAGGTGATGTTCCTAGTGTTCATCATTTGCGGTCTGTCTCTGCCCCTGCATCCTTTCTTTAGGGGCCTCCTTTATTTCTATGGGCTCCAGCTGCATCAGCTGTCCCCCAACTCTATTCTCCACATCGCCTGCTATATTACACTTTGCGAGTGCTGGCTCGGAGTCGAGCCACACTTTGGTCTCTTCAAACGGCTTTTCAAGCTGAAGTGTCAGTCGGCATCTGGCTCCGTAGTCTATGACGTAGGAGGCTGCGGGATCCATGTCGACTCCTTTGTCACATACTTCGATATCAAGCTCATGACGTCCGTCCAAGGGTGGAGGGACAAGTGGTTCTACATCTGCAACCAGAAGGCCGACAGAGAACACTTTGGACTCGCGCCCTTTGATCCCGCGACACCGTGCAGGAGGAGGCGTTCTTAAAAGAACATGGTGATGCCCGGTGAGTCTGAGGAGACAGATGTGTTGTACGAGCATGTCTACGACCTCGAGAGTCGCATGGGTAAAGAAGAGGGAGGTTGCGCCCTCATTCTCACATGGTTGCGCCATCGCATCCAGCCCCTGCAGGCCAGAATCCACCCTATGTTCCAATGGGCTGGTGCGGACGATATCACTCGCGTATCTACTTATGGCATTTCTACGAGTGAAGTAGATAAGAGGGTGCGACTACTGACCAAGTACACTGCCAAGGATGTACTCCCCAGTGAACCAGTCGTACCTCCATTCGATGCTTCTAACCCTCCTCCTGACGTATGATTGTGCTACGAAGTAGCTTTATTTGTCGAGTGCTTCTGATTTTCTTGACGTGTGCTGACTTGTTTTCTGTATGCAGGATTGGAAGGTGTCTCCCAGTTTGCCCCCTCTTCCTGAGGGGGTTATTCCTCGAGAAGTAGATGAGGAGGACGAGTCGGAGTCGACCATCCCATTTGAAGAGGAGGAGGAAGCCCCCGAGTCCAGCAGTCCGGACACTCGCAGCAAAGATTCGGATGCGTCGTCTCCTTCGACTCCAGAAGGCCCAGCTATTGGTGCGAAGTCGCCAATTCCTGCTATTCCTGTGAGTTCCATGGCGCCATCTGAACGCAAGAAGATGAGGCTGCCAAAGGAGTCGTCGGAGTCGGAGGACCAAACCTTCAATTTTGATAGGTTTGACTGGTAAGTATACAATTCTCATCTTGGTTCTTTTTGGAGTTGCATCTCTTGATGTTGGTTTTGTTCCGTAGTCAACCGGCGTTGTCATCTTCTGGCGATGTCCAATTTTTGAAAGAATCTCGAGTCGTGGACTCCAAGTCCAAGGAAGTGGCTAAGCGAACTCCTTCCCCTCCATTAGCGGCCCACTCCGGGCACAATTCATCAAGTTCTCCACATGTAGTGGAGCACCAAATGGTTGTCCGGACGACTGCGTGGCAATCAACGTCGGAGTCTCTGGAGGAGCATGTATGTGTGATGTTGCTTTTACTTGCAGTCAAATTAGTTATCCATGATATCTTCTGGTCCTTTTGTTTTTCTCCTGTTATAGCTTATTGTGAAGGAAGTTGCTCGCCTGGCGGAGAAAGTACTTGCAATGGGTCGCCAGCATGCATTGCTGGACAATCGCCATCGCGTGGTTGAAAGTTAGTGTTTTTGCTTCTTCTTCTTCATCCTTGTGATATTTTTGTATACTCGACTAACGGTCCATCTTGTGTGTTTTGCAGCTGAGCATAACATGCTTCTTCATGAAGCCGCTTCCCTTGAAAAGACGCTCGCCACGGCAGTGAAGAGTCGTGATGAGGCAGTCGCTGCGCTTGATGAATCGTGGAAACACGAAGAGGATTTGCGCGCCTCCATCGTTGCTAGGGAGAAGTTGTTCGAAGAACATCTCTTCTCGATTGCCAAGGCTCTTTCAGGTATTCTTTCGTCTAGATTTCTGTTGTTTCCTTTCTTTCAACTTTGTTATTGTGCTGACTTTTTGCTAACACTTTGCTCTGTGTAGATGCTGGTGGTCTGAACTTCGACGCCCAGGCGCTTCGTCGCGGTGACGCTTTGGCAGGCGCCGTCGCGGCAATCGAAGACCGCAGCGCTTCCATTCAGGGAACGCTGACCAAAGCTAAGGGTGTACTCAGTCGCATCCGCGAGGAGCTGGCACCCAAAGCTGAGCTGATCAAGAACATAGATGACCTGGTGGAGTCCCTTGCTAGAGGTATTCCTGTGGGCTTCAAGAACTCGCTTCGTGCGGCTGGCACTTCCATGTCACTCGCGATTGTTCAGGCCAATGGTGTGGAGGTGGCTCCCGCTGCGGTCTCCAAGGCGATGCCTATCGGCGCAGATGGTCAACAGGTAGTTTTTGCTCCTTTTGCAACTGCATGTGGCAATTACGGGCCTCAACTCATCAACACAGTCGCCAAGTACTCTGAGGAGCTGCAGCGAGCCAAGAAGGCGGCGAAGGTTGCGGCGTCAGGGGCCAGCGGGAAGTCTATGGCGTCTGATACTGCCACGGACTCGATGAGGCCCCCGAAACCGAAGTCCAAGTCGAAGAAGCAAGCTGCTCCTTAGTAGTGATATCTCAAATAGTTGATAGCGCGACTCCTTTTTGTTGAAAACATGCTGCTTACTAAGTGTCTCTGTTGATACTTTTGATATGTTTGGATGTACTTGAGTTTTTGTCCATGTGTTCCTTGGTCCCTTGTTGTCTCTTGCTTGGCTTGTGGTAGGGTACATCGAGTGGTCCTTTGAGTGAGCCTCGGGATCCGCCATCCGCTGGTGATACCTTAGTGTAGTCGCACTTAAGGGTGGATGAGATGTCCCTGCTTTTGCAACTGCGCGATCGCGTTAAGCAGCTGGAACATGAACTGCCCGTCCTCCGCGGTAACGCGGATGTATGGAAGTCGAGGGCGGAGAAGGCCACCGCCCGAGAGCAATATCTACTAGGAGAGGTGGCGCAGCTGGGTGACCAGTTCAAGTGTTAGTTTTCTGCCTCCTTATCTTTTCTTGTAGTCAATCGCGGTAGTTCGTTATCTTCATACTTTTGCCTCTTGCTTGGTATAGTTGTCAGCGTGCGTCATCCGCGGGATGAGAAGGATAGGATCGCCATTCATATGAACGACCTGACTCAGGAACAGGTTCAGGCAAGTGGGTACTTCTGGGTGGATCATGATCGCGCAATCGCACTTGCGACCCTGCAGGATTGTGCCTCGCGAGTGCTTCATTTTCTGAAGAAGTCACAATCATGCTTAAGGAATATTTATCAGACGATGTTTCCATTGGATGTCATTCCCTCGAGCCTGCTGGTTCTCCTTGCTAAATTTCAAGACTTGAGTGCAGTCCGCGAATGTGTGCGGCAACAGTTTGTGGCTGGTGCTAAGGCTGCGTTGTCGCTGGTGCGACTGCATAGGCCTGATGTTGATGTTGCAGATGTTGTTGCTGGTCCGCCGACTCCACCGGCAGGTTCGACCTGGAATATGGTTCCTCATTACCAGGCGGTGGATCGCCCAGCGGAGGAAATTGTCGACTTCTTCGAGGAGCAGACAAATGTTCTTCTGTTGCAACAGTAGTGTTAACTTTGTATCCTACACATAAATTTACCAGTGTTGTAAAGTTCATATATATGCTGTGTATAATTGATTGACATTTGATGTGCAAAGAGCTTGTTAGCTCGTATGTTTTGTGAGTGCGTTGCACTATGTGATTCCCTTTTGTTAGCCTGACTTGTGTTTATCTCAGCACCTTGCCAACCTGTCAAGTGCATTGCAGCTAGGTTGGTGTCTGTTAAGGGTTCGATTAATGCGTCAGCTACTCAGGATATCACGATTGGTTCGTAGAACAGATGTGTAAAGGGTGGCGCAGCCCCCGAGTAGATAGATGGCAAAAAATAATAGAAAAACGTAGAGTTTGGGGCACTTAGCTTTATTTATTCATAGAACAGTACGAGGTACAATGTGTGGCTAAGTAGCCTTGGATGAATAGCCTTATTTGTAATGTAAGAAAGAAAAGACGACTAAGGGTAGAAGTGTCGCAGCTGCGCGACGTTCCAGGGGTTGGAGTACGCGACTCCTGTCTCGAAATCTTTGAGGCGATAGGCGCCACCTACTATTACTTCTGTAATCACGTATGGTCCTTCCCAAGGGGACTCGAGCTTGAGATGCCCTTGATGTTTCAGTCGCAGGACCAGGTCTCCTTCGACGAAGGACCTGGGGCGTAGCCTTCTGCTGTGGTAGTTGTGCAGGTTCTGCTGGTAGATCGTCGATCTTTCTGCTATGATTTTCCGTGCCTCATCAAGGAGGTCGACGGAGTCTTCGAGTGCAAGAGTTGACTCCTGCTCGCTGTAAGCGACCACTCGTGGTGCCTTGTATCGTATCTCTGCGGGTAGCACCGCTTCAGCACCATGCACCATGAAAAACAGGGTGTATCCCGTGGCATTGTTGGGGTTGTGCGTAGGCTCCAGAGTACGGATTGCAGCTCGTCTGGCCAGCATCCTGCGGCTTGTTCGAGTGGCCTAAGGAGTCTCTTCTTGATTCCGCCACAGACAAGCCCGTTCGCTTTTTTGACTTGACTGTTGGTCTGTGGATGAGCTACGGAGGCATAGCTTACATTGATTCCTAGGTTTTCGCAGAAACCCTGGAACTCCTTAGAGGTGAAGTTCGTTCCGTTGTCTGTGATGATGCTGTGTGGCACTCCGAAACGATAGACAATGGACTCGAAGAACTTGACTGCACTGGCTCCTGACCGGTTAGTCACCGGCATGGCCTCTGTCCACTTCGTGAATTTGTTGACTGTGACTAAGAGGTAGACGTAGCCTCCTCGTGAGGACTTTGGGAGCTTACCGACCATGTCGAGTCCCCATTGCGCAAAAGGCCAAGCCAATGGTATTGGCCGGAGCTCCACGCCAGGTGTGTGCGGTTTGTCCACGAATCGCTGGCAAGCGTTACATTTTTGGACGATGGCCTTGGCATCACGCATGGTCGTGGGCCAGTAGAATCTAGCTCGTAGATCTTTGGCGACGAGGGCGCGACTACCGGCGTGGTGCCCACAAGTCCCCTCATGGATGTCGAGGAGGACGGCCCTCCCGTATGTGTTGGAGACGCACTGTTGGAGTACCCCTGTGATGCTACGCTTGTATAATTCATTGTTGATGACGGCGAATGCCTTGGAACACCGTGCGATGTGTCACGCGTCAGTCGGGTCGTCCGGTAGCCTCTTGCTGAGAAGATATGTGATGTAGGGTTGAGTCCAAGATGGCTCGATCATCATGACCGTCATTGGTCCTTCGAGTCCTGTGTCGAGCTCCAGGTTATCGAGTGCTATTGGCTCATTGGGTGGTGTAGCCCTCGAGTCTATTGTTGCGCTTGTTTTCTTCTCTGCGGCCTTTGGCTTGATGGAGCGTTCGTAGATACGCTCGAGAAATACCCCAGGTGGTATGGGGGCGCAGGTAGAGCCAGTGTTGGCGAGTGCATCTGCCTCTTTGTTGCTTTCGTGGCCTATGTGTTGCAGCTCACAACCGTCAAAGTCTCCTCCGAGTGTGTCGTAGAGGTCGCGGTAGGCGATCATATTGTCATTTAGTGCATCGCACTCGTGCATTGTCTGGTTGATGACCAGCTTGGAGTCGTCGTAGATGATGAGCCTCTTAGCGCCGCAGGCTTTTGCCATCCGCATCCCGTGCAACAGGGCCTCGTATTCAGCTTCATTGTTGGAGGCGGTGAACTGCATTTACAGGATGTATTTCAGCTTATCTCCTTGGGGCGATGTCAGTATGACACCTGCGCCAGCCCTGTCCTTACGCTTGGATCCGTCGAAGTGCATTGTCCAGAGGTAAGACATATCAGGTTTTTCAAGGAGCTGGTTCTCCATCTAGTGTACGAGGAAATCAGGGAGGACTTGCAATTTGATCGTGTCACGCTTTTCATATGTAATGTCTCATGGAGACAGCTCGATTCCCTAAAGTGCGACTCGTCCAGTGGCATCGGGGTTGTTGAGGATGTGTCCAAGCGGGGCGTCATTGACCACCACGATTGGGTCCTCCTGGAAGTGACGCAGTCGCCTGGCTGTCATGAAGACACCGTATGCCAACTTCTGGTAGTGCGGGTACCGCTGCTTTGTTGGCGTGAGCACCTCGCTGAGGTAGTAGACTGGGCACTACACCCTGTGGACCTTGTTTTCCTCGGCTCGTTCCACCACGAGCACCGTGCTGACCACCTGGTTAGTGGCAGAGATGTATAGCAACAGTGGTTCCCTTTCGCGTGGGGTCACCAGTACTGGTGAGGTAGATAATAGATGATTGAGGTCTTCGAATGCTTCATATGCCTCATTGGTCCACTCGAACTTGTCAGTTTTGCCGAGAAGTTGGTAGAAGGGCAGTGCCTTTTCGCCCATTCGACTAATGAATCGACTGAGCGCCGCAATTCGCCCGGCCAGCTGCTGGACGCCTCTTACATTCTTTGGCTTCTCCATGGCCAGTATGGCTTTTATTTTCTTCGGGTTTGCCTCGATCCCTCTGGCAGAGATGAGATACCCGAGTAGTTGTCCAGATGGTACACCGAAGGCGCATTTGTCCGAATTGAGCTTGATCCGGTAGCGGTCGAGGTTAGCGAAGGTTTCGCGTAAATCGTCGATTAGCGAGGCCTCCTCTTTGGTCTTGATTATGATGTCATCAACATAAACTTGGATGTTGCGACCAAGTTGGTTCTTGAGGCAAGCCTGCATGCACCGCTGATAGGTTCCTCTTGCGTTTTTTAGCCCGAAGGGCATTGTGTTGTAGCAGAACACACCAAAAGGCATTGTAAACGTCGTTTTCTCTTGATCTTCCTCCTTCATTCGAATTTGATTATAGCCTGAGTAGGCGTCGAGGAAGCAGAGACGCTCATATCCCGCGGTGGAGTCGATGATCTGGTCGATTCGCGGTAGCGGAAAGTGATCCTTTGGGCAGTGCTTATTCAGAGAGGTGAAATCCATGCACATCCGTAGGATATCCATGTCCTTTTTGGGTACCAGCATCGTGTTGGTGAGCCAGGTACTTTCCTTGATCTCACATATGAATTTGGCATCGAGGAGTCCGTTGATATCCATTCCGACCGCTTTTGCTCTTGGCTCAGACAGTCGCCGAATTGTTTGTTTGACTGGCCTTGTGTCTGGGTTGACATTGAGTGCGTTCTTGGCGAATTCCCTGGGAACCCCTGGCATGTCCGCTGGACACAAGGGGTCTATTTCCTAGTGCTCATGGAGGAATTCGACGAGCGTGAGTTCCTATGCGGGACTCAAGTTGTTGGCGATGAGGGTCGTCTTGGTCAGGTCCGATGGGTGAACCTGAACTTTCTTCATGTGCACCGATGAGTCGAAGGACAGGTCGGGTGAACTTGGCCGTCTCAGGGGAGGCAGAATATTGTCTGTCGACTCCTTCAATCTTGCGAGTTCCTCTTGCATCCCGAAGGACTGGGAAATTCTGTTGAATTCCCTGTCACAGATGCCGAACCTCTCGAAGCTCCCGTTGATTGTGATGACGCCGTTTGGGCCTAGCATTTTCATCTGCAGGTAGGCGTAGTGTGGTACTGCCATGAACCTGGCGAACGCGACGCGTCCGAGGATGCAGTGGTACTGTGAGGGTCAGTCAACGACTTCAAAGTCGATGTGTTCGCGTCGAAATTTTTTCAGCGTGCCTAGGGGATATATGCCCTTGCCTAGGACGATGCCATGGAATGTTGTGTCCAAGACCTCTAGGCAGGTCAGAGGGATCCTCATCACTCGCAAGGTACTTGCGAACATGAGGTTAATGCCACTTCCACCGTCCATGAAGACGCGACTCATGTCGAAGCGTCCGATCTGTGCCTCGAGTACGAGGGGACAGTGGCCTGGGTGAGGTACTTGGCGCGGGTGGTCGCGCTTGTCGAAGGTGATGCAGGACTCGCTTCCACTGCGGTACTCAGTGGTGGATGGTGGTGAGTTTGTCACCAAGTTGACCATGCGAGTGATGGCCTTCTGCACCTGATTCGAGGGGCGTCCCTTTTGGATCATCATGTTACCCACAGCCCATGGATATGGCTCGCCGCCTTGATTGTGGACCGGTGCGGCCGTGGGTGGTGGCACTCCAGGTGGTGGTGGAGGAGCTCCATGTGCTACAGCGCCTGGGGCGACTCTGTAGCCCCTGTTGACTGCGTCATGATTCATCTGAACCAAACCCTTGTGGAGCTTGAGGAACTCGTGGCAATCCTTGAGAAGGTGGCTGGATTTCTTCTTGCCGTCATGCTTGTCGATGTAGAAGTGCACGTTGCACAGCCCGGACAGTTTGTCCTCGATTTTTGTCGCGGGTGCTTCTTCGCGAGTGCGGTGCTGCCATACCTGCGTTGTTTTCCCGGATTCGCGGTGTCCACCGCTGCGGTAGCTGCTGTTGTGGTTGTCGTCACGCCTATCAGCGTAGCCGGCTGCGACCATGTTGATGTCGTCGCGGTCATCGTAGATGCGCATTCGACGTTTTCTTCGGTGATCGCGTCTGCGCTCGAGCTCTGCTTCGTCATCGGAGTGAACACGGTTTTTCACCGAGTCTACTACATCCGCCCACCGATTCGCAATTTCCATCAGGTGGTCAATTGTTTTTGCATCGAGCGGCCCAGCTCCTCCCTGAGCTCTATGTGGCGAACGCCGCCGTTGATGCATCGATTGCCCGATCCTCCAAGATATTTTCTATGGAGTTCTTGATGATGGACCACCTCTGGATGTACGAGCGTAGTGATTCGCCCGACCTTTGCTGGCAGCACCTCAGTTCTTCGATTGGCGCGGGCCTTTTGTAGGTGCCCTTGAAGTTGCGCACAAAGCTGTACACCAGCTCATCCCAGCTGCGAATGGATCCACGCGGGAGGTTGTTGAGCCATGCTCGGGCGGCGCCCTATAGCTGTAGCTATAGGCATTGCATGGCCGTGCTTCGACTCCCACCATGGAGCCTGACGGAGGAGATGTGGTCCTCCAACCAGATTTTCAGGTCCTGCAGGCCATCAAATTTTGGGTTCTCCGATGGGAGCTTGAACCCCTTGAGCATTCGCTTCTGCCTGATGGCTCTGCTGAAGCATCTAGCACCACATAGCTCCATGTCTTCATCCTCTGAGTCAGTCGACCGGGCACGTCGTGCCCTTGACTTGTCGATTTTGCGCTGCGTGATGTCATCACACGCATCGTAGTCGTGGTCGTGTCGCCATGAGCGGCGACGTCGAGACAGATTGTGACTATCGTCGCTGGACGAAGGTGAGGAATAGAGCTTTTCCAGAGCCTTGTTTTTCTTCAGTTCTGGCGTCGGCTCTTTGTCGAGAGTAGCCTCGATTAACCCCAAGCCCGCGATCATAGATTGGTGCATGGCATCTCGGGGATCTCTAGCCGGAGTCTGGTTGTTGAGTAGGTACATGGTGGTCGTTGTCACCGCTGCTTGCGGCGTCTTTGGGACCACATTGCCCCGGGTATCGACTGTCATAGAGCTAAAGTCGAGGACTTCCGCAGCTTCTATGCGCTCCTGCTCGGTGAGGTGGGCCATTCGAGATCGCCTCTTGTTGGTCACGTACTCATTTCCCTTGGAGGAGGATCCTCTATGGGAGGAGAGCCCGGCCCGTCAGAGACTCGACTCGTCCGCCGCCTTTTTACGCGCTTCGAGTTGCGCGATCATTTGTAGCGGGCGTCTGTACTCCTCCTTAAGTAGCCAATGGTAGCCCATCAGCATCTCCTGTGACATACCTGGAGGCATAGGATTGCCTCGCAGAGCTACTCGGCAACGGGCCCACTCGAGATCGTTGAGCCTGATCACGACACGTTTGCTAGTGTGTTCGTTCACCATGGTTGGAGGTTCGAATGCCCCTCTATTGTTGATGGGCGCGCCATTGCCACCATTTGGGGGGCTGCCATTGGGAGGTTTGCCATTAGGTATGCCACCGTTAGGTGGATCGATGCCAGATCCATTGCCACCGTTTTCGCGATTAGCGGTGGAGTCGCCAGTGTTGATGACGGCACACATGAAGTGGCTAGGGAATCTATTGCTCCTGCAACTTTCGGATCCAGAGCCGTAAACCCCATCTTCCGTTGCTAGGCCGCCCAGATCGGATCCGCGACTGTTGTCGCTATCCGTGCTTGCAGCTGTTGCTGAGGTATTGAGCTCACTGAGGGCGCCGATTGGTGGCGGGAACCACAATGCTAGAGCAATCGCGGATGCCATTGGTTGGTCAGGCATGCGAAGCGTGCCCATCTGACCAACCTGGAAGTGGAAGCTCCCGATCGCCAGGCTGATTCCATCGCCCACGGACTCGAAGGCCGGGTGAGTGGCAGGCGTGTGGACGGTGAAGTCGAACACGCCGAAGAGCTGGCGAATCTCCGCTCTTGCGGAGTTGTAGATCGCGGTTGATGAGGCCAAAGAAGCCGCAACATCAGCACTCCCAATTCCCACAGACGGCGCCAATTGACGAGGGTTTAACTCATCAATGCCCAGTGTTATGGACTTGGGTTTTGGAGAAGGAGGGAGCGCTGGAAGCATCAATCGTCTAGCAAACAAGCACACAGGGACGCAAGGATTACCTAGGTTCAGGCCTCGTAGAGGTCCCTACTCCTGCTTGTCTGCTCTTGGAATTAACGAAGGAATCGAAGATTACAGGGGCACGCAGATGCAATCTGGCGAGAGTTATGGAAACTAGGGTTGCGTGTGTCCTCCTCGCCGCTCCCTCCTAGCCTTTATATAGATAGGCTAGGTCTCGGGTAGCAGGTCGAGTCGGTTACAGATTAGGGTTTTCCCTTCAGGCCGTGGCAACACCGTGGGCTTCCATGGTATCTGAACCGTATATACCAAACTCGAGTACCTGTAGGGTATACCCATGTCACATGGCATTTGAATACATGGGTGAATTCCTCTCAACCAAGATGAGGCCAAAGACCATCCTAGGAGACCACTTGGATATCATTGAAATGATTCATGAGCGCCTTGTGGACGTCATGGACTACTGGGAGACCGACAAATTTGTGATAGATGTGGTGTTGCGCTCGCTACCCCACAGCTACAAAGATGTTGTCTTGAACTACCTTGTGGAAGGGAAAGAGTTTACTTTCCTAGAGTTCATGACTCACATGAGAACCCAGAATGTAGTGCCTGGTCTAGGAGTTGACATCAATAGGAAAGGTATATATTTGATATACAAAGTTATAAATGATTAATTTTCAAACACTTATAGAAGTTTATGAAGTATTTGATACTTGTACTGTTTTGTGAAAACAGGACCCGCTGCTTGAGAAGTGATTGAAGGAGTGGGTGCGACAACATGTGTTGATGGCAAGCAAGATGCCAATGATGCTCTTATTCTGAAGTTATAATTTGGATTAGAATATTTTAATAAATTAAACAAGATGAGAACCCGGAATGTAGCCTGCTCTAGGACTTGTCATAAATAGGAAAGATATATATTTGATATACAAAGTTATAAATGTTTAATTTTAAAACACCTATATCAGTTTACAAAGTATTTCATACTTGTACTATTTTGTGAAAATATGACCCGCTGCTTGAGAAGTGATTGAAGGAGTGGGCGTGACACCGCGTGTTGATGGCAAACAAGATGCCAACGACGCTCTCCTTCTAAAGTTATCATTTGGATTAGAATATTTGAATAAATTTGTAATCAATCAGAGTGAACTACATTAGTGTGAGTCTTGCATTTGTAAGATAGTTATTCATATGAATTTGAGACAAATTAGTTTTTTTATTCCTATAAGTAATATCTTTTATGTTCATGGTTTTTATTATGAATGGGTTATTCATGTTTTGATCTTGATGATAGAAATTTAAATATTTATAAGATTGTGAGAATGGCAAAAGATATTCAAACTTAATAATGACATCATTTTGAATGACACTATTGTGTTAAGTCATAATGGTACATATGAAAGGATTCATAAGTGATGAAACCAAGGTCTTAAAGATACTTGATCTCTTGACACATATAAACAATGCCCCTATTAGGCAAAATGACTAGAACTCCACATTCTGGTAAAACAGAGTGTGTGTTGAATAATTGGATGTCATACATGATAATATGTTGTATTGTTCAAACAAATGGTGGATATCATTATTTTGTAAAACTTCACTATGAATCTAAGAAAATAGATGTATTCACTAAATGAGACACAAGTCTGAAACTATTTGTTATGAACAAATAATTTCAGAGTGAAGGAGAATTTCAACAACTTGAATTAATAAGAATACGAGTCTTTTGATTTGATCAAAACTACAAGTATTTCAGTTGTGATTCAAGCATATAAGACTTGTGAAAAGTGTTCCAAAAATTACAATGATAAGAATATGTCAATATGTTAACATGTATAAAGAATTGTAATCATACCATATTAGATATCGTATGGTCTAAACTAATATCTTATCATGTCAGCGTTAGTATTTAGATAAGATAAATTAGAATAGGAAACACTGAATTATTGTATAAAGAATCATCATTGATTTGTGGAAACGACACCATAAGTGTATGGCACAATGTAGTTTTTACAAATTCTAGAGTTATGTGATAATTCAGAATTAGAATGAATAAAACTTTGTAGTGTGTTCCTAGGAAACTAAGAATACGTATTCCACAACTACAACCAAAGGAGAAAATTAGTATTGCTCAAAGTGGTGATTTATCGAGAAGAGTTTCTTAATAAAAGAGTTGATGGATAAAGGTGAAAGCTCAAATAAGGTTGAGAACCTTGCCTCCAAATGTCAGAATAGCATAATGGAATTGATTCTAGAACTCTACACATAGAGGAGAAACTAATGATAATGATCAAAAGTTTTAGTGGGAGCTTTTACTAAAAGAAAGTAGGATTCATGAATAAGTTCCGCATCATTGCAGAATTGAATTCATGATTCACTTGTCATGTTGATGGAACAATGGCATACCTACGAACTACAAAGAAGCGAAGGTGAACCCAAGTATGAGAAATGAATTAGAGTCATGAAATTCCATACATTAAGTTACATTTAAGATGGTAAAGTAAAATGTTACTTGATCTTATCAAAGTGAAGATGTTACTTGATCTTCCCAAAGGGACTACTACAGTAAATGATCATGGGGCAAGGTCGAAAGTATTCGTGCCATCATGCCCAAGTTCATAGATTCTCTGGGTGAATCTCAAGGAGGAAATGAAACTTAAAGTAAGACATAAAGCTTGATTTGTGTCAAAAATGTCTTGAACAAATTCAAATGGTTGACTACAGTGCGTATCAATGCTTAAGTCAGACAAATGGAATCTCATAGCTGTAATTATCAATTTGATGAATGATCAAAGGATTATGGGATTATTCCTAGAATATTGAGAAGACATGCATTTTCAATAAACTGAGTGGGAGCTAAGAGAGTTCCATACTCTTATATGTAATTGACATATTTGAGTGGGAGCTTGATGAAACATTGTCATATGTGATTGACATACTGTGAATGGTAATGTTGGTATTAGTAATTATTAGAGAATATTAAGTAGATGAAGTTGAACGAATATTTAACATTGAAATCTATCAAAATAGATTAATATGTTTAATAGCATTAATACAGAGTGTTTTCCTAGATTGGATTATGAAGAAGTTCAGAATGGAACAAGTTAAGAAGGAAGTTCTTACTTGTCTAACTAGGTGAATTATTGAGATTGTCTCAATACGATGATGGTTAAAAGAAGGAAATGATGTGTAACATCTACTATGCCTCAGCCATAGGTTCCATCTTATAAAACCATGTTGTATACTCAACATAATATGACCCAAGTTCTTAATCAAAAGAACAGGTTCCAAAGTGATATCTGAGTAAATCATTGAACAAAAGGTTAAGTATAGTCTTCAGTGTCTAGGGAGAACTGAAGGTATACATCTGATCTGTAAAGGATGGTGAACTTGATCGTAAAAGGGTTACGCTAGGAAGTTCCACCCAACCTAGATGATTGGAATTCTCACAGCATTGAGTGCCTTAGAATAAGAAAAGCATGGTTAGACATCGAAGTGGCATTTATTGCACTGTTGATAAGATTTACATTGACATAAAAAGTATATGATTACTTCAAAGGTAAAATATGCAATGTTACGGCTCAAGAAGTCCATCTTCCCATAGAGTGTGTTCCTAATACTCATGACAATGAAAACGTCATCTTTCGATTGATTAATCAGATGTCATGACAAAAGGAACAAAAAACAACAATATGTCGCCAAAGCATAAATATTTACACCACAAAGTTATCATGTGATGATAATAAGAATGTCAAATTAGGTGACATTAACAATTCGCAAAGACATAAGGATCTGTATAGTATAGTCCATAGATAAAACCTCTTCCATGAGCAAGCATGACCAAAACACCGAAAGTGTTATGGTGTAATGATTCGTATCAAATGCAGCTAGTTTATTTGTACTCTAGTGCAAGTGGGAGACTGTTGGAAATATGCCCTAGAGACAAATAATAATATATATTATTGACATATTTCATTAAGTTCATAATAGGTTTTATATCATGCTATAACTGTATTGATAGGAATGTCGATACACGTGTGATACGTAAGCCACCAGAGTCCCTAGTTATCCTCTAGACACTAGTTCATTAGTCAATCGATGATCGATGTTTCCAAATTATGGACATTTATGTCAATTGACAATAGGGTCATTTCATTAGGTGAATAAAATTGATGGACATACCCAACACAGGAATTATAACACGATTAAGTCACGAAGTTCACCGGTACAATGATTGGGAAACGTAGTAACCAATTCCTTAGACCATGAGACCATATTTAATCACTGTCATCCGAGAGTGCCTTGTTTGCATCAAACGTCACTCGGTGAAATGGTGATCATAAAGGTGTCTTCAGGTATTCAGAGGGGCATGTAGAGGCATACGTGTCAAGAGCGGGATTTGTTCTTCGCGTGATAGAGAGATACTCTGGGCCCACTCAGATACATGACATCCATAAAGCTGCAGCATGTTACTAGGTCACGGGGATGGCATAGCTCAGAACGAGTAAAGTTGTACTTGTCGGTAATGAGATTGAACATGACATGGCAATGTCGTTGATTAGGTCTCGGACAAGTAAAGTATCAAAGTACCAAAGGGAATAGAACTCTATGTTTAATGGTTCAACGACAAAGATTCTCGTGGAATGCACATGGGTCATTATGGGCATCTAGGTCCCGCTGATGATCATTACTCCGAGAGGGGTCTTGACCATGTCTGGAGTGTTCCAGAACCGTTAGGGTAGCACACTTAAGGGTTTGAAAACACTCAGAGATTGTTTTGGTATCATAGGAGTCACCGAAGAAAAGAGAAGGGAAAACTGGAAGGGTTCTGGGAAAGTCCGGTGGGTGTCCGAAAGGAGTTCCGATGCAACAGGAATTAAATAATATGTATATATATGTTAATTATTGAATTATACATTTATTTATATTTATTTAATGACTTAAATATGATTTAATGGGCATCCCATGCCTAATGGGCCAATTCCCTAGGGGAAACATGCCCAAGAGGGAGGGCAACCCAAAGAGGAGAGGGAGGGAGTGGCTGCATGGGCCCTTGGTGCCCACACAGGGCCCAAGAGGGCCTCGGCCGGCGGCCAAGGTGGCCTCCCCACCTCCTTCTTTCCTTTAGTCCCACATGGCTTAGGCAAGGGACTTTGGGGCTTCCCCCTATATAAAGGAGGGCATAGGAAGGGATCTAAATACACAAATTAAACCCAAGCTTTGAGGCTTCCCCCTCCAAGTGCCCTCCTCTATCCCTCTCTCTCTCTTGTGAGCATGGCCCCAATGTAAGGTTTGTGCAAACAATAGTGTTGTTCACCGCGGAGCGCCATCGTGTTGTGAGGAATTCGGATCCAGGAGATCTACTTCTGCAACCTCTGCCGGATCAGGGTCCAGGAGTCGTCGTCAAACACCGTATATGTGTGTGACCCCCTACGAGGCGTTGCACTTGTGGCGCACGATTCATTCGAGCCATCGGAGTCATTGGAGCTAGTGGAGCTAGAGCTGATGGAGCCATCTGAGTTCAGAACAACGTTGAGATCGGCATCAATGTGACTACATCAACCACGTTCTCCCGAACGTTAACAAAGCTTTTTGGTCTTCAACTTGGTGAGTTTGCGAAAAGCCCCTCCCGTTACCGCAATACTAATAGATAGATCCTGGCATTAGGGTTGTTTGCATAGGAAAATTATTGTTTCCAGGCACTGAACCCCAACAAGTAGGTGGAAACAAAACCTTATCTTAGTGAGACTTCCTAAACTTCAAGTATTGCATAATCAATGAATCTTTCCAGAAAGATCTGATAAGGAGGGGAATTAAAGTAAGGAATCATAGTGATGAAAAGGACTCACAATTGGTGGTTGTCAAGACAGAAATGGGTCCAAGGAAAGGGTTTGAATGAATGATACACCAATTATCTTCATCACGGATTTTGAGAATCACCCTAATCTATAGAGGCCAGTTCTACAATCTAAAATGTAAGAGAGTACGAGCTTCGGGGATGAAGTATATTTTAACGGGGAGAGACTATAACATCCCAGGCTTTAGGACAGAAAATAAGAGACCGTGGGTGTGTGTATTGCATCCATGCATCCGAAAATCCAGATAATTTTCATGCTGAAGTTTAAACACAGAAGGGATCAAAGTTTCTCTATGTTTGACAACTTAGGGTTTAGATTATCACACTGAGGTGCTATAAATTTCGACATGACCTCTGTTGAATTTTTTTGAGGGAAGCATTTCAAAATTTGAATATTCAAATGACATATTTGAATTCAAACAATGTATAAAAATTGAATTCTAAATATTAATTGAATTACTACAATGAATAGAGAATAACACTCTTTATTATAAGTAAATGAGATAATATTTTTCAAGTCTCGAATAATAAGTTAAAAATTACAAGATAGGAAGAAAAGATTTACTTTATTACAATAAAGGGAATTGATACAATAACCAAAATAATAAAATAATATATTTACTACAATAATAATAAGTTATATTGTCTTTACAATATATCAAAGAGAAGAAGAAAGATAAAAATTCACAGAAGAAATAAATTACAATCATTGCAAATTATAGCAATCTTTATTGCTTACCAAATATTACAGTACTCCTAGTAGTGTTCAAAAGTAAAGCAAATTACAAGTGAATAAGTACAAAGTCCTAAGCCTAGTCTTGGTTCTTTATCTTTTCCTTCTTCTTCTTAACCTGCAAGCAAGACAATTAAGAAATAAAGGAATTGTTTTGGTTAGTTGTACTCTCAGATTTTGTCTAGTGATGCTAGAGCCTGAATTCATCATCAAGTATTAATTTAAGGAGGTGCCAAATTACAGAATCCGTCCTTATCACAACATATTAGCCTCAGACTGTGCATCATGGGCTTGGGGCAAGTTTCACCAATGATCAATAAAAATAAAGAGTCCAAAAGATCCTCACAGCCAAGCTCATCCATAAGAATAAGCTTCTGGCATAGAAACTTGACCCTGGGAGGTCCCACTTGCAAGCAGCATACACAGCACATGCACACGGATGTGTTATCAACATAGTAGAGAGAGGGAAAATGTCATTTGAGGCAACACAGTTGCAGCACAACATCTAGATAATCATCACATGTCCATTCTATCACCTGGTACACTTCTCCACACCACCACTTCACCACAACTCCAGAACATAGTGCTCTTGCTAGAACACCACATTCCCCTAGAATATCATAAGCATAGGCAACTTGATCATATAAAGGGAGTATACTAGAAGCTCATCCAGAAGGAGGAGTAACCAGGAATAAGAGATCAAGGAGGAGAATGCCAACAGAACTCAAGGAAGAGTAGGCCAATAGTACCAGGCAGAGAGCAAGATCAGGAGCATCATAGGAACAAGTCAATATCATAAGAAGTAGATGATCAAGATCAACATCTGTCCAGCCACAGACACCACTCCACAAGCCACAGGTTGATCACAAAAAATAAATCTCTGGCATATGTTCTTACCATATTTGTTAGGTATGCACTTTGGTAGAGGATTACCCTCATATATATATATAGATAATATACAAGTTCGATCCTAGGGTTTATGTAAAGCCAGCCAAAGTATCTAATCTAATCAAGCATTCTGCCTCAACTTTTGCACAATGGCAGCTAAGTGCTAATTGTTAATCAGCCACTTGAACAACAGATCATGCCACTATGAATCTATACTGTGTACACTCCTTGGAGACACCACAATAGGATTCTATAGCAATCATGAGCCACTACTTAGCTAACAGCATCATATTATAATAGTTGTTCTTACCAGATTAGATCAATGAATAGTTTGTTAGGGTAGATGGATTACTCTTAGCCTTGCATACAAATGGTATGCAAGACTCGTGTAGCATCCCAATTGTCTAACAATTGCAATGCTACTAGCCTAGTCTATATAATTGCTACTTCCTACATATAATTGTTGCATCATAATTATATCATGCTCATGTCATCATGCCACATTGCATTTGAGCATCATATAAAACCCTTTTCATTTGGTTCTTCTCTCATATGCATTAGTAATTGTATTTGGCTCTTGATATATTGTATTTGATTCTTGATAAATGCTTGATGCCCAAGTTGAGTTGGGGGCATATCTTTTGTTCAACTCCACCACCTTTTCCTTGTCACCACCTTATAATTCCACCATCCTAATTATCCATGAGCTTTTACACTTTTCCTTGGGCATTTAAATCTAGCTCATGTGGGTTGGGATGGATCCACTTCTATTATTCCACATGCTCCTATATATGCACCATGTTGTTTTCACATCATTGATATGTGGAGCCACCTTTGCATGCTTTGTGAGTGTAACCCCTTTTTCTAGCTTCCATATGGATTATTTTGAATGTATGCTCATGTTGGAATATTTTTGAGGCTATTATGCATCTAGTGGAACATCCACACTAGCAAGTCCAAATTATATTTAAATATGAGCATCATCCATCTACTCCCCATGGAACCTCCTTTTATTTTCCTTTTGCTTGGCCTTTACTCCACATTTTGGGAATGCATGTGAATAATGCCATGATACCTTACTATTGTTTTCACAAGAATAAACATGGCATTTATTGATATGCATGGGCCATGCAAGATCACCACCATCCCCTTTTTCTTGGTTTTCTTGGATTTTAAGTAGGGCGTGGACAAGTGGCTCTTTTCTTTTGTTTGAGCTCCACCCTCCCCATCTTGGTCTAGTTTTCCTTGCCATGTGCATAAAAACCCTCACCTCACCATCTCCTTTCACCTTTGCTTGATCTTGGTGGATCACCACCAATCCCTAACCCCCCCCCCCCCTTGCTTGATCATGTGGGTAGATGCATTAACCCTAAAACCCTAAGTCTCTACCAACCCACTCACCCTAGCCTCTCTCTCTAATCTCTCTCTCAAAACCCTAAGCCCTCATCTCCCTTTCTCTCTAACCCGAGCCACCACCCCAGCCCTAATTTACCCCTGGCTCGACACCTAACCTAGCTAACCACCCCATCCCGAGCCTCCCCCTCTAGCCCTAGACCTAGCCGAGTATCTCTCTCTCTCGGCTCCCTCTCTCTCTATCGCTGCCACCAGGACCCACCCGTGCAGCCCTTCCTTCCCCTGGCCCGCCCCAGCTGCAGCCCTCTGTCCCCCGAGCCAGCAGCCCCATGTCGAGCACGTGAGGGAGAAAGGAAAAAGGTGGTTGAAGCCACCTTTTCCTCCACCGAGCTACCCCACGGCACCCCCTCTCCTCCCTCGTCCATATCTACTCCCCCACATCTCCTCTGCCAAGCCCCAGATCTACCCCGGGCATCTGCGCCGCAGCCCTACCCCAGTTACCCTCCCCTTCCAACTCTGGCCACCACCGTCGGCCGGGCCCACCAGCTCGAGGAGGCGTGGTGTTGTGGTCGCCGAGGAAGGAGGAGGTCCCAAGCCCGCTCAGACACACAGAAGGAGGGAGGAGACGCCTGCAGCCACCACACACCGACGCGCCCCGACCAAAACCCTAACTCGCTCGGCCTCTAAATCGTCGGCATCCTGCTGCGCTCTGGCACGATCCGCCACCACCGACGCACTCGCGGTGAGCCACCCAACCTCTCTAACAACCTCCCGTGCGGCTTAGCTTCCTGTACTCGCCGGACGTTGTGCTGAGCACTCTCGATGCAGCGGCGGCCGCTGGCGTCTGCACGTCCCCGCGCCGCGTAACGCCTTACCTAGCCTCCGCCCACCCTCCTGTCACCATTTGTTCACCTAACGCACTGGTTCCGCTTCACTGCCTCCGTGCCGCAGGTCGTGGGATCGAGCCCCCGCGTCGCGCGTTCGTGTCGAGCACCAACCTCTCGTCAGATAAGCAGAGAAGAAGTACAGTACCGGGGTCATTGGTCACTTTACACATACCCCCCAACCTTTTGTTTTCTAAACCCGCAGTCCAGTCCGGGCCCGCCTGTCATCGGCTGTAGCAGTTTTACGTTTAGGCACCCCGGCTTTTGTATTCCGCAACCCGCAGTCCCCGCTGTGCCGCGTGTCACCCCCCTGGTCGCCCGCTGACGCGTGGGTCTGTGAGCCCGTTGGCCCCACCTGTCAGCCTCCGGGGCTAGCATCTGTGCCGGTGAGAAAACCCGCTGCGCGCCGTTTGTCGCCCAGTCAGCACCTGGCCCACCTGTCTGTGGCTATGGCTAGGTGTGGCTGAGTATAAAAAGTATTTTCGTTTATCTGTTTAATAAAAACAATTTTCAGAAATGTTTTAATATGATTTAATTTCTGTTTTTAATAACTTTTGTTTTATAATTCCAAACAATACAAATGATATATGTTTTCGAATCAGAAAATGTGAGGTTTTCAAATATGCCATTCAAATTAATGTTTGAGTACTTTAAATTTTTGAGATGATTAAAATTACAATAAAATGCCCTTTTCTTAATAAATTAATAACTTTAATTCTATAACTCCAAATTCGACAAATAATATGTCTAAATCGATCAGCGCGACGAGCCTGTTCTAACTATGCATTCCTTGTTCTGAATTGCAGCATGCATCATATAAATAATAAGTTTACAGCAACTTATATGAGAGCAAAACATGACTAAAACTTAATAAAATGCTTTATTGTTGTACCCCACACCTCACCCATGCCATGCTACTTTATTGCCATGTAAATTGTGCATCATTCATCATGGCATGTTTGTTTGCTTGTCGCATTTTAATTCATATGCCTGTGCACTTTATTTATGTTGGCCCTTATTTGTTTGGTTCTTCTTCGAATAGACGTCGAGCAGGGGATATATCAGGAATCCCAGGAGCACTACCCAGATCCGACTCTCGCTTCGACTGAACTGCCAGGCAAGCACTACCACATGCTTGCATACATATAGTACCTATTGCCTCTATCTTATTCTTGCATCATTGAGTCGCGATTGCATTAAATTGAATCCCAAGTACTGCATAGCCTTTACTTTTAAACCCCACCGAAGCTTGTTCCTCCATCCCATGAGCCATTACTACAGGAGTTGTTTGAGCCATGCGAGTCGTAGAACAGCATGTGTAGGGTATGTGAGTGTCTGATGGATAACGAGGTACCTAAACAACTTAACCGGAGTAGTAATGGGATAACTAATGAAAGTGGCACCGGTGAGCAATATCTGCTATTTGATTTTTCATGCTCACTTATGTCCCGTAGGACCCCGAGTACTTGATTCATGTTCCTTGACTATTCGCACTATCCACATCCGGGAGGCCTTATGGACCCCCCTGAGCTAGAGCTTGATTCATTCTTATTTCTTGGGGCCACAACTAGTTTGGGGTTTTACTACTATCCTGTACTTATGCCATGCTTTACCGCTTTATTTATGATTGTGCGTGGAGCACCTGTATTGTTTTGGATCGTGACACGTTTTCGCTGTATCGACAAGCCCAGTCACACTTTCGGGTTCCCAGTCGTTTACCACCGTCCACACAAACCCTGGGTCCGTTCCGGAGCCGGACAACTTCGTTGCGGGTAGCTTAGTGGGGTGGCCCCCTAAAATATTTCTGAATCCTGTGATCGCTTTGTCGTGAATGCCTCGTTGGGTTTTGATTTGGTTTTTCCGAGGTTGATCGAGTGTGTGTTGCTATTTGTGCACCCCTGCAGGGTAAATCTTTCTGAAAGCCATGTCTGGACGACTTGGAGCACAGTTTCTCGATCATAGACAAATATAACTAAAGTACCGCTCTTAATTTGACTAAGTACCTGACTAGTAAATAGTGCAATACTCATGGAATGGTTAATAAAACTGCCAACGGATGGGTTGTTCGTCCGCTTTCGCTGGTGTTTAGAAGGAGGATGGATCTGTTAACTATACTATTATAACTGTTGTTACTAATTAACGGACATCCGTCTATCATTGGTTAGGCGGATGGTTAGCGAGTATCTATAGACTTATTAGTTATTATCTTTTGCTGCAATTGCGTCACCCCAGGTATATGTCCCCTTTAGAGGCATAAAGACTTGCTGAGTACCCCTAGGGTCTCACACGATAAATTGTTTGATTCAGATGAATAGGTGTATTCGCAAGATGGATACTGGGTGGAGGAGACGGATGATGTTGGCAACGATCACTTGGTGTAGAGATTCCGAGAATGGGGATCCGTGAGATCTGTGGGCGGGATGTGTTTATTTATATGGCATCTTATGCCGATTTGCTTCTTACCCTACTCGGACCTTGTTTTCCGCTTCCGCCTGATACTCTGATGTTTGATGTATGAGGAGCTATCCTAAACTATTATCTCTATCTAGGATATTTGGATCTTGCCGTATGGCGTTGCTATATTTCTATTTCTTTTAGATGGAATGGCTCTGTGAATAGTTGTATGGTGGCTTACATACATACTCACTTGTGTATGTAGTTGATCCCTTCGCCTGCCGATTACGCCGCTCATTCTTGTCCCGATGTCTGAAAGTGGTTAGAACGGCCTACCGGTCTACCTGTGAGTGGCCCCTGGGCCCCACCGTACTATTTTAACCACTTTCGCTCATCCAGGCATGCAACTAAGAGCGTAATTCACCGAGGTAGTTACAATTGGTATCAGAGCCATCCCGCCCTTCAGGGTCTCAGCCAAATGGTCATTGTCAATCTAGCAAATATTTTGGGTAGCTATGTATACTGGGGAAAAACAAAACGTGAGAGTAGGACTGCTTCCATTTTTCTTCTTACCCACCCACCCACCCTTTTTCTGGTAAGGAAGTGTAACGTTTTCAATCCTCTTCTAAAATTCAAACTAGGATTCACGTGTTCTGGGTTCCGTAGTACCATAGGTTGTGTGTGTGTGTGTGTAATTCCTTGTCTATCTGTTGCATCCAACTTGTTGTCGCTATCTGCCTTTTGGTTATCAACTGTTGGTACATTCCATACCGACAGGCTTTTGTAAACTGACGCCATCTATCCGACTCTTGGTTAACCGGTGCCATCTTGTTAAGGGTGTTCTTCCTTCCAGCATGCTTTCATAGAATGTGGAGTTGCTAATCTCTATCTGCTAAGTGTTTTGCGCATCTATTGGTATGTTCATGCTGAAAAATGCGGAAAAATTTTCTTTGATACATCTGTGTTTCCACACCCCTCTTCGGTCCTGTGTGAAACATTATCTATCTTCCTTTTATCGGCATGCTCATGCTAACCCATTCTTTTGTCACCGGCGCTTAATCCTGGAGTTTTACTTTTCTTCAAATTCTATTGGGCTAATTACAGAACAAGTGTTGATCCGATGCTGGTGATTGTAATTTGGTTCTCGGCATAGCTATATGACACTTATCATGAGTGGAATATGGAAAATGTTATCGACACAATCCTCCAAATGGTGGCGGTTATCTCTTGTGATTTTGAGTTACACCGTGATCATATCTATGCATATTCAAGTATCCTTGGCAATCCAGAGTTTTTCTTAAGGCTCTACGGTGGTCTATCATCTGTTATCATGCTCCACATCTTTTTGAACTACATATCTGAAAAATTCTCTTCGACACGAGGGAATTGCATTTTTTTCGTCTCTGATAGCTTTGCTTAAGGTATGAGCTATCATCGTTCCTTTATCCAAGATCTCTTTATCTTTGTAACCGGCGATCCAATCGACAATGGGAACCAGGCGACATCTCTTTTTCTTCCGAAGGACCAGATAATCTATTCTGCCAGTGCATCTTCTTCAACACGAACCCGTGCTCTTAATATTGATCTTTCAAAGAGCGTTGAGCTCAGGAAGTGTTTCGAGCATTTGTTTGTTTTTTTCGCCTCTTGAACTTGGTATTCTGGGAATATCTTGTTAATCGATGGTGGTATATGTTGATAATATGCTTGCTTATTCTATATCAGTGGAAGAACATGGAAGATCATCTGTGTTTCTTCTCTCAAGCTTCGTGAACACTGCCTGTGTGCAAAGTCCTCAAAGTGTAAATTCTGGCTTCTTGAAGTCAACCATCTCGACCACGTCTTTCTGCTAAAATACATCGCTTCAATTCTGGAATCAGCAAGTCCATTGTTAATTCCATCCTCCATCTTCAACCAACTCGGAGTTTTTACTTGTTGGCGAGTTATCATCGTCGTTCCGCTGAAGTTTTCCTCAAGACTGCTAAATCTCTCTCAATCATTTCAAGAAGAACATGGAGTTCCTTTTCACCTCTGTCTCGTTAAGTAATCTTTGGAACCATCTCGTTCGATTGTCTATGCTCAACCCACCGGAGGCCATGAAGACTTTCAGATCTTTTGTAATCCATCTATTCAAGCTGGTGCTATTTTTTCTCTACCCGTTGAATCTTGCAACTATCCCCCATAATCTTCTTTCATATCTTTCTGGTGTTTCTGGATCTTCCGACATGACGACAATATCATCATCCTTATCTATCTTGGATCCGGCGAATCGTTTGCATCTATCCTTGTTTTCTAACGGAGTTCCATGAGTTATTGTCAATACATTCAGTCTATTTAGTAGTTGGGTTGCATGATTTTCTTGTTCATGTACGGAGTAATGCTTTGGGTGCGGGATGGAGTAGCTACCATACCACTACTCTTATCATTCGCTCTTGTACATTGAATTGGTGAATTAATGTGATTTCACTCATTCCACAGAAGTTAGAAGTGGCCTTTATCCCTTGATACTTTACTTCCACCCTTGTCTTTCCGGAGTGCTCTCTCAAAGAACATAAGCAATAATCTCTTGTTGGTGATCTCGTCTTTTCTACACGGAACAAATCATCAATTAGCTGGTGGAAGCAAATGCGGTTATCGTCTCAGTTACTCTCCATTCTATCGGAGCACCACATTGTCAATCAAGAAGGATGGAAGATATCTCTGAGCTTACATTTGTCAATCCTTTTCTCTTGGTACAGCCAATTATGGTTGTTCCATTAATCACAAATCTATTCCACATTCCACTTCTTCTAAGGATTCTACCATAAGCTAGCATCCCCCTCTTTTTCTTGAAGATATATCCGCGCACCTCAATTGCGTGATCCTTTGGTTCTTACCGGCGTAACAAGAATCTAATCTGACAATGTCTAACTCAATCTTTCCGTTGATATCAAGGAACTCTATTATTTGAAGGCAATATTGTTTCCGAACTTCATTTCTCAAATCCGAGAGAAGATACAATGCTATTGTCATAGTGGTTCAAAACCTCTCCAATCTAGCTCTTTTCTTCCGGCGAGATAAAGATTCATCCTCTCTCGTATCGGTAAATCCTTAGTCTTAATGGTGTGTCGTTTCTTTATCCCTGATACACCGTCCTTTCTATTTCGTTCACAAGTGGTTCTATTCTTTTATCATGTTTCTTGAGAAAACCGGAGCTATGTTCATCCTATCCTTCTTGTCTCACGACAACTCTCCAGACTCTTCAAACACTTTGTTTCGCAAGCAAAACGCAAGACTCGCAACAAGTCTAGCAAGTTTTGCAAGGTGCAATGGTTGCACCACTCCGTTGTTAATCACCTTGGGAACGTGAGGGTCACCTTCGTTCCGAACACCCACCTCTCCTTGTGTTGTTTTCTTTTTCCTAGGAATCTCGGGGCGAGATTCTTGTTTAGTGGGGGAGAGTTGTAGCATCCCAATTGTCTAACAATTGCAATGCTACTAGCCTAGTCTATATAATTGCTACTTCCTACATATAATTGCTGCATCATAATTATATCATGATCATGTCATCATGCCACATTGCATTTGAGCATCATATAAAACCCTTTTCATTTGGTTCTTCTCTCATATGCATTAGTAATTGTATTTGGCTCTTGATATATTGTATTTGATTCTTGATAAATGCTTGATGCCCAAGTTGAGTTGGGGGCATATCTTTTGTTCAACTCCACCACCTTTTCCTTGTCACCACCTTATAATTCCACCATCCTAATTATCCATGAGCTTTTACACTTTTCCTTGGGCATTTAAATCTAGCTCATGTGGGTTGGGATGGATCCACTTCTATTATTCCACATGCTCCTATATATGCACCATGTTGTTTTCACATCATTGATATGTGGAGCCACCTTTGCATGCTTTGTGAGTGTAACCCCTTTTTCTAGCTTCCATATGGATTATTTTGAATGTATGCTCATGTTGGAATATTTTTGAGGCTATTATGCATCTAGTGGAACATCCACACTAGCAAGTCCAAATTATATTTAAATATGAGCATCATCCATCTACTCCCCATGGAACCTCCTTTTATTTTCCTTTTGCTTGGCCTTTACTCCACATTTTGGGAATGCATGTGAATAATGCCATGATACCTTACTATTGTTTTCACAAGAATAAAAATGGCATTTATTGATATGCATGGGCCATGCAAGATCACCACCATCCCCTTTTTCTTTGTTTTCTTGGATTTTAAGTAGGGCATGGACAAGTGGCTCTTTTCTTTTGTTTGAGCTCCACCCTCCCCATCTTGGTCTAGTTTTCCTTGCCATGTGCATAAAAACCCTCACCTCACCATCTCCTTTCACCTTTGCTTGATCCTTGCGGATCACCACCAAACCCTAAACTCCCCCCCCCCTTGCTTGATCATGTGGGTAGATGCATTAACCCTAAAACCCTAAGTCTCTACCAACCCACTCACCCTAGCCTCTCTCTCTAATCTCTCTCTCAAAACCCTAAGCCCTCATCTCCCTTTCTCTCTAACCCGAGCCACCACCCCAGCCCTGATTTACCCCTGGCTCGACACCTAACCTAGCTAACCACCCCATCCCGAGCCTCCCCCCTCTAGCCCTAGACCTAGCCGAGTATCTCTCTCTCGGCTCCCTCTCTCTCTATCGCTGCCACCAGGACCCACCCGTGCAGCCCTTCCTTCCCCTGGCCGGCCCCAGCTGCAGCTCTCTGTCCCCCGAGCCAGCAGCCCCACGTCGAGCACGTGAGGGAGAAAGGAAAAAAGGTGGCCGAAGCCACCTTTTCCTCCACCGAGCTACCCAACTGCACCCCCTATCCTCCCCCCGTCCATATCTACTCCCCCACGTCTCCTCTGCCGAGCCCCAGATCTACCCCAGGCCTCTGCGCCGCAGCCCTACCCCAGTTACCCTCCCCTTCCAACTCCGGCCACCACCGTCGGCTTCGGCGTCCACCAGAAGTTCGAGGAGGCGGGCGTGGTGTTGTGGTCATCGAGGAAGGACAGGAGGTCCCCGGCGTCGCCTCTGTACATAGCAGCGAGGAGGAGACGCCCTGTACCGCTGCACACCGACACGCCCCGACCAAAACCCTAACTCGCCCGGCCTCTGCATCGTCGTCATCCTGCTGCGCTCTGGCACGATCCGCCACCACCGACGCACTCACGGTGAGACAACCAACCTCTCTGACAACCTCCCGTGCGGCTTAGCTTCCTGTACTCGCCGGACATTGTGCCGAGCACTCTCGGTGCAGCGGCGGCCGCTGGCATCTGCATGTCCCCGTGCCGCATAACGCCTTACCTAGCCTCCGCCCACCCTCCTGTCACCATCCGTTCACCTAACGCACTGGTTCCGCTTCGCTGCGTCTGCGCCGCAGGTCGCGGGATCGATCCCCCGCGCCGCGCGTTCGTGTCGAGCACCAACCTCTCGTCAGATAAGCAGATAAGAAGTACAGTACCGGGGTCGTTGGTCACTTTACACATACCCCCCAACCTTTTGTTTTCTAAACCCGCAGTACAGTCCGGGCCCGCCTGTCATCGGTCGTGCCAGTTTTACGTTTAGGCACCCCGGCTTTTGTATTCCGCAACCCGCAGTCCCTGCTGTGCCGCGTGTCACCCCTCCCCCCCTGGTCGCCCGCTGACGCGTGGGTCTGTGAGCCCGTTGGCCCCACCTGTCAGCCTCCGGGGCTAGCATCTGTGCCGGTGATAAAACCCGATGTGCGCCGTTTGTCGCCCAGTCAGCACCTGGCCCACCTGTCTGTGGCTATGGCTAGGTGTGGCTGAGTATAAAAAGTCTTTTCGTTTATCTGTTTTAATAAAAACAATTTTCAGAAATGTTTTAATATGATTTAATTTCTGTTTTTAATAACTTTTGTTTTATAATTCCAAACAATACAAATGATATATGTTTTTGAATCAGAAAATGTGAGGTTTTCAAATATGCCATTCAAATTAACGTTTGAGTACTTTAAATTTTCGAGATGATTAAAATTACAATAAAATGCCCTTTTCTTAATAAATTAATAACTTTAATTCTATAACTCCAAATTCGACAAATAATATGTCTAAATCGATCAGCGTGACGAGCCCGTTCTAACTATGCATTCCTTGTTCTGAATTGCAGCATGCATCATATAAATAATAAGTTTACAGCAACTTATATGAGAGCAAAACATGACTAAAACTTAATAAAATGCTTTATTCTTGTACCCCACACCTCACCCATGCCATGCTACTTTATTGCCATGTAAATTGTGCATCATTCATCATGGCATGTTTGTTTGCTTGTCGCATTTTAATTCATATGCTTGTGCACTTTATTTATGTTGGCTCTTGTTTGTTTGGTTCTTCTTCGAATAGACGTCGAGCAGGGGATATATCAGGAATCCCAGGAGCACTACCCAGATTTGACTCTCGCTTCGACTGAGCTGCCAGGCAAGCACTACCACATGCTTGCATACATATAGTACCTATTGCCTCTATCTTATTCTTGCATCATTGAGTCGCGATTGCATTAAATTGAATCCCAAGTACTGCATAGCCTTTACTTTTAAACCCCACTGAAGCTTGTTCCTCCATCCCATGAGCCATTACTACAGGAGTTGTTTGAGCCATGCGAGTCATAGAACAGCATGTGTAGGGTATGTGAGTGTCTGATGGATAACGAGGTACCTAAACAACTTAACCGGAGTAGTAATGGGATAACTAATGAAAGTGGCACCAGTGAGCAATATCTGATATTTGATTTTTCATGCTCACTTGTGTCCCGTAGGACCCCGAGTACTTGATTCTTGTTCCTTGACTATTCACACTATCCACATCCGGGAGGCCTTATGGACCCCCCCTGAGCCAGAGCTTGATTCATTCTTATTTCTTGGGGCCACAACTAGTTTGGGGTTTTATTACTATCCTGTACTTATGCCATGCTTTACCGCTTTATTTATGATTGTGCGTGGAGCACCTGTACTGTTTTGGATCGTGACACGTTTTCACTGTATCGACAAGCCCAGTCACACTTTCGGGTTCCCAGTCGTTTACCGCCATCCACACAAATCCTGGGTCCGTTCCGGAGCCGGCCAACTTCGTTGCGGGTAGCTTAGTGGGGTGGCCCCCTGAAATATTTCTGAATCCTGTGATGGCTTTATCGTGAATGCCTCGTTGGGGTTTGATTTGGTTTTTCCGAGGTTGATCGAGTGTGTGTTGCTATTTGTGCACCCCTGTAGGGTAAATCTTTCTGAAAGCCGTGTCCGCAGTTATGGACGACTTGGAGCACAGTTTCTCGATCATAGACAAATATAACTAAAGTACCGCTCTTAATTTGACTAAGTACCTAACTAGTAAATAGTGCAATACTCATGGAATGGTTAATAAAACTGCCAACGGATGGGTTGTTCGTCCGCTTTCTCGTTGGTAAGCGAGAAGGAGGATGGATCTGTTAACTATACTGTTATAACTGTTGTTACTAATTAACGGACATCCGTCTATCATTGGTTAGGCGGATGGTTAGCGAGTATCTATAGACTTGTTAGTTATTATCTTTTGCTACAATTGCGTCACCCCAGGTATATGTCCCCTTTAGAGGCATAAAGACTTGCTGAGTACCCCTAGGATCTCACACGATAAATTGTTTGATTCAGATGAACAGGTGTATTCGCAAGATGGATACTGGGTGGAGGAGACGGATGATGTTGGCAACGATCACTCAGTGTAGAGATTCCGGGAACGGGGATCCGTGAGATGTGTTTATTTATATGGCATCTTATGCCGATTTGCTTCTTACTCGTACTCGGACCTTGTTTTCCGCTTCCGCCTGATACTCTGATGTTTGATGTATGAGGAGCTATCCTAAACTATTATCCCTATCTAGGATATTTGGATCTTGCCGTATGGCGTTGCTATATTTCTATTTCTTTTAGATGAAATGGCTCTCTGAACAGTTGTATGGTGGCTTGCATACATACTCACTTGTGTATGTAGTTGATCCCTTCGCCTGCCGATTATGCCGCTCGTTCTTGTCCCGATGTCTGAAAGTGGTTAGAACGGCCTACCGGTCTACCTGTGAGTGGCCCCTGGGCCCCATCGTACTATTTTAACTACTTTCGCTCATCCAGGCATGCAACTAAGAGCGTAATTCACCGAGGTAGTTACAAGTCATCATTGAGTACTTATGACACACTAGCATTTGTTCTTAATTAAGTTAAAGCCTCAGACCAAACATCACAGGCATGGGGTTACGGTAGTAGATCATGTTAACCTAGTATCACCACTAAGAACACTCTAGAGAGGCACCATAATATGTTTACATTAGAAATAACATAAACCACTATAAATGGTGCAAGTAAAAACTTACTAAACACAGTTATAGTAGATCAGATGTGCAACAAGTTAAGCATAACACTATGGTATCTGTAAGCCTTGGGAAATTCTTCAAATCATTTTTTAGCTAATTAGCTAGAATCATCTAGGGTACTACAATCATCACTAGTAGAGAAGTGCATACATTACCACTCTCACAATAAAATACAAATCCTAATGGCCTTACGGTTATTAACCATCCAACTATCAACAAATCATCCACAACTATGAAAGCTTCTACTCTATTGGCACATCACATGCACTTCTAGTATGGATAGACCACCAGCATATATCTTGTTTGATTACAACAAATCAAGAAAAAATGATCTATCAAATAATTAGGATGCCAGCAAGTTTAATCACAGCATGCATTTCTCGTATATATATCTGCATCAGTACCTCACTATACATATAAGTACATCTTGTTGCTGATAGAATAACACAATCATCACTATGTTATTACCAGGATGTCCAAATCAATTGCCCAACAAGTTAAATCATTTTTCCTGAGTAAATACTCTAGGGATCATCCATTTATTACCAAATTATCAAGAAATGTTGTACAGCAAGATACAGTAATCACAAGCCAGTGTACTGGATCAAGGATTCAGTCAAAATTGAGTTACCCAATGGTAGGAGTTATAGTTAATAGCAATCTTCACTGTTAGCTTCAACTAATAAAACGCATTAGGATCATAGTATCGAATGAGTATATCATTGAATCAAGGATTCTGTTGAACCGACATGCGAACAACACTGCACAAATTAATAGAGCATACACTTGAACTTGATGAATGGAGAGAATCAGAGATGGGTCTATGAAGAACAGTGGAGGAGAAATGGAAAGAGGAAGAGAGAAGAACTGGGGAGTGTACATGGACCCTGAGAAGCAGTTGTTGAGGCATGGCGAGGCAGTGTGAAAGGGCCAACTTTGGTCGACTAGAGGGGGTGAATAGGAGACTACCAATTTTTAATAGTTTCTTATAATTTTAAGGCTTTGCACAAAGTAAAGTTCACTACAGATGCAACTAGGTGAATATCCTATATGGTAAACAACGCAACAAGTAAACAAGACGGTAATTGCAAGAAGTAAAGGAGTGGAGCAAAAGAATCGGCGAGGGGACACGGAGATGTAATTCCCGTAGTTCACTTCCAAGGAAGCTACGTCTACGTTGGAGAGGTTTCGGGGCCACACAAGGTCACCCGAGCGCCACATAGGCCTCACCTTCTTCTCCGGTGAGCACCACCACAAAGGTGGCCACACAATCCACTAACCGGTGACCTTGAAGGCGCCAACCGAAATCTTTACAACGAGGTTGAGGGGAGACTCCACAACTCAATTGGAGACCCTCAACGACACCACGAAGCTTCACAATGAATACCCTAGCTCCGAGGATGCCCTACACCGTCTAGGGTTCCAAGAACCCAAGAGTAACGAGATCCACGAAGGATGAGTGGGGGAAATCACGATTCCTTTGGTGGAAGTGTAGATCTAGGTCACCTTTCCCAATCCTCAAAAGATCAAGAGATTTGAGTGGGTAGGGAGAGAGATCTAGGCAAGTCAAGCTCTTGTATTAATGGAGGAGAGAGAAACTAAGAGATAAGGCAAGAGGAGGAAGAAGGGGGCCTTAAATAGGCCACCTCCAAATGGGCGGTTTCTGCCCCGTCCCGACACCATTGGTACTACCGGTGGCAGGCCGGTAGTACCGGTGAGCGGGCCACCAACGGCTCAGTTGAGGCCACGCAATGGTCAAATTGACCAGTCAACGGGCCCGCAGAGCTGGCCGGAAATACCGGTCCTAGTTCCGGTCCTACTACCGGCAAATAGGTAGAGGGAGGCAGAAGTTATCTCACCCTCCCAGCCAGTTGCCGGAACTAGGTCCGGAACTGGGGCCGGAACTACCAGCGCAAGAAGGTGGCCGGTACTACCAGTCAGGGGTGGCAGTACTACCGCTCAAGGAGCCAGGCGTTGGTCAGGCCGGTACAACCGAGCTAAATTCCGGTCCTAATCCGACAAATATGCAACACTAGACAGAAGTGTTACTGAACCAAAAAATGGCTCGCCGGAATTAGGACCGGAACTTCAGCTAGAAGTTCCGATCAAACAAACCTGAAAAACTCCTTGGGCGGTACTACCGCCGCCTGTCCGGTACTACCGGTCAGGGCAGAAAACCCTCCAATGTAGCAGGGAACTCTCTCTCTCAAGAAAAATGGGATGGCTGTGGAAGTGCATATAAGGTCTGTGCATGAAATGGTGATTTCCCACAACCTTCCAAAGTAGACCCCCTCTTGATAGTACGGTAGCCTAAAACACAAACGCAAGAGAAAGTGTAAAAAGACGCCACCATCTTCAAGCTTCTTCTAGAGAAAGGTCCACCAACAAGCACGTCCAAAGATAAGCCCTGCAGCTTGGACAAAAGGTTAAACCAGAAGTGAAGTTGTCATCAGCACCAAAAACATAAGGGGAAAACAATATCCTTTCATAATGCCTATGCGGCTAGAATAGTGCCACCTTGGGGATGTCTTCATCATCAGCAGCACCACAACATCACCGCACACCTCGTAGTGGGGGGCATCAACCCCCAACAGCATCAGAGTTGGAGAGGTTGTCGTCCCGCCGGTGTTGGAAGGCAAAGAAGAGGCAGAACCCGAAACCCTAGCACCAGTTGTTGAGGAGGGCGCTTTGTTGCTACTGGAGTCCGTGGCCGGGGTGGCCGGAGCGCACCAGAATCATGCGGCGATGGCGGCATCGCCACAAGGAAGCGAGAGAGGTGAGAACGAGGGAGAGAGAGATACGAGTGGGTCTAGGTTGGTGACCCAGCCCAGTGGACCACGCGGTGGTCTAGGCCACCAGGTGGGCCAAGTAGGGCTTAAGCTGGGCCAGGCCCAATTGTAAAAGAAATATTGTAAAATTAATAATAACCCAAATGTAAAATTCCAAAAATGACCCTGAGAGTATTTAGGCTCTATAAAAATATCGAAAAATCCTACAAATACATATAATGTATCGAAGTAATCACAAAGATAATCTCTACCTATGAAAAATATAACATTGCTTGTTTAGGCTAAATAAAATACAACTAAATATTAAAGCTACTTAAATACTCAATGAAATATAACAAAATAAGGAAAAGTCCAAAAAATCATTTTTTGTGTATAAAAATAAATCTATTACTTTATAAAAATGCTAATTATAAAATTCCAAGTCATTTTAGGATTTATAAACAAACAAGTGTTACAATTACCTTTATAGTCCTTTCTTTTATTAAAATAATAGACATATATTTTCTTTTAACATTTATAAATCAAGATGAATCTATATTAGCTTTAATTTACTACTTAGGATTATTCAAGCATAGAATGTAGTTATTAAGGCTAAAACATTTAGATCTTATATAAAACTATTTCTTTAAACAATAGAATTTACTCTTAAGTTTCTTGTATATATATTTGTTTGTGAAGTAAACTTAAAGATACACCAAATCTTAAAGAAAATCACCTGAGTTCAACTCACTTATAATATTGGGGATTCACTTTGGGAGTTTCATAAAATGCATAGAATTACTTATGCCTTACCGGACCAATGATGTTGTTTTCAAATATTGGATCTTATATTGTATCGAAGACCATGATTGCATAATATTGTAATCACAAAGGCAAGTTCACACTTGCACATGTCCTTTGGTTATTTTATATCAAGTATTTGCAATCTATTATTGCTACCACCTGCATTTCAAAAAGGACGCCGGAAAACACTATTTTCATGATTAATATGAACTATTGGTTACTAATCCAGGGTGATCAGTTAATCTAATATGACTAGAAATGGAATCATCATTGCACGGGAATGTATTATCTATGATTTAACAACAAATGTTGCAAGTGATTCTTGCATATAGATTACGCGTTAAACATGAGATCTATATGAGCTCTGAGGAAGTCAGCTAGATCTTCTTCCTTTCGTATGTCAACGGACTACCTTAATGAAACATTGGGATTCCTTGGGTGGATCCAGCAACATGGGTAGGCAACCTCAGGCCCCACGGTTCTGGTGTCTAGATTATCTGTGTGAGGATGTCGGAGGTATGGTCGGTCATTTTTAAATGGAACCTACCAGTGGCACAACCAGCTCATAGAGTATTCAGGGGCCTATCAGAGTTATAGTGGTCTGAAAGGGGGATTAACAGAGATGTGGCGTCTTGGAGGATCGTGTTAGCATATGGGGTCGGGGAGAAGGGCAGTGATCGTCTTGGATCTTAGACTAGGCCCCACACCAAGGAAGTGTGGACAAGAATGCAACTCGGATGTGCAACAAGGCTAAAGTCTCTCATGGGTAAAGCAACACACCTCTAAAGAGTGTAAAAGTGTGACATGTTACTCCATGTTCCGGGCTGGGAACGTTGCAGGAAAGGAACTCCACGAAGTTCTAATCAACTTGTGAAGAGTGACGGACATAGATTTTTAGAATAAAAGCAATCTTTGAAGAAATGTTTATGAAAACCTGCATAACCTATGACCTTTGGTCTGTGGTTGTATATAGTGCATCAAACACTCCTTTTTACTGAACTTGCTGAGTATGCTCGTACTCAACCGTACCTTTTTTAACCCTTGCTAGATCTCAGAGCAATCAATGACGTCTTTCGAAGGTGGTCTACTTTGAAGAAGTTGAAGATATCTAGGGGGATCAACAAAGTCGATAACTACATCAATGGCAATATAATAGAAGCTGAAGAGTAGAGTATAGATAAATCTTTAGATACCAGAACCTACTTCTATAGAGTATTTCTATAGCAGCAATCGCAGACCATAGATAAGTATATTAGTGTGGTACTATGTCTAGAATAGATTTTGAATTGCCATTTCTAGTTTTCTTATGTATATTGTTTTCCTCACTGTTTCGAGAAAGTTTTCTGGATCTTTTGTAAAGATTTGAGTTGTAATCTATAGTCATGTCTGTGACCCACGATGTTTCTATTGTACCACTTTGAGGGATGTAATACTAGTGCAACGGTGTTTCATTGGTGTTATGTCAACGACTATAGTGTACTACATCAAGAAGTGGTATGTTGGGTCACCGCATCCAGATTCTGCTCCAAATATGTATGAGGTGGAGATTACCAATAGGGCAAGGAGACAACTTAACTGGAAGCACCCGGTCATCATCCACCTAGAAGAGTTGCTGGACTACGTCCCTGGCATTCAGGACCCCGACGATGCGAGTAGTAAGTTTCCTTGTCGCCTTGAGTGTTGGCCTAGAAGGTTCGATGGCACGTGGCATGGGTATGACTTATCAGTTCCCCTTGATTAGTTACCCTAGGCATACAAAGACCTATGGCCCACAAGGCCCATGAACAATAAAGAGTTCTAGAAGCATCTGACGGATAAAAGCATGTCTTGGAAATCAAGAAAGAAGTGTAAACCAACATAATCTTAGTGTTGTAATCACAAATTGTAACCTATCCGTATATGGCTTAGGACCCAACCTGTCATATAAAGGTTGGGAGGAGCTTATAGAGAGATGACCTTAGTTTTCCAGCAATATGAATCCGCCATGAGCTAGATCACAACTAGCGAACCAGTGACATAATCATATTCTCCACAATAATCAGACGAGATTGACTCCCTTGTTTGTCTGATTAGCCGATGAAATCACCAGTGTTCTCTTTTTCATGAAACCCTAAGTCCATAACAATGGGAATTGCCAAGGTTACCCCTCGTCAATTGGCGCTATCTATGGGAAATCTGAGTGCTGGAGCCATTAATTCGGTTGTTCCCTCTTCACCAAGCAAAAATCCGACAATCGAGGTTGGTGAGATATGCTACGATCTCGCTGATCCACGTCCGCCCACCCCTCTTTCGGCTTCGGTTGATTTTGACCAAGAGACCGATCTCATGATCGGGTGCTTCCACTTTCGTGTGGGGGAACCTAAAAACCTCTTCCTTTCGACTCTGATCTACTCGGGTCCGTCAGTCATAACAACAGCCCCTCCAGCGACATCCACATCTTCTGTCGGTTCATCTAGAAAAGCCACACCTCGGCTGATGGATAGCAAAAAAAGTCGTGAGAACTCCACAGATCTAGGGGATCCGGTCGATCTATACAATGGTCTCTCCTTCGGGTTAGATTCTCAGTTAACGCCTCCACGCGGCTCAAGCCCATCAAACGTCGATCTCGACAAAACTGAAGAAAGCATCAACTCTGCAATTAGGAAGCAGGCTAAATCTTACCCGGAGCAGGACCCGTGGGATTTCACTGGTTTCCAAAATAGTGTCTCCTACGGATCTGACAGCGACTGCAGCAGCTCATACATGGCACAACACCAAGTATGTGTGATCATCGGAGGGGAACCATCAACGCCTCGAGACTCCAACAGTAACCCAATAATTGATCCCAACGATATTTTATCAGATGGCAATGCAGGACATCATGAGAATACGGAGAAACCCCCAAAAAATAACCGCGTCGTACAAGAAGGACGAAGAACAGGCGATGGCGAACGACTCCAACTTCTCCTGTCATTGTCAGGTTGGCAGAAGGAAAAAGATGATGTATTGGGTGCGGTACCGATGATGGGAGATGCCACGTGTGAGGAACTGATGGCCTACTAGTCTCCACCATAAAAGAAGGGATCTGCTCAGGATGCAGAGGCAACTTGATGAAAGGAAAAGGCTAGCCAATGAATCAAGCCTTCGGCAGGCTCATCTAAGTTCCACCCTAGGTTCGGGTAGCATGACCGGAGGAGCACAGCCAAGGAGAGGTGCTTCACGGTTGTAGCGCATACCGGAGGCCGAAAGGCACGAGCTGGTCCGAGATTTGGGTATGTCGTTCATGTCAATAGATTCATCAGGGCACATAAAGGAAAAAACACCACAAGCCGCACTCATCACTGCCCAAACCTACCTCCTCACAACTCAGCCTGTAGACGATGATCATGCGGCGCAACTCGCCCCAAAATATTTGGTGACTCAAATATTGCCGCACGGCAAGAAATGAACAACTGTGATGCCATCAGCAACAATATGATCGCATATCGGGACATGTACAACATTTTGGAGGCTCACTTCAACGGGTGCGAGGTATCCCACATAAGTAGATCAAGCAACGAGGAAGCCGATAATTTGACAAACATCGGGTCCCTTTGTCTGCTTGTGCCACCCGAAGTCTTTTGGGCAGAAATAACCAAGCGCTCCAACAAATTCAAAAAGGCCACTGAAGCTGCAGCACCCAAGACACACAAGAAAATCAAGCCACAAGGCAACTCGGGGAATGTGACCGTGTTAAGGAGTGAAGCAGTTTCCCCTGATGAAGAGGAAGATCCCGAAAAAGTTATGATGATAGAGCCTACATGGATGCAGCCATACGTAGCGTACATGATGAGAGGAGAACTCCCTGAAGACACATTCGAAACACGATGGATCACCCACCGGTCTAAGGCCTTCATAATTGTCAAAGGAGAACTCTACAAAAGAAGCATCTTGGGCGTGCTGCAGCGATGCATCACACCCGAAGAAGGGAAGCTCATCCTCAAGGATATACATGAAGGAATATGCGGCCACCACACCAGAAGCCGAGCAATTGCGGCCAAAGCTTTTCGGGCAGGATTCTACTGCCTCACCGCGGTGCAGGATGCGAAGGAAATCGTAAGAACATGTGAGGCATGTCAACGTTTTGCGACAAAACCCAATGCACCCGTGTAAGAACTAGCCCCTATACCTCTGGCTTGGACTTTCTCCTAGTGGGGGCTCGATATGGTGGGGAAAATCCATAAACTTCGCCCGGATGACATGTCTTTCTGCTGGTCGCAGTCGACAAATTTACAAAGTGGATTGAAGCAGCGCCCGTCACCAGCCAAGACGCAACTTCGGCCGTAAACTTCATCGAGTCAATAGTCTTCTACTTCGGGGTTCCACATAGCATCATCACCGACAATGGAACTAACTTCACCTCTAATGAGTTCAAGGATTACTGCAAGGAGATGGGCATAAAAGTGAGCTATGCCTCGGTGTCCCACCCACAAACCAATGGTCAGGTGGAGAAAACCAACGGTCTAGTAACCAATGGCATCAAGAAAAGGCTACTAGAACCACTCGATAGGGAGAAGGGTGCCTAGGTAAATGAATTACCCTTCGTCCTATGGAGCCTACGCACCACTCCAAATAGCGCCACGGAAGAAACACCTTTATTTCTGGTCCACGGTGTTGAGGCCGTGCTTCTAGTCGAAATAACTCATGAATCTCATCGGGTCGTTGAGTACGACGAAGAAACCTCCAGAGATGCACTCGAAGATGATGTCGACGAAGCTCGAGACATTACTCTACAAAGAGCGACCACATACCAGTAGAACCTGCACAATTATCACAGCCGTTGACTGCGTCCCAGGTTCTTCGTCGTGGGGGACCTGGTCCTTTGCCTCAAACAAGATGGTCATCGCAAGCTAGAGTCCCATGGGAAGGACCCTACATCATCATAGAAGTAATCCCTGGCAGGGCATATCAGCTCAAAGATAAGAAGAACGGAGTCTAGTACTCCAACCCGTGGAACGTCGCACAGCTGCGACGCTTCTACGCTTAGGATAGTTACTTTCCATTCAATAAGGCCTACAGCCAGGCTTTTTAGGTGAAGACTCGTACTTTACTTTCAATAAGGCCAATGGCCAAGCGATTAGGCTAAAATGTGTACCTTCATATTCGACAATAAATAAAGCTAAGTTCCAGAAACTCAGTCTCAGATTCAATTCTTTTACTTCTATTTTTACCTGATACTCGGGTGATCAATTGATAAACTCATCAGTATAAAAATCTGCACCCCAATGCTCAGGGGCTTCACCGTACAGCGCAACAAAATCTTCGGCTTTGCCGTCAAACATAAAATGCTTTGATCTCGCACAGAGCAACTTTACTTCTTCCATGGGCACGAGCATCATACAAGAACAAAGTATATTTTACCAAGAATAAAATCAAGTTTTACATAGTTTACGTGTTCCTTTGCGGGGGCACAAAGTTCTAATTACACTAAAAATTTGAGGAAAAAATCTTCGTCTTCGTCAAGACATCTACAGATGATCCGGATCACGGGCTTACGAGTAGCCGCATAATGAGATTTCATGTCAACCATCCCAACTCCTGAAAGAACGGGAAATCCTCATGATAAATTGTCCAAGTTCAACATTGGATGATGTACATGCACCCAAGAAAGCGCAAGTTTAGCACCCACAATAAGCTATAGTTTTACGAAGTGGTGAATTCTTTCGCCCCGCTGGAACTTCGTCATCAATGCGCAAGCTCTTGTGGTAGGGTATCTCACGGAAACATGACATTGTATACGCGAGCTAGTGCATGTGATAGCATTCGACAAATTCCTCTACCTTGAACACCCGATCCTGGAGAAGGGCCAGTGTATAGGCATGTTTGTGGTCAGTTCATAAGTCACTACTTTCACCTTGAGGGCATTTATTTGAATCTGCAAGTGCTGAGTTTCTTCCACCTCACACAATCGGACGTCTGAGAAAAACTCAAAATATTACTTTCTACGGCTAGATAATAAGGCTCGGGGGCTCTGCAAGAAAACTTACAAAGCATTTTCTCGCTCTCCCTTGAAATTTCCAGTAAAATATATGCCTCGCGATCCAAGGTTTTTCGCATCTTCGAGTTCAAGACATCTACCATCGCTTGCACTGCTCAAAGGTCGCTCTCCAACCACTTTATACGCTGGATTTTTTCAATATATAAGGACGGATCCACGACACGGATGGTAATATTTTTGGACGCACTCGCTTTGGAAGGTGTCAGTTGCAAATTGGAAATTTGAGGAACTCCCAAAGGACCGGCCGGATCAGTCATTATTTGACAGGGAAAGATAGAAAAGGCAAAAGTCTCGGCGGGAATGTAAAACACGCACAAGTCAATAAACTCAATAGTGGCATTACATATATACATACAGAGAAGCAAAAGGTATCCTTAATCCTAGGGCTAGATAAGTACGAATTCATTTAGAGCCGCTAGCGGGAGAGCACCCTGCATAGCGCGTGGGACGCGGGCGCATGCGAGACAACTACTATGCGCATGTCTGGTTATACGCAAAAAATAGTGCACCACAAAAAAGAAAAAAAAGGCAAAGCACTGCTACCGAGACAATACTGTGACCAAGGTAGTGCATTGCACTAAAAAAGGTAGTGCACGGATGGTGCACTACCAGAACACCGTATTGTGCATTGAGATCGAAGGCAGTGCAACGTAGTACAAAAAGACAGCGCACTGCTAGGATAACATGTCGTGCAATGCAACCGAAGGCAGTTCAACTCAGTACAAAAAGGTAGTGCACGAGCGAGGAACTGTCAGGATACCGCGCTACGCACTACGACCGAAGACAGTGCAAGACAGTATAAAAAGACAGTGCACGAGCTATGCACTGCTGGGACACCAAACCGTGCACTGCAATGGAAGGCAGTGCAACGCAGTATAAAAAGACAGTGCATGGGGTGAACTATTAGGACACTATGTCCTGCACTGCGTTAAAAAGTCAGTGCAAACTAGATACAAAAGTCAGTCAAAACCCATCAACATAGGATCTAATATTGTAGATCTCGACATAACTAGTACTGTAGTGAAAGCGGATCGTAATTTGGACACTCACTTGGAAAGTTATTTTAGTTTTCACATCCAAATCTATGAAAAAGGAGAAAAAGGAGATCATCTCCCAAGCAACCACGTGTCAACACATGAATTGAGGGGAGAACCCACGCGACCTACTTCGCGCTTGCCACGTGCAGCCACAGTAGTAAAGCAGATCGTACTCTATAACACGGCGTCCTTTTCTAGTGTTTCATGAATTCATTACAATTAGGGAGTTCAACAGCAAGTACGAATAACAGTCAAGAAGATTTCTCGGCTGAAAGAGTAGCGCTAGCCGAAGGGGTCTCAGCCGAAGGTTTGGCGCTAGGAGTAACACTATGAGAGAGAGCATCAGTTGTAGGCTTAGCATGAGGAATTTCTTGTCCTGCACCTGCAGCCACGAATATTTCTTGGTTTTTCAATAAAGGATGTCAGGTCAACTTCTTTGTCAGTATTGTTGACTCGAACGGAGGAGCTAGCCTTCTTCTAGTTGATTTTTTTGCCATGCGCCATAGTCGCTCTTTGACTTTATCAAGCTATAGCCTGTCAGTGGATTGGGATCAACGTTGAAGACAGAAACAAGATCGTTGAAGTCTGTAGGTACTTCCTTGTTCACAAAAACATCGATATGAAGGATATTGAAAGCACGCCGGGAACGGATCATAAGATTCCGTCCATGAACACTGTTAGCTTCCAAGATGCCCACAACATCTGACAATAGATCAGATCCTTGCTCCACTTCCAAAGTCAAAGACTCGCCAGTAGTTTCTGTAATAGGAAGAATCAAGTCAAAAACAAAGGCGAGAAACCAAGGAGAAAAAATTGATTGTAGTAGTATGAAGGAAAATTGCAGCAGACTCAACTCACAACTTACTGGTCAATGAAGTATTGAGAAACTCCAGTCGCTTCTTAAGATTTTTATTTCTTTCGGCAATAGCGGTAGTCTGGTTCTCCCGTTCTTCGGCTTCATCTCTCGCGGTCTTCTTGGCTTCTTCGAGCGTTTTTTCCATGTTCTTCAATTTGGTTTCAAGCTTTTCAGCATGTTTTAGCGATTCATCCCAAATAGCTTCAGATTCTTTGGTAATGTCTGGGCAAAACAAAATTCATCGATTCAGCAGTAGCTAGATCACTGTCGATAAATCAAAACACAAGAGTAATGGAGCAAACCTTTGTATTTTTCCAGCTTCCTTCCAAATCTTGATAAAGTGGGAGGCCATATCGACTATCTCACGCATCAATGGCTGAGGGAAAAAGGACAGTTACTTGGGGGATGAAATGGAAAAACAAGTAGAAGGAAAAAATAATAGTAGAAACTTACATCTTTCATGTCAGGTTCATAAGGATTATCAACAATTGGTATGCCTTTATCAGTTGTTTTCTTTTTCTTGGCTGGTGGAGCTTTAGTCAGAGCAACTGAATCCTTCAGGTCCGGTTTGTCTGCAGATTTCTTCTATGGACTCTTCGGGTCTGTCGATTGGAGAGGCGATATGGCAGGAGGTGATTCGACGAAAGCACCAGTTGGTGATTGTGGAGAATCTTCTTCCTCATCACCCTTGGTCCGGTAAAAAAAAATCAGCTTCAATAAGAGTAAAAATTTGGGATCACAAAGGAAAGAACAAGGAAACTTGGGAGCAGTGGATATTGGTTGAACAAATTTTGGATTCGAACCCATCGAATCGTCGGAGTCCTCGACTATTTTAACAACCTCGGAACGCTTTTGCTTTCCACCTGCGGGTACCACTTTAAAATCTTTGGAGCTGGCCGAAGGAATTTAATTAGTGTCTTGGGAATATTCCGCTGTGGAGCTATCTCCTTCTTCTTCGGTAGAAACTCCCGTTCCGATAAATTCTTCGGAAGCTACGGCAGTGTTCGGCAGGTCGCCACTTTCAGGAAGAGTAGGGAGAACGTAGAGATGATCATGACCCTGTACCACAACATAAAAAGTCAGGTGAAGTTCATATTACAGCAGAAATGAATAGAAGAAGTGAAATAACTAAGAGGAAGTAGCAAACTTACATTGTGCACAAGATTCTTCTTTCCAAAGGGATCCACTCGACATTCTGACGGAACTGGATTTTTCTTCGTCAGGGTGGTGAAAGATCGCACCCTTTTCTCGAGAAGCTCGAGGGAAAGATTCTCTAGCAAGATCCTCATCGGGTCCTTTTTGCCAGTGCAGGCCCACATACCAGCTAACCTGGACTGGAGAGGTTGGATGCGCACCCAAAAAAAATAAGCCATGATTTGCAAACCTGATAGTTCACGTCCAACCTTAGTGCGCAGCTTCTCGATCCGGTCCAGCAGCGGTTGAACCTGTTTCATCTACTCGGCACTTGGGTGTTGATCCCATGAATTAAGCCTCTGACACGTTTTCTTCGGGTCAAAGGGCGCTAACCCAAAGTTTTGGCCCTCGACCTGCCGATCCTTGATGTAAATGAAGGAAATATGCCCTGAGAGGCAATAATAAAGTTGTTATTATGTATTCCTTATATATGACAGATGTTTATTTTACATGCTAGAATTGTATTGATCGGAAACATTAATACATGTGTGTTTAATAAACAAAAAGGGTTCCTAGTTATGCCTCTCTTATAGACTAGCTTGTTGATTAACAAGATGATCAAGGTTTCCTGATCATGGACATTGGATATTGTTAATAACAAGGTCACACCATTGGTGGAATGATGTGATGAACATTCATCCGAAGTATAGCATTACAATCAACTCATTATGTTTATATTGCTATAACATCATACGAAGTAATCTTTATCCTTAGACCATGAGATCATATTAATTGCTAACACCGGAAGAGTATCTTGATAACATCAAACGCCACACCGTAACAGGATGACTATAAAGATGAGTTTAGTACTACGAAGGTGTTATGTTGAGGCTCATGGATCAAGAGTGGAATTTGTCAATCCTGATGACGGATAGATATACTCTGGGCCCTCTCGGTGATATCACATTGAGATAGCTTGCAAGCAAGTGATGTGATCACTAGAATGTTATATCACGGGAACAAGAAAAGAGTGCATATCGGTAACGAGATCAAACTAGGTATGAAGATACCGATGATCGAATCTCGGACATGTAATATATCGCGAGACAAAGGGATTTAGTTACAAGCGTTAAAGGTTCTCACGATCACAGAAGTCATCGTTGAATGTGTAGGAGTCAGTACGGATATCCAGGTCCCGCTGCTGATTATTGATCGGAGAAGGGTCTCGATCATGTCTTCATTATTAGCGAACCGTAGGGTGACACACTGAAGAGTTACCGGACACCATTTTGGAGCACATATGTTTCAGACGAAAGAATTGCAAAGCGCAGGAATTGTTTCAATAGAAACCGGAAATTGTTTCGTGAAATTGCAGAAAGTGGTTCTGCATGTGATATTGAAATATTGCAAGGGGCTATATGTGAATGTTTGTTAATTAAAGTAATTAACAAAATTCTGAATAAATTTAATAAAAGAGTTTTATTAAATGAGAGAGCATTAAACTTGGAGAATTTTAATGCATTTAAAGTGGAGACTTTAAAAGGGAATGTGAAGAGGCATTTTAATGTGGAGGGGTTACCACCGCATGAATGGGGGAGGTGAGGGGTCACCCCTCCCCCATGCGCCGGCCATGGAGAGGAGGGGCACCCCCCCTCCTCCTATAAAAGGCCACCCATTCCCTCCTTTATCCTCACACCTCCTTGTGAAGGATCTCTCTCCCCCTCTAGAATTATTTCCACATGGCCTCGGATTAGCGAGACACATGTTCCTGGTGGCATTTCCTCTGGAAGGAGTTGTTGCTTCCGCTGGATCGCTGGAGCGAGGAGGTGGAGCTTGTCCGGTGGCTTGAACGTGTGTACGAGTACGGATGCGCTGCTGAGTTGCGGCGCTCGGACTTTCTCGCGATCTTGAGATCGGCAAGTGTACGAGTACATCAACCATGAGTTCCTACTCGTTAACAAAACTCGTTGTCTTCGAGGGTAAGTTCTCGTTGGATGTATATCCACCCGTTGCTTTGTACCTAGTAGATAGATGTTGGCGTATAGTTCACACCGTAGGAAATTTTTTGTTTTCTATGTCATGACCCAAGGGTATCGAGCCTGATCTATGCGTAGGTGCTTTGCACGGGTAGTACACATATGTTTATATGTGGGTGATGATGATCATGTTATTGCATCTTCTATGTATTTTGGATATTGGTGGCATAGTGGGATGAAGCGGCCCAGACCAACCTTACATGTCATCGTACATGAGACCAGTTCCACGACTGACATGCAACTTGTTTTGCATAAGTGGCTGGAGGGTGTCTGTCTCTCCTACTATAGTCAATATCTGATTTACAACGAGTTGCTAATAACTTAGTTATCCTCGTTGTGGTTCATGTTCGTAGGTAAGAACGGTTCTATCTCCAAAAGCCCTAAGCCACGTAAAACTTGCAATTGATAAATTAGAGGCGTCTAGTTTAGATCGTTGCTGGGCTAGTGTATTGATATGGTATTGTTGTAAGTTGATGTATGATAGATACTCTTACAACACATTCAACATGTAAGTTCCATAGACCTTGGCCTTACACACAAAGGAATGATAGAGATCATACCACGATGCAAATGATAGAGATCAAATGCATGGACCATATCATATTACTTTACACATTAGATGTTAGCATCTTATACTGCTAGTTTGGCGCTTTTGGTAGCATTATAAGATGATCCCTCATTTAGATATCAAGATAAAATGTGTTCTTCCTTGAGTATGCACCGTTCTATGGATCGTGTTTCGAGACATCACGTGATGATCGGGTGTACTCGACTCTACGTTTCATACAACGGGTGTAAGACAGTTTTACACACGCGAGTACTAAGGTTCTTACTTGGCGAGCCTAGCATGTACAGACATGGCCTCGAAACACGGACCGAAAGGTTAAGCATAGGTCATATGGTTGATATGATGCCCATATAGATGCTCGCCTTTGAAACTACACCGACTCACGTGATGATCGGACTTGGTGTAGTGGATTTGGTTCATGTAATCACCAAAAAGGCACGAGGGATGTCGTTTTTGAGTGGAAGTTTATTAGTAATTTGGATTAGTTGAACTCAATCTATCATAAACTTAGTCTAAATAAACTTTACAAATTCTATTAAAGATGGCACCACCTGCTTTTAATTTCAATGTGTTCATGAAGAAAGAGAAACTTGCTGCGAATGGTAGCAACTTCACCAACTGGGCTATGAATTTGAGGATTCTCCTCACTGCTGCACAAAAGCAATATGTGCTAGATGCGCCGCTAGGCCCCCCACCAGCTCCTGATGCCCCTGACGAGGAAAATAATGTCTATGTGACTCATCAGGAGGACCACAACTTAGTTCATTGCGGCATACTGTATGGGCTAGAGCCAGAACTTTGAAAGCGTTTCGAAAATGGCAATGCCTTTGATACCATGGGAGAATTGAAAATTATTTTCGATACCCATTCTGCCCTAGAGAGTTATAATGCTACTGAAAAGTTCTTTAGCTGCATGATGGAGGAGAACAGCTCCGTTAGTGAGCACGTACTCAAAATGTCTGGGTACGCCGATAAGCTTGTGTCCTTGGGAATAACGATTCCCATTGACTTGGGCATACATCGTGTTCTCCAATCTCTGCCACCTAGCTACAAGAGCTTCGTGATGAACTATAATATGCAGGGCATGAAGAAGACTCTTCCTGAGCTTCTGTCAATGCTTAAGACTATAGAAGTGGAGATTAGGAAAGAACATCAAGTGTTGATGATCAATAGGACCACCGGTTTCAAGAAGGACAAGAAAGGCAAGCACAAGGGAAAGAAGGGTGGCAAATCTATTGCCGCGCCTGAAAAGAAACCCTGAGCTGGCCCTAAGTCCGATACCGAGTGCTACTATTGCAAATGGACTAGCCATTGAAAGCGCAACTGCCCCAAGTATTTGGCGGACAAGAAGTCCGGCAAGGCAAACAAAGGTATATGTGATATACATGTTATTGATGTGTACTTGACTAGTACTCGCAGTAGCACCTGGGTATTTGATACAGGATCAGTTGCTAATATATGTAACTCGATTCAGGGGTTGCGGAACAAGCGACAACTAGCAAGGGATGAGGTCACAATGCGGGTCGGCAATGGATCAAGAGTTGATGTGATCGTCGTTGGAACACTGCCTCTCCATATGCCATCGGGATTAGTCATAAACCTAAATAATTGTTATTTGGTGCCTGCACTTAGCATGAACATTGTATCCGGATCATGTTTTATGCAAAGTGGTTATTCGTTTAAATCTGAAAACAATGGTTGTTCGATTTATATGGATAATATCTTTTATGGTCATGCACCTATGTTGAATGGTTTATTTCTGATGGATCTCGATAGTAATATTACGCACATTCATAATGTTAATGCTAAAAAGATTAAACTTGATGATGATATATCTGCATATATGTGGCACTGCCGTCTAGGTCATATTGGCGTTAAACGCATGAAGAAACTCCATTCTAATGGAATTTTGGAATCACTTGATTTTAAATCATTTGATACATGTGAGCCATGCCTTATGGGCAAGATGACTAGAACGCCGTTTTCCGGTTCAATAGAACGGGCGACAGATCTATTGGAAATCATACATACTGATGTGTGTGGACCAATGAGTATGTCGGCGCGAGGTGGATATCGTTATTTTGTTACTTTTACGGATGATTTTAGTAGATACGGATATATCTATTTGATGAAACACAAGTATGAAACTTTTGAAAAGTTCAAGGAATTTCAGAATGAAGTGGAAAATCATCGTAATAGAAATATCAAATTTCTACGGTCTGACCATGGAGGAGAGTATCTAAGTTACGAGTTTAGCACACACATGAAAGAGTGGAATAGTTTCACAACTCACGCCTGCCGGAACACCACAACGTAATGGTGTGTCGGAACGTCGTAATCGTACCTTATTGGATATGGTTCGATCTATGATGTCTCTGACTAACTTGCCACTGTCCTTTTGGGGTTATGCACTAGAAACAACTGCATTCACTTTAAATCGGGCACCTTCTAAATCCATTGAAACGACATCGTATGAATTATGGTTTGAAAACAAACCTAAGCTGTCATTTATTAAAGTTTGGGGATGCGATGTTTATGTGAAGAAACTTCAACCAGATAAACTCGAACCCAAAGCGGAAAAATGCGTCTTCATAGGATACCCTAAGGAAACGATTGGGTATACCTTCTATCACAGATCCGAGGGCAAGGTTTTTGTTGCCAAAAATGGATCCTTTCTTGAGAAGGAGTTTCTCGCGAAAGGTGTGAGTAGTCGGAAGGTAGAACTCGAAGAGGTTATTGAACCTTCTCTTCATGAAATGGCGAGTGGCGCAGCACCGGAAGTTGTTTCGGAGTTGACTTCACCTAATGAAGAGAGAGCTAATGATATTGATCATGAAACTCCGAAAGAGGACACTGCCGAACCTCGCAGGTCAAGCAGGACACGTGCAGCTCCTGAACTGTACGGCAATCCTGTTGTGAATTTCATGGTTGATGAAATGGATGACCCTGCGACGTATGAAGAAGCGATGATGAGCCCGGATTCCAACAAATGGCTAGAAGCCATGAAATCCGAGATGGAATCCATGTACGAGAACCAAGTTTGGACCTTGGTGGACTTACCTCACAATCGAAAGGCCGTTGAGAATAAATGGATTTTCAAAAAAAACTGATGCTGATGGTAATGTGACCATCTATAAGGCTCGACTTGTCGCAAAGGGGTTTCGACAAATTCAAGGAGTTGACTACGATGAGACATTCTCTCCCGTAGCGATGCTTAAGTCAGTTAGGATTATGTTAGCAATTGCTGCATATTTCGATTATGAAATATGGCAGATGAATGTCAAAACTGTGTTCCTCAATGGTAATATTGAAGAAGAGTTGTATATGATACAACCTAAGGGTTTTGTCGATCCTAAGGATGTTAATAAGGTATGCAAACTTCAGCGATCCATCTATAGACTGAAGCAAGCATCCCAGAGTTGGAATCTCCGCTTTAATGAGGTGATCAAAGAGTTTGATTTGTCCAAACTTATGGAGAGGCTTGTATTTACAAGAAAGTGAGTGGGAGCAATGTGGCATTTCTGATATTATATGTGGATGACATATTATTGATTGGAAATGATATAGATCTTTTAAACAGTGTTAAAAGTTATCTAAACAGCAAATTTTTTATGAAAGACCTTGGTGAAGCGTCATATATATTAGGCATTAAATCTATAGAGATATATCAAGGCGCCTAATTGGGCTATCGCAGAGTACATACCTTGATAAGATATTAAAGAAGTTTAATATGGACGAAAGTAAGAAGGGGTTCTTACCTATGTTGCAAGGCAAGACATTGAGTCCGGCTACAGCGGAAGAAAGAGAGATGATGGATAAGATCCCCTATGCCTCGGCCATAGGCTCTATTATGTATGCCATGCTATGTACAAGACCGGATGTGGCACATGCTATTAGTTTGACTAGTAGGTACCAATCTGATCCAGGTACGGAACACTGGATAGCGGTAAAGAACATCCTCAAGTACTTGAGAAGGACTAGGGATATGTTTCTTATATACGGAGGTGAAGAAGAGCTAGTCGCTAAGTGTTATGTCGATGCTAGTTTTGACACCGATCCGGATGACTCTAAGTCTCAATCCAGATACGTATTTCTCTTGAACGGAGCAGCAGTTAGTTGGAGGAGTTTCAAACAACCTGTGGTGGCTGGATCAACGACGGAGGTGGAATATGTTGCTGCTTCGTAAGCGCCACAGAAGCGGTTTGGATGAAAGAGTTCATTACGGAACTAGGTGTGGTTCCTAGTGCATTGGACCCAATGGTGATCTATTGTGACAACAATGGAGCTATAGCCAACGCAAAGGAACCGAGGTCTCACAAGAATTCCAAGCATATTAAGCACCGGTTTCACTCCATCCGCGAGCATGTCAAGGATGGAGATATAAAGATTTGTAAATTACACACGGACCTAAATGTAGCAGATCCGTTGACTAAAGTTCTCCCTAGGGAAAAACATGATCAACACCAGAACTCCATGGGTGTAAGATTTATCACTATGTGAACTAGATTATTGTCTCTAGTGCAAGTGGGAGACTGAAGGAAATATGCCCTAAGAGGCAATAATAAAGTTGTTATTATGTATTCCTTATATATGATAGATGTTTATTTTACATGCTAGAATTGTATTAATCGGAAACATCAATACATGTGTGTTTAATAAACAAAAAGGGTTCCTAGTTATGCCTTTCTTATAGACTAGCTTGTTGATTAACAAGATGATCAAGGTTTCCTGATCATGGACATTGGATGTTGTTAATAACAAGGTCACACCATTGGTGGAATGATGTGATGAACATTCATCTGAAGTATAGCATTACGATCAAGTCATTATGTTTATATTGCTATAACATCATACGAAGTAATATTTATCCTTAGACCATGAGATCATATTAATTGCTAACACCGGAAGAGTATCTTGATAACATCAAACGTCACACCGTAACAGGGTGACTATAAAGATGAGTTCAGTACTACGAAGGTGTTATGTTGAGGCTCATGGATCAAGAGTGGAATTTGTCAATCCTGATGACGGATAGATATACTCTGGGCCCTCTCGGTGATATCACATTGAGATAGCTTGCAAGCAAGTGATGTGGTCACTAGAATGTTATATCACGGGAACGAGAAAAGAGTGCATGTCGGTAACGAGATCAAACTAGGTATGGAGATACCGATGATCGAATCTCGGACATGTAATATATCGCGAGACAAAGGGATTTAGTTACAAGCATTAAAGGTTCTCACGATCACAGAAGTCATCGTTGAATGTGTAGGAGTCAGTACGGATATCCAGGTCCCGCTGCTGATTATTGATCGGAGAAGGGTCTCGATCATGTCTGCATTATTCGCGAACCGTAGGGTGACACACTGAAGAGTTACTGGACACCATTTTGGAGCACATATGTTTCAGACGAAAGAATTGCAAAGCACAGGAATTGTTTCAATAGAAACCGGAAATTGTTTCGGGTGAAATTGCAGAAAGTGGTTCTGCATGTGATATTGAAATATTGCAAGGGGCTATATGTGAATGTTTGTTAATTAAAGTAATTAACAAAATTCTGAATAAATTTAATAAAAGAGTTTTATTAAATGAGAGAGCATTAAACTTGGAGAATTTTAATGCATTTAAAGTGGAGACTTTAAAAGGGAATGTGAAGAGGCATTTTAATGTGGAGGGGTTACCACCACATGAATGGGGGAGGTGAGGGGTCAACCCCCCTCCCCCCCCCCATGCGCCGGCCATGGAGAGGAGGGGCACCCCCCTCCCCCCTCCTCCTATAAAAGTCCACCCATTCCCTCCTTCATCCTCACACCTCCTTGTGAAGGATCTCTCTCCCCCTCTAGAATTATTTCCCCATGGCCTCGGGTTAGCGAGATACATGTTCCCGGTGGCATTTCGTCTGGAAGGAGTTGCTGCTTCCGCTGGATCGCTGGAGCGAGGAGGTGGAGGTTGTCTGGTGGCTTGAACATGTGTGCGAGTACGGATGCGCTGCTGAGTTGCGGCGCTCGGACTTCCTCACGATCTTGAGATCGGCAAGTGTACGACTACATCAACCACGAGTTCCTACTCGTTAACAAAACTCGTTGTCTTCGAGGGTAAGTTCTCGTTGGATGTATGTCCACCCGTTGCTTTGTACCTAGTAGATAGATCTTAGCGTATAGTTCACACCGTAGGAAAATTTTTGTTTTCTATGTTGCGGACCCAACAGTAAAACCACTTCATCTTCCAATCTTTGACAGAGTCCGCGATTTTGAAGTCAGAGTAGTCAACCTCCGGGCGAACAGAAATTATTGCGCCTCCATGTTGTGAACGACGGTGTCGATGGCGTTTTGATGAACGCGGAAAAAGTATTTCCATAGGCCCCAATAGGGATGGATCCTAAGGAAACACTCGTAGAGAGTGATGAAACAAGCAATGTGGAGGATTGAGTTTGGCGTGAGCTGGTTGAGCTGCACGCCGTAAACAAATAGTGGAGAAATTCGTGAGCCGGAAGAGAGAGGCCATGATAGAGAAAGGAGAGAAACATTACCCGCCATCCAGCTTCGGGTGCTGGAATAGACTCATCTCCAGGAAGCTTGCAGGAGCCCTCCTCCACGAGACAAGCCTTGCGTGCCTCGCTCAGCTCCCGCGTAGTGCACTTGGAAGGAGCCCATCTGATGGCCCTCTTCTTTCTCGCTGTGACGTCAGCGGTGGAGGAACTGCCCTTGCTCTTTCCCATGGTGGCTCTGAGGGGGAACAGTAGTGCACGAGGGAGAAGAAGGAGCAGGAAACGGTGAAGCACAGATGCGGTGCAAGGAGGAAGAAGATGTTAGAAGTGGAGGGGGAAAGTGAATAGTAAAATCTCTCCGCCCAGCTTATAAAGAAATGAATAACAATATCAGCCATTGGATACGGGCGGGGAAGCGTCAAGGCAAGAGGATGATGACATGTGGCAAGCATCGCCAAAGGAAGAAAAATAATGGGCAATATACCACGGTAAACATGGTGAAAACCTACACGACGCCTCGATTTTCATGCGAAAGTGGGGTCATGCGGTCAAGTTCTACGCTGACGCGCTGCTTACGCGTCATCATTACTGTAACAAGAACCCACCACTGCAACGTCCCATCGGGTCTTGTTTTTTCAAACTACGACACGCTATCTTCATCAGTAGTGACGTCATACGTAGAAACAACAAAGAAACATTTAGATAAATACAAGGGAAAAAGCAAAGGCGGACATTTCTTGGTGATGAAAAGACTTTGAGCCTATGCTCCAATGCAAGCACCCGAACATAGCCTCGGGGGCTACTTCTATCGGGAGCGCTGACCGCGCACCCGATAAAATTAAAGGTTCAAGATAATAAAGGCTTGAGTTGAGTACCTCCTCGGATGAAGACGATTCTCTGAGCCTATGCTCCGGTGCAAGCACCCGAACATAGCCTCAGGGGCTACTCCCATCGGCGCTTGTCGCACACCCGATAGAAAAATCCTCTTACGGAGTTGACATAAAGTAAAAGTACATGAAGGACAACTTTGAGTCTACACTCGAACTCAAACATTCGGATGTAGCCTCAGGGGATAGTTCCATCAAGAGCATTGACCGCTCACCCGATAGAAACAACATAATCCTCCAACAGAGTCAATTTTTTTTAAAAAAACTACGAGCATTACATGATTGTATCCTCAAACGATTACTCCCATCGAGAGCGCTCATATCAAACCTGATGAAAATTAAAAGAAGCTACCAATTTCAGCAATTCCAATAGCCAAACAAGGCAGTCGATAAAAAATCCTCAGACCGTGTCCACGACGATAACATGTCTAAATGTCGTCTCCACGGCATGAAGATAAGACCCAGGATTTGTTCTATGAAGCCTGGTAACGGCACATGAATGCGCTCTGCCAGTATTTTATCCGTATCCACGATACGAATCTAGACGAACGCGTTGGATACCCAAAACAAACAACTTGAATCCAGTACTCGATAAGACCTCCGCGGCCCGAACTGAATTACGCCAGCATATACCGGATTCGAACCCCGGGACTCGAATTTAATGTAGGTTCACGATGTTTTTGCCAAAAAGCAATTAACTGATTCCTGATCCGTCGATGCGCCAGGCTTGCTATACCCAAATCCCTATGACAATGAAAACATGAACACATAAAATCATTTGCTTGTAGGAATCCTCGGCTTAAAGCTGAGAATGTCTTTTGAGACTCAAACCGAATCTATGATTTGGATGGCGTGTCAGAGGCTACTGACATGGCTATGACTTATCGGGTCCTCGTGATTAGTTATCCTGGGCGTACAAAGACCTAGGGCCCACAAGGCCCATGAAGAATGAAGAGTCCAGGAAGCATCTGACGGATAAAAGAATGTCTTGACAATCAAGAAAGAAGTGTAAACCAACATAATCTTAGTGTTGTAGTCACAACTTGTAACCTATCTGTATATGGCTCCGAGATCCAACCTCATATAAAGGCTGGGAGGAGCCGATGGAGAGACGACCTTAGTTTTTCAGCAATCTGCAATCCGCCGTGAGTTAGATCACAACTAGCGAACCGGTGACTTTGTAATCAAAGTCTTCACAATAATCATACGACATTGACTCCCTTGTTTGTTTGATTAGCCGACGAAATCACCAGCGTTCTCTTTTTCACGAAACCCTAAGTCTATAACAATGGGCATTGCCAAGGTTACATAGATTTAACGTGGAAAAACCTCTCCAACAAAGAGAGAAAAAAACCACGGGCGCCAGCTAGCGAAACTTCACTATAACGGGGAGTGTTTACACAACGTCGGGGATTTTCTCAAATGCAACATATCCCAGTCGGCAGCTTACAAGAGGTATATGTAACGGTGGAAACCTAGGTCTTCGACGATCTATACATGGGCTTTGCCCTCGCACCCCCAGCGCCCCTCAAGATATGGGCTAACTTCGGACTCCGCTCCGCTTCGGCCCAAGACTCCGGCGACGGGCCTTGCTCCATTCCGTCAGAAGTTAGCCTCCTTAATAGAATTTGGATTACTTCAACAGGCTCTAGCGGTCATCTCGCATACTTGTGTCGAGTCGAGAAGACCCCATCGAGTTATCACAACGGATCAGGACAAGTATGTGTGTCAGATGATCGGCGCTTTCCAGCAATGTTCTCGGCAAGTGGGGCTATTTGAGCTACGTGTATCAATTTTCCTGTTAAAAAACCTAGGTCTAACCTTCAGTGGTCGAACCTGGCAATGGTGGATCCCTAGTCATTTTCTTGTTGAAGGCATTGTATGGAGATTGAACCTTCTTCAGGGTAAAAACTCATGGTGTTTGTGATGTGTTACCTTCCTGGAGGCATTGTTCTAGAAAAGCTTTTTCGAAGCCGAGGTTTCGTCACCACTAGTGGTGTTATTGTTGTTGCTGAGTCTCAGACTGATTCAGCAGGGCCTTTGTTTTATTTTCTTCTTCTTTTTTTGGTTGTGTGCATCCTTAATATCCACATTCTAGGCATTATGTTGTTGCAGAGGTTGGATGTATTTGATATCATCTTGGTATTAATATATTTCCTTATTGAAAAAAAGAAAGCTCTTGTCGCATTTAATAAAGTGTAGGAAAGAGATGAGGCGGGTAGGTGCAAACCTCGGTGAAGTAGTCCCTCATGAGCATCTCATGGCCAAGATCTCAATTCCGAGGATGCAAAGGTGGCCAATCGTCGAGCCTCGACGCTTCTTCCTTTTGCCGTCCTCGGGTTTCTTCGTGGCAGACAACAAGATGAGAGTCTCCACATCATCGTCAAAAAGGAATTCCTCTGTGTCCCAATCGTCTGACATCAAGGAGCCCTAGAGAAAAAATTACACGGATGTGCACGACATCTACACAGAAGGGGCTGTGTTCACAAAATTCGGGCTCGATTCTTAATTGGAAGAAAGGTTCAGAGAAAATTACCTTTGGCCGAGGAGGAGATTGGCAAACCAAGACCGGAGAGGGTTAACGACGGCCGACGAGCAACCCTTTAGATGCGAGAAGGCGGCAACGGTGGTTTCAACGCAGCTGCTCAACGTCTGGCGGGGCCTGTTCCAAGCGTTGGGGGCCTTCGGTGGAGCTTCACAGTAGATCGATGTAGGCAGCAACCACAGCTTGGGTGGGGTAGGGGCGAAACAAAATGACCGGTTGAGAGCTCTCCGAGGGGTGGGAATGGGCCGTCGGCCTGTGGGGAAGCGTTTTGACAGAACGGGAAGGCTCAAAGGCAGCATGCGTGAGGAGGCGACGGGGAAGGAGAAAAGGAAAGGACACTAAACGTTCACACGCGCCAATATCTCACCGCGATCGAGGGTGCAAGATTTCACCGGCAAAAAACTGGTGATATGGCAGACGGAAGGTTCAAATATTCCGCTCCCTGAAAATATTTTCTGGGCCAGGCTCTTTTCCGGTTCCGGGCTCTACACGCGGGACTTTTTCGCATATAAACAGGAAACTAGCGATTATTTTCTGGACCGAGACCTTCTCTACGATCTGCTACCTCTCTATAAAGGGTCGTCTGACTGGATAATTATCCTTCTGGGCTCTGCCTGCCCCGAGTGAACCCTTATGGGCCCAAGGCATGTACCTGGGCCTTGTCCATCAGCCGCTTCCAGCATGGGTTGGAGTAGCAGCGGTGTTTCTTTTTCTATTATCTCCGACCTAAATTAATGTTCTTAAGTTGTCTAAATTCGGATGTACCTAGCACTAAAATATGACTAGATAAATCTAAATCTCGACAAATATGAGAACAATAATTTGAATAGGAAGTACTATAAAAGAACAGTAGCAGCGGCGTGTGATCGAAAAAACAGCGGGTATGTTCCCACCTGTCAGTGTGTATGCCAGAAAGAGAGCAGGATGCAAGCGTCGGGATCACAAACTCACAGTGAAGAAGCTATAATATAACCCCCAACCGCCCAAAGGACGGGAGAACCTTCTACTGCCGCTGGCGAACTCGCTTACTCGCGTCTCAAAGAAGAGAGCACCAAACCGTCACCATCTGCCAGTCAAAAAAGAAAACAACGCCGTCACTCAAAACACAGCTTTCCGCCGCCCCTGACGGACAAAATAAATACTACTTCCTCTGTTTTAAAATATAACATGTTTTAGCTTTATGAAAAGAGTGAATCTAGATCCTTTTTAGTGTATAGGTTCATCTAGATTTGGAGTGAACCTACACACTAAGGCCTTGTTTACTTCTCTCGTATTCACTAGTGTATTTGCGGGGAATGGAGGGGATTGTTCCAATTTCCGCAAAATTCCCGTAGGTTTGGCCGGGATAATCCTAGGATATCCCCGCAAATCCTTCTTATTTTTGTCTAGATTGAAAACTCTCCTACATGGTAGAGTATTTTCGGGGAAGGATATTTGTGGGGATTAGAAAGTATTGGGTGAACACCAAATCCCCGTATATCCCCACAACTCTAGTGGATAAAAATACGAGAGAAGTAAACAATGCCTAAAAGGGGTCTAGATATCCTTTCACAAAGCTAATACATCTTATATTTTGAAACGGAGGGAGTAGAATAGAAGCTTGATAAGAATTGGGCAAATGTCACATGATTCAGGATGTTAAGAACTGCCTATTTTGTACTATCAGTATGCATTTGTAGCAATAACTATCTCGGCTGTTTGTATGTACATCAATCATATATGGCAGTATGACAGAGTTGGAATTTGGAATCATGGATACAGATCGGTACAAAGTGGACACATGACTCACACCTCCAGATTAGGCAATGCTGGCAACAGATAATACTCCATCTGTCCAGAAATAACTGATTTGTGTTTGTCTAGATTCAAATGTATCTATACACTAAAATACGTTTAAATACGTTCGAATCTAGACAAACCCAAGTCAGGGAGTACTAGTAGTGACGCCTAGCCATTTTACTGAATATGGACAGGACAACATAATGAGGTGATTAAGGTTTTCCATGCATGGTTGGCTGGTGTTGTATGCAAAGAACCAATTTGAGGGGAGGCCAAAACTAGCCGTACCTTGTTTAGCCAAACGTTCTTGCTTCACATCTGCCCCAAGAAGATAGTATTAAGTACCTACAGAGAGCTTTATGTCCTACTCCATTTGGCAACAAGGTAACGCCAAATCATGCACCATAAAAACAAACAAACAAAAAGACTCGAAATTACAAGGCAATCAATAAGTACTCCTTCCATCCATAATTAAGTGACTTGCATTTATCTAGATTAGCATGTACCTATACACTAAAAGGTGTCTAGATTCATTCAAATCTGGACAAATTTAAGTCACTTATTTCTGGACGGAGGGGTACCTCTTCTCTGTGACTCTGCCAATGAGTGTATGATCAGACAGGCACCAACGCATGGAGCGATACAAGACTTGGCAAGCTAGCAAAGATGTTATTTACACAAGTGCAGACGATGAAACAAATGCCAGCCTGCCGGAATTGAACCGGCTATGAAGGAGGAGCATAGGGTCTTTCAACCCCACACCATCCAACACTCTTCCGATCGAGCAAAGGCCAGTGACATGAGAGAACTGGGTAGGCGATTGCTAAATGAAAAGGCACCAAGTACCAGAGTCTTACCATATCTTACCAGAATACGTATAGCATTGTCCATGTACTTCCTATTCCAGTCAAAATGGCATGTGGCTCAGTAGCTGCACTACCAGATTTAAGGCAAGAAAACCAAAAAAGGAATGAAGTTATTAAACGCGAGTGGAAGCAAATGTGGGACTAATTTATCTGGTTCTCTTTACGAGTCATCACCATTTGAGAGATTTTTTCACAAGCGTTCAAACATTACTTTGATTTGCTCGTTGCTGACCAGTGACACATGCAGCAGAAAGTTCTAAAATAAATATATAGCACATTTTACTCGGCACCTAGTATATTAAATGCTAGGCAATAAAGAAACATTAATATGTGTCAAAACAACGTCATTAATAGTTTTAGGCACACATGTCTAGCTGGCACACGAATTATGATCTGCATTATCTGAAGAGATGATGCAACATATCTTCTTTTAAATGCATGTTGCACGTCTGGCAAAGGCCGAAGTTAGTAACTTTAATGCTACAGAAAACATCTACGGTATTTTTTTTAATATGGCAAACAAAAATCTGAGCAAACCATATGTTTCTTAAAAAAAAAGTTCTGGTTTCAACTTAGTGTGTTATTACTAGAAGTCTAAAACCATTTATAAATCTCCCTATGATATCCTAATATTGACTTACAAATCAACTTATTTCCATCAGAAACTGATAATTTAACCTCCCCGGGATCTAGAATCATAAGATAGGCAAAGACAGGTTTTGAAGTGTCTTCTCAATCCTGATTCACCCATTACACTGAGGAAAGCACACAATTCAGCCTCATGATGACACCCCATGTGTCTCCAGTCTTCATGTAGGCAAACTATTACAGTCACACCGAGTCCAAACCAACCAAAACATGGCTTGATATTGTTAACTTCTACATTCGAGAGAGGATAGGGATAGCAAAAGATGGAACACATACCTGATGGATTTGCAAGTTTGAAGATGCACACCAAAACCATCTAGTATTATGCACCTGAAAGAATAGAGTAGGTTCATTAATAAGCTCCCCATATTAGTCTCTATAAACGAAACAACTTCCCATAAGTTCACCATCATGCAATTATTAGCGTGTGATTTTATCAAAATAATGATGAAAGGTCCTCATGCATGAGAACTATGCCAAACAACAAACGCAATTTTGTAGGCGGAAACAAGATAAAAAGCCAAAAGGCATTTATTTGTCAATGCTTGCAAAAATCATGTCCATTATACTTGGAGACAATACTTTCCAATTTTTGGTCTGTTTCCAAATGTTTTTGAAATTTTCGCCAAAAATTCTGATGTCTTAAATCCAGTAGAAGGCTAATCATCAACCATACACAAGCAGAAGGTTTTAATGCAAAGGGGTGGATTATTCAAGTTCACACAATTTGCTAGTTTTTTTTAGTTAGCAGTACTTTCTATGGAAACCGTCTTATATTGACAATGGCACAATGCCATATCTCCATGCATGTTTAATGGTGACAAATGAGGGAAGCACATTATTTAGAGAAAATTGAGTTACATTTAAGGAGAATATGTTAAACATCTTCATTTTGTAGTTTCATACTGCTTGCCTAGTACTGCAAAGTTGCATACTTCTAAAAAGGAAAGCATTAGTTCAATAGCCAGTCTCCCAATGCTACAAGTATTCAAAACATGCCAAAATAAAAACAAAAAAGTTACATGAATAATTTTCACCCTTACGGAAAACTGCCATGTCATGGATATATCTTAGTTGAGTCCATAATAGGGAAGAATCAAATGTCTTTTAGAAGTTCCGTAGCTATTAAAAAATGAGAGAATGTTACCAGTTTCAGCAGGGAATGGCTTATTATATTAATTAACTATGAGTTGTATTTGTCCATTGGAAGGAAGACAATGTCAACGGGGTTCCAAAATGCATAAATAGCCAATATCTTCTTATTTATAAAAATCAAAGACCAATTCCAGTTAAACTGACTGGTGCAGACGTGTAAAGTGCACATTATTTTATGTATTTGTTGCAGTAATTTCGATCATCCGATATTTCCCTCATGTTCCTAGGTACGAAGGATCAGTACAATAAATACCCTGCATGCAGTATTGTTGTTGTTATAATTATTACTTAAAGATGCTGCCGAATTATCTCTGGACATTATTGATTGTGGTAATTACAAGATTATGCATTTAGTTCTACAAGATTCAGTTATATTTTTTTTGAACAACGATGATTAGAAACCATTAATGCGCATTTCCTTCCATTTTAACCATCTAGTACTATTTTGCCACAACATAAGGATATCTCCACTATGACACTGCATAAATGCCTGCCAATGCTCTCTTCTTCTACTATGCCCTCTCCACTCCTATATTCACTTTCTTCTCTTTGTACATCTTACATGCTCAAAATGGGGACGAGGATTCCTATATATATATGCTAAACAAAAAAAACTAGGTTTACCTAACCAACTATCTCCTCTCCTTCACTGGACTATTGATTCAGGGGTGGTGCTTGTGTTTGGTCATCTTGGTCATGGCGTCTACTATAGTGCTTGCTTAAGATGCAGCACTGTTGACTTCAAGTTGTATCGTAGACACCCTAACAAGAAAAACCATATTCATTATATAATCTATTACATCTAGTAGTCCATCATGTGATCAATGAGCAGATATAGTCCCTGAATCACTTTCTAGTGCTCATCTACCTAAAGTTCTGTTATACTGCTCCCAGCTCAACTCGCAGAGCATGTAGTGTTTTAGAGCCAATTTATGAGATTTCCTGTGTAGAAAACTTGTGCCTCTAAAAGTTGAAATTAACAAAAGATCCTGTGATTTACTGATCTCGCTTAGGTATCCAGCAATATCCTATGTGGATTTCATTGCTAATTTACGGTTCTAAATGTGTGGTGTTTGTGAAGCCATAACTTTACAATTAGGCTTCGCCTCAATGGCTCAATGTGATTTTTAATAGATAGACAGGAACTAACTCCATGGACCTACCAGTCATCCAGAAACTTTGTTGGAGGACAAGACAGAGGAAGAAATGACACTTCAAAGGAGCCCTGGCTTTCCAAAGGATCTTTTGGGTACGGGGAGAGCGTCTGACCAATGAAAGAAGGCAAGATATGCCAGCCAAAGAACCACGCCATCCTGGCCAGCTATAAGGGGAGCAACGCTGATCAGGCTCCGGAGCACGAGGTACTCGCCAAAATGGGCTTGGTTAGTGCGTCAGTGATGTTTCTAGCCCAGAAATTGTTCTGCAGGGTCTGGTGGCACAGATCCATGGTCAATTGCTGCCTAAATGGACAAGCCAATGGACTTGATTGGCATGCCATCAATCCAATGGTCCATACAAAACCAACGATATGATGTAATTCGGCTGCTATGAACCGGAGGGCTGCCACTGCTGATGGGTCCAGATGGGTAGATTTGTGGTGCTACATTGCCATGAACAACTACTTGCGGTAATTTTATAAACATATCATACCGTGGTAGAACATACTTGTATTCACAAGATTATTGTTACTTCGAATTATCATATAAAAACTAAGAAAAACATAATGATGTCAACTTGTCAAGCCATAGACAGCATAAACGCAAGCATTATAAACCTGCCACTAACTTCTTTGGTGTTCATGATGTGCTATACCAAGTGATAAAGAAAATTTAGCATCTAATCACCAAAATGCAAATAGGAAGTGTATAATCTGCAAGTACATGCAAACACAATATAAGATCTGACGATGTCCATAATGTTTCTTGGAGCAGGAAGCCTTGCTGCTAAGTATATTCAAAGAACCTGCCAGTAACCCCCTCGACTGATTTACACATGAACTAAATGGATCTGGAATATTGAGTTGCTCGGAGCCAGCAGGAATACCTGCACTCTTGAACAGATTATAGTCAGACTCACAAAAAAAGGGAGCAAGAAAGAGAAAAAGGAACATGATGGAAGTAGCCAATAGATGGAGAAACACTCTATGTTATGCACGTCTAGTACATGTCCCACCCAGCACCAAGTTAGGGGAGGATCCCTAATCCCCATAATTTATCTATCAGGAAGTTTAACTTTTAAATTAAGAAGATAATCTAGATTGGATTGTCAGGCCTCGATATAAAAAGGACCCTTCCAAGAATTAGAAGGATGATCCTGCATTCCTGCTGCTTCCAGGGGCAAGGCCCCTCGCCTATCTCTCCCTTAAACCCTAGTACACTCTTATTCCATATCAACCATACGTCCATACCCAACATTAAATGTTGCTTCTTCTAAAAAAACATTTAAATGTTGCTCAACTTATTATTACTGAAGCACAAGGAGACTGGTTGCCCGCCTTTCCTCAAATGCTCAAGCTTAATTCATACCTCCATGGATCAAATTGGACTAAAATCGGGACCTCATGGTTCGAAAGTCAGGTAGACAGACTCTGACAGAGTAACATTCATCAGTAAGAATGGACAACAAAAGAAAGTAGATCCTACAAACAAACAGAAAAATCCTTACGAGCTCCATACTGCAAAACTATGATCGTTAGTGACTACCTCATGCCATTGCATAATTTAGTTGTGCTGCACTGAACCTTCTGGCCGAAATAATAGTTGTTACTGGTGGAGAAACTAAAGAGTATCACAGTTCTATGGACAATTAATTAAAAATAAGCAGCCAGACGCTCCACAGATATGTCCACACGATGCATTGACATGTGCGATTTTAGTAAAAAGTTCAAAAGGCCATAGATTGCAAGTCTAGATCCCTGTGGACCAAATCAGGCGTCTTCCCTAGACCTAGTATTACCACCAGCATATTTATAGAAACAAAGTGATTGACAATATAACAAAATATAGCGTTTTAAATTTGCATACAGAACTAAGCAGACCAACAGGTACGGAGACAATTGATTTACACCTCTGTACATACAAAAAAAGGCACTAGAAACTAACGTCAACCCATGGAGAACTCCCACTAAGAAAATGCAAAACATGCAACTATTCATCAAGAACATACCTTGTAAAGTCCATTTCCTAGTTCATCGATCCACGGCACCTACAGATGAACATAAGAGCTCAGGGGAAAAGCAATATAGAAACTGAAGGAGCATGCATCCACTATCATCAGAAGAACTTAAAGCGCGAACTAATCATGTCTTCAAATGTTTAAGCAAAGTGGTCACAATTATATCTAAGTTAGCATATTTAAAAATGGCAAGTTGCCATCATGAAAATGCTAAAAAAAACATAGATATTATATCAGCTCCTACGAAATGTAAAAAGCAACTGTATATGCACATGAACGAAATTCACCTCTTTGAACCACATAGGCACGGAATCTTGTTTTCATCAAAAGGAATTTTTTTTTAAATGGCAAGTTGGCATCATGAAAATGCTAAAAAAAACATAGATATTATATCAGCTCCTACGAAATGTAAAAAGCAACTGTATATGCACATGAACGAAATTCACCTCTTTGAACCACATAGGCACGGAATCTTGTTTTCATCGAAAGGAAATTTATAGTTGTAGGTGAGCTCTTCACCCGCCCTAATCTTTCTTTTTGCATAAATGAATATTTTCTTCTGTCCATTGACAGTTATCACTCTGGTGTCGCAGTTTGGCTGCAAACAGTAAAGGCAATTGTTTAGCAAGTGATACTTTCTACAACCAAAGAAAGTATATATATACCTTACAACAATGATTAATGTATCGAGCGATCCCACCACGTCGAGTAGCGTCAATCTACAGCACAAAAAAAAAGCACATGTAATCAACAGGAAGCGAAAAGTGCAAGGTAGGTGTTGTTCTGGAATAAGAAGTTCAAATGCTGGATACAGGTTGAGCTTGCATAGCTATCATCACTATCCATCACAAATCTATCCAAACCGGCCAACAGAACATAAATCGATGCTACAGACCTTTCACTTCATTATTATGTTTTTATTACTAATTTTGAACAGCATCAAGTTCTGCACAGATATATACAAATTACGCATTTCGTTACTATCTTCCAGAAAAGGCAAGGACATTGTTTTAAAGTGTTAAAACTAGGTAATTCATTATCACATTTTCCACAAACATAAAATTAAGTATAAGTGATAAAACAAACAAAGATTATTCAAAATTCATTTCAATAACCCAAAGAAACAGAATAAGCTGAAATCAACTCTAAAATAGTTTCTTACCACGTAGTTAGCATCAATCTTGAATAAATAGTCACCTCTGCCAGCTTTCTCATATTGAAGTTCACGCATGTCTGATACCTGCAGAGGATAGACTATGCAAGTTACTGCATGCCTTTTAGCGCATTAGGGAAGGAATTATTGAATGAATATTGCATGCTTACCGGTTTGCGTATTACTTGCCCAATATATTCCACGACGAGTTCTCCATGACGAATTTCCTTAACAGCCAGTACACCCCACCCGTGGATCATGCTCCTTTCAACACGCAATTCTTTTATCCTCCCCTATTAAGTCATGCAAAAAAAAGGTTGATTATTCAAACAACAGATGATTTTTTTGTGCATTCAAAAAAAGTTGTCACCTTCATCTGTATAGAGTTTGCAATCTGAGGACATCCAGCCATCGCCAAAACGTGTCGTATTTTTACTCTAAAATCTCGAGCATCGTTGTCCGGGCTTTGCTTTGTAAAGCTCCAATCTTTGAGAGTGGATTTCTCCACTTGCATCGCAGCATTCCCACCTCTAACACAGTCTTTCTCCGCTCTAGTGGCGTTTCGTGACCACTGAAGCCACTGCCATCCATCAATGGAAGTCCGCGCGCTACCGTTTGATCTGCATGGAATCGGGAATTTTTTCATTTCTCTGTAGTAACTCGGGCGCTTTTTCTTCTTCATGCATAGCCCATCACTGGAGGAAACAAGCTTCAAGTCTTTCTGACTCTTCAAATTAGCAGCATCGCAAGGTTCAACTGTATTGAGCAGGTCCACGATCAGCCTCGTACATCTTTTTTTCTTCAGAGGACTTGTGGGAGAAGTACCAATGTTGGTAGGTGACGCCTGATCGATTCGACGCTTCCCATTCGGCTGATTTGGCCCGATTAATGCCTGATTTGACATGTCTCCGCATCTTATTTTCTTGAAAGGACTTGTGGGCAAAGCACCTACATTGCTAGGTGATTCCTGATCAATCAGAGCTTTCTGTTTCATATGATATGGTCTACGTTCTACAAATGGAAGATTTAACGTTAGTATCAAATATAGGGGTGAAAAACAAAAACACTAATATCTCACCCCTTATTCCACTGGAGGAAATACGTTGTACAGGTCGCTGATTATTATAATGGAAATTAGCATTGAGATCTGCTAGGATTTCCTTCTTGCTTGCCTCCTGAATGCTGCTCACAGGAGCTACATAGCAGGTGCCAAAACGCTCACTAGCATGATTTTCTGACAGGAAATCTTCCACCTGTTTGGAAGGATCATCAGAAAGTTTTATCATGGTAACATGACTATCACTTGGCCAGATAAGTGCCAAATAAGGTGGGTTATTCTGCATTGCAGCTAAACTAGATGTTTCATCTGTAGTTGCTTGAGAAACATGTGGTGGTGTCCTACTCCTATCCGCAGATTCATCTGTAGTTGCTTGAGAAACATGTGGTGGTGTCCTACTCCTATCCGCAGATTCATCTGTAGTTTCTTGAGAAACATGTGGTGGTGTCCTACTCCTATCCGCAGATTCATCTGTAGTTGCTTGAGAAACATGTGGTGGTGTCCTACTCCTATCCGCAGATTCATCTGTAGTTGCTTGAGAAACATGTGGTGGTGTCCTACTCCAATCCGCAGATTCACATGTATCTGCTGGTTCCTGCAAAAACATATGTACACATATATTATATTATTATGTAAACATCTTGTATGACAGAATTATTTGCCCATTTGCATATGACCAGTTACGTATGCTGTTACTGTATCATGTGTCTCTCACCTGACTAATACTACCATCATATTGAGGGCATAGCACCTTTGTCATTTCTTCTGCAACCACTTCTCTGAAATGTGCAAGTACTGTTTCCTTTGCTGTGACATATAATTCATCCGCCAGTATTGAACAAGAAAGTGATGTCAAACTGCGTCCTGGGTTGACATCAGCTTTCATATGCCTGCTAGGTCCAACTCCAGAAGGATAATCCATGCCAGATCGAGGAGCATCTGTTGGCTGCAAAACCATCAAAAGTATCAACAGATGTGAAAAGCAACAAACGAAATAAAATGTTGATATTGTTATGCATTGCACAATCAGTCAATCACACCCCAAACCCCTTGCGCTCAATCCCTCATTGCCTTTGCAGACTTCACTGTTCATAGAAAATTTGGCATCAGAGGTACTAAGGAAAATTGTCACTTACTCAAGCATACCTGCAGCTGCGATGGTGAGGATTTGCACACTGAATTATCAGTAATTTGCTATTTTGTTCACCATTTTCGAATATAGTAATATATTCATTTATGCCAAATGACACAATCATACTTTTCACAGAGTGCCATGCATGATCCTATTTTCGTGCCAAATCTTTTGAACAGAACAAACAAATTTCACAGTCATCTGGTAGACGAATAAATGAAGATGGCCGCATGTCGCGCACAGACAGACTGCTTTCTTCATAGAGTGTGTGTGTGTATGGATGTAGCCTCACAGCATGTGTTGCTGATGAGCATGATGTGAAAATGCATTTGTTGCATGCCAAGCATGGGTTGCTAAGTCTGTAGGCATTCGTTGCTGAGTTTGTATGAGATGTAGCATATGTTGCTATATAATGGCAAAAGAGCATTTGTTGCTCAAGAAAGTTTCTCCCCTGTTTACTCCCCTTGCTCATGTGTGTGTGTGTGTGTGTGTGTGTGTGTCCACTAAGAATGAGCTGAGAGATTGGAAGGCGCAGTTTTATCCCTCTAGGTCCAGCACCTTAAAAAAGATCGGGGCAACTACAAACAAATAAAAGATCTGACTTTATGTATATGTTGCACATGCTCCCATCCGTTTTTCCTAGTTGTCTTTGCAACAAAAAAAAAGTGTACAGAAGAAAATTACATTTGGGGTACAATGCAAAGCTCTACCCTACTCAAGGATTTTTCTGAGGAAGGGTGAGGTTAGTATGCCGAACTGCCAGAAATAGAAATTTCATTAATTTTTACTAAATGACACAATCATGCTTTTCATGTCTTGTACCATATCGCCCTTTTCGCGCCAAATCTTCAGTAGACCAAACAGAAGTGCGTAATCAATGAACGGTTTCCACAATCATTTCCTGCTGCCAGATAGACGGATAAATGAACATGGCCGAGTGTCCTGCACAAACAAACCTACCCTGCCTTGATATGTTACCTAACCCTTCCCGCGTGTTGGTAGGCGAACAACGGTCCTGACGGGTTGTCGCGTACAAACCAACAGCTTCCCGCCCTGCCACCTTCACCTTGAACTTTCCCCTATCAGCCCAGATCACCCTACTGCTCTCGTCTTCTCCTAAGCCACTCACACTCCCCTCCTCCTTCCTTCCCCCAATCCGCCTTCTCCATCTGATTTCCCTCCCTTTCACTGCTTCTCTTGCCTCTTCCATCCCTAGACCTGCGGTTTTATCCCCACATTCCCTACCACTCAGAAAACAAAAAACAAGAAGAATAACTCCCCATGGCGAAAGCTGACGTTCAATCCCTTCAAGCAGCATTGCTCCCTTGCAGACGGACCCAAATGAACCCACTAAAGATCACAAGACAGATGACCCAATCGCCCACACATTCGAATCAGGAACCAAACCAGCAGACACACATAGACAGACCCAGCAGATCAGCAAGCTGCAGAACAGCACCAGCCTTCCCTCAAATTTTTACGGGTCTACTCCAGCGGAAGCTACATCTAAAACGGGGAACAACAAAACATGGAGGGGGGAGGGGAGGGGTGGGGGGGCTCACCGCCGGCGGATCGGACTGGGAATGGGCAATCGGAGCAATCATTCGCGGGGCGGCGGGCGGATTCTGGTCGGAGGTGGAAAAGATCGTTAGCCAGAAAAAAGAAACGAACGTGCAGGGAGAGGGGAGGAGAAGGTTTTACCATCGGCGGCGAAGGGATAGGCTGGAGGAGGATGGAAGCGCCTCCGTTGATTGGGAGGTAGCGGCGGAGGCCGGAGGGTAGGGGCGGCAGGGCGGCCGAGGGACGCATGGCCGGCGTGCGGGGGAGAGATGGCAAGGCGAGTGTGGCTGCGGATGCAAAAGCCTGCGCTCGCTGTCTGGGTCTCTGGGAATTCGCGATGACCAGCGGGCGCGAGTTGAAAACAGCGGTGTTCTCTCCTTTTTCAGTTTTTTTTAATTAGACTAGCATAATGCCCGTGAGTTGCAACGGATACAGCATCGTGAATGCACAAAAATTAAGTTTTACTACTCCCTCCAACCCATATTAATTGGCTTGGATTTGTCAAAATTTGCATTAATCTATATACTAAATAGTGTCTAGATTCATTCAAATCTAGACAAATGTGAGTCAATTAATATGGGCTGAGTAATCAATACTCTTATGCGTTGCTACGGGAACCTTGCCAGACATTTAAATATAATCCATGTCCTTTGTTATATATCTCATCCATCTCAGTGTACAGGTCATGTATGAAGCCTTCATCAATGCAGTAGCCTATGATCCAATCCTTAGAAATGGAGAAGTCCTCTGAAAACAGTGAGCAATATAGCAGGCAGAGCCTCAGCTTGTCACTGGGCAAGTTATCATAGATGTCCTTGAGAGGAATAAAAACGTCCACCTCCATGCCAAGAAGTTGCCATAGGACAATCTTTAGAACAGCGATGGCGTGCTTCCACTCTTTTGCAGTGTGCTTGCTAGCCATCGCCCGGCCGACGGTGATGAGAGCTAGTGGTAGTCCACCACACTTCATGGCCAATTCCTGCGCATTGTGCCGAATATCTTTGCTAGCACGTATGAGGTGCTCGCCAACCTTCTCTCGAAAGAGCTCCCATGGCAGGCACTCTATCTTGAGCTTGCGACGGACATCCATTCGGTCGCACACATCCTCGATACTCGTTGCCACGATGATCTTGCTCGTGGAGTTTTGCTTGGGAACCGGAATGCCGAGCATCCGGAAGTTGAGTGGCTCCCAGAGGTCGTCGAACAACAGCACAAAATTCATCTTGGTGAGCACCTCAGAGAGCACCCCAAGACGCTCATGCGTTCTGTTCTCCCAACTCACGCCGAGCCGGTCGCCAATGATCTTTCGGATGTCGTCTAGACTGAACTCCTTGCCGACTTCGATGTAAATGACGACATTGATGTCCTGCGAGCTGATGAGGAACTCATTGTTGAACTTGTTCAGCAGAGCCGTCTTGCCGACCCCGGTCATGTCGTAGATGCCGACGACGCCCACATCGCTGCCCCTGACGCACGCGTCGAGCTCCTGGAGCAGCGCATCCATGCCGACGACGGGCACGCTCGGCATCTCCTCGAAGCGGACCTGCACGAGCTCGTCGGTGACCTTGTGGAAGGCGCCCTTCTCCTTGAGTCCAGTGGCCTCGGTGAGCATCTCATCAGCCTTCTGGATGACGAGGTACGTGGCCTTGACGCCGGCCGCCTGGTCGGGCGGGAGCTGAAGGCACGCCTGGTATTCGCCGTCGATCCGGGCGGCGGCGTCCTCGAGCTTGGCGACACACTCGAGCCACCACTTGACCTGGCTGGTGGCCTCCATCCCCTGTCGCTCGGCGGTGTCCACCATGCGCTTGACGTCGTCGCGCTTGCTCTTAAGCTCGTCCATCTCATGGCCCAGCGTCTCGATGTAGTCGCCACAGGACATGACATACCCGAAATGTCCGAGCGAAGTAGTCCTTGAGGGCCCGGAAAACCGTCTCCATGAAAGACGCCACGAACTCCATTGCCACGAGTTAAAAGCTTCAATCCTCACCGAGAAAGGTCTGGATTTGATTGTGCCCAAGGCCAAGAACCTGATTTGGGCACGAATTGAAGGGTCCGAGTGCTGGCTGCCGAAGGGAGAGGAGCTGAAGCTGAATGGGGTTTGATTCTTGAAGTGGGGCGCGCATAGGACACGGAGAGGGAAGGATCTGACAAGATGCAACTCCAACCACAGCTGCCCAACCCAGAAGCAGCCCCCTCTGTATCACCGCACCATAGGCTCTCCTCCTCCTTCACAGGTGTGTCCAGGCCATCTCCGCCCCACCCCTTCTCAAAGAAGGCGTTTCACCGGGCCGGACGTCAGCCTTCCTTGTCGCTGAAGTTCCTGACGCCTGGCCTGCAGCCGCCATCACCATTGGTTCCAGATCGGCGGACGTCGACCAGGATATAGGATTTATTTTCAGAATAAAAGGACACCAGATCTTGGCATCAGTGCCATTGGTTTTCATGGCGACGGGAAGAGCTCGTGGTGGATTTGATGGCAGCAGCTCGTGGTGGCGGGCGTGGTGAGATTTGAGGCGAGATGGGACTCGGATGGGAGTGTCTGAAGCGCGGGTTTGACGAGGAACGGAGTCCAGGAGGCGGGGCTGTTGTGACCAGTGGTGGGTGGCGAGGTGGAGCCGCGGCCGACGGCGCATGATCACGGTGGCGGGATGAGGTGAGGAGGTGGGGATCGATCCAGGAGTTGGTGGTCTGGCGGCTGAGGGGAACGACCACGCGAGAAACTGTGTGCTCCCCTCTGCCGAGTCGCGGGTGGCGATGAAAGAAAACCAACCGTTTTTTTCGGGGTGGCAATGGGGTAAATACCTGATTCGTGGGAGGGCAAAACGGTCCATAGAAAATCGGAACGAAAAATCCTGAAACGGACGAACCTACCCGTTCTGTAAATTAGTAGATAGATTGAGAAAATAGCACATAACACCAGTTGTTGGTGACTTCTTTGCACAAAACCACATGTTTCACTTTTTTTTCACAGAACACCACATTTTCATAAAATTTTTACACAAAACACAGAAATCTTGATTAGTCTCCTTAAAGCAGATTAGAGAACTAAGCCCATATGAAGCAAAAAAAAAAGCTCGATGTAGAGTATATTATGAGGCAAAAAACTCGATGTAGACTTAGAATAGATTGGCATATAATATTTTTTTCTAAAATGACTGTTAATACAGGTTCCATCAGTCATTCAACTAAGATGCGTTTCCCAATGAACCTGTAATGCAGACGTAACACGTTAGAATTTAGACAGTAAAATAGTGATGTAAGATGTATTAAAAAAATCTAATGTAAATTGCATTAGGGGAATATTGTGCAGTGGCACGCATCTAGTATCCAACCCCACCAACATAAACAATATAGAATGCAAGCAGAGTAGTTATGCTGATATTAATTTCGCTCCAATCAAATTAACTAAAACTTAACACGAATCCTAGTTCTCTAATCTGCTTTTAAGGAGGCTAATCAAGATTTATGTGTTTTGTGCAAAAAATATAGAGAAATGTGGTGTTCTGTGAAAAAAAAGTGAAATATGTGGTTTTGTGCAAAAAAGTCACCAACAATTGGTGCTACGTGCTATTTCCTCCGCAAGATTGTTACGCTTAACTACTACCCTTCCGTTTCAAAATATAAGATGTTTTAACTTTGTGAAGAAAGTATATCTAGACCGTAAGGACCATGGTCCGGTTCCACCTTCTGTTTGTAGTTGTTTCAGTTAAGCATATGTATTACGGTCTTAAGTACTCTTAGCTAGTTAATGAACTATCTTTGTAAGCATGGCTCCTCGGGAAACTCTATATAACCTCGGAGAGTGGGCGGTTGGGTGGCATGCTACCAATAAAAGTTATCTTTTATTTTTGCCTAGTAATAGTCTGAGCCAAGCGGAGCTCCTTCTCCTTCCCTTTTCAGCCGCCGCCGCCATGTCTTGACCGCTCGAGGCCTTGTCAGTGGTATCAGAGCCGCCATCCTCGGCGCGTTGTCCCGTCCTACCTCCCCTTGCCGCCGCACCCTCCCTCCCTCCTCGTCGCCCCCCGAGGTTACCGAAGTGAAATGCCCGGCCGTAAAATCCCGGTCGCGTTCGTCCGACCCGGATAGGAGGCGCGAGGTTGGTCACATGATGGCAACGGACGACGAGCACGAGGAGAGCCAGGAGCACCGCCGGGCGCCCCGCGACCTTCGCTCAGTCAGACGCCGCCTGACGCGCTACCAAGCAGACACCACTTCTGTCATCGCCGATATGCAAGGTGAGATGCTCAAGATGTCTGCTTTGCTCAGCACATTAACCGAGAATTTGGCACATCTGGCAATCCCCGCCGGCAGCACTGCAAACACCGAACCCACAAATACCAAAAGTCGCAATTTTTCCATGCCGCCGCCACTCACGAACACCTCCCTATCTCCAATCCTAAAGAACCAAACCCCACCTGCAACCCAAACCCCCGCTCCACCACCCTTTCCCCCAAATCTCGGCACCATTACATCGAAACAATTACCACATCCGCCGCAACCATCCAAGGCAAATACTGAACCTCAACCTACATCTTCCACAGCCATCGTCTTCACGACGTCACCACCGATCACTTCATCTATGCCTTCTTCTTCCACACCCCACAACACCTCCTAGAACACCAGTCCTACCTCACACCCGCAATTCTACAATCCACCCAATCAAAACCTGTATCAACCATACCCACCCCAATTTCCCCCACCATACTACCCACCTCCATCACCATACTACCCTTATTACCCACCACCACCCCCTCCAACACCGTACCCACCCCCATACCAGCCATATCCCACCATCCCTCCAGCCACACAACGCGCCCCACTAGAACCTGCTCCACAACCATAGTATAACATCGGCCAAGACCCTCATATTCATACACCACATGTGGAGCTCCCCTTGTTCATAGGCGAATCACCGCGAGCTTGGCTACTAGAATGTGAGGACATCTTTCAGCTAGTCAACATTCCAGCAGAAAACAGGGTCAGATGGGGAATTGCCCATATTCGTGGCCAGGCAAAAACGTGGCTAAATAGTGCTGGCTTTCACACTCAGCGAATGTCTTGGGCAGAGTTAACTCAGGTTCTGATTGAGAGGTTCCCTGACAGTGCGGCAAATGATCCCATGGACCAACTGCAGATGCTGAAATAGGCTAGCTAAGTTAACTCTTACATTGATCGGTATGAAACTTGGATGACTCAGATGAAAAGGGGCAGACCTTACTTACCTCTGGCATTCTTCATTGATAGATTTATTGTTGGGCTGAAAGACAAATCAAACATACAGTTCAGTGTCCGAAACCTACTACCTTGTTATCTGCTTATTGGTATGCTCAACAGTATGAGAAATTCTACCTCTCCAACAACAAAAGACCAACTCCTCCCCTACCAAACCCTGGCCCAAGGAACTACCCACAACCTGGGGCAAGACCTGTTCTCCCTCCTCCTCTAAACAGAGATAACAGAAATAGGGCAGTCAATGACAGGGCAAGGGAACCTCGAAAATGTTGGTATTAGCCAGAAAATTGGGTAATTGGCCACAGATGCCTTAACTTGCAAAGATCCCTCAATGCCATAGAAATGCAAGGCAATGAGGAAGAGCAAGAAGAACAGCCATAGTTGTGTGTAGAGGGAGGCCTCACATAACCAGAACCACAAGTTGCTCCTGATATGGTGGTTCAACCTAATGCAGCTCAACCCCAAGAGGAACTCGTGAACATTTCAGTGGCAGCTTACCAAGGTTGTCCAAGAAATTCCACCATTTTCATATTACTCCAGCTACACCAAACACGGGCCATAGCACTGGCTGATACTGGAAGCACCAATACATTCATGGACCTTAACTTTTCTCTCAAGCACAACATCTAGCTGACACCTACCAGCAAAAGGACAGTCAAAGTGGCGGGAGGTGGCACTCTCACATCTGCTAGTATGGCCTACAACTGCCCCATCTCTATCCAAGGAAACAAATTCTGCTCTGATTTCAGAATCTTGGAACTACAAGGATCAGACATCATCTTGGGAGTAAATTGGTTCACTCAACACAACCCTGTCACCTTTGACTTTGTACGAAGCTCCATCACAATTGGAGTCATTGGCAAACCCAGGACATTTCTGGATCATTTATTACCCAAGGACAAATTATTGATATCCTCTGACCAGTGCTACAAACTCATAGAGCAAGGTGCCTTGGGCTATGTGCTATTCAGCACCACTAAAGACCTCCCTCCCACCCATCCAACTGAACAATCACACACACCTAATGATTTGAGTGACTTACTACACCAATTTCAGGACATCTTCCAAGCTCCTTCTGGCCTGCCTCCACACAGAGTTTGTGACCACCACATTCCCTTAAAACCTGATGCTAAACCAATCAACATCAGACCTTATAGGATGTCCCACCTCCAGAAGAATTCCATTGAGATACTCATCAAGGAAATGTTGAACAATGCTGAGATCAGACCAAGCAAAAGACCATATTCCTCCCCTGACATTTTGATAAGGAAAAAAGACAGATCATGGAGATTATGTGTGGACTTCAGGGGCCTAAATGACATGACTGTCAAGAACAAATTCCCAATACCTGTTATAGAGGACCTATTGTATGAGTTAAATGGTGTTGTAATATTCAGTAAGTTTGATCTCAAGTCAGGTTACCACCAAATCAGAATGCATGAATAAGATATTGAAAAGACTGCATTCTCTACACACTTGGGCCACTATGAATATACAGTCATGCCTATTGGCTTATGCAATGCTCCAGCCAGCTTCCAAGAGCTCATGAACACCATCTTTGCAAGTTTCCTCAAAAAGTTTGTTTTGGTATTCTTTGATGATGTATTGGTCTACAGCAAATCTCATGAAGAGCATCTAGTCCACTTACAACAAGTCATGACTGTATTCAGAAATCATGACCTGAAGGCAAAGATGTCTAAATGCCAATTTGGTCAGAAACAGATTGAGTACCTGGACCACATAATATCAGGCATGGGAGTTCAAACTGACCCAGCCAAAATACAAGATATTGTTAATTGGGACACTCCAACAACACTAAAGAAGCCAAGAGGATTTTTGGGGCTTACTAGTTACTATAGAAGGTTCATCCCTAAATATGCTACCATCTGTCAACCCCTGTTCAGTGTTCTCGAGAAAAATTCCTTTATTTGGGGACCTGACCAACAACAAGCTTTTGACAAGTTGAAAATTGTTATGTCTCAACCTCCACTCCTAGCTCTCCTAGATTTCTCTCTACCTTTCACCATAGAAACATATGCCTGCACCTCTAGCTTGGGAGTTATCCTCATGTAGAACAATAAGCCACTAGCTTACTTCAGCAAATGCCTAGGACCAGAGACAAATGCCAAGTCTGTGTATGAGAAAGAAGCCTTGGCCATCCTTGAGTCCCTAAAAAAATGGCATTATTTCCTGGGGAATAAGCTAATCATCAAAACTGACCAAAGCAGCCTGAAGTATCTAGCCAGTCAGAAAATGCTAGAAGGAATCCAACATAATCTCATGCTTAAGTTGTTGGAATTTGAATTCATCATTCAATATAAAAAAGGGAAAGAAAACATTGTGGCAGATGCTCTATCCAGGAAATACCAACAAACTGAGATAAATATGATTGAGGACCAGAACACCTGCATGGTTACCTCCTCCGCCATTCTAGTTTGGATACTGGATATAACCAAAACTTACAAAGATGATGAGCATTGTACCAAGCTAGATCAGGAGCTCTCTGTCAACAACACTAGCCACCCTAACTTCTCCATCTCTTCTAGAGTTATCAAGTACAAAGGCAGATTATTGGTTGGACCCAATTCTGACCTTAGAGATAAGATATTTGATCCATTCCATTCCTCTGCTATTGGTGGGCACTTTGGAACAAGGGCAACTTACCACAGAATTAAACAACCATTCTACTGGCCAAAGATGAAGGCTTTCATTGACATAAAAGTATCCCAGTGTCTTGTTTGCCAAATCTCCAAAACTGAAAAAGTACCCTATCCAGGGCTACTTGATCCTCTTCCCATTCCTTCAGCAAATGGTCAGAGATCAGTATGGATTTCATAGAAGGATTACCCAACTCTAGAGGGAAGAATGTTATATTGGTAGTTGTGGACAGACTAACTAAGTACTCCCACTTCTTAACATTGGCTCATCCCTATACAGTGCAGACTGTAGTTGACCTATTCATGACAAACATCTTCAAGATGCATGGTCCTCCTTCTATCATCACCACTGATAGAGACACCATCTTCATAAGCAATCTTTGGTAGTCTCTATTCAAAGCTATGAAGATATCACTTCACTTCACTACTGCCTACCACCCTGAATCTGATGGCCAAACAGAAAGGGTGAACCAATGCCTAGAACGGTATCTCAGGTGCATGGTTTTTGCTGAACCAAAAAAGTGGTGTGATTGGTTACCTGCTGCAAAGTGGTGGTACAACAACACCTACCACACAGTCATCAAGATGTCCCCCTTCCAAGCACTCTATGAATACCCACCCCCACTATTGGTTGAGCTCCCTACCAGCCTATCCTTACCAACAGTCGCTCAGGCAATTGTAGAAGAAAAGCAAAATATGCTAGACATACTACAACAGAACCTAGTGAAGGCACAAGCTGCAATGAAGAAGAATGCAGATGCACATAGAACACCCATGGAATTTAGGGAAGGCGACATGGTCTACCTCAAAATGCAAGCTCACAGAGAAACTGCCCTGGGCATTGGAAACCCCCTCAAACTGGCATCCAAATGGTATGGACCCTTCAAAATCTTACAAGCAGTGGGAAAAATAGCTTACCGGCTACAACTACCTGAAGGAACACTCCTCCATAATGTGTTCCATGTCAGTCATCTCAAACAGCACCTGGGACTCCATGCAGTGCCTAATAGCAAACTTCCACTAGTGACTACAGCTGGTAAGGTAAAATTCAAGCCCATAGCCATACTAGAGCGACGCCAGGTTCCTAGGCACAACAACGAGTACAATGTCGCAGTAGTACAATGGTTGATCCATTGGCAAGGAATGACATAGGAAGAAGCCACCTAGGACGATGCTTCTTTCATCCAATCAACATTCCCTGATTTCAAGCCCTGAGGTCTTGTCTTCAGGGGGGAGTATTGTCAGGACCATTGTCCGGTTCCACCTTCTGCTTGCAGTTGTTTCAGTTAAGCATATGTATTATGGTCTTAAGCACTCTTAGCTAGTTAATGAACTATCTTTGTAAGCATGGCTTGTCGTGGTATTGCCGACGAGTACGCCATGGAGGGATCCTCACAGTGCGTGTTTAGAGACGTGGGGTAAGGCAGAGATTTGGCGGGTACGAGGTAACATAGCTTACTCAGGTTCAAGTCTCACAATGGTGGAGGAACTCTACTCCTGCTATAAATCACTATAATGGCAATACGCCGAGTTACAGAGATAGGTTTGTTGTGCAAGGTGTTGCGCGTTGTACGCAGCAATCTGATGTCTGGTGCCCTAAAGGCTCCCGTAGGCCGGCTTATAAAGGCACCAAGACCTAGGGTTTACAGGGAAAGGTCCTTGCCAGACAAGGTAAAGAATCCTACACTAATACGAACTAGTCTTCCATGTCTTATACTCCAAGGCTCCGAGTATGTCGGTGACTCCTACATAGCCTTCCTCTATCCGGCATGGGCCTCCCTTCTAGATCCGTCTAACTAGGCCGCCCAGCAGGCCATAGGCCTTGCAACCAACTATGGGCCACCCGGGTTAGGCGGATTGGTGACATGCTATGAGGATACCCATATAGCATATCCCCAAAAGTAGCCCCCGGAGGACTTTGAAATCTTGCGTCGTCTTGCTCGTTGATCTCTGAATATCCCGTCTAAGTGATGCCGGCAATCCGTCAAGCAATATCTCAAAGGTCTCCTAAAGAACCCTGCAATCCTCTCCAGCTTCGTAATGTAGCCGGAGATTCCTTGAGTCTTTGTTTCCAGAGTTGGATAGTCCCTGCCTTCGATGGAATCTTTGGACGTGACCTTTCACTATCACTGTGAGGAGGATGACGTAGGGTACAGCCTACGTTACCTCGAAACTCATAGAAACAGAGAATTAATCATCAGCTATTTTCACGCGCGCGAAATCCGAAACGGCGGAGATGGAGGACGTGGCGAAATTACCGCGCACATTCACTTCCACGTCTGCAACATTCCATCCATCAGATCTCTTTGCATGAATCTTGACGCGAGACTTATATATTTCCACCACGGTCAATTTATTTCTTCTAGTATTCGTCTTCCTCCAGCCGTGCGACCGTTTGAGCCCCCTCTGCGGAAAACCCTAACCAGAGCCCTTCATCCTCCACCTTCTCTTTGTCGTAATGGCTTCCAGCAGCTCTGCTCCTTCCACGGCGGCGACTCCCAAGGCTACGTTGGAGCCATCCCAGGGGGTGACCATCCCGCCGGAGGGGGTGGTTGTTCCTGTCTCCGCCGTGACGAAATCCACCGGTGATGACCAAGAACGAGTGGCGCCCGAAGCTGCTGAAGAAGAAAATGACTCCCACAAGGGGGTGTGGAGAGGCTCTGATCTCTCCACCGAAGATCTGCAGGAGCTGGTCGCCGAGGGGTATCTCCCCGCGATGGAGAAGTTAGTCTAGCGGGCGGCGTCGGCTGGTGAGGTGGTCCCTTCTCCCCAACCCGGAGAGAAGGTGTACCTCAAATCTCAGCTGGTACATGGCGTAAGCCTACCAGTATCCGACTTCTTCTTGGACGTCCTCCGGCACTTCCGGGTACTTCCCCATAATCTCTCTCCCAACAGCATTCTAGTCCTTAGCAACTTTGTAGCTCTGTGCGAAGGATATCTAGGGATCAAGCCTAGATTAGATCTGTTTGTATATTTTTTTCACCGTCAAGAGAGAGTCCATAGAGTCCAAGGACGAATTGCGGATCTGTGGAACCATTAGCTTCAAAATCTGGCCTAGCTGGTGCTTCCCCGACATCGTAGGGCACGAGTCTTGCAAGAACTGGCAGCGCACGTATTTCTACGGGCCATATATCCCTCTGCCTGACCGCCTTGAGACCTACACTGACTTTGTCGATGGAGCTGCCTCCGAAGTTCCCGCATGGCGGACTCCAGCCTCCCTTCCCTCCGACGACAAAGCCAACCGCGCTGTAAGGCGGATTGAGTGGATCGTAGATGCAGGTCTAATAGGCCTGGACCTTTCCATGTGCTGGTTCACTAGGCGGATCCAGCCTCTGCAGCACCACGCCGAGTTGATGCATAAGTATACTCAAGATAGGAGGGATCCCATGCAAATTTCGCGGGATAACTTCTCTACTGACTCCATCAAACTCCAGCTCAAGGACATCGTTGAGGTGAAGGACAAGAAGCGTGGCTTCAATATCACCTTCGACATGTTCGAGTGCGGCAAGTGCCCAGAGGTAGCTTCTGTTTCCTTTGTTGCTCGCTACATACTCTAAGGGTTTTTCTGACTTGAAGTTGTCCATCTAACACTCCTCTGTATCCTAGTTGGAAACCTTGGTGGTGGATCAAATGGACTCCCAGGTCTATGATCCAAAGCTGAAGGATATCCAGGTGGTGTCCGACGACGACACCCCCAAGGATCAACCAGCTCCGGCAGCACGAAAGCGGAAGAGCTCCACCTCTAACGTTGCTGCCGAGGCCAAGAAGAAGAAATCAGAGAGTGGAGTCTCCAAATGTTCCACGACCGCCTTAGAGGCGGAGAAGAAGAAGAAGTCCACTAGCATTCCCCTCACTGAGGCTCCTGCCATGGAGTAAGTACTTTCATTCTCCGACTTGTATTTTTTAGCTCACACCTTTTTTCAACTCTTGTACTTATACTTTGTACGTTTTAGGAGGAAAGCCAGTGTTAGTTTGAAGCGATCCTCCAAAGATGTTGGAGGGTCAAAAAACATTTGCGATATGCTGACCAAGGATCTGTCCGCCAAGTCCTCTCCTGCCACCGCTCCCCCTACTCCTGCTGCCAAGCCTTCTACTGGCCCCGCTGGGCCGTCATCCCTGAGATCTCTGTCATGGAGATAGATGTCAATCCAATTCTTGATATCTCAGGCTTTGTCGAGGCAGATGTTGCTCCCAGCAGCCAGGCGGTGCAGGAGAGCACTTCCTCCAAAGTGGCTGAAGCTCCGGCTAAGGATGCCACCGAGAAAGGGAAGGAAGTGGTGGAAGAGGTGGACGTAGAAACAACGATCAAGGCGGGAGCCTCCGAGCCATCATCTTCTTTGAAGGTGTAGGAGGCAGCTAGGGCTTCATCATACCTCTGGCTTCAATATCTGCATTGGCTGCAACTCCTCCGACGTTGAGCCTAGATGACCTCATTAAGCAGGCCGATGCGATTTACAAGAACGCCTGGACCTTCCATGATTTCTATGCTCATCTAGCCAACAATCTCAGGATCATTGCTATTGTAAGTCTTTTTAACTTCACTTCTTTTAACTTGTAATGTATCCCACTTGAAAGGACATTTATTGTCATAATCACTTTTGGTGTTCGTTAACAACTAGTAGACCTTTTTACAGTTTGTTATTATCTACAAGTTGATATTTTACAAAGTGAAAAGGACCATTGGCATGTGGAACATTCCCTGCATTTTTTACTTGTCTCTTGGGAATTCCAGACCGGAGTCTCCGGTCTACCAAGACCGGAGTCTCCGGTGTGGTCCGGAGTTTCCCCAGGAGTCTCCGGAGGGGGCTTCTATTTTCCTGCCTGGGTCAGCCAGAGAGGTGGTCTGGAGCTTGGTCCGGAGTCTCCGGTCCGTGCCTCAGGACGGAGTCTCTGGTGTAGAGGAACCGGAGTCTCCGGTCCACTTGTCTCCCAAGTGGGCTGGGTCATTCTGTTTGACGGTACGGAGGCTGGTCCGGAGATTGACCGGAGTCTCTGGTGTGCTGACCGGAGTCTTCGGTCTGACTCTTCTCCAACGGTCAGAAAATGGTTCACTGGTGCGAAGGGCTATAAATAGAGGACCTTATCCCCTTCCTCCAGTTGCTCGTCCACCTCAAGAACACCATGTCCATTTGAGCCACCAAAACAACAAGATCTCTTCATACAACCATCCAAAGTCTTTGATCTTTGGAGAATCGAAGGAGGAGGCCTTGATCTACAGCTTCACCAAGAGAGATCTTCATTTCCCCCTCATTCACTTGAGGGCCCCCATGCTCTAGTGTTTCGTTGGAAACCCTAGGTTTTGATTTGGCTCTTACAAGCTTGTCTTTGATTGTTTGACAGCTTGCTTGTATTTGGGAGCCTCCAATTAAGTTGTGGATGTGTGCCCCGAACTCGTTGTAAAGGTGCCGGCTTCCACCTCAAAGTTTGTCGTATAGTGGAAGAGGTGAATCGAACCCCTTAGGGGTGAGGTTCATCGGAGAACAAGGGAGGCCTCTCGTGGCATTGGTGGTTTGATACCACCCCTCTCCAAACGTAGACGTACTTCCCCTCAAAAGGAAGGAACTACGGAAACAAATCCTTGTGTCTCCGAGTGCTCCACTTTGGTTACTTATATCCTTTACCGCACTTTACTTATCTAGTTCTTGCTTAGTTCTTGTGCTAGGTTGACATATAGGTAAATTCACCTTAGTTGCATAATCTAGAGAATTTACCTTTTTGTGTCAAACCCTAAATTGAAAAAGAGTAAAATTTGGAGTAGCACCTATTCACCCCCCTCTAGGTGCCCATATGATCCTTTCAATTGGTATCAGAGCCTCGGCTCTTTATTCGGGCTTAACCACCTAAGAGATTATGGGCAACCCAGAGGAGGGAGAAAGTGAGGCCAACCATTCGGTGACCATGGTAGATCTCAAGAAGTTGGAAACAAGCTTGAGCTCTACCTTGGGCAACGAAATTCAACAGTTGCGTCAACTCGTAGAGCAACTTGTTAGGGATAAGCAAACCTCACCTCCTCCCTCTCCAGAGGAAACACCACCAAACCCAAAGGCTAATGCTCTGGCTAAGCCTTTGGAGGAAGTGGTGGGGGATGAACATAATTCCACTAACTCCACCACCAAAAAGAGTGATGGGAAGGAAGAGTTCCATACGGTTCCTGGATGGTACTCTCCCGACCCTCCTATCCCTCATCCACATATAAATAATAGAGGAGACCCACCTAAGTTAGCTGCACATACTTTTGCTCAATGGCAAGTGTTAATGAAATCTCATGTGCGTAGCTATTGCATTGATTTGTGGAATATTATTGAAGAAGGACTCAAAATTGAGGATCCAACCAACTTGACTAGAAGAGAAGTGGTCAATAGCCAACTCAATGCGACTGCCTTGCACATGATCCAACTTGGAGTGGGGCCAAAGGACTTTCCCCACATTGAGCACTACAACACCGCCAAGGAAGCTTGGGATGCTCTCATTGACTTGTTTGTTGGCAATGAAAGTATGATAAGAAATAGATATGATGCCTTAAGCAATGAGGCCGAAGGTTTCTTCATGAAGGATGGTGAGGATCATGAAGACATGTATCAAAGACTCAAATCCATAGCCACCACCTTCAGGAATGTTGGTGCCTCTCACATTGATGATGCGTGGATCAAGAGGAAGTATGTGAGTGCACTCATGCCTTTCGAGCCTACTGACTTGAAGAGTCTCCAAGGAAGACACAACTACCATCTCATTACCTCCAATGAAGTGATGCAAGAGATGGCCGCCTTCAAGGTTGCTGCCAAGAATGCCAAAGACGTCCGCGGTCGTTCCATTGGAATGAGTAGCGGTGTCAATATTGCCTTAAAGGCCAAGGTTGTGGAGTATGATGAAGATGAAGGAAGCAATGAGGGACTCTCAATGAGTCACACCGAAGATGTCAAGGTTGCTCATGGTGAATACATGGCCTTCTATGCAAGAAACTTTTGGAAAGATCCCGCCAAGGCCAAGATGGAAATGCAACGAAGAAACAACCCCAATGGGAGAAGAGATAACGGATCCAAGTTGAGAACCTGTTTCAACTGTGGTGACCGCTACCACTTCGTGGCAGCTTCTCCCTATGAGAAAAGAGAAGTTCATGGTGGTAAACTTGTGTTGAAGAAGACCTCCAAAGCTCCCTACAAGAAACCCTTCATCAAAAGGAACTCAACCAACAAGAAACCGGGAGAAATTGTCTTGATCACACATGAAGAGTACTCCTCCGATGATGATGATGAAGAGGAAGAAGAGGATACATCAAATGGTGTGGAAGCTCTTACTACTACCTCTACTCCTTCATTCTCACTCTTCGACTCTCCAAATGAGAGTATCTCCAGCAAGAACGTCACTTGCCTTATGGCAAGAGGAACGGAGGTATCGTCATCATCACACTCCACCTCCTTAATCAATGATGATTTTGATGATGAGTTATCTCTTGAGGTCAAAAAGGAATTAGTTGCTTTTGATGTGTTCATGAATAACTTGCAAGGGGAACACAAGAAACATGTTGTGGACCTCTTAAATCAACTTTCACACACACAAGAACTTCTAGATGAGAGATGCCAATTAGGAAGAGAGCACATGATTGAGGTAGAAGCTCTTAATAATGCTCTAGAATAAAAACAAGAAACAAGAATTTCTCTTGAAACTAAACTAGAGGGTCTTGATGAAGCTAATGATCTCATTATTAACAAACTCATCAAGGAACGTGATCATGATATTACTAAATACAAAAAGGCTAAAAAGGACAAGATTGAGTTTGATGTTGTTCATAAAAAACTTACCAAGGACTTTAGGACACTTGACAAGGCTCACAAGGCCTTGGAAAGTGAACTCGTGTCACTCACAAAGTCTCGTGAAAACCCTCAAACTCAATTGATCAATACTCCCTCACCTAGTACGTTCATTCCTTCTAGTTGTACAAATACTCTTGAAGAACATTCTAGGTTGAAGGGGGAGCTAGCTAAGACCTCCTTTCCCAAAGGAAACAAGTATATTGATGACCTCTTAAACAAGCAAAGGTCAAATGGTGAAAAGGGGGGCATTAGCTTTGTCTCTAAAGCCAAGAAGAAAAAGAACAACAAGAAGAAGAAGGTCGAGCCCGCCCAAGAAAAGAATAAGGCCATTGTGGGAAGTAAGACCACAAGTGGCAAATCTATGTCTCATGATGATTTTGCGGGTAGTGCTAACCCTCACTATGTCTTAATGCGTGATTATTATGGTGATGTGTATGCACAATATGTTGGCCCATTTGATGGTTATATTGCATGGTCTCTTTGGGTTCCCAAGACCCTTGTTGCTAACAAAAGAGGACCCATTGAAAAATGGGTACCTAAAAACTAGTTTGATCTTTTGTAGACCTATGCTTCTGGAGGGTCAAAATGGGTGCTTGATAGTGGATGCACAAGTCATATGACCAGAAGCGCGTCTAGTGTCAAGGAGTTGAGACCAAATGTTGATCAAATATCTATGAAATATGCCGACAAATTGAAGTCTAAGGTAATGGGTTTCGGAAAAGTTGTGGTTGCACACGATATCACTCTTGTGGATGTCATGCTTGTTGAGACCCTTGGCTATAATTTACTTTCAGTGCATGCTCTAGGAAAGATGGGTTTTGCTATCTTTATTGATGTTGATATTGTGATCCTCCTGTGGAGCAAGTCTCTGAAGGTTGCTTTTGTTGGGTATGTCAAAGATGACTTGTATGTGGTGGACTTCTCCGGGAAAACCACTACAAGTCCGATGTGCTTATTCGGAAAGGCCGACGTGGGTTGGCTATGGCATCGCCGCCTAGCCCACGTCAACATGAGAACTTTGCAAAGCCTCCACAAGGATGGTCATATTGTTGGACTAAAAGAAAATGTTTGCTTTGCCAAAGATCGTGTTTACAGGGCATGTGTTGAAGGAAAGATGCATGATTCTCCCCACAAGCCAAAGAACTACATCAAGTCCAAGAGGATATTGGAGCTTCTTCATGTGGATCTTTTTGGTCCTCCGTCTCATGCGAGTCTTGGTGCGAAGAAATATTGTTTGGTGATTATTGATGACTACTCAAGATACACTTGGGTATATTTCTTCAAGTTAAAAAGTGAGACCCAAGAAAACTTCATTGACTTCATCAACATGGCTCAACGTCAACACAATGTCCCAGTATTAACAATAAGAAGTGACAATGGTACCAAGTTCAAGAACTACACATTGAATGGATTTCTTAGTGATGAGGGAATAAAACATCAATATTCCGCTGCCTATACCCCTCAACAAAATGGTGTAGCTGAGAGGAAGAACCGGACTCTTATTGATATGGCAAGGACTATGTTGGCGGAATTCAAATCTCCATACAATTTTTTGGGCTGAAGCTATCTCCACTGTGTGCCATGCATCAAACTGTCTCTACCTCCGCAAACAATTGATCAAGACTCCATATGAAATCCTTACCGGTAACAAGCCCAATGTTTCTTACTTCCGGGTGTTCGTTTGTAAGTGCTTTTATCGCATTAAGGGCATCCATTTATCCAAGTTTGATTCCAAAGCATTAGCGGGTATTTTTGTTGGTTATGGTCTCGAATCCCACACTTATAGAATCTATGACAAGCTCTCCGGAATTGTCATAGAATCTTGTAGTGTGGTGTTTGAAGAATATGATGGTCCCCAAGTGGGGCGTGTTGATGTCTGTGATGTAGATGATGAAATGCCTCAGGATGCCATAGGAAGAATGGGTGCGGGCTTCATCCGCCCTGTTGAGGAACCCCTTATGGCGGATCAAGAAGAACTATGCTCTACTCAAGTGGAACCCTCATCTTGACAACGTCAACAAGCTACTATCGAGGAGGATAATGACCCATGCCATAGACAAATTGTGGACACTCAACCTACTGATCAAGAAGATGCCTCCAGCCAAGAGGTGATTGAGTCTCCGTTTGCCAAGATGTCCAGTGGTGCTAAGGCCATTACACAAGCAAGATCTATACAAACTGCCATAAGTATAGCTGAATACCTGGCCAGTTGTGGGCTTGATCAAGACCAAGGTTCAGGATGTCTATGATGGGAGAATTGAGAGTATTTCTTGGTTTTGAGATCAAGCAAGTGAGAGGAGGAACATTCTTCAACCAAGCCAAGTATACTCAAGATATGCTCAAAAGATTCAACATGAAAGACCTAAATGGAGCTCCCACTCCCATGGCAACAAAGACTCATCTTGAACTAAACCCAAATGGTAAAGATGTGGATCAAAAGGTATACCGGTCCATGATTGGATCTTTGCTTTACCTTTGTGCATCTAGACCCGATATTGTGTTGAGTGTAGGAGTGTGTGCAAGATATCAAGCGGCTCCTAAAGAAAGCCATTTGATGGCAGTCAAGAGAATCTTTCGATATTTGGTTCATACCCCAAACTATGGTATTTGGTATCCTAGGGGCTCAACTTTCTCTCTTTGTGGGTACACGGATTCGTATTAGGCTGGTGACAAGGATGATAGAAAATCAACCTCTAGGGCTTGCCAATTCCTTGGGAGGTCCTTGGTGTGTTGGTCTTGTAAGAAGCAAAATTGTATATCTCTTTCCACCGCCGAAGCCGAGTATGTGGCAGCTGCTAGTGCTTGTACACAATTGCTATGGATGAGGCAAACTTTAAAGGAATACGGTGTCCTTTGTGACAAAGTGCCTCTTCTATGTGACAATGAAAGTGCTATCAAGATCGCATATAACCTAGTGGACCATACAAGAACAAAGCATACTGAGATTCGTCATCACTTCATTAGAGATCATGTTGCCTGAGGTCATATTGAGCTATCATATGTGTCAACCAAAGACCAACTTGTAGACATTTTCACGAAGCCACTTGATGAAGCAAGGTTTTGTTATTTGAGGAATGAACTAAATATCGTGGATTCTAGGAGCTTGACTTGATTACCTTGCATACTCACCTATGTCTTGACCCATATTTGGTGTAGGTGCAGGCATGGAGATAAGGGGAGTGCGGTTCTAATTCACTGGACTATCCCTCCCCCCATAATGCCAACATTAATAAATTCAATTCTCTTAGTATCATTTAGTGATATGTGAGTGCCATTGATGAGTAGTGGCCATGAACCCAAGGATAATTCTTCGCGGTGTCATGCCACAAACTCCTACATGGTGGCCTCGGCCACCACCCTCTTCTCAGTTGGAGAATTGGTTCTTAGTTCGGATTTATTTGGCGCTTTGATGAACATTTGAATAGATTTCTATGGTTTTCTTAACTTCTCACAGTATGTCATCTTAACCCAAGCCCTCTCTCTGTCCTGAAAACTCTCTCTATCTAATATATGTCCCCATACACATACCTTGGAGTATTTGGTCGAGGAGGACCAGAGTCTCCGGTGTAGACAGGAGTCTCCGGTCCAGATGGTTTTTGTCCACTTAAAGGGGGTACGGGGTGAACTGAAACAGCAGTTTCATTCATCCACCCCCGTCCTCCCCTCTCTACCCCGTCGCCTCCTCTCCCAAATCTCCTCCCCGGAGGTCAAGAAGCCCCCGGGATCCGCTGTGCCGTCGGCCAATCATCTCCTTTCCACCATTGGGTGATTCCCACCGGTCGAATCAATCCCATGGATAGATCTGGTACCTCTCCTCCTCTTTTCTCACCTAGGGTTCTTCCCTTGCTTTGTTTTTGAGGATTGGTACTAGTTTTGGCCATGGGAATCCCTTGTTTGCGTTCACTTGAGTACTTTACCCTTGTTACCATGCCCGAATTGTTGGATTCAACACCATTGGAGCCTTCCTGATCTTCCCCCGAGTCTCCTGACCAGAGACTCCGGTCCCTTGGACCGGAGACTCCGGTCTGAGCCGGAGACTCCGGTGTGGAACACGGAGACTCCGGTGTGGTTTGAATCTGACATATCTTGCAAGGTCTCAAGGGTCCTGTGCTGCCTCCATGGGACATATATACTTACCTCCATGCTATCTCCCTCGCTGCTGTTCATAGGTTCTGGCTCCCATCGTCCTCCTCGCACCAAGGCCAAGATGGAGAGAGGGGATCCTCGCTATGATGAGTCGGAGGTCAGTACATTGTGCCCCCATCCAACCGTAGACAGCAAGCCCATGATGCAGCCTATATGTGGAAGGAGCAGGGAAGGGTTGAGGAAGAGAACCGTGCCAAGAGGGCAAAATACGACAACCTTCAGTATTTGGCCCGCATGTCTAAGCAGGAGTACCGTGAGCTACAGAAGACTAACTTCTATGCCTTGTATCGCACCAGTGATGGCCCATGCTATTGGAGGAAGGAGCAAGCTGTCTTCATGAAAGACATTTACAGCATGCTCAAGAGATCCCCCGTGTGCCCCCAAAAGTACTTGAGTGTTGAGCAGATGAGGAAGAGCCCCTACTTCTCTGATGCACTGTGGATTAGTGAGAAGCTGGGTCTGTTCAACTTGATGGAGCTCCGTGAAGACTACAACATCACCCTTGTGCAGCAGTTCTATGCCACAGTTGTGTTTGGGACTGACCAAGCCAGGACTATGACTTGGATGACCGGCAACCACCGCTGTTCTGCAACTTTCTATGACTTTGCTGAGGCCATCTTTGAGACATTCCAGGAGGTATCTACTCATGTTGGAGTTCGCATGCACTCAACAGCTCTTGGGGTGAACAAGAACAAGCTTGCCCCTTTATATGGTAGTGAGGGTGTCGTGGGAGGGTCCAAGGGACTCAAGCCTCTCTACAATCTGATGTTGAGGATCTTCCGCCAGACCATTTCCCCTAGTACTGGGAATGATGATGCCATCAGATGTGGTTTGGTCAACTTGCTGTATCACACCCACAAGATTTACATGGCTGGCCCCGATGCAGATGCTGATCCTATTGATGTGATGGACTACATATTTGAGGAGATGTACCATGCCATCTTATACAAGAAGGCCCCACCATATGCACCACTGGTCATGAGACTCATCAACACTCAGGAACATGGTTCTCCGCTTGCTCTACCTCCCAACCTTACTTAGCACACTCTCGTATCTCTGCAGCAGAAAGGGGAAATGAAGGCTCCTCCTAGACGCTCCCATGCACATGTGGAGGAGGAGATCTCAGAGACCGACAGGGCCCCCTCTCCTCCTAGGGCTCGGAGGAAGAATGCTTCAAATGCACCTCTTCCCCCCATGACACGTGACTATGTACATGAGAAGGTCAAGAAGGCCTCATTCTGGGAGAGGACACTGTGTTGCATGAATGTGGACATCCGTAAGCAACAGCATGCTTCCTACAAGAGCAACCGTCACATTGAGAAACTACTCAAGGAGATCAAGGCTCAGGTTGAAGCGTATGATGAGGACGGTGAGGATGAGTACACTGATGAGCATGGCGCTCAGCCATCGAGTCAGATCACACTCTTTCGTTTGGGGCATGGAACGCCCAACAGGACAACTTGGTGGATTGGAAGACCTTTTCTGATGTCACTTCTGGATTTGGGTACCAAGGTACATCCTCTTCTCGCCCTCACGTCAAAGGACCTACAGCTCTAGATGGTGATGAGGACTATGATGATGATGACGAGGACTACTGATCCGTTGGGACGCTAGCTTAGGTCTTTTCCCTTTTTCGGTGTTTTGATGCCAAAGGGGGAGAATACATTGTCATCGGGATTTACATGGGCTTGGGATACTTGATTCTTATTTGCTATCTCGACTTTCGTATATATTTGCCTTATGTTATTACAAGACACTTTTTGCTATTTGTGTGTGACTCTGTGGGTGCTCCTACATTATTGTAACTCGTGTGGGAACTATGTGTTTTATCCATGTTCTACCTACCATGCTTGTTTTACATGTTTATCTTTGAGCACATAGGCAAGGCATGTCCATACTCTGTCATAAGTCATTACAAACTATTTTTCATGCAAAATCACTAGTTGTCATCGAACACCAAAAAGGGGGAGATTGAAAGGAAATTTACTGTCATAATCACTTTTGGTGTTTGTTAACAACTAGTAGACCTTTTTACAGTTTGCTATTGTCTACAGGTTGATATTTTACAAAGTGAAAAGGACCATTGGCTCATGGAACATTCCTGCATTTTACTTGTCTCTTGGGAATTTGCACTGTAGTCTCCTGGCCTACCAAGATCGGAGTCTCCGGTGTGGTCTGGAGTTTCCCCAGGAGTCTCCAGAGGGGGCTTCTGTTTTCCTACCTAGGTCAGCCAGAGAGGTGGTCCGGAGCTTGGTCCGGAAGTTGGTCTGGAGTCTCTGGTCCGTGCCTCAGGACGGAGTCTCCGATGTAGAGGAACCGGAGTCTCCGGTCCACTTGGCTCCCAAGTGGGTTGGGTCATTCTGTTTGACGGTCCGGAGGCTAGTCCGGAGATTGACCGGAGTCTCCGGTGTAGACCGGAGTCTCCGGTGTGCTGACCGGAGTCTCTGGTCAGCACACTGGAGACTCGTCCGGTCTGACTCTTCTCCAACGGTCAGAAAACGGTTCACTGGTGCGAAGGGCTATAAATAGAGGACCTTATCCCCTTCCTCCAGTTGCTCGTCCACCTCAAGAACACCATGTCCATTTGAGCCACCAAATCAACAAGATCTCTTCATCCAACCATCCAAAGTCTTTGATCTTTGGAGAATCGAAGGAGGAGGCCTTGATCTACAGCTTCACCAAGAGAGATCTTCATTCCCCCCTCATTCACTTGAGGGCCCCCATGCTCTAGTGTTTTGTTGGAAACCCTAGGTTTTGATTTGGTTCTTACAAGCTTGTCTTTGATTGTTTGACAGCTTGCTTGTATTTGGGAGCCTCCAATTAAGTTGTGGATGTGTGCCCTGAACTCGTTGTAAAGGTGCCATCTTCCACCTCGAAGTTTGCCGTATAGTGGAAGAGGTGAATCGAACCCCTTGGGGGTGAGGTTCATCGGAGAACAAGGGAGGCCTCTCGTGGCGTTGGTGGTTTGACACCACCCCCTCTCCAAACGTAGACGTACTTCCCCTCAAAAGGAAGGAACTATGGGAAACAAATCCTTGTGTCTCCGAGTGCTCCACTTTGGTTACTTCTATCCTTTACCGCACTTTACTTATGTAGTTCTTTCTTAGTTCTTGTGCTAGGTTGACATATAGGATATAGGTAAATTCACCTTAGTTGCATAATCTAGAGAATTTACCTTTTGTGTCAAACCCTAAATTGAAAAAGAGTAAACTTTGGAGTAGCACCTATTCACCCCCCTCTAGGTGCCCATACGATCCTTTCACCACTATAGCCCCCGAGCTCTTCGGCGGATAAATCAATAGTTATTGGCTTGAGTGCCCCAAAGAACTAAGTGTAGAACTTGTCCGTGTAGCCCCCGAGCGTTTAGTTGAAACTGTAAAGTTCCGACTAGATGCTCTAGAGAAACTAGCTTACTTTAAAATTATGTACTGTAGCCCCCAAGCATTTAGTTGAAACTTGGATAGTTCCGACTAGATTCTCTAGAAAAACTAAGCATGCTAACATCTTATGCAGAATGAGAATAAACGGAGGATAGCCACCAATGAGAGGTTTGCTGCCTTGCGGAAGGAACTAGACCTTGAACAAGGTAAAACCAAATTCCTGAAGGAACAGATCAAAAATAGCCAGAGTCTGTTTCCTACAACAACTCCTTGCTTTTCTCATTGAATTATTTCTTCCGTCTTCTTATAGCACCTGTTGATTTCCGTCTTACAGAAGCCATTGCCAAGGCCAAGAGCATCGTCAAGAAATCCAAGCATATACATGAGCTTGATGATGATAATAAAATCCTGAAGAAGGACCTGGCCGATGTCGTCAAGGGTCATGAGGCAGCGATGAAAGTGCTGCAAGAATCTGCCGACTCCGAGATGCACTGTCTGAAAGACGAGATTGCACAGCTCAAGGAACAGAACCAGGCTACCAAAGAGCAGAACGCTAGGAACCTTGAGGTGTACAAGACCGTCCAGAAGGAGCGGTATGCATTGGCGGAGTCATGCTCTCAAGGAGAGACAAGCATCTTCGGTAACCTTTCTCCGTCTTGGTCATGTTTGTATTGTAGACGATTCTTTGATTGGTTTGTGCTCATGGCCCTTGTTTCTTTTGCAAACCATAACCCCTATTAGCTTAGCCAATTTGGCAGAAGGTGCTCCAGACCTCAAGGAACGCATGATTCTTGCCGGCAACTTTGTCAGCACTGCCATTACCTAAGCCAAGGAGATAGCTCAACCTCTAGGCATCAATATCAAGGCGGCAGACTCAGCAGCCAAGTATGCGGAAATCCTGTGCCGAGCCCCTGAGAAAGTCAAGGACTGGAAAGCCTCTTGCGTCCGAGCTAGTGCCAGGATGAGCTTGTCCTTGGTCAAGGCTCACTACAACAATGCCGACATCGACTTGGTGACCTCCGGCATGCCCAAGCTGGACGAGGAAGGACAAGAGATCGATAGCGATGCTATTTGGAACTCTCTTGCTGGCTTCGATACTAGAGTTGCCAAGATGGTCAAGGCTAATGTCTCCGTGCCTGCCGAGATCCTGGATGACGATATGGCCTCGTCTGAGTCTAGCCCCTCTCCTTCAGAGTTTGACGAGCTCTCTCGGCCTGGCTCTCCTGATGATGCCACCACAAAGCCCCCTGCAGCAGAGCCATGAAAAACAATGTATGTATTAAATGTATCTCTGCAAAGTGTGTGCGGAAAAAACTTATGTTTGGCTAAGGCAGAAAAAACTTGTATTCATACTTCCTGCAACTTATCTGTTTCTAGCGTGTGTATATATTTTTTAAGCAAGTGCTGGCTTATCCATTATTCTAGTTCGTATGCTTGACCTTTCGTGAGACGAAAGACTCGCAGCACAGAACTATGCTCTCAGGTGATGATGCTTAATAGCACCGTTAAGAACCTAAGAACAAAATCGTCGGCTTTGAGTGTCGAAAAGTCACCCAGAATCCACATAAAAACTTCAGAAAATGTGTAGACCAGAAAACTTAAGCTAACGCCCGTAGGCGGAATTTTCACAAGGGCAAATGCAACCTTACGCATAAAGGGTTTATATGATCTAAAAATGAACAACTAAAGGAGGTAAAAGACTTAGAGAATATGAGTGAACCAAATGCTTTATTTCATTGATCATATAAGAAACTTATTACATAATATAAATGTGCTAAGTGTAAAAGGGACGTAGCTGAGCTATGTTCCATGGCAGATCTATCCCCGGGTAATCATCATCGGAGTCATGTTGCTTGCGCTTGCGATTTTTTGGCCTATCTTTCAACTCGCGAATATCGATGAGGTAATAGGAACCATTTAGCAATACTTTGCTTATGACGAACGGTCCTTCCCAAGGTGGGGATAGTTTGTGTGATTTCTCCTGCTTGAGTCTAAGCACCAGATCCCCCTCTTTAAACGAGTGATGCTTTACGTGACAACTATGGTAGCCACACAGCTTTTGCTGGTAGACGGTGGATCTCTGGCATGCCAACATGTGCTCTTCTTCAAGTAGGTCCACAGATAAGCGTCTGGATTCTTCAGAGTCATCCTCGTTGTAGGCGGAAACTCTTTGTGCATCGTGGAGGATGTCGGATGGGAGAACTGCTTTTGCTCCATAAACCATGAAGAAAGGAGTCAAGTCGGTGGATCTGTTGGGTGTTGTTCTTAAACTCCACAAAACAGACATCAATTCCTCTACCCAGGCCCCAGATGCTCTACGTAGCGGTGCCTCTAAGCGTGGCTTGGTTCCGTGCAGAATTAGTCCATTCGTCCTTTCAACTTGCCCATTTGACTATGGGTGTGCCACATATGCTAGGTCAAGGCAGATACCTTTTTCATGACAGTACTCCTCAACTTCTCCGAGAGATAAATTTCTGCCATTGTCGGTGATGATGCTATGTGGGAGACCAAATCTCACCACTAGATCCCAGACAAATTTTAGGGTTGTTGCTCCATCGAGCTTTATAATGGGTTTAGCTTCAATCCATTTTGTGAATTTGTCCACTGCTACTAGGAAGTGTGTGAATCCACTGGGTGTTGTATGCAAAGGCCCCACCATGTCCAGCCCCCAGACTATGAACGGCCAAGTTATTGGTATTGTTCGCAATTCTTCAGCTGGAACACTTGGTTGTCTTGCATAAAAAACTGACACCCAAGGCATGTTTGTACCAACTTGTCGGCGTCCTCCTTGGCAGTTATCTAGTAGAATCCTTGTCGGAAGGCCTTAGCCACCAACGATCGGGGAGCGGCATGATGCCCGCAATCTCCAAGATGTATTTCTCTAAGGATTTCAATACCTTGCTGCTAGGAGACGCATCGTAGGAAAACTCCTGCGGTACTTCTTTTGTATAGCTGGCCGTCAATGATGACGTAGCATTTTGCTCTGCGTACTATTTGTCGGCTCTCGACTTTGTCGGTGGGCAAAGTTCCGTCTTGTAGATAATCCATGAACTGTTTTGTCCAAGCTGGAGAGGTCACTGTTACTGCGTTAACAAATGAATCCACTCTATCCGGGTTGTCGGGGTCCGCTCCCTTCACGGATGGGGTCCGTAAATGTTCTAGGAAAATGCCTAGCAGAATTGGTCGACGAGCTGATCCAAGCTTTGATAGCAGATCTGTCGCCTCATTATCTTCCCTTTTGACGTACTTGACTTCGTAGCCATTGAAGCACTTGGCTATTTCGTCTACTTCGTCTTGATATGCCGCCATCATAGGGTTCCGCGCGTTCCAGGTGCTAGCTACTTGCTGGGCAACCAAGTTGGAATCTGCACAGCAAACTATGCGCTTGATGCCAATATCCTTGGCTACACGAAGTCCGTGAATGAGGGCCTCGTATTCCACCATGTTGTTGGTAGCATTGAAGTGGATCTGCAAGACGTATTGCCGCTTTTCTCCTGTTGGTGATTATAATAATACACCAGCCCTCGAGCCATTGAGTAACTAGGTACATGATATTGATGCTGCTTCCACTGTCCACGAGGCACATGGTGAACTCCGTGTCGTCAATCAGAGGGTTGATGACCATAGCATATTGGTTCTCTTTTGGGATAAGTTCTGGGTGATCTTTCCTATCCCAAGTAATTGGAACTTCCGACCACCTGACGTACTAGGGAACCGGAGGGAGGGTAGCCATCAGTATCCTCAGAGAGGTTTTCTGGGCTCGGACGGTTGGGGTGCCAAGGAAGGTGTGGTAACATGGAGCCTTCTTTTCGAAGGGATTTATCCCTTTATCCTCTCCCTTGTCGGAAGATTTTGGGTCCATGTCCTCGTCCATATCACTTGATTCCTTGGGCTCTTCCTCCTTCTTCTTCCCTTTGCCCTTTCCGCGGGGTCTGTTTTTCCGACTTCGCTTGTAGCTGGACTCAGGGTCCTCCTTGAGATCATTGACAAACTTGCACTGGCGGTTAGTGTGGGTGGATTTGCCATTGGCGTCGAGATGGACGAAACATGGCATATTGTGGTACTCTTCGTATGTTTGGGGAACATGGGGCACTGAGGGTGTAGTGTCACTCCTCTACTAGCCACTTAGCCCCCTGACCACGTCCACGCTATCCGCCATTGCCTCTGCCAGTGAACGTTGCAATGGCCATGTCGGCTGCTTGCTTCTCTTTGGGCGGATTCTTCTGCTTGTTATTGTTGTTCTTCCTGGCCTGGGTAGCGATTGCTATTGCCGGTAACGATCCACGCGCGTTGTCGTCAGCAGCGGCGAACTCGCTAGCCATGGCGATCATTGCATTGAGGTTGAGCTCATTGTTGTCTTGATTGCGCTTCAACGTATGCCAGAGCAAAGTTCCCTTTTCTAGACCATCAAGGAAGGCGGCCATAGCGGTCTGTTCATGCACTCTTGCGGAATTTTTCATATCCAGCCAGCGAGAGAGGTAGGCATGAGAGGTTTCATCCTTTTCTTGCACACACCACTGTAGGTCTCCGACAGTGCAAGGACGTTTGTACGTACCCTCGAAATTCTTGGTGAAAGCTTCATGCATGTCCAACCAATTGCATATTGATTTCTCTAGTAAGTCGCCAATCCATTATTGGGCGGTGCCGGTCAACATGAGTGGGAGGTACTTGGCGACGACATTGGGGTTTCCCCCTGCGATGTGGATCGCTTCGCTGTAGTCTTGCAACCATGTTTCTAGCCTGGCAGTGCAGTTGTATGGCTTGATGGTCTTGTCTATCCGGAGGCCCTTGGGGTAGGTTGTGGCCCGTATCACTGGTCCAAAACAATGTGGCCCAAGGTATGGGAGCTCCAGAGCTTCTTGGATCTTGTCCACCCATGTACATGTTGGGGTTCCGCGTATGAAAACAATAAATTTTACCCTACGCACCTGAACCCCTAAAGCTGTCAGGACCTATCTATTTGTAATATAGTAACGGGAGGGGCTTTTCGCGAACTTACCCCTGAAGACTGAAAAGCGTTGTCAACGCTCAGGAGATCGTGGTTGATGTAGACGAGCCAAAGCCGACCTCAAGGTTGTGATGAAGTCCTCGCGCTCCTTTGGATCCAACGACTTGAGTGCCTCAAGTGCGACACCTCACGGGGAGTTACACACGTCCGGTGCCTGACGATGACTCCCGCTTCCCCGATCCAACAGCAGTTGCAGAAGTAGAGCTCCTGGATCCGAATCCCACAGCACGACAGCGCTCTGCGGTGAAGATATCTCTCATTCACGCAGTCCAGACTTGGAACCACGGTCACGAGAGAGAGGGGGGGAGGGAGAAAATATCAATTAGAGGTCCTCCAAAAAATGAGAAGACCTTTATTGATTATTGGTGTATTTAATTTGGCCAAATACCCCCACTATATATAGGGGGAGGGGAGGTACTACCTCCCTCAAAGTCCCGGGGTGGGACTAAAGGAGAGGAAGGGGGAGGGGATGCCATCGGCCACCTAGTGGGCCCCGCACGGGGGGGGGGGGGGGGGGGCTAGGCCCAGCCGGCCACCCCCTTGGCCCCTTCTCCCTCTCTCCTTTCCCTAATGGACCCTCTCCCCTCCGAGAATTGGCCCATTAAGCCTTTGACCATTTAATTGATTTTTATCTTTATTAAATAATTATGAATAAATGATTAAATCAATATTTAACATTCATTCACATATTATTCAACCTCCATGGCTATGGAACACCTTCCACCTCCACTCCGGACATCCTCCAGACTTATCGAAATCCTCCCGGTTCACTCTCTACTATTCTTCGGCGATTCTACCGATCCTACAAACACTCTCTAAGCATCATCAAGCCCTTAAGTGTGATACCCCACGGTTCGGGAACACTCCAGACATGGTAGGGACACTCCCGCACCAATGATCAACAGAGGGACCTGGATGGCCATGTGACCCCTGTGTGTTCCACGAAGATCTTTTGTCGTTTGAACCGGGACAGTCGTGTCTTATTCCCTTTGTCACTCGATACTTGCATTGTCCGAGATCTGATCAATGACATCCCCATGTCGTGTTCAATCTCGTTACTAAACAATGCTACTTGACTCGTTCCGACAAGTGATATCCCCGTGATCAAATCACACACTGCGCAGCTATTGGATATAACCTCTTCGAGTGGGCCCTCTCGAGTATCTTCCCGTCACATGGACGGACAAATCCTGCTCTTGACATATATTGCCTCAACAGTTTCCTCTGAGTACCTGAACACACCTTTATAACCACTGTATTACCAAGTGGTGCTTGATGCTATCAAAGCACTCTCGAGAGACAGTGATTGATATAGCCTCATGGTCTAAGGAATAGTCTACAAGGATCCATTTCTAATCATCGTAACTTGAACTTCGTGACATGATCGGGTCATGATGTTTAGGTTGGGTATTGGTTCATCATCCTATTCTCAGAATGAGATGACTCCATTTCCAACTGGCATAAATGTCACATGATCAGGAAACATGATCATCTGTTGACCAATGAACCAGTGACTAGAGTTTCACTGGGAACCCCTGGTTGTTTGTATATCACACGTGTATTGATGTTTCCACTCAATGCAGTTATAGCATGATATAAAACTTAATCATAAACTATATGAAATATGATAATAGTCCTTACTACTATTTGTCTCTAGGGCATATTTCCAACAGTCTCCCACTTGCACTAGAGTACAAATACACTAGCTGCATTTGTTCCTTAATCATTGGCACCATATATCCGGTACCCTGAACATGCTTGCTCATGGAAGAGGTTGAGTCTTGGGTCTGTACTTTACAGTCCCAAATCCTTTGCAACTTAATAATGTCACCTTGATTGACATTAATACTTTATCATCACATGATAGCATCTGTGTGTATGCATTGTCGCTATGGCGCGTGAGCGAGGTCCGATGCCGTGAGCCTCTGATGACTTTAGATCAACCTCGAGGGCTTTCTCATGGGCACTGTGCCCTAGGACACACCATTCTATGTTAAAAGCGAACTAGCCCCGCCATAACATTATACAACACTTTAGATGGTACCCTTATCTATTATTATAAATGTAACCATTGAAACACTAGTGCACCCTATGCAACTTTCGATGTTTTGTTCACCTCGCTCCCTACTTGACTTCAATCGGTATTTACGTGAGTTTCCAACATATTCCCTTATAACATAACCCTTTATGTTTTAAGATATGTCATCCTTTACGGATTTGGAAAACATGTCTATAGTTCTCTATTAGACTCTGCGGACAATCTTAGCTCAACGTTCTATGATTCGAACTTAATCACTTTCAAACGTTCCTTATTTGGATCACATATTACACTAAGTTATCATCATGGTTTACTAAGATAGGACCTATGTCTCAACATAGTGGATGACGATTATCCTTTTCTTTCTTTCAACCATTGATGTTCAACTTAATACTATTCCTAATTTGAGTTATTAAGGACCAGCTCCTTAATTAACTTCTATTCTGAAACCCCTTTCAGAATCCCTTAAGGAATACTACATAATATCATAATACACCTACTATCAACTTCTACATCTTATAAATCATTATTTATAAGTATTTGCGCTTTCATTCTTAACATACTTAAGAATTACTCCTATGAGCTCCCACTCAAAAATATGTCATTCACATATTGTTTTAGGAAGACTTTTATAGCTCCCACTCAATTTTATGCAAATTGCATATCCACTCACTATTTTGAATAACTTCAAAATCCTTTGATCAAATATCAAACATGGAGTTTTACTATGAGATACTAGTACTATTACTAGTTTTAAATCCTCTAGACATTTAGCACACTTGAATCAAATTTATTTGAATTTGTCCAATACTTGACAAATTGTGCTTTTGTCATTCACCCCCTTTTCCACTATGGCTTTGTAGTCATTTGGGAAAATTCAAGTAACCCCTTTTACTTGTGAGATTCAGCAACGAAATGCTTTCTAATCTCAAGTGAATTTTGTTTTTAGGATTTCTCATAATTCTAGTTTACCATTATTTCCTTAGTAGTTCGTAGGTATGTCATATTCCAAGAATCATGACAAATGATTCACAAATGTCTCCATACAAGATATGGATTATATTTTGAATCCTACTTCATGTAGTGAAAACACTAGTGGAGGAAAACACAATGATCAATATCATTGATTCTTTCCTTCTGTGAAGAGAATCGTTCAGGAACGTTGTCCATTGCGCTTCTCAACACTCTGATGTAGGGTTTTGAATCCTCATCGTGTTTTACACTATTTTCCATTTGCTCCATAATTGAGAAACATCACTAGAAGTGAGCTTTCTCAAGAATGCACCAAAATCCAAGCAATACGAATTTTGCTTTTCTTTTAGTGTCAGCTATGGATTTCGTATTCAAAGTTTCCAATGAATACTCTACAAGGACTTATTCGCTATTGTTTTGGTTATATCGAATAACCCCAAAACTTTCACGAATTCAAATGGTTCACTACATTCTAATTGAGTGCTAACTATTTCTTAACTAATGGTTTCTACATCTACACTACAACGATTTATTTGGTGCCTTCTATTCACCCACTTTGATATCTAATATCACATTGTGATGCTTTGCATTTTTGACGTTTCAAAACGCTTTGCATTTCACAATTTATTTTATGCCATTCTTTATAAAGTCGAATTTCATTACTATTGATCAAATCATAGTAATTAGATTCTTATTTATATTTATACCCCTTTTGTTGGTGAAACACTTTGATCAAATCAAATAGTTTCATAGTCATGTTTCCTTTGGTAAACTTCTTTACACATTTAAACAATCATTTAATGATAATTACCATTTTCGTTAAAACACAATACATCGAATATGTATTAACTTTTAACAATTGATTAAACACTTTGTATTCAAATAATACATGGTGTTCAAGTTATTTTGCCGAACTTAGGCATGATTTATATGTGATAAGAAATCGAATGACTTCCACATATTATCACATAACTTTGAATTTAAACAATGGTTTTCATTCCGTAATGAAATATCATTTAAGTTGGGTATTTTAAGGCATTTCAATATTTTAGAAATGTTCATGCATTATCAATTAGTTTCAAACAACAAGGATAATTCTCACATAATCAAACAAGATATGAACACAAATAGAGATCATTCATAAAAGTGGAACAACTGTTTGTTACAAACTCATATGAATAACCGTCTCACAAAGTGTGAGACACACTAAAGAAGTTCACAATCTTTTGATTACTATAACTATCCAAAACATAAACTAAATGATAAATGTCGAGGGAGAGTGTCGTCGGCCATCATCATATGCTCGCCATCAACACGCAACGTCACCTCCTCTCCAGCAAGCACCTCTCATGTAGAAGGACCTGTTTTCAGCAAAACAGAACAAGTATCAGATATACTTAACACTACAAATGTGTTTGCAAGATTATAACATTTATAAAACTGTATATCAAATATATACCTTTGTCATCGATGACCTCTCTGGTGATTGGTTCAACCTTTACGTTCCTGAAATGTAATATGAACTCCTGGAAATCCAATGTTTCCATATCACCACTCATGATGCTACTCTGGACATGTCCTTCGTAGCTAGGAGGCAACGATCGAAGCAGTACGCCTATCGCAAATGGATCATCCATCCAGTAATCCACGAAATTAACCAGTCTCATGTGTGCATCAAGAATGCGCTCCAAGTGACCTTTCAGACATGTATGCTCCTCCATCTATATGGAAAGGAACTCTCCAAGCAGCTCGTGCTTCCACATGCGCACATGGCCTATGAACTCTGCTCTCAGTTGATCCACCATTGAATATGGATCAAGGTCACCCATGAGCGGATGTAGTTCATCCACCATTCTGTAACGCATTATTATCTGAATGTAGGTGGACATCTCTTGATGATAGTAGCGGTGTTCCAGCTCTTGGGGGGTCTCATAGTAGTGTGGCTCAGTCAAATCCATCGTGTGGCGTATGTAGTCTACCACATGATTCCTAGTAAGGAGATCATTTAGGCGCACAAGCCAACTAGGGAAGTTGGATCCATCAAGTCTAAGTTTCTCACCCTTTACCCATTCCTCAATGACAAAGTAAGCTTCACGGTGAGCCATCCACATTTATAATTGCAAAAGGAATTCAGACTAAGTTTATAATTAACTGACTTAATAATAACTCCACTCAGAAACACCTATCCCCATAAGGGTTCCTAGTGATAACACGACCCCTATCAGCCACATCTCCCCTGATTGACACGGCCATCGATGTGGGTTCAAAGGTGGATGCTAAACGTCGGTCACATCATTCATGCGACTCGTGCTCGATATTTTGACCATCCGTGTTCCGAGGCCATGCTTCTATGGCGTGCTAGGCTCGCCAACTCAACCTTAGTGTATTCACTGTGCAACATGGCTTACACCCACTATATGCGAACGTAGATATGTCTAACACCTAGTCACCCTGGGTCGCCTCATACCGAAGAACTTTCTTGGTGGTGCACACTAAGGGGGAACACAATCGTTGGTAATTTTAATAGGGATCATCTTATTAGGCTACCGTCGAGTATCTAATACTAGCACACAATAAGATATACAAACAATAACATTGAATGTAAATGTGATGTGATATGGTCCCTCACGTCATGATCTCCATCCGTCGTCACCGTATTCCAGTGCCAGGGTTCCGACGCCATAGACACCAGGGTACCGGTGTCATTCTGGCGTGGTAGTCCGTCACCTCCGTGACTATCTACTGCTACGTAACAGAAGGATCACTTTACCTTTGCCACAACCATATCACAAAGCAACGCCCCCTGCAAAACAAAGTTATACGCCTCTACTTTATCTTTGCATGTTTTACGTGGCTGAATGGGCTTTCACACAAGAACCGTTCTTACCTACGAACTTTCAGCACAACGCTGATCAAGTAGTTGTCTCTACTACACCCCTTTCGGGGCCCTCCGTTGCAAATGGTATACCAACTAATACGAGACAGACAGACACCCCCCTAAGCCACTTTATACGGTACAAGCCGTATGTCAAGCGTGTACCAGTCTCGCGAATGAACGTGTAAAGTCGGTTGGGGGCCGCTTCATCAAGCATTACTGCGGTATACACAAGTACACGTGGGAGGGTAACAACTAAAAGATCAATTCCCACATGCTACATCTCGTGTGTTCTACCGTACTAGCATTACTACACATAGATCTAGCTCTGATACCACTGTTGGGGTTCCGCGTATGAAAACAATAAATTTTACCCTACGCACCTGAACCCCTGAAGCTGCCACGACCTATCTATTAGTAATACAGTAACGGGAGGGGCTTTTCGCGAACTTACCCTTGAAGACCGAAAAGCATTGTCAAAGCTCAGGAGAGCGTGGTTAATGTAGACAAGCCGAAGCCGACCTCAAAGTCGTGATGAAGTCCTCGCGCTCCTTTGGCTCCAACGACTTGAGTGCCTCAAGTGCGACACCTCGCGGGGATTTACACACGTCCGGTGCCTGACGACGCTTCCCGCTTCCCTGATCCAGCAGCAGTTGCGGAAGTAGAGCTCCCGGATCCGAATCTCGCAGCGCGACGGCGCTCTGCGGTGAAGATGTCTCTCGTTCGCGCAGTCCAGACTTGGGACCATGTTCACGAGAGAGATAGGGGGAGGGAGAAAATATCAATTAGAGGTCCTCCCAAAAGTGAGAAGACCTTTATTGATTATTGGTGTATTTAATTTGGCCAAATACCCCCACTATATATAGGGGGAGGGGAGGTACTACCTCCCTCAAAGTCCCGGGGTGGGACTAAAGGAGAGGAAGGGGGAGGGCAGGCTGCCGGCCACCTAGTGGGCCCTGCACGGGGTGGGGGGGGGGTGATGTCTACGCACTTCTATTCTTGTAGATAGTTGTTGGGCCTCCAAGTGCAGAGGTTTGTAGAACAGCAGCAAGTTTTCCCTTAAGTGGATCACCCAAGGTTTATCGAACTCAGGGAGGAAGTGGTCAAAGGTATCCCCTCTCAAGCAACCCTGCAATCAAGATACAAGAAGTCTCTTGTGTCCCCAACACACCCAATACACTTGTCAAGTGTATAGGTGCACTAGTTCGGCGAAGAGATAGTGAAATACAAGTGGTATAGATAATTATAAGTGGTAACGGTGATAGAAAATAGCTTGACGGCGTGGAAAAGACTAAAGTAAAACTGAATAAAGATAGAAGCAAGCAAACATGTAATATATCTAATAGCAAACGGTGTTTCAGTGCTTAGAAACAAGGCCTAGGGATTATACTTTCACTAGTGAACACTCTCATATAAATATATTCTTCTTTATGATACTACGCTGAACTACTCTCCGGTTGGACACTCTAATCCATGGTAGGGGTATAACAGCACACCTCAAAGTAAGCCTTTCCCCTCTAGATAACCCCACACTGTCACCTTGAGCACTAGATGGGTCCAACAAACACCACAATTTCATAAAGACATCCAACTCCAAATATAACTCATAACAAGTATTTGTAATCTCTAGCCTAAGTGCCACCATGGTGTGCACACTGTCAACTTCACACACATGGGTAGAGCAGAGATCTATTAAAGCACTTGAGTAGCAAGGTAGATCTATAGATTACAAGCTCATGATCTTAATAAGATCATGCATAGAGAGATAGATGAACACATAGCTACCGGTAGAACCCTTAGCCTCGAGAGAGAACTACCCCCTCCTCATCATGGGAATCAGCAACGATGATGGAGATGGTGGTGGAGATCGATGGAGATGGCTCAAGGCACTTTCTCCATCCGGCAGGTGCCTAATAGAGACTTTTGTCCCCGAATCTCCCCTTCGGTATGGCGCGGCCATGGATCTTTCCGTGGACTTCAGATTGATTGTTTAGGGTTTATGCATCGGGAGGCTCTTATAGGCGAGAGGGGAGACCGAGGGGGTGCCGGAGGGGCCAACACCACCCCCTGGCGTGGCCTGGCCTGGCCCACGCCACCAGGTGGTGTGGCCACCTCCGCCTTCTCTCATCTCGCTCCAAGTGTCCGCCGGTAAAATAATAACTTTGGCTTTTGTCCCATCCAATTTCGAGAATATTCATTTTCTGACTTCCTGGAACCAAAAATAGCAGAAAACAGGCAGCTGGCACTGTGGCTCTTGTTAATAGGTTAGTCCAAGAAATCATATGAAATGTACTCCAAAGTGTGGACAAGAAAGTAGATAAAACCAAGCATGGAACATCAAAAAATATGGATACGTTAGCAACTTATCAACATCCCCAAGCTTAACTCCTGCTCGTCCTTGAGTAGGTAAGTGATAAAAAGAAAGAATAATTTTTGAGGTGACATGCACCATGATAAACTTGATTGAAGTATTTGTAAAACATTCAAAGCTGGGATCATAGTACTTCAATCATAACATGAAAGACAAAGTTCTAGCAATAAGACAAAGAAACTATGTTGCAACATGAAAAGGCACAAACAAAAGATTCATGAATAACAATGCTTTGCAAGACATTTGTTTGTTTCACATAAAGAAAACATAGCATAGTAGTATTCAGCTTGTCCCTCATAGAGTAGCAAACATAAATGCAAAGGACACCTTCAAAGTTCATAAGAGTGACTAGATCAAATAGTTTAAAACAAGCAATATCAAAGCTATGCATCAATCAACAAGTCTTGGGACAATGCACATAGAACTAAGAATGGCCACTATGCTCTCAAAGTAGGTGCATAAAGATAGAAGGTGGAGACTCAATATATAAGTGGAAGAAAGGCCTTCATAGAAGGAAGCAGAGATTCAAGTTTCATAAAGAGCTTCCAAAAATTATGGTACTTATAGCTTTCAGCTCTCATTGCCCCTATCATAAGCATCTTGAAGTGATTAAGGTTAAAGTGAACAAACTATGGTGTATATGCTTGACGAAGTATAAGTTGGAAATCTCATGTCCCTTGAATATGAGGGCCGCTCCTCACGCTTCTCAGGTTTAGTCACCGGTAAGTTCTTGTCATCGTAAGTACATGTGTATCATAGAGAACCGCCAACGGGGTACCCCTTGCCCGATGATACGGAAGAATCCCCATATCAAAATGACAAGGCAAGCAGACAACAAGCATCTCAGCAATCTTCTTATTTACCATGGGAATATGGTGCTTTTTCTCTCTTTCCTCTTTTAATAATCTTTTTTTCTTTTTCTCTTTTTTCCTCAATATAGGACTCTTTTTTTATAAGAAGGATGCTTCATAGACAGCTCATTATGGTTATGCTGCAGGTTTCCACCATGTCAGCATGGATTAGACCAGCGGCCCAGGTGTTTCTCTAACACATATACATAACTCCATGGACTTACAAGCTCCCCTTTCATTTCACACTGACGACATCCATATACAAAAGAGCATGATATCAACTAGGTACAAAGTACCAGTGCAATGTTGAAAGTGTTCCCCATGACAGCATGGTTCTGCTAATCCCCAACAAATAAGTGCAAGCATATACAACATAGACGACACAATGGTTCAAGTTTATTAAGGGCAAGAAAAGTAAAGTGTGCCATCAAGTTCGTGAGAGCTTTAATCACTAGTTTTCTCATAACAAGTTTAATTCGGAAGGTACATAAAAACATAATATACTTGAAATAGCATATGCTAGTAGGTAGGTATGGTGGACTCTTTGGAATAACTTGGTTTTAGGAGTTGGATGCATGAGTGGAACTCATACTTGGTTGTGGAGGCTAGCAAAAGACTGGGAGCGACCAACTAAGAGAGCAATAATGGCCATAATCATGCAGAGCAACAAAACATTATTGATCAAAGCATAAAGTGATACTACAAGTTGAAAACTAAAGGATCATAAAGGCTATGGTGACTTGAGATAGTCATAACATGGTGTGAGCATGTGCCAAGTCAACCCAAATAAAGCATCAAAGGAGAATACCATAATACTATGCTTTAATATGCTAAAACAACGCATGATTCATCCAAGGCACATTAAGCAATCTCAATTGTTTATAACATGTCATGCTACAGCAAAGAATACTAATCCTAAATCCAAAACAATATCAAGCATGCCATGACAAAGCATATGCCACAGTCAAAAACAAGCTCTCTTTACCAATTAAGCATGAACTTTCCTACTCTTTTCCAACCCAAACCAAACTATTTGAAAACCAATGTATGAAAGAGGGGGTACAACCAATTTATTCAGAAAACTAAGAAAACCAAGCAAACTAAAAACCAAAACGAAAACGAAAAAGAAGACGCTCTAAGAACAACACAACTGTGCATGAAACAATAAAAATGAAGCGTTTGGAAGAAACCTGTGATTTTTATTGATGAAGAAGGGGATGCCTCGGGCATCCCCAAGCTTTGAAGCTTTTACTTCTTGCATATTTCTTGGGGTGACTCGCGTGGCATCCCCAAGATTGAGATTTAGTCCATCCTTCATCTCATTACTCATTCCTTCCATACACCTGAAATTTTTCCTTCATACAAAACCTCACACAATCTTTATTAGCAACATTAGTGCACTCAAGATAATAGGTCTTTAGGTTCAGTTCCAACACCAATAAAACTTCCATTAAAACACAAGATACTGTAGCACTTCCCTCAAAAAGCTCAAATCCCCAAAAGAACTCAAAAAGGAACCAACAAGAAGCAAATACAGAGAATGGCAGAAATCTGTCAAAACAGACCAGCAGGTAAATACGAATTTTTTCGAAGACCTTATGTTTCTCAAATCAAAAAGTGTTGAACTAACGAAAGTTAGATAACAACCTAGGGTAGAAGCACAAAAATTCACGCCTCAAAAGGACGTACAGAGATTTTATATGAATTTTTACGGTGAAGCACAGAAATCTGTTTCGGGACAGCATCTTTCCCAATCATTACTTCTCTCTCATTAGAGGTTACTCTTGGCACAAAAAGCAAATAAAAAGGATAAGGAGCGGTTATTACAGAGTTAATAACTTCCAAGACTCATCTAAAACTTTTGGGTTATCTCCCAATAAGTACTTTTCTTTAACGTCTTTAAGTTAGGCATGATAGTTTGAGAAGATGCTCTCATAAGAAATATGAATTGAAGTAAAAGAGGACATCAAGAAGCAAATTCAAAGCACATTTAAGTCTAACCTACTTCCTATGCATAGGAATCTTGTGAAGAAACAAGTCATGAAAGCACAAAGCAACAAGCATAGGAAAGCAAAACAAGTGCAACTTCAAGGCTTTCAACATAAAGAGGGGAAACTTAATTTTGTTGAGATACATAAAACCATGTTTCCCTCTCTCATAATAACTTTCAGTAGAATTATGAATAAAATTAACAATATAACTATCACATAAAACATTCTTATCATGAGACACATGCATGAAAGAATTAATACTCCCCACATAAACATAGTCATTCTTATTAATTGTAGTGGGAGAAAATTCGAGAAAATAGCTATCATTATTAATCTCATCACCATAATAATCAAATATAGGAGGCATATTGCAATCATAATTAATTTTCTCCTCAATAGTAGGTGGACTGAAAATATCATATTCATTATTGTAATCATCATATATTGGAGGTGTAGTATCATCATAAGCAATAGAATAATTATCTTCCAAAGTGTGTTCATTTGTAAACATATCATCATTGGAAGGATCATGGATATCACTAATAGTATAGCAATTATTAATATCATCATTTTTCAGAATTGGTACCGAAAAGATTTTCAATATCAAAAGTAGTGTGCTTTTCCCAATCATGATCACTACTATAGGTAATAGGCATAGGAACATCATCGAGTTCAGACTCATCAAAAACTATAATAGGAGCAACATGCTTAGGGGAAAATACCGTTTCCTCTCTCCTTTTACTCCTCCTCTTCTTCTTTTCTTCTTCTCTTTAGGAGGGAGAGGCTTGAAAGGAAGCTTCTCCATATACCCTGGTTTATAGTTAGAGACAATAGAAGAAACTTTGGAGGATTCCTCCTTTTTATTAATAAGAACAAAACACATATTAGTCCTGTCATATTTTGGTAAAATCTCATCTTTTATAATATTTTGTATGTAAGTATTTGTGTGGAAATTATCAACACAATAAAGATGACAACCATGCATGATGCTATTCATACCAAAAGCACTCATATCTACCAAAGAAGTTTTTCTTGATAACTCTTCACACCCCAAAAATAATGTAAGTTCATCATACTGATTAGGAGTGATCATGTCATCACAATACAAACTTGCAGTACTCATTGGATTAGAAGGGCTATTATTATGGCCTGATCATTGAAAATTGAAATGACCCACTTCAAAGCAAAGTTCACAAATAAAAGGATAGAGGGCACAAACTTTTTTACCAAGATCATTTAGAGCCCTATACCACATTCTAGTTTTTTCATTCCTGTGGGTGATACAATATTCTTCTTCAATTTGATTATTCTCACAAGGTCTATGTATTCCACAAAAATTAACATGCTTATAAGAAATAGTACTTTCAGAGGTTTGAGCATGTTTATTGCTATCATTAATAACAATTTCATTTTCCATGCAAGTGTATTTAAAAGGCTCATGATACATGTCCCATTTTTCTTTAGGAGCATTAATATGAGAAGCAAAAGCTCTAAAACAATCAATAAGAATTTGAGGATCAAGACCATATTTAGCACTAAGCTCTTGAAAATCAGCAGTTTCAGCGAAAGACTTAATGCAATCATACTCATAGTTTATACCTGGTTCTTTACCTTTGTTGTTATCCCAATCTTCGGTATTGCTTTGAATTGTTTCAAGGAGATCCCACTTAGCTTTGACCTCCTTACTTGTGAAGGATCCCTCTAAACAAGTATCTAGATAGTCCTTGTAATGTCCTGAAAGCCTTGCATAGAAATTTTTAATAACAATATTACTGGGGAGCTCATGAATAGGACATTTGAGCATTAGTGACTTCAGTCTCCCCCATGCTTGGGCAATACTTTCTCCATCATGAGGATGAAAATTATAAATATAACTCCTATCTTTATGAATTTCATGAGGAGGATAAAATTTAGAGTAAAAGAGAGATTCAAGTTCCTTCCACTCCAAATGATGAGGATCATCTAGTAGCTCATACCGCTCCCTTGCTTTGCCCTTAAGTGAAAAATGGAATAGCTCCCTCTTAACTTGGTTCGTTGAAATACCTGCACACTTGAACAACTCGCATAATTCATGTATAAAGAGTAAATGATCACCAGGATGGACAATTCCATCTCCAAAATAGCAGTTATTCATAACACGTTCAACAATTTTTATAGGTATTTTAAAAGGGACGCTTTCAGTATGTGGATTTAATATATCACAAGTATCATTAGAATTACCACATATGGGAGATAAAGTATCATCAAAGCAAATTTTCTTATTCAAAGCTGGGGAACTAAAAAGATCATTTTCATAAAAACTAACTTCCCCAAGCTTAGACGTTTCCATAGCATTAGTAACAAAGGTGTTCAAAAGATTCATACTAATAACATTGCTATTAGCATGCAAAGAAAGTTCCATGGTTTTTTTAGTTTTCTTTTTAGACAATTCATGTTCTATCTTAGGAAAAATACAAAAAAGCTCTCTAATTTTGTTGTTTTTTACCATTAAGCCTAACTAGTGAAAACAAGAAACAAAAAGACAAAATTGCAGAATCTAAAGGAAATAACTTCGAGCACTCACACCGGAGGATGTGAGTACCTTTTACCTTACTTCCCCGGCAACGACGCCAAAAAATAGCTTGATGTCTACGCACTTCTATTCTTGTAGACAATTGTTGGGCCTCCAAGTACAGAGGTTTGTAGAACAACAGCAAGTTTTCCCTTAAGTGGATCACCCAAGGTTTATCGAACTCAAGGAGGAAGTGCTCAAAGGTATCCCCTCTCAAGCAACCCTGCAATCAAGATACAAGAAGTCTCGTGTGTTCCCAACACACCCAATACACTTGTCAGGTGTATAGGTGCACTAGTTCGGCAAAGAGATAGTGAAATACAAGTGGTATAGATAATTATAAGTGGTAACAGTGATAGAAAATAGCTTGACGGCGTTAAAAATACTAAAGTAAAACTGAAATAAAGATAGAAACAAGCAAACATGTAATAGGTCTAATAGAAAATGGTGTTTCAGTGCTTAGAAACAAGGCCTAGGGATTATACTTTCACTAGTGAACACTCTCATATAAATATATTCTTCTTTATGATACTACGCTGAACTACTCTCCGGTTGGACACTCTAATCCATGGTAGGGCTATAACAGCACACCTCAAAGTAAGACTTTTCCCTCTAGATAACCCCACACTGTCACCTTGAGCACTAGATGGGTCCAACAAACACCACAATTTCATAAAGACATCCAACTCCAAATATAACTCATAACAAGTATTTGTAATCTCTAGCCTAAGTGCCACCATGGTGTGCACACTGTCAACTTCACACACATGGGGAGAGCAGAGATCTATTAAAGCACTTGAGTAGCAAGGTAGATCTATAGATTACAAGCTCATGATCTCAATAAGATCATGCATAGAGAGAGAGATGAACACATAGCTACCGGTAGAACCCTTAGCCTCGAGAGAGAACTACCCCCTCCTCATCATGGGAATCAGCAACAACGATGGAGATGGCGGTGGAGATCGATGGAGATGGCTCCAGGGGCACTTCCCCGTCCCGGCAGGGTGCCGGAACAGAGACTTTCTATCCTCCGAATCTCCCCTTCGGTGGCGACGGTGCTGCGGAACTTTTCGTGGACTTCTGATTGATTGTTTAGGGTTTATGCATCGGGAGGCTCTCATAGACGAGAGGGGAGACCGAGGGGGTGCCGGAGGGGCCCACACCACCCCCTGGCACGGCCTAGCTGGGCCCGCGCCACTAGGTGGTGTGGCCACCCTCTAGCCCTTCTCTGTCTCGTATTCTGGCTCCAAGTGTCCCTCGGTAAAATAATAACTTTGGCTTTTGTCCCGTCCAATTCCGAGAATATTCATTTTCTGACTTTCTAGAACCAAAAACAGCAGAAAACATGCAGTTGGCACTGTGGCTCTTGTTAATAGGTTAGTCCAAGAAATCATATGAAAAGTACTCCAAAGTATGGACAAAACATAAGAAAGTGGATAAAACAAAACATGGAATATCAAAAAATATGGATACGTTAGCAACGTATCAGGGGCTAGGCCCAGCCGGCCACCCCCTTGGCCCCTTCTCACTCTTTCCTTTCCCTAATGGGCCCTCTCCCCTCCGGGAATTGGCCCATTAAGCCTTTGACCATTTAATTGATTTTTCTCTTTATTAAATAACTAGGACAGTGGCCTGCGCATTCGCGCAGGCATCATCTTTATTCGTTTTTATGATTGAAAATAAGACTAAAACTTATGAGCATTATCGTTGGGATATAGAGTTGCAAACTAAATTACTAACATGGAGTTTTTCGATATTAGAGCCAATCCTACAGACCTGAAATATAAAAGATAACGTTAATATGCTAGAAAATACTTATAACCAATAATAGTATGCAAGTTTCTAACACCACTGACTTATGATTCATTCGATTTTACAATTATATAATTATTTATGCCTTCAATGTTTTTCTCATTAAAAAATAAAACCAATCGTGGTGGCATCCAATAAAATGTTTGCATTATATTTAAGCATAATATTTCTATTATTTACACAAATGAGAATTAAGATTTTAAATTGAATTGTCAAAATCGAAGTAAGGTATAGCTATCCTTCACATGAATGCAATTGAACAACAAAAGCTAAATTCAATGTTGTTGATGCTTACTCAGAAACTAATAGATAACGTATGCCGATCATTAAGGATGAATAATCCCAAACTAAAAACTAATTAGCATGTTTTATCAATGTATCTATTAGACCTTGATTCTTGATTCTTTTGCGGCGACCATGAAAATCATGTGCATTTAGATCTTATCCTTTAGCAATCTTAAAACTATGTGCTTTCCGAAAATGATGAATCAGCATGTACCAGAACTGTTGCATCACAATAAATTCCTAGGATCAACATACTTAATTTTCTTCTGATCAAAATAAATTTGTAGACAAAATATCATCCTATGCAGCTGGTCCTCGTTGTTGTATTCTAACTTGTAGTAAGTTGCGATCAGATGAACATGAACAACAGGAACTAAAGTGGAAGTTTTATCTAGAAGAACTTGTCTTAGCTAAACTAAGCAGCCAAAACAATTTCCATTATAAGAGAAGAAGCTATGTATCCACTAATCATTAACCATGTTCCTTCAAATAATCAAAATCAACCATGTATGCACGTTTCCTCAATCTGTTATGCCTGATGTTTTGCCCTCCTGATCTTTGCAAACAGTACTAAAATATATAAATATATATAAGGCATGAAAGTCATCGATCAAGCACTCATACTACGGCCGGCCGGCCACATGGGCGTGGATGTGATGCAACATTTGACAGTTGGTTCTTCTACCATTCTCCACCTCTCCGCATCTATTGCAAGGAGAGGAAGTCAGAAGGAATCGAAATTGATCCAAGATAGGCTATCTAAAGATCAATAAAATGGAAACAGGGAACAACAACAACATCGAATGGAAAGAGAGCCCACGAACAACAACAACGAATAAGATTAGTTACCTGACCTCGCCGATCAAGTTGCATTGTTGTACAATCAATCACGTACCAAGTTAGTTGCATCATGCTTGCCTAGAAGACCCGTACACAACATGCTTGCTTAGAAGACTCGTGCGTCAGTGTGATTTCTCTCTGGCGATCTCTCTGTCTCCTCCAAGTAACAGTAAAATCATGCCCGGGAGTAAAAAGGAGAAGAGGGGGTTCATTGATAATCGGAGTCCCGGTGCAGCACGGTGGCAGCTCCATAAGGAGGGCGGCTCAAGAGTTCTTCTGGGTGCGAGTAGATTAGCATGTGTAGGATGGCCACCATGGGCTTGCGATGTTCATGAAAGATAAGGACACAAGAGGAAAATTATGCATGTTTTGAGAGGTACGACGCAACTTTTAATCATGGCAATGGTGGGTAATTTCTCCAGAACATAATTTAAGAGTACACAATCTATCGGCTGGCATATGGCTAGTTGTGTCACACATATGAGTTTTTCATGAAAATAAATCCCATTATAATATTTTTTAATAAAAAATCGAGAAAATTAAATCACAGAACAAACTCGATAAATGGGACCTTTTGTGCATTTTTTCCGTTTATCTAATTTTGTTATGTATTCGTGTATTCTACATCAAGGGATTTCTTCAAACTATTTGTTCGAGAGGCCTCTTCTTATTTATTTTTAACTTAAGCTTTTTTGCTATTCTTACTCTCTCTGCACCTTTTCTGTGTTTTCTTCCTTTTGTATAATAACTAATTAATCAAATCTCCAAAATGATCTTGATGATGTTGCAGACACAGTTTTCAGATTTAGCAGGTCGGAAACCTCATTGCTGAACAAAAATAAGGACATCAAACTATTATGATTGAAGAGTTGATAAACCAAAAAATATTCTACACTTAACTAATAGTTTACGGATCAAATACAGATGGTATTTATTTACGTATCATGCAACAAATAAAACACGACTTCTGTAGCGATTGAGAAACAATTGATGAGATCGCATGTCAATTAGATCGAAGTACTCAGTGTGTAAGTGGAAATGACATTGTGATATTTCATACCTCCTTAGCAAGTAATCCGACCCACAATAAGCCAGCTGAAAATTTTGTAGTGTTGACCTCGTCAAAGTATCATGTTCTGCTAATTCCTTGTACTTGTGCCTTCTCTGGAGAATACAGGTAACCTGAAGAAGTAATATACAATATAAATACTTTTGAGGGACAATATATAACTGTGAGTGTTAAATCATATGTAATACAGAAATCATACATACCAAAAATCTGTATGTGAAAACGATTTTCTATTAGTTATTGATTTCAGGCGCGGTTGCAAAAGGTTCTAGCAAAATCTAACTCCGGCAAATTACGATGAGAGAAACTAATGATATATTGCACAAATCATAGAGATAAACATAAAAAATTGATCACCAAATAAGTAGGGCCAGGGCATACTAATATTTTCTTTGGAACAGTACAATAATGTACGTGATGATGAGTTTTACAACAGTTTGCAAAAAATTTATGCGCACGGCAACACAACAGGCTAGCTCATCCTTTGTACCTTGCTTTGTAAGGCAGCATATTAAAAAAATTCACCAATCGTACCACCGGCCGCAAAAGATCGAGCGTGTGACCATGTACCTGGGAAGCTTTGTCACAGTTCGTTGCCAATCGCTGCATCTCACGGATATCCATTGCATGCAAGTTCTCTTCCACAAACCTTGATAGTAATTTGAGCACCTAATTTGATAACCCTAGGCTGGAACCGCCTCTTTTGTATTGTCCGCACTTGTTGAGACGGGTCAATTTGCTAGTAGTCTTTCTACGGTCTTCATCTGGATTGAAGCACGGGCAGTGCAACACCGCGTGCGCCTCGGCCAATGTGGGATTATGGGGAGTTGCAGCCCGAGGTACTGGTAGGGGCATGTAGATGGAGTCGAGGTGGAACCTAGCTGTTGAAGACCTGTGAGAGAGGACGATTCAGTGGGAGTATAACCTATATCTGGGCTATCTCCATGAATTGTGTTGCTCTGGCTGCGCTCCGTTTCCATTGGTGGATCGCTTCGATCCATGCATAGGGCAAGTGAGATTGAAATACCTATTAGAGTCCCGTGTTCTTGCAATCAATTGTTGGACGTCGGCCGGCCGGCCGACCGAACTCACCGAGACAAAAACGACGATGGTGGCGGCGTGCATGAGGCTCTATATATCAGGGTTGGCTGTAGATTTGATCTTTTTTTTAATGCGAGAAGAAACAACGAAGGGTCATCCAAAAAATTATGTAGGGTGGTATTGGTGGGTAATTTTTGTGAACTTCAATGTCAATAGATTATTTCCTATATCCATCGGCTGTCATTGGATAAATAGTTAAATGGACGGCCGGATATTTCTGATTTTTTTGAGATTTTCTAGACTATTTCTCTATTTTCTGGTAGCCCGTCATGTACTTTTAATATATAATAGATTATGAATAAATGATTAAATCAATATTTAACATTCATTCACATATTATTCAACCTCCATGGCTATGGAACACCTTCCACCTCCACTCCGGACATCCTCCGGACTTACCGAAACCCTTCCGGGTTTCTCTCTACTATTCTTCGGCGATTCTACCGATCCTACAAACACTCTCTAAGCATCATCAAGCCCTTAAGCGTGATACCCCACGGTCCGGGAACACTCTAGACATGATCGGGACACTCCCGCACCAATGATCAACAGAGGGACCTGGATGGCCATGTGACCCCTATGCGTTCCACGAAGATCTTTCGTCGTTTGAACCGAGACAGTCGTGTCTTATTCCCTTTGTCACTCGATACTTGCATTGTCCGAGATCTGATCAATGACATCCCCATGTCGTGTTCAATCTCTTTACTAAACAATGCTACTTGACTCGTTCCGACAAGTGATATCCCCGTGATCAAATCACACACTGCGCAGCTATTGGATATAACCTCTTCGAGTGGGCCCTCTCGAGTATCTTCCCGTCACATGGACGGATAAATCCCGCTCTTGACATATATTGCCTCAACGGTTTCCTCTGAGTACCTGAACACACCTTTATAACCACTGTATTACCAAGTGGCGCTTGATGCTATCAAAGCACTCTCGGGAGACAGTGATTGATATAGCCTCATGGTCTAAGGAATAGTCTACAAGGATCCATTTCTAATCATCGTAACTTGAACTTCGTGACATGATCGGGTCATGATGTTTAGGTTGGGTATTGGTTCATCATCTTATTCTCGGAATGAGATGACTCTATTTCCAACTAGCATAAATGCCACATGATCAGGAAACATGATCATCTGTTGACCAATGAACCAGTGACTAGAGTTTCACTGGGAACCCCTGGTTGTTTGTATATCACACGTGTATCGATGTTTCCACTCAATACAGTTATAGCATGATATAAAACTTAATCATAAAATATATGAAATATGATAATAGTCCTTACTACTATTTGTCTCTAGGGCATATTTCCAATGGCGTGGGCGGATCTCTCTCACATTTCGGTTCATGTCCATCTTCTTCCATCACGCTCCCAATGGCGACTAGCACCTGGTGGGAAGTGTTGGTCTTCTCGGCGCGCTCCTCCTTCTCGATCTCCTTCTTGATTTCCCTCATAACAGCGTCGTATTCCTCCGAGTTAGCATCCGAGCCACCGGCATCCATACTGATGTCGGCGTAAAGTGCGTCAAGGACGGAGTCGGAGTTGGCTTTGGTGCTGACGATGGCGGATGTGGAGGGTGATGGAGGTGGTCCATTGTTGTTGTTTCCTCCTCCGGCTACGACGACGATTGCCGTCATGGCCTCTTCATTGGAATCCGCGTATTCGTGACGATGGTAACCATCTCACCAAGGGTGAGAGGGCCTACAACCTGCCGCCTTTGGAGGGTATGCCGGAGGAGTGTTCCAGGCGTGAGCCCTTCCACAAAGTGGTAAACGAGCTCGTCGGTGCGGTCGCCTTCTAGGGTTTCCCTCACCCTCATCCATCTAGCGAGGTATTCACGGGGAGGTCCCCCTTCCCTTTGAACGCATCTAGCCAGATCGAAGATGGTGACAACACCGACAAAGTCAGACCTGCGCATCTCTAATGCTCAGGGAAGCCAAGCGGATTTGCGGGGTCCTTCCACCTTTATATCCTGCACAGTGGCAGTTTGAGTGGGCCTTGAAATTTCCTGATCCGAGCCGCCATACTCCAAGGAGAGGTATGGCCCATATCCTTCCGCGAACGTGTCCTGCTCATAGGCGGTCCGTGCGGGGCTTGACGAGTTTCTGACCTCCTAGGAGCTAGGACCCGAGTCAGTTTCACCGATGAAGATGTGGATGTCTCCGACAGGAATGACGGAACAACGCATGGGGTTCGTCTTCACCGACACCCAGAACTCATCTAGAGGGACGATTGTGACGTTGCCGGAGAAGAACACGACCGATGGCTACGGTGTTGCCGATTGCCGCGAAGAGATTGGACCTCGCACAATGTAGATCTCGAAGCGCCTCTTGCCCCACGGTGGGCACCAACTGTCGTGGTATTGCCGACAAGTACGCCATGGAGGGGTCCTCACAGTGCGTGTTTAGAGATGTGGGGTAAGGCGGAGAGTTGGCGGGTATGAGGTAACACAGCTTACCCAGGTTCAAGTCCCACAATGGTGGCGGAACTCTACTCCTGCTATAAATCACTACAATGGCAATACGCCGAGTTACAGAGATAGGTTTGTCGTACGAGGTGTTGCGCGTTGTATGCAACAATCTAATGCCTGGTGCCCTAAAGGCTCCCGTAGGCCGGCTTATAAAGGCGCCAAGACCTAGGGTTTACAGGGAAAGGTCCTTGCCAGACAAGGTAAAGAGTCCTACACTAATATGAACTAGTATTCCGTGTCTTGTACTCCAAGGCACCGAGTATGTCGGTGACTCCTACGTAGCCTTCCTCTATCCAGCATGGGCCTCCCTTCTGGATCCGCCTAACTAGGTCGCCCAGCAGGCCATAGGACTTACTACCAACTATGGGCCACCCGGGTTAGGCGGATTGGTGACATGCTATGAGGATACCCATATAGCATATCCCCAACATGGCTCCTCAGGGAACTCTATATAACCTGGGAGAGTGGGCGGTTGGGTGGCATGCTACCAATAAAAACCCTAATTTCATTTCTTAGTTATCTTTTATTTTTTCCTAGTAATAGTCTGAGCCAAGATGAGCTCCTTCTCCTTCCATTTTCTGCCGCCACTGCCATGTCTTGACCGCTCGAGGCCCTGACATAGACCCCTTTTAGTGTATAGGTTCATGTAGATTTGGAATGAACCTACACACTAAAAGTGATCTAGATACACTCCTTTCACAAAGTTAAAACATCTTATATTTTGAAATGGAGGAAGTACTACTTCCTTACGCATATTGGGAAGTCTGAAGTCATACTAAAGTAGATGCTCAAACAATTCGAAATTTGATTTCATTTTGACCTGACGAATTTCAGATGGTACCGGAACTGGAAAATTCCTGCTAGTTTACAGGTGGTACAAAGGAACACATATGTGCCATTTCTGACCTGAATTTATACCATACAGTATGACCGATGGGAAGCTGTGCAAGGTCCAAGAGTGAAGTTTGGCAAAGATGATGCTTCGAGCTGAGGTCGGGTCGCGACTGGGCTTCGGTAGTCAGTTATTCTCACGTGTCTGATGGGTTCTTATGCTTCGTTGTGTTGCTGTGGAGTCAGAGTTACGGTGGAGCGTGTCCAGGCAGCAATGATGATCGACCGACGGTGGTCTCTACAGAGTACTCGGTCGACACAAGTACAACATAGTTCCCTTGTGAAGCTCGTCGCCTGAATCGGAGTTATCTCCCCTTGGCGTGTGTGGCCAATTGATGGCATAGGCCGACGTGGTTCTCGGCGCCGTCTTGTGCGCTTGTGTCTCGGGTGGGTAAATAGGTTGGCTATGGTGGTGTGCTCAATGTAGCCGTGTTGCACAACGATATTGGTGCATTTGTATAGATTTTCTGTCAGTTTCCCTGCAAATAAACTAGTCAATTATCTTCGACTTTTTTAAATAAAATAAAGCAAACTATCTGTTTTGTTAAAAAATGTATTGTGTGAACCTGCAAGAATGGATAACTTTACGTCATAGGCTACACCGACCGCCAAGCAAAGTATCAAAAGTGTGCACAATACATAACTAATCAATCTGGCAAATGATAAGTGGATGTGTAGACAAAATAAATGAAAATACTACTCCCTTCGTCTAGACCTGGATTTGTCTAAATTCAAATGTATCTACACACTAAATGTCGTGGTATTGCCGATGAGTACACCATGGAAGGGTCCTCATAGAGCGTGTTTAAAGAGGAGGGGTAAGGCGGTGAGTTGACGGATACGAGGTAACACAGCTTACCCAGGTTCAAGTCTCGCAACGGTGGTGGAACTCTATTCCGGCTATAAATCACTATAATGGCAATACGCCGAGTTATAGGGATCGGTTCGCTGCAGGAGGTGTTGTACATTGTATGTTGGGTGTTCGTCCTAAAGGCTCCCTTAAGTTTGGCTTATAAAGACACCAGAACCTAGGGTTATAGAGAAAAGACCTTGTCGGACATGTTACAAAGTCCTACACTAATACTAACTAGTGTTCGTGTCTTATACTCCAAGGCTTCGCGTATGTCGGTGACCTCCACATAGCCTTCCTTTATCCGGAATGGGCCTCCCTTCTAGATCCGTCTAACTGGGCCACCTAGTAGGCCATGGGCCTTTCTGCCAACTGTGGGCCATCCGGGTTAGCCGGATTAGAGACATGAAATGGTGATACCCATTTAGCATATCCCCAACAGTAGCGCTCGGAGGACTTTGAGATCTTGCGTCGTCTTGCCTTTTAGTTTTGAATGCTCCGTCTAGGTGATAGCAACACTTTGTCAAGCAATATCTCAGAGGTCTCCCAAAGAACCTTGCAATCCTCTTCATCTTTATCATGTAAGCCAGAGTTTCTCGAAGTCATTTCTTCAAGAGTCGAACAGTTTCTACCTTCCATGGAATCTTCAGATGTGACTCTTTCACTACAATGATTAGAAGGATGACATAGGCTACAACCTATGCTACCTCGAAACTCACATATAGCAGTGAATTAATCATTAGCTATTTTCACATGTGCAAATCCGAAACATTAAGCGGAAAATCGGGGGACATGGTGAAATTACCATACATGTTCATCCACACGTTGTCGACGCGTTAACCGTTAGATCTTCCATGCACGAATCTTGACACTCGGGGTTATAAATATTAACTACGGCCAGACATTTTTCTTTTACCCACATTGACGAGGGATAACCTCAGCAATGCCCATGGTTATGGACTTAGGTTTTCGTGAAAAAGAGAACATTGGGGATTTTGTTGGATGTCATGCAAACAAGGGAGTCGAAGTTGCCTAATTATTGACGAGCAAAACTATTACATATCACTTGGGAGTTTTTCGGTACCTCCTTGTAGCCTTCTCTCATCCTATATATAATAGGACGGGTCTCAAAGCCGTATACAGATAGGTTACATATTAAGGATTACAATACCAATACAATGTCGGTTCCTTTTTTCCTTTATCCAATACAACTAAGGCTTCCATCGGATGCTTCCTTAGGCCTTCATCCTAAATCTTCATGGGTCGTGAGCCTTTATACAGTTGGGGTAACCAAACATAAGCACCCGAGTAATCATACCTATGTCAGTATCCCCGAGACTCTACCCGAATCATAGATTCTGGTTGAGTTTCAAAGAGTTTTTTATGTTTAAGAGTTTACGAATTGTTTTTATTTTTCTGTCTTTGTAGGGATTTGGTACAATAGGCCTGATGCATCCGATGGATCAGAAATCAGTTAATTGCTCCTGGACAAAAACACTGTAAACCTACATCAAATTCAAGTCCTCAGGCCTAAACTCGGAATTGTAACTGGCGTAACTCAGTTCGAACCGTTGAGGTCTTATCGAATACTAAATTCCAGTTCTATTTTATCGGGTACCCAACGTGCCTGTCGAGATTTTTTATCGTATAGTTGATACGGATATTTTACTGGTAGAGCGCATTCTTATGCGATTACCATGCCACACAGGATGAATCCCGGGATCTTACCTTCATGTCGTGGACACGACATTTGGAGTTTTTGTTCCGTCGGGCGCAATCCGAGATTTTGTATATACTTTATCAACTGTCTTGTTTGGCTATTGGAATTGCTGAAGTTTACATGTTTGTGTTTTTGTAGCTGCTCCCGATATGAGTAACTATTTGAGGATACGTACGTAATACTCTTTGATCTTAATCACACCAGAATAATTTTATCCTTGGGTATTGTCTTGGAACAAATGAATTTTCTTGTCAGGTGTGTGGCAGCGCTCCTGATGGGAGTAGCCCCCGAGGCTATGTTCGGATGTATTCATCGGGACATAGGCTCGAAAACTTACATTGCAGCTATTCTTACAATATAATCTTGAGTTTTGTCGAGTGCGCGGCCAGCGCTCCCGATAGGAGTAGCCCCTGAGACTATAGTCGAATATTTTTATTCCAGTGTAAGCTCAAAGTCTCTCTTTACTCAGGAATTTACTTCAACTCAGATTTTTATAAAAAATGTTTTCTCGGGTCCTCGTCCATTTTATAGGGCTGAAGTATTTTGTGACTTGCATGATATGACGTCATGGATGATGAAAATTGCACCGTGGTTTCTCGGAGAGACACGTTTCGATGGGACGTTTCAATTGTGGGACCATGCTGTAGTAATGATGACACATGGGTGGCGTCACTCTCAATGGAGTTTTTTGACTGCACGTCCCCTTTTCCACGCAAAGATCGAGGCATCGTGCGGGGTTTCTCCGTTTTTACCGTAGTAATAACTGCTTAGGATCTTTTTTTTTTGTAATCCTCTGATGCGTGTCATCATCCTATGTGTTTCCGATGGTTCGATTTTATATCGAACGGCTGAGCTTTGTGCTTTGTCCTTTATAAACGAGGGGAGACTCATTTTACTGTTTTTACCATGTTCTCTTTGCTAGGTTCATCTTCTTCCTTGCGCTCTACCTGTGCTTGCGCCTACTCCTTTTTTCCTCCGTGACGAGGGGTAACCTCGGCAATGGCCATGGTGATGGACTTAGGGTTTTGCGGAAAAGAGAATGCTGGGGATTTCATCGGATGTCAGGCAAACAAGGGAGTCGAAGTCACCTAATTACTTGATGAACAACACTATTACATGTTGCTTGGGGGTTTTCGGTACCTTCTCGTAGGCTTCTCCCGTCCTACATATAATAGGCCGAGTCTCAAAACCATATACAGATAGGTTAGACATGTATGATTACAACACCAATACAATGTCGGTTCATATTTTCCTTTCCTAATATAACTAAGACTTTCATCGGATGCTTCTTGGGCCATCATCTTGAATCTTTATGGGCCATGAGCCTTTGTACAACCAGGGTAGCAGATCATAAGTACCCGAGTAATCATACCTATGTCAGTAGCCCCCGAGACTCTACCCGAATCACAGATTTTGGTTGAGTCTCAAAGATATTCTCAGTTTTTCATGTCTTGAGATTTTATGAACTGTTTTTATTTTTTAGCTTTGTAGCGATTTAGTACAACTGTCCTGATGCATCCGACGGATTGGTAATCGGTTAATTTCTCCTTGGAAAAACACTGTAGACCTACATCAAATTCAAGTCCCTAGGCCTAAACTCAGAATTATAACTAGCATAATTCAGTTCAAGTCATTGAGGTCTTATCGAATACTGAATTCCAGTTCTATGTTATCGGGTACCCAACACGTCCGTCGGAATTTTTCATCGTATCATTGATACAACTATTTTACTGGCATAGCGTATTCTTGTGCGATTACCAGGCCACTCAGGATGAATTTCGGGGTCTTACCTTCATGTCTTTGGACACGACATTTGGAGTTTTGTCGCGTCGGGTGCGATCCGAGATTTTTTTGTATCATTTTTATCGACAGCCTTGTTTGGCTGCTAGAATTTCTGAAATTTATCAGTTTTTTTGTTTTAATGATTTATAGAATCTCCCGATGGGAGTAACCTTTTGAGGATACATCAAAGTAAAACTCATAGGCTCAGGTGATGATTGCCTTGACTCTATATTACAATTTAGTTTCTATCGGGTGCGCGATGGTGCTCCCGATGGGATTAGCCCTCGAGGCTATGTTCGGATGCCTGTATCTGGACATAGGCTCATAATTGTTGTTAGTTTTATCAGAATAGGGCTGATAGAAAAATACAGATCCTTAAAAAAGGTATAAATAAAGACTAATAGTATGAAGAACTTATCTTCTATTTTTATTCCGAAGCCAAAGATACATTATTTGGCGGATTTCTCGCCTGGCTGTTGGCCTTAATATCTTGGCTAAGAAGCCGGGCCATAGGCCTTATTGTAAATTAAATTGCGAGAACACATAAATTCAAAGCGTAAAACGCCGTAGTTGTGTGACGTTCCACGGATTGGAGTATTTGATTCCTGCCTTCTTGTCTTGTAACCGATATGCTCCTCTGGGAATAACTTCTGTAACAATGTAAGGCCCTTCCCAAGGCGACTCCAATTTACGGTGACCATCTTGCTTGAAGCAAAGAACTAGGTCCCCTACAACGAAGGACCTAGGACACAACCATCGACTGTGGTAGTTGTGCAAGTTTTGCTGTTATATAGTAACTCTTTGCAGGTAGTGTCACGGGCTTCATCAAGTGCATCAAGATCGTCTTCAAGTGCTTCTCTTGATGCTTCTTCATTATATGTAGCTACTCGTGGAGATTCGTGCGATACTTCGACTGGAAGGACGGCTTTAGCACCATGGACCAGAAAGAAGGGTGTCTCTTGTGTCGAATTATTTGGAGTAGTACGGAAACTCCACAAAACAGATGGTAACTCATCAATCCATGCTCCTTTTACCCTGTCGAGTGGTGCTAGTAATATTTTCTGGAGGCCAACAGTTACTAGGCTGTTGGATTTTTCCACTTGCCCATTGGTTTGCGGGTGAGCTAGCGTAGCTTACTTTCATACCCATCTCCTCGCAGTATTCCTTGAACTTATTAGAAGTAAAATTAGTTCCATTATTAGTGATGATGCTATTTGGTACGCCGAACCGGAACACTATGGATTTGATAAAATTCATAGCCTAGGTTCCGTCCTGGCTGGTGACAGGCATCGCTTCAATCCATTTAGTGAACTTGCTGACTTCTAATAGCAGAAAGACGTGTCCTCCTGGAGATGATTTGTGAAGTTTACCCACCATATCAAGTCCCCACTGAGCGAAAGGCCAAGCAAGAGGTATGGGATTTAACTCGGCAGCAGGTGCGCCGGGTTTTGTTGCGAATCGTTGACATGCATCTCATGTTCAGACTATATCATTTGCATCTTGTACTGCCGTGAACCAATAGAATCCTTCTCTGAATGCTTTGGCGGCTATTGCTCGACTACTAGCATGATGGCCACATACTTCTTCATTTATATCCTTGAGTATAATTTTCCCTTCATAGGGTGTGACACATCGTTGCATCACATCCGAAATACTTCTTTTATATAATTCTCCTTTGATGATTCTAAAGGCTTTTGATCTTCGAGTGATTTGTCGAGCTTCTGTCACATCTTAGGGGAGATCTCCCCGAGTCATATATGCTATGTATGGTTGCATCCATGTAGGCTCTATTATCATGACATCATCAACTTCTGATTCTTCTTTGAGGATTTCCTCTGTACTCTTGCTAGCTGGTGGAGCCCCCAGGTCCTTTCACAACTTAATCATTTTTCCTGTCTTGGCGCTATGACCTCAGAGACTCTCTTGGACTTGATAGAACGATCAGTTATTTCCTTCCCAAAACCCCGGGTGGCACAGGTAGGCATAAGGACCCAATGTTTGCTAGATTGTCGGCTTCTTCATTGCTTGCTCTTCCTATGTGCGATACTTCACATTCATCAAATTGAGCCTCCATAATTCTATACAGATCACGGTAGGAAATCATGTTATCGCTGATAGCATCGTACTTGTTCATTGCTTGGTGTGCTACAAGATTAGAATCACCGAATATTTTGAGGTGAGTTGTTGTTGACTCGTGTATTAACGAGCTTGTTGGGGAACCCCAGGAGGAAGGTATGATGATCACAATAGTAAGTTTCCCTCGGTTATGAAACCAAGGTTATCAATCCAGTAGGAGCAAGGAAACACCCCAAAGGTGTAGCTAGCTGAGCCTTGGCGAGGCTACCTAAGTGCTAGTAGCAACGTGGAGACCTGCACAACACAACCACAAAACTCTGTCCCCAACTTGCGATGAGGTTGCCAATCTCACCGGTTTTGCTAAAAACAAAGGATTAAACGTATCGAATGGAAGGAAGTAATAGTTTGCAAAAAGTAAACACAAAGCAGTAAACAGTTTGTAGATTGTATGTAAAAGAAAGGATCGGTATCCATAGTTCACTAGAGGTGCCTCTCCTTAAGATAGATAACATGCTGGGTGAACAAATTACAGCGAGGCAATTGACAAACATCGAGAAAGCAATACATGCATATACTAATCATCTTGACTCCTTTGGAACTTGATTGGGCATTACAACATTATACATATACCGCCATCCAACTGCATCTATGACTAATAATCCACCTTCAGGTTATCATCCGAATCCCCTCCAGTATTAAGTTGTAAGCACCAAATTATTGCTTTATGAATTGCGTGTAATATAAACAATACGATTGTTCTATGAGCAAATGATTGTTGTTTTCTCCCTAGTAGCAACAACACATCTAGTACCTTAGAGATTTCTGTCACTTCCCCAGATTACTAGAGGCATGAACCCACTATCGAGCATAAATACTAACTCTTGGAGTTGCTAGCATCTACTTGGCCAAGATAGCTACTAACAACAGAAAGCATGCAAGATCACAAATAACAAAGACATGATAGAATCAATAATCAATCTGAAATAGCATCTCAATATCCATCGGATCCCCGCAAACACAACATGCAGAATTACAAATAGATGATCTTGATCATGAACGGAGCTCACAAGATCTAGACATGAAAGCAGAAGGGAGGAGAATCAGCCATCTAGCTACTACATGGACCCGTAGTCCAGAGATGAACTACTCACGCATCACACCAGAGGCTTGCATGATGATGATGAAGGCCTCCAGGGTGAATTCCCCTCTCCGGCAGGGTGCCGAGAAGAGCTTCAGATCCCTCCCGATCTAGGGATGGATATGATGGCGGCTACAAACACTTTCATGGATTTTTGATCGGGTGCTTAGGGTTTTGGTCCCGAGGGCAATACATAGGCAGAAGGAGAGGCCGAGGGGGTGCTGGGGTCGGCCAGACAACCCCTGGTGCGGGCCAGGCCTGGCCGCGTGGCCAGGTGGTGTGGCCGGCCCCCCCAGCTCTTCTCCTTCTCGTATTCTGGCTTCAGATGTCTTCCAGAAAAATAGGCACTTTGGCTTTTGTCCCATCCAATTCCGAGAATATTCATTTTCTGACTTTCCTAGAACCAAAAACAGCAGAAAACAGGCGATTTGTGGCTCTTGTTAATAGGTTAGTCCAAGAAATCATATGAAAAGTACTCCAAAGTGTGGACAAAACACAAGAAAGTAGATAAAACCAAGCACGGAACATCAAAAAATATAGATACATTTGCAATGTAACAATTGCACCGTAAGCTTTAGCCATACGCAGACTGTGCAATAAGGCCTCATACTCAACTTCGTTATTGGATGTGTCTGCGAAGCTCATCCGAAGTATATATCACATCTTATCACCTTGTGGTGATACTAGTATGACTCTGCCCTTGCTCTTTCCATTTTTTTGATCCATCAAAGTACATTGTCCACGCGCTAGAAATGTCTGGTGGGCCCATGCATTGTAGTTTAGTCCATTCAGTGATAAAATCAGGAAGAACTTGTGATTTAATTGCTTTTGTGCTTCTCGTAAGTGATATCTCGAGGGGAAAGCTCAATGCCCCATAGAGAAACACGTCTAGTTGCCTCTGTATTGTTGAGGATATTAGATAGGGGTGCTTCGTTGACCACTATGATCGGGTGTTCCGAAAAATATGGCGCACTTTCTGTGCTATCATAAACACTCCATATGCTAGTTTCTGATAATGCGGGTACCTTTGTTTGGATGGCGAGAGGACCTCACTCAAGAAATAAACTGGCCTCTGAACACCATGGGGTTTCCCTTCTTCGGGTCGTTCTACGACCAGAACCGTGCTGACCACCGAATTAGTAGCAGCAATGTAAAGAAGTAATGGCTCTTTCTCGCGTGGAGACACGATGACAGGAGATGTCGAAAGTGCCCTTTTGAGATCTTCAAAGGCATGCGACGCTTCTTCCGTCCACTTGAATTTATTTGATTTCCTCATGAGGGCGTAGAATGGTAGTGCTTTTTCTCCTAGACGAGCAATACAATGGCTGAGTGTTGCGACTCGCCCAACCAGCTGTTGTATGCCCCAGAGATTCGTTGGCTTTTTCATTGTTCGAATCGCCTGTATTTTCTCGGGATTGGCTTCAATTCCTCTTGCTGATACGAGATATCTGACGAGTTGCCCTGCTGGGACTCCAAAGGAGCACTTCGTCGGGTTAAGTTTGATGCAAAATTTGTCGAGGTTCTCAAATGTTTCTTGGAGATCTTTGATAAGTGAGGACCCTTGCTTTGTTGTAACTATAATTTCATCGATATACACTTGTACATTTGTGTCAGTTTGGTTTCCCAGGCAATTCTGCATCATCCGTTGATATGTTGCCCTGACATTTTTGAGTCCAAAGGGCATTGTTGTATAGAAGAATACGCCATATGGCGTGATACATGTTGTTTTCTCCCGACCTTCCTCCTTCATCCGAATTTGATGGTACCCTGAATACGCGTCCAGAAAGGAAAGACGTTCACACCCCGCAGTTGCATCGATTATTTGATCAATTCGTGGTAGTGGGAAGTGATCCTTTGGACAATGTTTATTCAACGCAGTGAAGTCAATGCACATCCGTAATTCTTTTGTATTTTTGTTTGGAACACATACTGGATTCATGACCCACTCTACTTTCTTTAATTCTTTGATGAATTTAACGTCTATTAGGTGATGGAGCTCCTTTCCAATGGCCTTTCGTTTTGTCTTTGCAAAGTGACTGTTTTACTGGCTTCGCCTTTGGATCCAAGTTTAATGCATGCTCAGCGAGTTCCCTAGGGGTTCCTAGCATGTCAGAAGGTAACCATGCGAAAATCTCCCAGTGCTCATGGAGGAACTTGATGAGCGGGCTTTCCTATACGGGACCAAGATTGGAGGCCACAAATGTCATCTTCTTTGGGTCGATAGAGTGGATCTGTACTTCCTTTGTGTCTTTCGTGGTGTCAAAAGCCTGGTCGGGATTGACACGCACTATTGCAAGGGGTTCTGTGGTTGCTAACATTTTTAGCTGCTCAAACTCAGTTGCCATCCCGAAAGATTCAGAAATTTTGTTGAACTCCCGATCGCAATTGTCGGACCGTGTGAAGCTTCCCTTTACTGTTATGATTCCCTTTGGCGCTAGCATTTTCATAACTAGATATGCATAATGTGGGACTACCATGAATCGTGCAAAAGCCGAGAAACCCATGATCGCATGATATTGTGATGGTCAGTCCATGACTTTAAACTCGAGCTTTTCTCGCCTGAAATTTTCTTTGGATCCAAAAACAACGTCAAGAAATATTTTACCTAAGGGAATTTCAGCTTTACCTGGTACTACACCGTGGAAGGATGTTTCTGTTGGTGCTAGATTTACTAAAGAGTAGTTCATTGCTCTCAGTGTTTTTGTGTAAATAAAATTTATGTTGCTTCCTGCATCCATGAAAACTTTGCTCTTGTCAAATCCTCCCACTTGTGCTTCTACTATCAAGGCCGAATGGCCCGGTTGTGGTACTCGGAGTGGGTGATCAGCTCTGCTAAATGTGATTTCATGTTCTGACCAATGGAGATACTCGGGTGTTGCTAGTGGAGCCATCTCGGCCATGTTTACTTGTCTTGTAATTAGCTTCTGGATCCTATTGGATGGGCACCCTTTCTGGATCATTGACATTGCTCCCTTTGACCTAGGGTATTCACTACCTTGATTTGTTGTGTTTTGCGGCTGTCCTACTGGCTGGTGTACTGGCGGCGGTGGAGGTGCGCCAATGGCTAATGTGTCAGGCGTAGTGGTGTATCCTCGGCGTGCTGCTTCGGTTGCCTTTGCGTTGCATAGCTCTTGCATCTTCAAAAACATTCGGAAGTCTTTCATGAGATGGTTGGATCGTCTTTTACCCGTTGAGTCGACGTAAAAGTGCATATTACAGGGTCCTTCCAGCATTTGCATTGCGGATAGAGGTGGGTCCCTAGCTCTTGGTTGATATCGTTGTGTTGATTGGCCTCCTCCGACGTCGTCCCTGCTATTGCGGTGCCCGCCGTTGTAATCGTCGTTCTTGTGATTTACCTCTCTCGAGAAATTAGCTGCGACATAACTTGGTCCCGTGTGTCCGTCGTTGTTCCTCTGTATTCTGTCATTGTTGCGTTTATCCCTTTCTTCTTCGGTGAACGTGTCCGTTTGTTATGGAGCGCGTCCTCTCCATCAGCCCAGCGATTTTCTATGTCCATTAGTTGTGAAATTGTTTTGGGTTTGATCCGTCCTAGTTCTTCTATGAACTCTCGGCGACAGAGGCTGTCATTGAAGGCATCAATGGCCCTTTCGTCGGATATGGCTTCGGCATAATTCCTTATAATGATCCATCACTGAATGAAGGCTCTTATTGATTCTCCAAGTTTCTGTTTGCACGCTTGCAATTGCTCCAGAGATGCGGGTCGTTTAAATGTGGAGTAAAAATGTCGGATGAACTTATCTTCAAGGTCATTCCATCTACTGATTGAATCTTCGGGTAGTTGTTTGCGCCCTGATCATGCAACTCCGGTTAGGTGCAGCTGCAGACTTTGCATCGAAGTGGCTGTGGAGCCACCCTGTAACTTGACGGTGGCCAAATAATCTGTTATCCACGCTTCGTATTCCTGTAGTCCGTTGTACTTTTGGCGGTCATGCAGAAGTTTGAAGTCCTTGGGTACTAAGGTTTTACGAATCCGTTGGGTAAAATAGCTGGCTCCACATAACTCGTGGTCATCTTCACTGTCGCCGTTATGGTATCTTCGGCTACGACTCTCATCGCTTGATTCGTTGTTCCTGTGCTGCGTGTTGTCGTCTCTTGTGCTGTTTCGCGGTTCGGACCCTGAGAAGTGCACCCGATGTGGTGACCAAGACCTTCGAGTGTGCCCCACCTACCGAGGGCTGCTGTAACGGCGTGGGGATCTATCGGGTTGATGCGTGATTCCCTGTTTTGCTTGTGCAAGAGATGCTCCTACCATGCCGAGGTTCATTAAAGTCGAGCGATGAAGAGCCGCGGGATCAGCAGGTGCGGGTTGAGTTGTAATTAGATACGTTTGTGCATCCACGATTGCTGCCTAGGCCGTTTTTGCTTTGATGTGCCCTGCTTGATCTACTAACATAAACGACAGATCGTGGTCTCGAGTCAGTTCGTTTCTTTCAGCTTCGGGGATGTTCTGCAATCAAGATGTTCCTCTTCTTGGGGGTGCTCCCTGGCCCTCGGGTAGAGCTTAGTTGTGCCCGTCTTAGGCTGGATTCATCGGCTAGCCTTTTTCTTTCATCGAGTTGCCTTTGCATCCTTATCACGTCTCTCTTATTGTGATGAAGCAAGATATGCTAGTAAATCATCGTGTGTGGCATCGGCTGTCATTGGAAGTGCGCCCGAAATTGCTTCCCTTGCTTTTTGCCATGTTGCGGCTGGTAATCGGAGAGTTCGCCTTTCGCCTATGCGTGGTTCCCCTTTCCCTTGGGTTATGCGGTTGTCCATCGCATCTCCTTCGTTTCCATGGTTCCCTTTGTTGCTGTGATTTCCTGCAGTCATTCGATAGAATATCATCAGGGTTAAGAATAGGGTTACCATTAGAGTCGCGTTGTGTCGAAGGGTCCCCAATAATTACACACACTTGGTGGCGTGTTATGTATGGCCTAGTGACGTCGTCGTTAAATCCGAAGGAGACACTGTCTAGGGGACCAGTGAAATCCATTAGTTTCTATTCTAGGTAGATCTTGGCCTTTCTAATTCCGAAGTCGATACTTTCTCTACTTTCTTTGGGTTCCATGTTTTCCGAGATTGATCCTCGTGGTGTGGTTGACTGGTGGTTTGACCCAAGGGAGAGATCATCGTAGAGACCATCAAGGTCCCCTAGATCTGCTGTGTTTTGATTTTTTTCATTGGCTTTCTCCACTTGCAGTGTGGCTTCCGTGGATGATCTAGCGGGTAATGCAGTTATCACCGTAGGCGCAGATTTTTCGACCGATGGTCGTGATGAGATCGGAGCCAAGAGGTAAGGTTCTTCGAGATCCTCTACTTGAAAGTGGAAACTTCCAATGATGAGATCGGACCCACCGTTAAAATCAGCGGGTACCAAAACAGGGGTGGGCGGGCGTGGATCTACTTCCATTGGGTTGTTGCTTGATTAAATGGGGTCCACCAAATCCATGACTCCAGCGTTCAGGTTTCCCACAGACGGCGCCAATTGACGAGGGGTAACCTTAGCAATGCCCATGGTTATGGACTTAGGGTTTTGCGGAAAAGAGAACGCTGGGGATTTCGTCAGAAATCAGGCAAACAAGGGAGTCGAAGTCGCCCGATTACTTGATGAATAACACTATTACAAGTTGCTTGGGATTTTTTGGTACCTCCTCGTAGACTTCTCTTGTCCTAAATATAATAGGCCGGTGAAAGATCACGGATGTCGCCTAGAGGGGGGTGAATAGGCGGTTTAAAACTTTTACGAGATGGGCTTAATTTTGGCGGAATAAAACTAGTGTTTTCTTTTGTCAAGCACAAAGCCTAGATATACTAAGGTTCACCTATGTGCACCAACAACTTATGCTAAGCACGACAAGCAACAATGTGAAAGCAATATAGAATACTTCAAGCACGAAGGCTATCACAATGTAAAGTGCATAAGTAAAGAGCTCGGGTGTAGAGATAACCGAGGCACGCGAGGACGGTGATATTTTATCGAGTTCCTCCCAACAAGGGAGTACGTCTTGTTGGAGGGGTGGGCGATACTAAGACCACCAACGCCACAAGAGGCCTTAGCCTATTCTCCTGAGAACCCACCACGCGGCAAGCACCCATTCCACTATGAGACACTTGAGGGTGGTCACCGAACCCGTACAAGATTAGGGCTATCCCCACAACTTAATTGGAGGCTTCCAAAAATCACCACCAAGGCCTCAAACTCAGGGAGAGCTTCACAACTTAATTGAAGGCCCCAAGAACATGCCACAAAGGACACACAACTGTCTAGGGTTCCAAGAACCCAAGAGGGACAAGCTTCTTGAATATCACCAACCAAATCCTCCGGGGAGAACACAAACCGATGCACCTAATGCAAATGGCAAGAACACCACAAAGATGCTCCAATACTTCACTCTCAAATTCCAACAAGGCTACTAAAGCACTTGGGGGAATAAGAGAGGAAGAATCAAAGGGAGAACACAAAAATCCCCAAGATCTAGATCCAAAAGATTCACTCACAAAGAGATGATTTGGTTTGGTCAAATTGTAGATCTAGATCCCTTCTATCTTCCCCTTAAATATTGGCAAAAATGATTGGAGGGGATTGTAGAAATCAAGGTCAAAGATGTAAGGCAAAGAGAGAAAAAGGCTTGAGAAATAGAGGAGAAAGAACCACTTAAAAGGAGAGAGAGATAGTAATATATAGGCCCACACTTTTTCTGGCCGTTGGAGGCAAACAAAATGACCTGGGCCGGTAATACCGGCCCACTAGCGGTACTACCGCCTAGGAACCAGCAACGCGCCAGGAAGCGTGGGCGGCCAATCGAGCAAGAGGAAAAGAAGAAGCGGGGCGAGCTTTGCCAGCAAAGGAAGGGGATCGGGGGGAGGTCAACCCGCGATAGGGGATCGAGAATCGAGGCGAGCGAGCGCGCGAGCAGCTGGCGATGCGGGAGCATGCAGTCGAGCACGGGCCAGCATGCGGGTGGGCTGCGAACGGGAGCAAGTGGCAGTGGGGAGCGGAGCTAGCTGGGCTGGGCGGCCGCTGGAAGCTAGGTCAGCGAGGCGAGCCGACCCGGTACTACCGGCCTGGCTGGGAGGTATAGAAGGTTTGGGCCGGTAGTGCCGGCCTGGGCCACCGGTTGACACAGAGGCAGAAGAGGCGCGCAGCAGCGGTCGGTAGTACCATGCGGTACTACCGCCTGGCCCAAACGAAGCCCTTTTTCTTTTTCTTTTCAAAATAAATAAGAGGCAAATGCAAAATGCGATAACTTCAGCTAGGAGACTCCGATGGACCTGAAACCAATTTTGTTGGAAATAGGACAAAAAGAGCTACCCAACACCAAGTGGAAATATTGGATATCACTAAGTGAGAATGTGTCAAGTATTATAATGTGAGATACCTCACTTGGTGAGAATCCGGAAAACTTCCAAGAACAAAATCGCAACAAGATATAAAAGAGAGATCCGATTTTGATAAACAAGACCTTTTTATAAAGATTACCACAAGATCTATATCCTCACATGGATAGGACAAACACACAACCAAGAAAGATGATGATAAGAATGCAAAGGTTTAAGCTCTCTCCGAACGATATGACCGAGTTACTCAATCGAGAGCCCCTCTTGATAGTATGACTATCTATCCTAAACCAGGTCTCTCAAATACCAACACGAGACCGTCAAAAGGGAAAACCTATTAGAATACCTTTGCCTTGAGCACTTTGACCTTGTCTTCATCGATCCATAATCACCGAGGATGGATAGCATCAAACAAGAGATCTTCTAGAGATGGCACATATTGAGCTTGCACAATGCATCTTCTTCTTCATTTCATCTACCTTGAAGCCAACACATTATCCAAGTGATGCCAATGGACAATTCCTACAAGTGAAACTTAATACACACATTAGTCCCTAAATATTGTCATTAATTACCAAAACCACACATGGGGGCCGACATGCACTTTCAGCCGGTCTCAAAGCCGTATACGGTTAGGTTACATATGTATGATTACAACACCAACACAATGTTGGTTCATATTTTCCTTTCCTAATACAACTAAGACTTTCATATGATACTTCTTGGGCCATCATCTTGAATCTTCATGGGTCGTGATCCTTTGTACAACCAGGGTAGCAGATCATAAGTACCCGAGTAATCATACATATGTCACTAGTGCTGCTCTCCAATCACCATGGGCAAGAGCAGGGTAGGAACTTCCACTACGGCCACCAAGGCCACAAGGAAGAGGGCTATCAGATGTGCCTCGTCGAAGTGCTCTGCACGAGATATGCGCGAGGCACAAAACTCCAGTCATCTTGGGGAGGGCTTCTTCAAGCTTCCAGGGGATGAGGCCGCTCCTATCCCCGAATAGGTCTAGAGGGTAATGTTTCTCTCCTTTTTATATAGCGACCTCTCTCTCCCTGTGCATGAATTTCTTCGAGGTCTCCTCTTTGTTTATGGCGTGCAGCTGTATCAGCTCACGCCCAACTCTATCCTTCATGTCACTTGCTTTGTTACCCTTTGTGAATTCTTCCTCGGGATCCATTCCCATTAGGGCATGTGGAAGTATTTCTTCCATGTTCATCGGAATGCCACTGATACCATTTTTTATGACGTCGGTGGCGCCATCTTCTCTGTTTGCTCCAAAGTCGACTATTTTAACTTCAAGATTACTGACTCCGTCCAAGGGTGGAATCTTTCGGCTTAGCCCCTTTTGATCCCAAGAAAACATGTCAAAAACTTGATTCTTGGGATCAGCGTCCAACTCCTGAAGAAATGACGGAGATTGAGCCCCTGCTTATCTGCATTGAGAAACTTCATCACGAGGTTGGCAAGGAATTGTCGGGACTACAAATCCTGGCATACTTTCTTCAGAACCGTGTTCAGCCTCTTTAGGTGAGGCTTTCTGGTATGTGGGCCTATACTGGCAAGAAAGACCCAATGAGGATTTCACCGGATGATCTTACCCCCAAGGTCTACGAAAAGAGGGTTCAGAACTTCACCACACTAACCAAGAAAAGCTCGGTTCCCTCTGATTGCCGTGTAGAGCCTTTTGGGAAGAAGAAACGCCTTCTAGAGGTAAATTTCCATTGGCTTTCTCCTTCCCCTTATTTTTTGTGTGAATGTACTTTATTTCTTACGATTATCCTCCCTTTTGCTTGCTGGTCTTCTGTCATGTAGGATTATGATCATCTATCGTTGCTTCCTCCTCTCCCTGAAAGTGGTGAGGTCCTAGCCAATCCTTCTTTATCCGACAATCTTCCTATAGCTGGGACTGCTGCTGACGAAGAGGTGGAGGCGTCTATCGCTGAATCTTCATCGAGTACTCAGTCCCTTCCATCGGCTCGCTCTGAAGATTTTTATGTGGCGCCTATTGGCGAAAAAAAGGAAACAGTCTAACATAGCTGAGACGATTGAAGACTCAGATGACTCCACTGGCTCGAAGCCTATGTGCGTCGTCCCAGTTTAGTCAGCTCCTCCCCAGATGAATCTGTTCCGCTTTACACATGACGTTTCTTCGTAAGTATTAACTGTTCCTTTATTGATATTTTTGGATGGAAAGTTACAGAGTCTTTTGTGTTGCTTTTGTAGTGGTGATGATTGTTGGGGGATGATCCCAGGTAGGGTAAAGCCGAAGTAAAAGGACAAGGTCCACCAAGGTAAAGATAGGTCAAAGCATGAGCTGGCCGAATCATAGAAGAGCTGCCGGGTTATGGCCGAATTACCCTGAGCCGGCAGGCACTGGCAAGACTTGGCTGACATATGTCTGTACGAGGAAGGAATCATTTTCCCTTTGCAGGTACTAACTTGGCCGGGTTAACTATACCTAGGCCGAGTCAGGAGATGGCTTATGCGAGAAGGAAGGAATCATCCTCAAGGTTAGCGCTTTTCTCTCTCTACTAGGTTTTCCTCTAGAGACAAGCGCTAGAGACAAAGGACAGAGAGATAGAAGCAGAGCAGAGGCTCACGAGCGTGGCGATGTCTGACCGCCAACAGGCAGACATCATGGACTCTAGGTTATTGCCTCGCAGAGGCTGGCGACATATGAAAGAGGAGCACCGCTTTGCTATGTTAGGAAGAGCATCTCTAGAGAATATACCAGGCCACGTCAGCCCTAGATGTAACCTGGCCACCCCTTTATAAGGTGAGCCAGGGCCTCCAAGGGAGGGGTGGGTCTTTTTGGCTAAGGGAGGAACCCTAGAGAGAGTAGAGAGCAGGAGCACTTCATCTCCTTCCTCTCCAAGATACAAAGGAGCATCAATATTAGCCTTTGATCGTAATATAAGATCTTCGAGCAGTTCATCTTGTGTTCTGTTGTTCTATCTTTCGTGTGTAGAATCACTACACTATCCCTCCCTGGATACCACTAGTAACCATTGGCCCCATCTTTATCCTACCCATGGCATCTGCCATGACACCACCACGACAGTTGGCACCCACCATGGGGCTAGTAGTGGTGCTAGCTAGAGTCAAGATCCACACAGGAAACTTCATTGCCACTGCAGAGCGCATCATCTCTGGGCTGGTGCAGTGGTTCGGTGCACTGGACTTTGTTATCGACAATGCCCGCAGCATCGGCAACCGCCCGCCTCCGCACAACAGGATCTTCATCAGATTTGGCGCCCACAAGATCTACATCAGCGTCGACGAGTCCTGCGTAAACCTGCAACACGTTGTAGAGGGAGGAGAACCCTCTCTCTGTGCAGCTCGCGGTCCGTGTATCACTCGCCTCGCTAGCTGCGTCGAGGTGATGATGACCGCACCATACGCAGGAGGAAGCAAAGACCCGGTAGAAGATCCGAAGGTAATGCCCAAGGCACCTAGGGCTATAGGTCCACCATTAGAGAGGCCACAAAACATCTTACAACAGGCGATAGGAAGTATCACTACTCCTATAGCTCCAATAGTAGATCCGGCTCAGGCACATGCCGAGCTAAAGGAGACTCGACATGAAATGTTAGCAGGGGCAAAGAAAGTAGCAGCAGCTCAGCAGGCGTTGAACATCACGCTGCATGAGTACGCTAAAGCAAACAAGATTAACACTAGTCCTACTCGTATGGACGGTGTGAAGATTAGGGGCAGAAACCTCATTAGTGAAATAGATAAGGAATATGTGCCTAGGCTCGGCAAAGGCAACAAGAAAGAGTTATTGAGTTAGTTAAAATTGCTAACAAGCAGAATGAGGAGTTGCTCAAGGCAAATCCAGCAAGGATAGGAGGTTCCCGGGTCATTCTTTCGGCTGGGGGCGCTCTGGCAAAGTCCGCCGGGGCAGCGTCATCCCCTCATGCAAGCCCCATAAGAGAAGAGATAGTAACCTCTAGGAGAAAAAACAAGCACATGGCCCCATATTACCCGGCAAGGCCAGGGAAACGAAAAGCAATACAGTGTGATGAAGATCGTCACAGTGCCAGCCGAGGTGAAGGTGGACGAGGAAACCACGGCCAAGGAAACATTGGGTACGGTAATGCCGGACATCGTAACTCAACAGGAGCTGGACAAATCCACCTCGGAAGCACCAATAGCAGTACATACGTCGGCAAGAGCAAAGTGTCGGCCTAGCTATGCAACAACAATATGTTAATCCGGGTCAAAACAAATTTGGTGATGGTTATTCAGCTATGGCCAATGCCGGGTTTCCTAGGCCAGATCATCATGTGATAGGGTCGAGGATAGGAAACAGGAACCTACAGCCAGATGATGCAAGATTTAAGTTGGACTAGATTTATAGGTCGGAGATGATGGAGGGACAAGGTCTTCCGGGTCTAGCATGCTTTGGACCTCAGATTATAAGGGAACCACCTGTGTCGAACTTCTAGTTGGCCAGAGGGACAAAGATGTATGATAGAAGTACCAAGCTAGAAGATTGGTTGATTGGTTATGCCACAGCTATGAACATCACTACGGGCAATTTGAGATGGGTGGTGAGGTATGTGCCTCAAATGCTAGAGGGACCAGCAAGAGTCTGGCTCAATAATCTGCCAGCAGGAAGTATCAAGTGTTGTTTAGATTTTGAAGAGATGTTTATCAGCAACTTCACCAGTACGTACAGAAGACCGAACATGCCATAGCAACTAGAAATGTGCAGGTAGAAACCAAATGAGTCAGACCACAAGTTTCTAACTCGCTGGTGTAACATGCGCAACTCATGCGAAGGAGTAATAGTGTCGCAAGCCATTGCCTGGTTTGCACAAGGGTGCAGGTATGTAAGTGTGTTATGGGAGAGGTTACAAAGAGATATGCCAACTACGTTGGCTAAGACAATCAGAATTGCCGACTCGTATGCACTGGGTGACCCAACTCAACCTCGGCTTGTGTCGAACGAGTCAAATGAGGACTACTACCCCCGAGATGGAGTCGGGTCATCCCAGTGGAATGATTTCCGGGGTAAGAGAAGAGATGAAAGACCAGATTATAGATATGGCTCGCACCATGTCACTGTCGTAGACCAAGATCAGCCTGGAGCTAGGAGTAGCCGGCGACAAATGAGTGGTGGACAATAGTGGTCACACAAAAGTGATGGCAAGAAGCCTTGGACCAATGAACAGAAAAAGTAGTGGCAAGAGAGAAAAGATAGGCCGATATATACGTATGAGGCTATGCTGGATCAACCATGCAAGTTCCACTCACCAAATCCGAGTAAGCCAACAAATCATACAACCCAACAATGTGAATGGTTTCAGCGCGCAGGACAAGGTAACCGGGAGCAAGGTAACATGGGACCTCCTTAGCAACCTTGGCAGCCACAACTCACAGGAGCAAATGCTCAGCAAATGATGTTACCACCACCCCCGCCGAGGTATGAGAACCATGAATGAATGGTTGCGGTGCATCGGGTGAATAACCAGAACTAGCCAAACCAGGGAAACCCCTACAATAATAGGAGAAATGAATATAGGGAGCGCCATCAAAATTACTATGTGTTTACCACAGAAGAAACTGACAAGCAAAGTGTGCGGTGACGACATATAGAAGTCTATGCAGTAATGCTGGCTATGCCGAGATACATGTATTGGTCTGATCAGGAAATCACATGGAGCATCAAGGATCATCCCAGGCTCATGCCGAGTCCTGGGTCATATGCTTTGGTGCTTGACCCAACCTTCATCGGGCCAAACATCAACATGAAGTTTTCCAAGGTGTTGATTGACAACGGCATCAGTATTAACATATTGTATAAATACACCAGTCACAAGTTGGGAACCTCAGAAAATATGCTCCAGACGACAAAGACCACTTTCCATGGCATTGTGTCGGGTTTGTCTCGTGAGCCCATTAGCAAAGTCCGAATTAATGTCTTATTCGACACGAGGGAGAATTGTCGGACGGAGAACTTGGAGTTTGAGGTGGTGAATTTGGATAGCTGTTACCACGCGTTACTCAGTAGGTCAGCTCTTTCAAAGTTCATGGCAAGTGACCACATCAGTTACTTGAAGATGGAGATGCCATGACCAAACAGAGTCATCACCATAGCAGGGGACTTTAGGCGCTCCATGGAGTGTGCCTCAGCCGGGTCAAACCTGGCCGAGTCATTGGTGATCGCTCAAGAGAAGAAGAGGATCCAGGATGCTGTAGCATTGGCCCAGTCCACGCAACTAGATATGCCAGCTCTGAGTAACCCACATGGAAGTGTGTCTTTCTAGCTGACAAAGGACACAAAGAAGGTGCCAATTAACGATTAGTTCCTAGAACGCACTGTAACTATTGGTGCGGGCCTTGGCGACAAATAGGAAAGCAAGCTCATCAGCTTCCTCCGTGAGAATCGGGATATCTTTGCTTGGTCCACACAGGATCTGCAAGGTGTACCAAGGGAGCTAGCTGAGGACTCTTTGCACGTCAGACCTGGTGCAAAGCCAATGAAGCAACTCTCTGCCGCTTTGCCGAAGATAGGAGAAAAGTCGTTGGTGACGAGATAGCTCGGCTCCTTGCAGCCGAGTTTATCATGGAAGTGCTTTACCCGGATTGGCTATCTAATCTGGTGCTGGTAGAAAAGAAGAAGGATGACCCAAATGTAGCAGTGGTGTGGTGTATGTGTATCGATTACATGAACCTAAACAAGGCGTGTCCAAAAGATCCATTCCCTCTGCTGAGGATAGACCAGATCATTGATTCGACCGCTGGGTGCGAGCTCTTGTCATTTGTAGATGCGTATTCTTGTTTCCACCAGATACCCTTGAACCTAGATGATCAAATAAAGACTGCTTTCATTACCCCGTATGGAGCTTATTGCTATCGCACCATGCTATTTGGCTTACGTAATGCAGGGGCAACGTATCAAAGATGCATGCAAAAACGCTTGCATGATCTATTTGGCTAAAATGTCCAAGTATATGTCGATGATGTGGTGATAAAAACCAAGGAGAGTCATACTCTCCTAGATGATATCCGGCATACGTTCGCGAACTTAAGGAGGTTCCGAATGAAGCTTAACTGGGAAATTGCACCTTCGGTGTCCCGACCGGAAAATTACTCGATTTCCTCGTGTCTAGCGGAGGTATCTAAGCTAACCCAACTAAAATCTAAGCTATCGAGCGAGTGGAATTGCCGAAGTGTCTTAACGATATCTAAAGTTCACAAGTTGCCTGGCATCGTTAAGTCGCTTTGTATGTCGGCTAGGAGAAAAGGCATTGCCTCTCTATCAGTTGATGAAAAAATCAGATAAGTTCATAGGGACACCGCAAGCGGATAGTGCTTTCCATGAACTAAAAAAGATGCTAGCCTCTGCACCCGTGTTAGCTTCACCATTATCCAAAGAACCGATGCTGCTCTACATAGCAGCGACCAACTGAGTCGTAATTGATGTGATAGTGGTGGAGCGTGACGAGGAAGGTAAGTCGGTGCAGAGGCCTTTATATTACCTAAGTGAAGTACTCTTAGCTTCCAAGCAGAACTATCCACATTATCAGAAAATGGCATATGGCGTCTATACGGCAGCCAAGAAGCTTAAGCATTATTTTGAAGAACACCCTATAAAGGTGATATGCGAAGCACCCATATCCGAGATAATGAGTAACAAAGATGCAAGTGGCCAAATTGCCAAATGGGCAATTGAGTTAGCCCCATATGCTTCACAGTATGATAGAACAGATGCAATCAAGTCTCAGGCACTGGCCGACTTTTTTGTAGATTGGGCTGAAATGCAATACAAGCCACCCTTGCCAGATTCAAACTACTAGAGAATGCACTTTGATGGATCAAAGTTGAAAGACGGATTAGGGGCCGTGGTAGTCCTTACATCACCCAAGAAAGATCAATTGAGATATGTACTTCAGATCCATTTTAGAGCATCAAATAATGTGGTTGAATATGAGGCGCTCGTACATGGGCTAAAAGTGGCAAAGGAAATTGGGATACATCATATACAATGCTTTGGAGATTCGGATTTGGTGGTGCAGCAAGTTTATGGTCATTGGGATGCGCTGGACAAAAACATGGACCTATACAGATTTCACGTCCAAAAGATATGTGGATACTTTGAAGGATGCGAATTCCATCATGTGCTACGAGCTGAAAATGATGCAGTCGACGTACTGTCTATAATGGGTTCATCTCGGCAAGCCATCCCGCCAGGAGTTGCTTTGGAGCATATGAGAAAACCACTATTAACCCCTCACCAGAATACGAATCAATTTATATCCCGGCCAATCCCGGATCAGAAGTTGCTCCAATGGACATTGACTAGGGGAACACCTCGGTAAACCCGGGGACTACCTCGGAAAACCGGGGGACTGCCTCACGTAACCCGAGGACTGTTTAGCTTAATCCGGCAGAGGTTATGTCGGCTGGTCCAATGGAGGTTGATGAAGTGCTTTTCTTGGCCCGTGCTGTACCAGCATGGGTGCAGCAGATTTTTGAGTTCTTGAAAGATGGAGTTTTACCAAGTGACGAGGTACTTTCTAGGCAAGTGCAGAGAAGAGCAAAGGCATATACCATAATCAATGCCGAGTTATACAAGAGAAGTGTCACCAGTGTCTTACAACACTGTGTTGATCCGGCAGAAGGGCAGGAAATCCTCCAGGATATACACCAGGGTGAATGTGGGCATCATGCATCGTCCAGGGCCTTAGTGGAAAAAGCTTTCCGGCATGGACTTTACTGGCTGAGTGCCTTGCAACAAGTTGAGGACCTTGTGAAGAAATGTAATGGGTGTCAGAGGTATGCTAGCAATATAAATATGTCGTCCTCTAAACTCAAGACTATACCTATCTCTTGGCCATTTGTCGTGTGGTGTTTGCATATGGTTGTACCATTTAGGCCGGCCCAAGGACACATGACTCACATCCTAGTCATGGTGGACAAGTTCACTAAGTGGATTGAGGTAAAACAAATCAGGAAATGTGATGGAGCTACTGCCGTATCATTTCTCAAGGATATCATCTTGAGGTAGGAGTACCCACACAGTATAATAATAGATAATGGCACGAATTTCGCCGAAGGAGCTTTTGCACGGTATTGCCAATATAAAAGAATAAGGCTAGATGTTGCATTAGTGGCACACCCCGCATCGAACGGGCAAGTGGAAAGATCCAACGAACTGGTACTGTCCGGGATGAAACCCCAGCTCATTGAGACGCTGCAAAGATCAGCGGGGTGCTGGATTGATGAACTCCCAGCAGTACTATGGATCCTAAGAACAACTACAAATTGATCAACTGGCTATACGCCATTATTTCTGGTATATGGGGCATAAGCTGTATTACCAGCCAACATAGAGCATGACTCGCCTAGAGTCACCCAGTACACGGAAGCCAAAGTGCAAGAAGCCCGGAAAAATGACATTGATCTGCTAGAAGAGGCAAGAGAGTTGGCATTGTCTAGATCCGCCATATATCAGCAGAATCTCCGATGCTATCATAGCTGGAAAGTTAACCCCCAAGTTTTCCGGGAAGGAGATTTGGTACTTCAGTTGGTGCAACGCACTGCCGACATGCATAAGCTCTCACCTCCATGGGAAGGACCATTCATTGTGAGCAAGACACTGCACAATGATGCATACTATCTTATAGATGCTCAACCACAGGAGAAGAACAAGGCGGACAGGTCCGGAGAAGAATCAAAAAGGCCATGGAATGTAGCACTACTTCGACCATTTTACACTTAGCTAAAAGTGTATGTATCTCGAACTCTCATATGTCAGATTGTATGTCGGCAATGAGCTATTAATGAAATCTTGGCACCTCGAGTAGAAACTCGGGGACTACCCTAGTAGTAGTTGTCTTTTTCTGCATTTACATTTTATATGTCAGTGGCTTAAATTTCTTACCCCTTAGCTGAGTTAGTAGTGTGTCGGCACCAAAAGCTAAATCTTCGACTTGCTGCTGTCCAAAAAGATTGGCTTCAAGGCAAGCAACAGAACAAGTTTGGAAATGTTATACATATGAAAAATGACCAAGGAAAGGGAAGTAATTGAGCCGACGTTTGTTTTTTGGACTAACCCCTGCATTTAAATTTCTTATTAAGCCGGATTATTTTGGGCTAATCCTCACGTTTTCAAAGTATTGTTAATTTAATTTGTTGACGTCGGACTCGTAAGTCGAACGCTGAATAATGGTAGACACGAGCCGAGTCATTAGATTGAGAGAACAAGAAAGTGAAACTCGGAGACTTTGCCCAAATTGACCTGACATAAAAACATAAATAGTAGCAAAATGGCTTAAACGGTATCATACATGTTGCACCCAGCATCCTAGGGATTTAACAAAGTTTCAAGTTTTTTTTCACTTAAGGAGCGGTGACAGCTGGATTATCCATAGCTGGAGGAGGAATTGCAGCTCTAGCATCATGAACCTCGGTTTCCCCTTCTTCATCCATGTTTGCCTCGGCATCCTTGTCATCATCCGGATTCTCTTGGTCCTCATCAGCGCCCTCCTCAACATACTCATCATCCACCTTGTCGAGGAAACTCGGCTCATCAGTCTAGGCATGAATATTGCCATATTGGATTAACTGATAGGCTCGATCTTGGTGTTGCTAGATGAGGGTCGGGTTAGAGGTCCACCTGGAGCCATTGTGCATGTTCTCAAGTGTGGCCAAATTGAGTCCATCATACTAGGATACCACGAAGGCCAAGGTGATATCGTCACCAACTCGCGCGGCGGACTCCCACCACAGATTCAGCATGATCTCGCTCTCCATGAGTTTCTCGACCAGCTGCGATGGACCCTTGGGTACAGTTTCATTCGGCCAAAGGACGCGGAAAACTCGGATGGCTGCATCTAGAAGATCCACCCTGAATGACTTCATCACTTTAACCCGGGCCTAGAGGATGACCAACGAGTCATCCATGTCGAACGCCAAGGTGGAGTTAGCGGGAACACCTTTCTCAGCCTTGGATTTCTGGACAACGGTGATGGTGCGAGCGTCGGATTCAGGGAAGTTGTCTGAAAAGGAAGTAAAAGAGCAAGTTAGTACAAGAAACAGATGACATAACTAGAACATCGACAAACAAGAAGAAATCCGGGAAAATTTATGAGTGATGACACTGTTGATCCGGTTAACCTCCATCAACTAAGCAACAGCCTTCTTTCCGATATTCTCCAGCTCAAGATTCATCGAGTCAAATTTGACCTCGGCATATTTGATTAGATCTTGTTCCTTCTGGAGCTAGGTCTTGAGCCGGGCTTTATCCTTGGCAAAGCTCTGTTCAACCTTATCAAGTTTAGCCTTCTGGAGGGTTTTTAATTTCTCAATCTCGGCATGGAGCCGAGAAATCTCTTCATCCTTGTCCTTCAGCTGAGCTTGATGTTGGCCTGCTTGTTCGAGAAAGTGAAGCATCAAATCAGGCATTGAAATACAATCCTGAAGAGATGCTAGAAAGATTTTGACTCGGCCGAGTCGAGATATGGTTACCCGCCGAGATAGAAGGAAGAAAGTCAAAGGGTAAAGGGCAAAGAGAAATGTACCTTTCAACTCGGCCACCTGCTTCCTCAGCTCCGCATTTTCGGCCTCCACGTTAGGTGGAAAAATCCGAGTAAAGAGTTAATTTAGCAGGATAAGATTAAGAGGAATCAAATGGAAAACAACGAAGCAAAATTTTACCCCTCTTCTTTAGTTCTAGAAGCAAGCCTTGTGCTTCGAAGAAAGTTCCTTGTGTGCGTCCAGCAGCCGTTGAAACTCGGTAGTACGGCAGTTGGTGGTGATCTAAAAAGAACAAATGTTAGTTCATGAGTAATAAGGATATTCAAAGTTATTCAAGAACCAAGTCAAGTGGAACTTAACCCGGCTCTAGGTGATTGGATATTTGAAGTCAATCAAGATCCAAGCCAAGTGGAACGTAACCTGGCTCTAGGGCATTGGATATTTGAAGTTATTCCAGATCCAGTAAAGTGGAACTTAACCCGGCTCTAGGTGGCTAGATATTCAAAGTTTTTCCAGATCCGAGTCAAGTGGAACTTAACCCGGCTCTAGATGGCTGGATATTCAAAGTTTTTCCAGATCTGAGTCAAGTGGAACTTAACCCGGCTCTAGGTGGATGGATATTCAAAGTTTTTCCAGATTCGAGTCAAGTGGAACTTAACCCGGCTCTAGGTGGCTGGATATTCAAAAAAATTCCAGATCCGAGTCAAGTGGAACTTAACCTGGCTCTAGGTGCCTGGATGTTCAAAGTTTTCTAGATCCGAGTCAAGTGGAACTTAACCCGGCGTAGGTGGCTGAATATCAAACTTCTACTCAAGATTGGAACCAAGTAAAACTCGATTCGAATCTAGGTGGCTGGCTAACGGAACTATTGGTCTAAGTCCTAATAGCTAAGTTAAAGGACTTTAGAATTGAGAAGAAGATAAGGAAAAACTGCGCAAGTGTATTGCTAGGAGCATCTGGTCGAGTAACATGTTACTCCCCTGGAGGCTCGGGGACTGATAGATATATATATAGGTACTTGCGCATATGTAAAAAAGATGATTAAAAGATTTACCTCCATCATTTTGCTGGCATAAGCAATGGCTTTGCTAGCAGTGTTCATCTGCACACCAATCTCCATAGGACCGAACTTCGCAGGATTCCTAGAGCTGACATCAATATATTCGGCATTATTCCAATTCTTGGCATACTCAGCGAGCGAGCTGAGGCTCCCACCACTAAGAGTCCAAGAGAGGACCAACCCTTTCCCATGAGCGGTTTAGCGAGCGACCTTGGCAGCGACCGGACTGCTGTAGCGTGATCTACTTATATGGGGTAGGGCCAGAAGCAGCACTGCCCTGTTGCATCATGGAGGCAATGGTGCGCTGCCCAGACCAATCAGTTGATCCCTTGGGTGTTGCCTTGGTTGCCTCGGCCGCTTTCTTGACCTTAGCAGCTAGCTTGGCCTACTACTGAGAGGCCGAGGGTTGAGCTTTGGCCGCCGAAGTTGGTGCGGAAGACTTGGCCTGCAGGCTCTGTCGAGGTGGATCATCTTGCCGATCTTGGGGATACTCAGACGAGTCTGGTGGTGCTTGCTGTTGAGAAGTTGAAGATGGAGTTTGTTGAGGCGGAGGTTGAGTTTGAACTAGTGCCAGAGTTTCCTGCACCTTGCTAGAAACATCCTCAGCGCCGATGTTGTTGGCACCATGATCTTCTTGCTAGGCGATGGAGGAAGAAACTCACTGATCTGGCATAGCCCCGTCCTCGGCGGCACCCCGTCCACCCGTGCCTACATTGTCCTCCTCCCGCCGAGGTGGACTATTGTTGGCTACAGCAGGAGATTTCTCCCGGATGGGGCTAAGGACAGGAGCGTCGGCACGAGGAGAAGGTGGATCCTCATGAATAAGAGAGGCTATGTTGGAGGCACTTTGGGGAATCTCCACGGTGGCTCTGCCAAATCAAATAGGAAAAAGACTGAGTCAAATAAGAAAGAGAGAAACAAGAAAACAGAAACATGAAACACGAAAGTAACCCAGAGAGATGCTTACCCGAATACAAACGGAGGAAGTTTGGGATTAGGAGCTTTCTGAACTGTGGGCTTTCTTGCCGGCCTTCTTATACCTCTTGTTAGGTTTGGCTCGCTTGGCCAAAGGAGCCGAAGTCGCGGCTCACTTATTTAGGGTGCCTTGGCCACCCACCGCAACAGGAGGCACGTGTGCACCTGACCAGCCAGGTTAGCTAGAGTGGGATCAGACAAAAAGGCGTAAGAAATGGGCATGGGGTCAACTACCTCGAGAACCTGAACATCATCATCATCCGTCCAATCCTTTAAGATTGAAGTCTTACCGGAGGATTGGCCGGATCTAGAATCTAGGACAGGCATGAATTCCTCGAAAGCTGGCTCCTCTGTATCCGAGGTATCCCGATCCTTGCCCCAAGTAAGGGCCGGGTTCTTGGTATCCTCGATTCCCTGCTAAAGTAATTTATGAACAAAGCATTGTAGGAAGGTCAGATAAGTGATGTAGGCCAACATACGATATAACTCGTAGAAGGGCAACACAAAAGATGTACCTGCGGAACAAGCTTATCTCGGCTATAGGGCTCCAGTCCCCATTCCCATTCCTCGGTCAGGGGCGTCTTGAAAATGGACTTAACCCGGTGATAGATCTAGGCGTCGGAGAGCTCAACCGATGAAACTCGGTTGGGGTCAAGATGACCACTCATATAGCAAAGTTTGTCGGTGTGCTTCTGTAGTGGGAAAATTCAGCTTCAGATGAAAGTGAGCATCAGGTCTTCCCCGGTTAACCCATCAACAATCAGCTCAGCTATGCGTTTCTCCACCTAATTGACCAGAGCATCGGACCTCCTGGGGTCTTGTTCCAATTTCTTCTTATTGGGGATGCCGACAGCAAAGGGAGGCAGTTGAATCTTGTTAATCGAGGTATCGTTCTTTACGTAAAAGAACATCTTCGCCCACCCTTTGCAAGACTCCAGACCCGTAACTCTGGGAAAAATGGAACCTCGCCGAGGAGAGATAGACGCCACCCTGCACTGAGTTAGAGCCTTATCATTGGAACGAAGATCCTTATTCGGAACGACATAGGCTAAATTCGGAAGAATTTGGAACAAATTATGACGTTGGGCCAAAGGCCGAGATACCCCTCGAGGCCGCAGGAAAAGTCCGAGAGAGAGGTGATGGCGTTCGAAGGGAGATGATGGGGTTGAAGATCAAAGTTTGTGAGGAAATCACGGAAGAAATCACTAATGGTGAGGTCAAAGCCACGAGCAAAGTGGGAGAGGAAGACAACGAACTCACCCGGCTCGAGGGCGGGAACTAGCTCGTCAGGGATACGGCAGCTGACCCCTGCAGGGATGCGGTGCATGCTAATGATCCAATCAAGCTCTCGCTGCGTCACCCACGAGCCGGCCCAGGCACCGCGTTCATGGGCGGCACTGCCCTCCTCATGTTCTTCCACAACGGCGATGTCATGAGGCATCTCCATATCTTCTTCCTCGAACATGGAGTACGAATCGGGGGAGAAGGGCCTGGACTGGCACCATCCCGTGGTGGTAGCAAGCAGTGGCGCTGCTGCGAAGAGAGGAAGTGCAGAAAACAACGACGGCAGTGCTATCGCTAAGCTTAGAGTAGCGGTGGTAGCGATGCTAGGTGGAAGAAGAAGAAGGAGGGCGAATGGGGGAATGTGGCTAAGGCCTCCCCTGCTCCCCTATTTAACCACACCCACATCATGGGTAGTGGGATCTCCAACTATAGCGAACCGCACGGTGCAGGCATGTATTCCGTGAGCGGGCACATCAGCAACGAGCCACACAGAGGGTCACACGGCTCAAAGAATCCAACGACGCGACGTGGCTCTGCAGTTATTGAAAAGGCACCCCACGTTGTGATGGGGGTGCAGTAATCCCTGATGGCGCGTGAAGTAACTGACATCATGGCCCTTAAAATGAGGCAAAAGCAATGATTACCCTCCACGTAGGATACGGGGAGGTGTACACGAGAAGATAAGCATCTAAGAGAAATAAATCGGATGCAACGACATGACTTGACCGATGGAAAATAATTCAGAAAGAGCCAATGAAAGTCAAGGTGAGAACTGGATCACCTTGAAGTATCCGCCGAGTTAAAATAGGAACATGCCGACATAAGTGTATGTCGGCAAGATGAGCTATCATCTGAACAAAGTTGAACCTGTTGTGGCCTTACCAACTAAGGCTGATGACACCGCACCAGCTTCGGGGACTAATGTTGGGGGAATGACCCTAGGTAGGGTAAAGCCGAGGTAAAAGGACAAGGTCCACCGATGTAAAGACATGTCAAAGCATGAGTCGGCTGAATCATAGAAGGGCTGGCCGGGTTATGGCCGAATTACCCTAAGCCAGCAAGCACTGGCAAGACTCAGCCGACATACCGGCCGACATACAAGGTATGTCGGCACGAGGAAGGAATAATTTTCCCTTTGCAGGTACCAACTTGGCCGGGTTAACTATACCTAGGCCGAGTCAGGAGATGGCTTTTGCGAGAAGGAAGGAATCATCCCCAAGGTTAGCGCTTTTCTATCTCTACTAGGTTTTCCTGTAGAGACAAGCGCTAGAGACAAAGGATAGAGAGACAAAAGCAGAGCAGAGGCTTACGAGTGTGGCGATGTCTGACCGCCAACAGGTAGACAACATGGGCTCTAGGTTATTGCCTCCCAGAGGCTGGCGACATACGAAAGAGGAGCACCGCTTTGCTATGTTAGGAAGAGCATCTCTAGAGAATATACCAGGCCACGTCATTCCTAGATGTAACCTGGCCACCCCTTTATAAGGTGAGTCAGGTCCTCCAAGGGAGGGTGGGTCTTTTTGGCTAAGGGAGGAACCCTAGAGAGAGTAGAGAGCAGGAGCACTTCATCTCCTTCCTCTCTATGATACAACTCAGGGAACATAAGTATTAGCCTTTGATCGTAATATAAGATCTTCGAGCAGATTATCTTGTGTTGTGTTGTTCTATCTTTCGTGTGTAGAATCACGAAACTATCCCTCCCTGGATACCACTAGTACACATTTGCCACATCTTTAGCCTACCCATGGCATCTTCCATGACAACACCACGACAATAATGGGGAAGATCCTCCCATGTCTCCTCCTGGTACATCTGTTGCCCCTCCTCTAGTTAAATCTCCTCAGCCGTCCACGGATCCAAAGGAAACGCACGCGTCTCCTGCAGATAAGATTGTCTAGAAAGATGTTGCCACTTTGCCAAAACTGCCACCGCATAAAAGAAGAAGAATGGCTAGCAAAGGCGTGGTGATATCCAAGAATCCCGTCGAGGTGGATATGCAGGATTAAGTATTTATTTGTTTTAGCATGATTGTGGCTTCTCCCTTTTCTCATTTTCCTTGATGTTCTGCTTTTTGTGTTTGGCAGCCTTTGATGCGCGAGATGGTCGACATGGCTTCTCACTTTATCAAGATCCGTAATGAAGTCGAAGAACTAAATGGTTTGTTCCCTTCAACTTTGAATCTTTGTGCACTTTTACCCTTCCTTTTTTCTTTTGTTTGAGTTTCGCATTTTTTATTTATCCAGCCGCTGCCAAAGAGTTCACGGTCATCCAGGACAAGGCGATAAAGCATGCCGATGATTTGGAGGCCAAGATGCGGGTCACCTAGAGGGCTTTGGAAGAGGCTAACCAGAAGGCCAGCGCTGATGCTGAAGAAAAGGCGAAACAGATTGCCGCCCGAGATGAAAATATTTAGAAGCGCTTGGAGACCCTCGATGCTTCATTGACTCATGAGTTTACTATCTTTAAGGAAATATTTCTGTTTTTCTTTTTCTTCTTCCTTTTGATTCTTATTTCTATTTGCATGTGCAGAGATGATGGTCCAGAACTTAATGTTGGATGAAGATAAGAGGGTTGACCCTTTATCGGATGTTGTTGCACTTTAGAGGCTAACAGTGTTCATGGGCGCAATCTGCTTATCCGCTCATGTCGTTCCTTCCAAAGCTTGCACACCAAAGTTTTCCCGGCAAAAGACGTGCCAACTGATCTAAACGACCTTGTCGTTGTCTTTGGCGCTGAGCCAAGCCCGCTCGTTGGCTATAGCATGACATAGTCGAAGAGTGGCGCTGAAACTTCAATGGCACTAGCGATGGCGCATAGCGAGAAGGTCGACTGGCAAAAAGTTAGCTCCTCTGTCCCAATCACCCCAATGGATATGCAGTTGATTTGAAGCCTTTTATTAAGAGGGTCGAGAAGTACTCTAGGTTGATGTTGGGCATAGGCGCGGGTCCAGTAAAATCAGCCGCTCCTTCTTTGGCTGGTGCTCCTTCATCGAGTGTTGCCCCAGTTGTTCCTACGACTAGCGCTCCATCCTCTAGTGCTACCTTGTCTGTAGAGAAGCCTGCACTGTAGTTTGCTTTGTATCCATAAGTGTCTTTCATTTTGGTGTTTTAATGAACTTGTTTTGCTTTGTCTAAGCACTTTGCTTGCTGAAAAACAAATGTTTGTATATATGTGTGGGTTGTTCCTTGTGTACTGAAGGCTCTGTATTTTTGTCTGTCCTACCAGATATTGTGTGGTTCGGTAACTCCATCTATGCCTGCCCAGGTGTCGGATGCAATCCCATCTTCGCTTGGGTTGGGTGCGTTTGAGACTGCCCCTTTTCGTGTAGTTGATCGACCACTATACGCAGATAAAATTGAACAGGTGAAGAAACTTGAAGGTAATATTTGGGTTGTCCAAGCGATGTTGGACGTTTCTCAGTCGAAGACGCGCAAGGCCCTGGATCATGAAGCATATCTTTTGGAAGTAATTTCCAGGGCAAGCGAGAAAATGTTGTGTAAGTTTTCCACAATATTTCATATTGCTTCCTTTTGTTTGTAGAAGTTGATTTTTCCTCTCTCTTTTCTTTAGGCATTCGATTGTGCGAGAGGGAGGAGACCCAACGCCCGCGCAATCGAATCTATGCTCTTGTGACGGCTTTGCAAAATACCAAAATTGACTTTTGGATTGATCATCGCCGCGCCTACTCTATGGCTTTGGTTCAAGATCGTGTTTCGGAGGTGGAGTAGTTTGTTGAGTGCTGCCGCAAATCTTTGGTTGTTGTATACACTGCCATGTTTCCTCGGGACCCTCAGCCTCAAACCCTAGCTGATTTACTAGCGAAATTTTGACAAGCGAAAAGGATTCATCACTTTGTGAAGCTCCAACTCGTGGCGGGTGCAAAACTTGTGCTTTCGTGGGTGCATGCGCACCACCCGACACTATATTTGGAGGCTGTATCCTTGTGTTTGCCTCCTCCTCCTAGCGGTGGACTTGTTGACATGGCGCCTCACTATGCTGCCGCCCGTAGCCCTGCCATTAGGATTGTCCGTAGATGCCTGGAGGCAGACGAAGATTTATTTATAAACTTTGTCACCTAATTGTTTCTCTTCATTATGTATCTTTATACTTAGAGAAAATATTTGTGCAACACAAGTGTAACTTGCCAAAAAGGTCGTAAATTAATACGAGATTTTGTTTTTATCGCGCGGGATCTTTTTATTCGTCTGACACCGAGCTAGCTTTTATTTGATTCAAAAGTTTGTTGTGTAGAAGCTGATGACTGTTCAGACGGTGTGGTTGTCGAAGCCCCCATGTGTTGGGTTGATAAGTAGAACAACATAGATCTCGAAACCCGGTTTGGGAACTTTTCTTTATTTATTGTCGAATAGCAGAGGGTACATATTATTGGCGTGCTCTCCTGGCCATTGGCCTTATTGAATATAAAATGCATAAAAAGTAAAAGATCTTCATAAAAATCCTCGGCTTCTGTTTTGAGGTGCTCCGTTGCGCCCTATGTGGTTTGAAGGAGGTTTCTTCCTTTCGTCTAGAGGCACAGTTTCTGCACGGCGGACCAGAGAGAGAAAGGAGGTGCCGACAATCGCGTCTTCCTACGCGGGACCAATGCTAGAGGCTATATAGGTTGTTTTTGTGGGTGCATGGTGCGACTAATTTTCCAAAGTCTGTTCTCTGGGGACATGTCCTTCATGTAGTAGTTCTTCATCTGCTATTTTTAGCTGGTCAAATTCTACCTCCATCCTAAAAAATTCTAATATTTTATTGAATTCTCGGTCACAACTATCCGAGCGACTAAAACTTCCTCTTACTGTGATGATCCCATTGGGGGCTGGCATTTTTACCACCAGATATGCGTAGTGGGGTACTGCCATTAACCTAGCGAAAGCTGGTCGTCCCAGGATCGCGTGGTACTGTGATGGCCAGTCCATGACCTCGAACTCCAATTTTTTGCACCTGAAGTTGTTCCTTGATCCGAAGACTACTCGAGATAGACTTTGCCGAGAGGAGTCTCGGCTTCGCCCGTAACTATCACATGGAAAGTTGTGTCTATAGGCGCTAGGTTTGTCAAGGACCAATACATTGCCCTTAGGGTTATGGCGTAGATGAGGTTGATGATGCTCCCTGTGTTAGGAAAACCTTGCTCATGTCGAACCCGCCGATTTGTGCTTCCACTATTAAGGCTGACTGAACCGGTCGTGGTACCCGAAGCGGGTGATCAGCTCTATTGAATGTGATTTCTTGTTCTGACTAGTGGAGATATTCGGGGGTAGGAGGTGGTGTTGTTACTGCCATATTTAGTTGTCTTGTATTCAGCTTCCATGTCCTGTTGGACGGCCGCCCTTTCTGGATCATTGACATTGCTCCTTTTGACCTAGGGTACTCATCTTCTTGGTTTATTGTATGTTGTGGCTGTCCTACTGGCGGATGCACCGGCGACAGTGGTGCACCGATGGCCAAAGCACCAGATGTAGTGGTGTAACCTCTATTGTTTGCTTTAGCTGCCTTTGCGTTGCATAGCTCTTACATCTTTAAAAATGTTCGGCAGTACTTCATAAGATGATTGGGTCGCCTTTTGCCTATTGAGTCGACATAAAAGTGCATATTACAGGGTCCTTCCAACATTTGCACTGTGGACATTGGTGGGTCTTGATTCCTTGGCTGGTATCGCTGTTGTGGCTGGCTTCCATCGACATCGTCCCTATTGCTGCGATACCCATTGTTGTAATCGTTGCTTCTTCGATTGTCCCCTCTAGAGAAGCCAGCTATGACATAGCTTGGTCTGTTGTATCCATCGTTGTTTCATCATCTTCTGTCATTATTGCGCCTATCCTTGTCTTCTTCGGGTGAACGTGCTCATTTATTATGTACCGCGTATTCTCCGTCGGCCCAGCAATTGGCCATGTCCATTAGCCGTGAAATCGTCTTGGGCTTGACTCCTCCCATTTCCTCGATGAATTCTTGTTGATGAAGGCCATCATTGAAAGCGTCGATTGCCCTTTCATCAGATATAGCCTCAGCTGAGTTTTTTATAATGTTCCACCACTGGATAAAGGCCCATATTGGATCTCCAGGTTTTTGCTTGCATGCTCGTAATTGTTCCAGAGACACGGGTCGCTTGAATATGGAGTGGAAATTTTGGATGAATTTGTCGTCAAGATCGTTCCAACTGCTGATGGAGTATTCAGATAGTTGTCTTAGCTATGACTGGGCAGTGTCGGTTAGGTGAAGCTGCGGGCTCTACATTGCGGTGGCCTTGGAGCCACCCTGTAATTTACCAAGACAGGCGGGTACCGAGACAGGGGTGGGCGGGCGTGGTGCTGCTTCCGTTGGATTGCTGTTTGATGAAAATAGGTCCGCCAAATCCATAAATCCAACGTTCAGGTTTCCCACAGACAGCGCCAATTGATGAGGAGTAACCTCGGCAATGCCCATGGTTATGGACTTAGGGTTTCGTGGAAAAGAGAACGCTGGAGATTTCATCGGATGTCAGGAAAATAAGGGAGTCAAAGTTGCCTGATAATTGATGAGCAAAACTACTACAGATCGCTTGGGAGTTTTTCAGTACCTCCTTGTAGGCTTCTCCCGTCCTATATATAATAGACTGGGTCTCAAAGCCGTATACAGATAGGTTACATATTGAGGATTACAATACCAATACAACGTCGGTTCCTTTTTTCATTTATCTAATACAATTAAGGCTTCAGTCAGATGCTTCCTTGGGCCTTCATCCTAAATCTTCATGGGCCATGAGCCTTTATACAGCAGGGTAACCAAACATAAGCACCCGAGTAATCATACCTATGTCACGCATTTTCCCCTGCGTCTTCTTCTTCCTCCTGCCGCGCGACCGTTCGAGCTCTCAGCATAAAAACCTAGCCATATCACTTCCTCTCCACCAAATATTTCTCCATTAGCACAATGGCTAGCAGTGGCAGCACTCCTTTGATGGCGGAGGTTCCCGAGGCCACAACCGAGCCATCGCAGGGAGTTACCGGTCTGCCGGAGGAAGTGGTTGTCCCCTTCTTCGCCGTGGTAGAATCCACCGGTAGTGACCAAAAACAGGCAGTGCCTGATGCTGTGGAGGAGGACTCTGACTCCCACAAACGAGTGTGGAGGGGTTCAAACCTCTATGCCGAGCAGCTCCAAGAACTCATCACAGAGGGGTATCTCCCTACGTCGGAGGGCTTGGTCTGGCGGCCGGCGCCAGCCAGCGAGGTGGTCCCTTCCACCCAAGCCAGAGAGAAGGTCTACCTCAAGTCCCAGCTGGTGCGTGGCATTAGCTTGCCAGTCTCCGACTTCCTCCTCGCAATCCTTTGCCACTTCCGGGTACTTCCCCACAACCTCTCTCCCAACAGCATCCTCGTACTCAACAATTTTATAGCTTTGTGCGAAGGATACCTAGGAATCAAGCCTAAGTTAGATCTGTTTGTTTAATTTTTCACCGTCAAGAGAGAGTTCATAGAATCCAAGGAAGAATTGCGGATTTGCAGAACTACTAGTTTTAAGATCCATCCTCATCGGCGATTCCCCAACATTGTCGGCCATGAGTCCTGCAAGAACTAGCAACAATCGTATTTTTATGGCCCAGATATCCCTCTGGTTGGCCGCCAAGACTCATATCCCGACTTCTTCGATGGAGCCACTGCCAAGGCCCCCACATGGAGATCCCAAGGTCCCCTCCCGTCCGACGATGAGGCCTCTCGCGCCGTAAGGTGGATCGAGTGGCTGGTAGACGGAGGTCTGACTGGCTTAGACCTAGCGATGTGCTGGTTCATGAGGAGGATCCAACCCCTGCAGCACCGCGCCGAGCTGATGCAGAAGTACTCCAAGGATAGAAAAGATCCCATGAGGATATCCAAGGACAACTTCCCCAACGACTCCAGCAAGCTCTGGCTAAAGGGAATTGTCAAAGTGAAGGACAGGAAGCATGGCTTCAAGATCATCTTTGACATGTTCAAATGCGGCAACTGCCTAGAGGTAACTATGTTTCCTCTGTTTGCGAGTTATATACTCTTAGACTTTTCCATCTTGAATGCGTTTACTCATTGGACTCATTGCTTGATCCATCAGCTGGTGACCTTGGTGGCAGATCAGATGGCCTCCTAGGTCTATGATCCAAAGCTGAAAGATATCCATGTTGTGTCTGATGACAATGCACCCAAGGATCATCCTGCTCTAGTAGCACGAAAGCTGAAGAGCTCCACCTCTAACGCTGCTGCCAAGGGCAAGAAGAAGAAAATGGAGAGTGGAGTATCCAAGAAATCCACTGTCGCCTTAGAGGCGGAGAAGAAGAAGAAATCCACCAGCATCCCTTTAGCCAAGGCCCCTGATGTAGTGTAAGTACATTCATTCTCCGGCTTTACTTTGTGTTGCACCTATTCAATTCCTATACTTATACCATGTACATTTTAGGAAGAGGTCTGGTGTTGGTTTGAGGTGAACCTCCAAAGACATTGGGGATTCCAAGAATATTCGCGATATCCCGAGAAGGGACATGGCGGCCAAGTCCTCTCCCGCCGTTTCTCCCTCAACTCCTGCCGCTAAGCCCACAATAGGCTCCACTAGGCCTTTATCCCCCGTCATTCCTGACACCTCTGCCATGGAGATAGATGTTAATCCGACACTAGACATCTCAGGCTCTGAAGGCATGTACATTGCTTCCAGTGTCCAGGCGACGCAAGAAAGTACTTCCTCTAAAGTGGCTAAAGCTCCAGCTAAGGATGCCACCAAGAAAGGGAAACTGCCGGTGGAAGGAGTAGAGGCGGAGGTAGCCATAGCAACAAACGAGACGGGAGCCTCTACGCCATCAACTTCCATTGTTACATAGCAGGTGACTAGGGCTTCATCCATGCCTCCAGCTTCAACAACTCCTCTTCCTTCAACTCCTCTGACTTTGAGCCTGGATGATCTCATTAAGCACGAAAATGATGTTTATAACAATGCCCGGACCTTCCACAATGCATATGCTCACTTGGCCAACAATCTGAAAGTTATTGCCATTGTAAGTCTTTTGAACTTCACATTTATGCTTTATGATATATCCCACTGTAGCCCTCGAGCTCTTAGGTAGAAAACCAATAGTTTTTAGCCCGAGTGCTCCAAAGAACTAAGCACTAAGCATAGAACTTGATAGTGTAGCCCCCGAGTCTCTAGTTAGAACAAATAATTCTGACTAGATACTCTAAGAGAGAACACCTCTGAATTAAAATCTTGTACTGTAGCCCCCGAGCGTTTAGTTGAAACTAAGAAGTTCCGACTAGATGCTCTAGAGAAACTAAGAACTTACGTCCTATTTGTAGAATGAGATTGCCCGGAGGAAAGCTGCCAATGAGAAATATGCCAAGCTACAAGATGCGCTGGAAATTGAAAAGGGTAAAACAACCTTCCTGAAGGAACATATCAAAAATAGCAAGCGTCTGTTTTCCTCCAACAACTCCTTACTTTCCTCATGGAACCATTTCGTCTGAATTCTCACAGTGCTATCTTTGTCCCGTCTTACAGAGGCCATCACCAAGGCTAAGATTGTCGAGCAATCCAAGCATATCCAGGAGCTTGATGATGGAAACAGAATTTTGAAGAAAGACCTGGCTGATGCAATGAAGGTGATTCAAGAATCTGCCGACACCGAGATCCAACGCCTGAAAAGCGAAATTGAACATCTCAAGGAACAAATCGAAGCTGCCAAAGCGCAAAATACTCTGAACCTTGAGGTGTACAAAAATCTTCAGAAGGAGCATGATGTCTTAGCAGAGACCTGCAAACAAGCTGAGACGAGCATCTTTGGTAACTTACTTTCGTATTTTGTCCATTCTGTAAGTCGGACCATGTGTTGTTATACTCGTGATCCTTTTCTCTGACGAAAACACAACCCCCATTGGTTTATCCAACATGGGTGAAGGTGCTCTAGATCCAAAGGAATGCATGATTCTTGCCGGCAACTTCACCAACACTACCATCACCCAAGCCAAGGAGATAGCCATGCCCCTGGACATCACTATCAAGGCAGAAGATTCTACAGCCAAGTACTCGGAGATCCTGCGCCGAGTCCCCGAGAAGATCAAGAGCTGGAAGGCGTCTTGCATCTGGGCTAGTGCAAGGATGGCCTTGTCCTTGGTAAAAGCGCACTACAACGACATGAACCTGATAACCTCCGGCATGCCGAAGTTTGACGTGGAAGGAAATACGATCGATAGTGATGCTATATGGAACTCCCTCGCTAGCGATGACACCAAGGTTGCCAAGTTGGTCGGGGCAGATGTCTATGTGCCTGCCGAGGAGATGGACGACGAGCCGGCATCTTCAAAATCTAGCCCTAGACCCTTCGAGTTTGATGAGCTATCCAGGCCCGGCTCTCCTTCTACCGATGGTGCAGCTTCAAAGTCCCCTGCAGTAGAGCCATAAAAACATTGATGTATTAAGTGTATCTCTGCAGTGTTTTATGCAGAAAACTTTATATGTATGTAAGGCAGAAAACTTGACTGCAAGCCTCCTTCTACTTAACTACATCCAACATATATATATATATTTAAGCAAGTGTTGGATTATCCATTATTCTGGTTCGTATGCTTGACCTTCCGTGAGACGGAAGACTCGCACCACAGAACCATGCTTTCATGTGATTATTCTAAATAGCACCATGAAGAACCTAAGAGCAAAATCGCCGGCTTTGAGTGCCAAAAAGTCACTACTCCGGAATCCACATAAAAAATCAGAAAACATGTATACCAGAAAACTTAAACTAACGCCCGTAGGCGTAATTTTCACAAGTGCAAATGCAAAACTTGCGCATAAAAGGGTTTATATGATCCAAAAATGAACACTAAAGGAGGTAAAAAACTCAGAAATATGAGTGAACCAAATGCTTTATTTCATCGATATATAAGGTACTTATTACATAATATAGAATACACTAAGTATAAAAGGGACGTAGCTATGCTATGTTCCATAGTTGATCTGGCTCCAGGAAATCATCATTGGAGTCATGTTGCTTGTGCTTGCAATTTTTTGGCCTATCTTTCAACTTGCGAATATTGACGAGGTAATAGGAACCATTGAGAAATGCTTTGCTTATGACAAACGGTCCTTCCCAAGGCGGGGATAGTTTGTGTGATTTTTCTTGCTTGATTCGAAGCACCAGATCCCCACCTTAAACGAGCGATGCCTAACACAATGACTATGGTATCCATGTAGCTTCTGCTGGTAGATGGCGGATCTCTAGCATGCCAGCATGTGTTCTTCCTCGAGTAGGTCCATAGAGAAGCGTCTGGATTCTTCAGCGTCATCTTTGTCGTAGGTGGCGACTCTTGGTGCATCGTGGAGGATGTCAGATGGTAGGATAGCTTCTGCTCCATAAACCATGAAGAAAGGGGGCCAACCGGTAGATCTATTGGGTGTTGTTCTTAAACTCCACAAAACGGATGGCAACTCCTCCGCCTAGGCTCCAGCTTCTCTATGTAGTGGTGCCTCTAGGCGTGGCTTAATTCCTTGCAGAATTAGTCCATTAGACCGCTCAACTTGCCCATTTGACTGCGGATGTGCCATAGATGCTAGGTCAAGGCGGATGTCTTTGTCATACAATACTCCTCAACTTCTCCGAGAGACAAGTTTCTGCCATTGTCGGTGATGATGCTATGTGGGAGACCAAATCTCACCACTAAATCCTAGACAAATTTTAGGGTTGTTGCCCCATCGAGCTTTCTAATGGCTTTAGCTTCAATCCATTTTTTGAACCTATCGACTGCTACTAGTAGATGTGTAAATCCACAAGGTGCTATTTCCAAAGGCCCAACCATGTCAAACCCCCAGACTGCAAATGGCCAAGTAATTGGTATTGTTCACAATTCTTCAGCTGGAACATGTGGTTGCCGTGCATAAAACTGGTACCCAATATAGGTCCATACCATCTTGTCAGCGTCCTCCTTGGCAGTCAACTAGTAGAATCCTTGTCGGGAAGCTTTTGCTACCAACAATCAGGGAGCGGTATGATGCCCACAATCTCTGAGATATATTTCTCTAAGGATATCCATACCTTGTTGCTGGGAGACGCAACGTATGAATACGCCTGTGGTACTTCTTTTATATAACTGTCCATCAATGATGGCGTAGCCCTTTGCTCTACGTACTATCTGCTGGCTTTCAACTTTGTCGGCGGGCAGTGTTTCGTCTTGAAGGTAATCTAGGAATGGTTTCATCCAGGCCGGAGAGATCACTATTACTGCATTAACAAATGAGTCCACTCTATCCGGATTGTCGGGTCCGCTCCTTTCACGGATGGGGTCCATATATGCTCCAGGAAAACGCCTGGCCGAATGGGTCAGCAAGCAGATCCAAGCTTAGATAGCAGATCTGCCACCTCATTGTCCTCCCTCTTGATGTACTTGACTTCATAGCCGTCAAAGCACTTGGCTATCTCGTCTACTTTGTCTTGATATGCCGCCATCATAGGGTTCCGCATGTTGCAGGTGCTAGCTACCTGCTGGGCAACCAAGTCGGAATCTCCACATCAAACTATGCGTTTGATGCCAATATCCTTGGCCACACGAAGTCCGTGAATGAGGGCCTCATACTCCACCATGTTGTTGGTAGCGTTGAAGTGGATCTGCAATACGAACTGTAACTTCTCTCCTGTTGGTGATTGTAGCAATACACCAACCCCCGAGCCATTGCGCAACTTGGATCCATCAAAATGCATGACCCAATACTCTGGCTTTGGTATAGGTGTGTCATATGGCAGTTCTGCCCAATCTGCAATAAAATCCACTAATGCTTGAGATATGATACTGTCGTGCCTCTTGTAGGTGATTTCAAAGGCGGCAAGTTCAATGCCCCACTTTGCCACTCTTCATGTAGCGTCGTTGTTATTGATGATGTCGGATAGTGGAGCTTCGTTCACCATTATAATGGGATGCTCCTGTAAGTAGTGCATTAGCTTCTACGAAGCAAGGGAAACTCCATAAGCTAACTTCTGGTAGTGCGGGTAATGCTGCTTGGATTCTGTAAAGACCTTGATACATTGCAAATGTATCTATAATTTTTGATGTTCCATGCTTGGTTTTATCCACTTTCTTGTGTTTTGTCCACACTTTGGAGTACTTTTCATATGATTTCTTGGACTAACCTATTAACAAGAGCCACAGTGCCAGCTGCCTGTTTTCTGCTATTTTTGGTTCCAGGAAAGTCAGAAAATGAATATTCTCGAATTGGACGGGACAAAAGCCAAAGTGCCTATTTTTCTGAAAGTCATTAGATGCCAGAATACGAGACAAAGAGGAGCCAGAGGGGCCACCACACCACCTGGCCGCGCGGGCCAGGCCTGGCTGCGCCAAGGGGTGGTGTGGCCAGCCTAGGCACCCCCTCGGCCTCTCCTTCCGCCTATATATTGCCCTCGGGACGAAAACCCTAAGTACCCAATCAAAAGTCCACGAAAGAGTCTGTAGCCGCCGTCATCTCCATCCCTAGATCGGGAGGGATCTGAAGCTCTTCTCGGCACCCTGCCGGAGAGGGGAATTCACCCTGGAGGCCTTCTTCATCACCATCCAAGCCTCCGGTGTGATGCGTGAGTAGTTCATCTTTGGATTACGGGTCCATGTAGTAGCTAGATGGCTGGTTTTCCTCCTTTGTGCTTTCATGTCTAGATCTTGTGAGCTCCGTTCATGATCAAGATCATCTATTTGTAATTCTGCATGTTGTGTTTGCGGGGATCCAATGGATATTGAGATGCTATTTCAGATTGATTATTGATTCTATCATGTCTTTGTTATTTGTGATCTTGCATGCTTTCCGTTGTTAGTAGCTATCTTTGCCAAGTAGATGCTAGCAACTCCAAGAGTTAGTATTTATGCTCGATAGTGGGTTCATGCCTCTGGTAATCTGGGGAAGTGACGGAAATCTCTAAGGTACTAGATGTGCTGTTGCTACTAGGGAGAAAACAACAATCCTTTGTTCATAGAACAATCGTATTGTTTACTTTACACGCAATTCGTAAAGCAATAATCTATTGCTTGCAACTTAATATTGGAGGGGGTTCGGATGATAACCTGAAGGTGGATTGTTAGTCATAGATGCAGTTGGATGGCGGTCTATGTATAATGTTGTAATGCCCAATCAAGTTCCAAAGGAGTCAAGATGATTAGTATATGCATGTATTGCTTTCTCGATGTTTGTCAATTGCCCCGCTGTAATTTGTTCACCCAGCATGTTATCTATCTTAAGGAGAGCCACCTCTAGTGAACTATGGATCCCGGTCCTTTCTTTTACATATAATCTACAAATTGTTTACTGCTTTGTGTTTACTTTCTGCAAACTATTATTTCCTTCCGTTCGATACGTTTAATACTTTGTTTTTAGCAAAACCGGTGAGATTGACAACCTCATCGCAAGTTTGGGACAAAGTTCTGTGGTTGTGTTGTGCAGGTCTCCACGTTGCTACTAGCACCGGTAGTGCGCCCTGCCAAGGCTCAGCTAGCAAAACCTTTGGGGTGTTTTCTTGCTCCTACTAGTTCGATTAAACCTTGGTTTCTTACTAAGGGAAAACTTGCTGATGTGCTCATCATACCTTCCTCTTGGGGTTCCCCAACGAGCACGATATATTTGGGCCATCAGACCTCGCTTACATAGTAAACTGGTCGCTGAACTCCGTGCTCGTGTGTTGGATCCTTGCGCTCCACCATGATGACGATGCTGATAACCCGGTTGGTTGCCGCTATGTATACTAACATTGGCTCCATTGACACCGGTGCTGCAAGTATTGGTGCGGAGGAGAGTATTCTCTTCAAATCCTAAAGTGTTGCATCAACCTCGTCCGTCCATATGAATATGTCCGCCTTCTGGAGTAACTTGTAGAGTGGCATATCCTTCTCTCCAAGTCAGCCGAAGAACCGGCTTACTACTGCAACGCAGCGTGTGAGCCTTTGTATGTCCTTCAAGCATGCCGGGCATTTGATGTCGAGGATGGCCTTGATCTTCTCCAGATTAACCTCAATTCTGCGGTGCTAAACAATGAAGCCCAACAATTTGCCGGATGGCACCCGAAGACGCACTTCTTGGGGTTAAGCATCATGTTGTACTTTCAAAGATTATCAAAGGTTTCCTATAAGTCGGCGATGAGGTCATTTGATTTCTTTGACATCACCGTGATGTCGTCCATGTAAGCGTGTACGTTGCGACCTATTTGGTCATGTAGGCAACGCTTCATTGTCCACTAGTACGTGGCACCAGCATTTTTTAACCCAAAGGGCATCGTGACATATCAGTATGTGCTGTAAGGCGTGCTGAATGAAGTGGCCAATTGGTTCGACTTTCGCATCCGGATTTGATGGTATCCTGAGTAGGCATCAAGAAAACATAGAAGTTCTGAGCCAGCCGTCGAGTCAATGACTTGGTCAATGCGAGGCAAAGCAAACGGATCCTTCGGACACACTTTGTTCAAGATGGTGTAATTAACACACATTCTTAATTCTTTGGTTCCCTTTTTGGGGACAAGTACATGATTTGACACCCATCGGGTGTGAATAACTTCTCGGACAAAACCAGCCTTAAGTAACCTAGCTATCTCTTTGCCAATGGCTCGTTGTTTTCTGAAGCATCATGGAGGTTGTTTCACCGGTTTTGCTTTAGGATCGATGTTTAGGCTATGCTCGGCAAGTTCCCTAGGTACACCCTTCATGTTGGCAGGTTGCCAGGCGAAGATGTCCCTATTCTCATAGAGGAACTCGACGAGCGTGCTTTCCTATTTGGTATTGTTGGGGGGATAACCCCGGGTAGGGTCACACCAGGGTATAAAAGCCGGGTTAGCCGAGGTACGACGAGGTCAAAGCAAGAGCTAACCAAGTCACCTCAAGGCAGGCCGACTTACGGTAGACCCGGCCCGAAGGGTGTTCACCTAACATTAACCCGGCCGACATAAAACCTATGTCGGCTGGCTCTTTTAATGATGTTTGCAGGTACCCACGGGGCCGAGTTAACCAGGCTTCAGCCAGGTTACTACTTGGCTTACAAGAGAAGGAAGGAATCTTTCTGGTCAAAGGTTTTGTCTCTCCACTGTAGCGTGAGCTCGGAGGACAAAGGGGAGGACCAGCAGGTCGTGGTCGACAAAGATGATGTTGCCCATGCCGACTGATGTTGGCTATGTCGGATGACGTTGCGCCGCAGAGGGGCTCAGTGAGGCTCATGCCATGAGTCCGGATTAGTCTAGGTAGATAAAAGGAGCACACCACTTTGCTATTTGGGAGAGGCATATTCGGAGAATATGGCTTCCACGTAAGCCCTAGCTTGTAACCTAGCCCCCCTATAAGGAGGGGCAGGATCTGCCCCTCCATAGAGGGGGTTGGCCATTTTTACTAAGGGAAAACCCTAGAGTGTGTAATGTGGGTAGTAAGAGCAGTATCCTTCTTCGCACGAACAGCTCGAGGAGCCTTTGTAAACCAAAATTGATTGATAGAGAATACAAGCATCTGTGTGTGGAATCACCACACTATCCCTTCCTGGATTCCTCTAGTGCACATTAACCCCACTCTTAGCCTATACATGGCATCTACCGTGCCACCACCACAATAGTTTGTGCCCACCGTGGGGCTGATCAGAGGCACTGGTTGGGTTCCCATCCGGACGGGAATATCTTCGTCAAGCTCTGCTTCATCATCGAGTGTGACTAAACTAGCATAATTCAACCTCCTCACCAAGCGTACAGTGAGTATCAAGTAACTCAACCAACACGCACATGAGATAACCCCGAATGTCGCTCGAGGACTATCACCCTCAAACACTTAGTTGTTCACCCCGGGAAAGAGATAACTCAACCCGAGGACTAGCCAATGTATCATTTGAGTCACCTAAGGGTAGAAAAATTATCTTGGGGACTCGATGTCTCCCTACATGAAACTATAACTCAGAGTATACATAAGATATGCCATGATCTCATATGTATCAACTGCTTTATGTCTTTAGGCTACATTTGATGATAAGACAACTCACCAAGTCATTGCAGCTCATTATAACTCTACTTCAATTTGCCTAGTTATAGGGTAACTCGGATTTACTTCAGCTTGCCTAGTTACAGGGTAACTCGGATTTAATTCAGCTTGCCTAGTTACATGGTAACTCAGATTTACTTCAATTTGCCTAGTTACAGGGTAACTCGGATTTACTTCATCTTGCCTAGTTACATGATAACTCAGATTTACTTCAATTTTCCTAGTTACAGGGTAACTCAGATTTACTTCAGCTTGCCTAGTTACATGGTAACACAGATTTACTTCAATTTGCCTAGTTACAGGGTAACTCGGATTTACTTCAGCTTGCCTAGTTACACGATAACTCCGATTTACTTCAATTTGCCTAGTTACAGGGTAACTCAGATTTACTTCAGCTTGCCTAGTTACATGGTAACTCAGATTTACTTCAATTTGCCTAGTTATAGGGTAACTCGGATTTACTTCAACTTGCCTAGTTACATGGTAACTCATATTTACTTCAATTTTCCTAGTTACAGTATAACTCGGATTTACTTCAATTTTCCTAGTTACAGGGTAACTCGGATTTACTGGACCATATGCGCTGGTGCTGGATCCGACGTTCATTGGTCCAAATATCAATGTGAGATTCTTATACATTGTAAACGTATCTATAATTTTTGATGTTCCATTGTTGTTTTATATCTACTTTCTTATGTTTTGTCCACACTTTGGAGTATTTTTACATATTTTCTGGAACTAACCTATTAACAAGATGCCACAGCGCCAGTTGCGTGTTTTCTGTTGTTTTTGGTTTCAAAAAAGCTAGTAACGAAATATTCTCGGAATTGGACCGGACAAAAGCCAAAGTCAATATTTTACCCGAAGCAACACGGAGTCCGGAGGGGAGCCGAAGAGGGGCACCAGGGCGGCCACACCCTAGGGTGGCGCGACCAGTCCTAGGCGTGCTACCACCTGGTGTGGGCCCCCTGGTGCTCCACCGATCTTACCCCTTCACCTATGAAAGCCTCCCGGGACGAAAACCCTAAGTACCCCGATCGAAATTCCACAAAAGAGTCTATAGCCGCCGTCATCTCCATCCCTAGATCGGGAGGGATCTGAAGCTCTTCCTGGCACCCTGTTGGAGGGGAGAGATCACCCTGGAGGCCTTCTTCATCACCATGACCGCCTCCGGTATGATGCGTGAGTAGTTCATCCCTGGACTACGGGTCCATGTAGTAGCTAGATGGTTGGTTCTCCTCCTTTGTGCTACCATGTTTAGATCTTGTGAGCTCCGTTCATGATCAAGATCATCTATTTGTAATCTTCCATGTTGTGTTTGCGGGGATCCGATGGATATTGAGATGCTATTTCAGATTGATTATTGATTCTATCATGTCTTTGTTATTTGTGATCTTGCATGCTTTCCGTTGTTAGTAGCTATCTTGGCCAAGTAGATGCTAGCAACTCCAAGAGGGAGTATTTATGCTCGATAGTGGGTTCGTGCCACTAGTAATCTAGGGAAGTGACAGAAATCTCTAAGGTACTAGATGTGCTGTTGCTACTAGGGAGAAAACATCAATCCTTTGTCCATGGGGCAATCGTATTGTTTACTTTACACACTTTTCTTAATCCAATTATCTCTTACTTGCAACTTAATACTGGAGGGGGTTTGGATGATAACCTGAAGGTGGATTATTAGTCATAGATGCAGTTGGATTATGGTCTATGTATAATGTTGTAATTCCCAATCAAATCTCATAGGAGTCAAGATGATTAGTATATGCATGTATGCTTTCTCGGTGTCTGTCAATTGCCCCGCTGTAATTTGTTCACCCAACATGTCATCTATCTTAAGGAGAATCACCTCTAGTGAACTATGGACCCCGGTCCAGTCTTTTACCATCAATCTACAATTTACTATTTACGTTTTACAACCAATTACTATCTTCCACACAATACGTTTAATCCTTTGTTTTCAGCAAAACAGGTGAGATTGACAACCTCACTGTAAGTTGGGGGCAAAGTTCTATGGTTGTGTTGTGCAGGATTCCAAGTTGGAAACAACACCTCGGAGGTGTTTCCTTGCTCCTACTGGTTCGATAACCTTGGTTTCATAACTGTGGGAAAACTTGCTGTTGTGATCATCATACCTTCCTCTTGGGGTTCCCCAACGAGCTCGATATATTTTGAGCCATCAAGCCTTTTTTTGGCGCTGTTGCCGGGGAGTCAAGGGCATCTTCACAAGGGGAGTCTCTCATAACCAATCTCTTTACTTTGTTTTTTTGTTTTGCTTAGTTAATTTCTGCTTTGTTTGCTTGTTTCCTTTATCAAAAACACAAAAAAATTAGTTGAACTAGTTTGCTTCTTTATTCAACTTTCGTTAGTTCAACACTTTTCGATTTGAGCAACAGAAGGTCTCCGAAAAAATCAGTTTTTACCCGCTGGTGTGTTTTGACAGATTTCTGCCATTATTTGCATTTGCCTCTTAAATATCTTTTTAAAGGAAGTGCTACAGTAGCTTGTGTTTTAATGAAAGTTTTACTTGTGTTGAAACTGAACCAAAAAGACTTATTATCTTGAGTACACTAATGTTGCTAATGAAGATTGTGTGAAGTTTTGTATGAAGGAATTTTTAAAGTGTAGGGAAGAGTAATGTGATAAGATGAAGTATGGACAAAAGCTCAAGCATGGGGATGCCACCCATGTCACCCCAAGAAATATTCAAGAAGTACAAGCGTCAAAGCTTGGGGATGCCCAAGGCATCCCCTTCTTCATCAATAAAAATCTCAAGTTTCTTCCAAACACTTCATTTTTATTGTTTCATGCATAATTGAGTTGTTCTTGGAGCGTCTTCGTTTTTGTTTTTAGTTTTCATTTGCTTGGTTTGCTTAAATAAATTGGTTGGTCCCCCTCATTCATACATTAGTTTTCAAATAAGTTAATTTGGATTGGAAAAGAGTAGGAAAGTTCATGCCTATAAGTGGTATAAAAGGAGTCTTGTTTTTGACTGTGGCCTAGACTTTATCATGTCATGCTTGATATTGCTTTGACTTTATGCTTAGTAATTATTTCTGTAGCATGACTTGTTACAAATAACTGAGATTGCTTAACGTGCCTTGAGAGAATCATGCATAGTTTTATCATATAAAAGCACAATATTGTGGTATTCTCCTTTAATGCTTCATTTGGGTTGACTTGGCGCATGCTCACACCATGTTAAGTCTATACCAAGTCACCATAGCCTCTATTATCATTTACTTTTCGACTTGTAATATCACTTTATGCTTTAATTAATAATGTTTTGTCGCTTTGCATGATTATGGCCATTATTGCTCTCTTAGTTAGTCGCTCCCAGTCTTTTGCTAGCCTCCATACCAAGTATGAGTTCCGCTCATGCATCCAACTCCAAATAAAACCAAGTTATTCCAAAGAGTCCACCATACCTACCTATTAGCATTTGCTATTCCAAGTATATTCATGTTTTTATCTACCTTCCGAATTAAACTTGTTATGTGAAAATTAGTGATTAAAGCTCTCACGAACTTGATGGCACACTTCACTTTTCTTATACTTAATAAACTTGAACCATTGTGCCCATCTATGTTGGGTATATGCTTGCGTTTTGTAAGTTGTGAATTAGCAGAACCATGTTATCATGGGGAACGCTTTCAACATTGCACTTTATTTAGTTGATATCATGTTCTTTTGCTTATGGATCCCGACGGTGTGAAATGAAAGGGGAGCTTGTAAGGCTCATGGAGTTCGTATATGTGTTAGAGAAACGCCTGGGCGGCTGGTCTAAGCCATGCCTAATCATGGTGGAAACCTGCAGCATAACCATAGTGAGCAATCTATGAAGCATCCTCTATAAAAAACCCGATGCAAATAGGAAATAAAAAAAGAAAAAAAGAGAAAAAAGCCTATGCAAATAGGAAATAAAAGGATTGCTGAGATGCTCATTGTTTGCTTGCCTTGTCATTTTGATATGGGGAATCTTCCGTATCATCGGGCAAGGGGTACCCTGTTGGGGGTTCTCTATGATACACATGTACTTACAATGACAAGGACTTACCTGTGACTAAAGTTGAGTAGCATGAGGAATGGTACTCATAAGCAAGGGGCATGAGATTTTCAGCTTATAACTTATCAAGCATATCATCATATTTGTTCACTTTAATATTAATCACCTAAAGATGCTTATGATAGGGGCAATGAGAGATGAAAGCTAATAAGTACCATAATTTTTGGAAGCTCTTTATGAGACTTGAATCCCTGCTTCCTTCTATGAAGGGCCTTTCTTTTACTTTTATGTTGAGTCTCCATCTTCTATCTTTATGCACCTATTGAGAGAGCTTAGTGGTCAGTCTTAGTTTAATGTGCATTGTCCCAAAACTTGTTGATTGATTCATAACTTTGATATTGCTTGTTCTTAAACTATTTGTATCTAGTCACCCTTATGAACTTTGAACGTGTCCTATGCATTTATGTTTTGCTACACTATGAGGGACAAGCTAAATACCATTCTCATTATGTTTTCTATATGTGAAACAAACAAACATCTTTCAAAGCATTGTTATTCATGAATCTTTTGTGTGTACCTTTTCATGTTACAACATAGTTGCTATGTCTTATTGTTAGAACTATATCATTCATGCTATGTTAAAGTACTATGATCCCAACTATCAATGTTTTACAAATACCTTGGTCAAGATTGTGATGGTGCATGTCACCTCAAAAATTCTTCTTCTTTTTTATCACTTACCTACTCGAGGACGAGCAGGAGTTAAGCTTGGGGATGTTGATACGTTGTAAACGTATCTATAATTTTTGATGTTCCATGCTTGTTTTATATCTACTTTCTTATGTTTTCTCCACACTTTGGAGTATTTTTACATATTTTCTGGAACTAACCTATTAACAAAATGCCACAGTGCCAGTTGCCTATTTTCTGCTATTTTTGGTTTCAGAAAAGCTAGTAAGGAAATATTCTCGGAATTGGACCGGACAAAAGCCAAAGTCAATATTTTACCCTAAGCAACACGGAGTCCAGAGGGGAGCCGAAGAGGGGCACCAGGGCGGCCACACCCTAGGGTGGCGCGGCCAGTCCTAGGCACGCCACCACCTGGTGTGGGCCCCCTGGTGCTCCACCGACCTTGCCCCTTCACCTATAAAAGCCTCCCGGGACAAAAACTCTAAGTACCCTGATCAAAATTCCACGAAGGAGTCTGTAGCCGCCGTCATCTCCATCCCTAGACCGGGAGGGATCTGAAGCTCTTCCTGGCACCCTGCCGGATGGAAAGATCACCCTGGAGGCCTTCTTCATCACCATGACTGCCTCCGGTGTGATGCGTGAGTAGTTCATCCCTGGACTACGGGTCCATGTATGTAACGTCCCAGTATTAGAGCTTAGAAATAAGCTGAACACAAGTGTGTGCATTGCATTCGTGCATAGAAAATCCGAATAATTTTTGCGCTTTTAAAGAAAACTTGTCAAAGTGATTGAAGCTTCTCTTAACTTTGTGGAACTAAAGTAGATCATCAAGTTGACTGCGATAAGTTTCAATATGACCTTTGCTAAAACTTTATCTTTGGGTAATATAATTTGATCTAAGGGTAGATCAAATGTAATAAAACTAAGTCACAACACACTACTTAATAAGGAGTACTTGCTCTTCTAGAGATCATTACATGGTATTCCATACAACAACTCAAGGATGAATACTTAGTATTCTAATAATGATATCAAGGTATTATCTACAACAAACCCTGAATACCAAGTTAAGTATGTAACTTAAGTAAAGAAACTCAATAACTAAATCTTGATATACTTGCTTGCCGTATTTGTTCCTACCATGAGAATCAGGTAGTTTATAAACACTAACTCTTATTACAAATAGAGTAGGAAAGTAAGTCAAGCCAAGACCATTTAGCACATATCCTTAATATGATATTAAGAGGTGACATTCCTATTTAACCAAGTCCTAGTGTCTATTGATCATCAATGTGTGTGATCAATGCTTGACCTAGCACTCATTGACTTGTTAACCTTTAGCTTTGACCTATTATATTGACCTTCCAAAGACCTCAAGTAAATTAATAAGGAGGAAATAGCTATGGTGAAGTATGCCATCATCAATGGAATATGATCCTTAGTGGAGATCAAACCATCTGATGTTGGAGGAGTTAACTCACTCATGAGTTAACTAGAAGAAGTACCTAAACCCAAGAGTTAAGCTAGTAATTGAGGAGCCATGAGAAAGCTAGTAGTATTAGTATATATAATAATAATTTTGTTAAGCCAAGTAGATATAGATATGAAGTAAGATTCTTTAACAAGATCAGATTTATAGAGACACTAGTACAAGTCTACTACTTAGTTGAGTATAGATCTTGACCAGACAATTAGAAGCCTAAGCTTTGTTTGATCAAGGGTTGGTGGTCATTATTCTCAAGCCACTTGAGAATAGATGACTGGTTAATGAAGAAGGGTTGTGAGTATACCAAATTAGGTAAAGCCCTAGTAAGATGAATCATCTAGCTTGATCAATAAAAGTCAAGCTAGAGTATGATGAAGTATATAACATGAGTATATGGAAGTATAATAGTTTAACCAAGGTAATACAAGAACAAACTTGTATTGTGTAACATCCCAAAACTTTAATCAAGGTTATCAAGATCCAAATCACCCAATTTAGGGTTAACAAAACCTTTTTCCCATTTAAAAGAAATAAGAATGCATATGTGTGTTGCATTAAATAGGAATTGTTTTGAATTGCCATGATTGTTTGTTCTATTGGTTGTAAAATGATTATAAGATGAATGCCACATCATTTAGATCATTCCCAAGCAAAATCCAAAGAAAAAGAAATCAAATAGAATTAATAAATGGAAATGGTCACTTATGCCATTTTAATCAACTAGGTCACTTTAGGTGTTCCTAGCACTCAAATTCAAACAGAAACAATTATGGATCTTTGCACCCTTTGCTAGTACAAGTAAAAATGTACCAAGGCCCACCTTGTGATCTTACGAAAACAGTCAAACACTAATTTTAAATGACATTTGAAAATGGAATTGTCTAGATCCCACTTTTTCAAAAACCACTCAAATGACTTCAACTTGACAAATCCCAGCAACCAGAGATGCTCAAGCATACAACCAACAACTCCACCAAAATTCATGTCAAAATTCAAATCTTTGTGTCATGCGGCCATTGTGTCGAACAGGTGGCATGCACAAATTTTCTGCCTAACTAACACTATTTAGTGATCAATGCTTTGTCGAGTAATTGACCCCATTTCACTCCTGCTGCCTCCTCTTGTTCTAACTAGGCCATAAACCAGCCACTCCCTAGTCCCTAGCCACAGTGCAACGCCACCCCGAGGCCATGATCGCCGGCCAACCGTGCCCAAGCCACAGGAGCACACCCCTCCCTCTCTCGCCATGTCTAGGAGGTAGGTGTGGTAGCACCCCCCTGTCCGCTCTTCAAGCCCAGCAAGCCCCTGGACCACCTCACCTCGCCCGTGCTCTCCGCCTCTGTGCCATGCCGAGCATGCGCCAGTGTGCCGCGCCCGACAAGGCAGCACACGCCACCCCTCGACCATAGCCCGCGCGTGCCGCTCCGCATTGACCCTAGAACCTCGCCAGACACGCCCCCTTCCTACCGCGCAGCCAGTAGCCACCGCCCGCCGCGTCGAGCACCGCCTCTGCCGCTCAGAGCGCGAGACGCTCCGGACCGTTAGCCACCGCCCCTAGCATCACCATTAAGCCGTAGCTGACCGCCAGGGAACCACCCACCATCCGCCTACCTAGTCCATGCTGATAGAGCCCTGTGCCGTCGTCACCGACGAGCTCGCCATCGCCCTCTCGGTCCCCTCGACGAGCCTATATAAGGAGGCCACCCCCAGCCTCATTTGCCACACTCCCACACTCACCTCTCACCACTGATCATTTCCCCTCTCTCGCCGGAGCTGCTCGAGCAGCCAGTCGCCAGAATTGCACTGGAGTTAGCCGCAGCAGAGGAGGAGAAGTCCCCGTCGATTTCATCCACCCCCGGAGCTGCCGCGACCTCACCTGAGTCTGCCGTCGTCATCTCGTTCGATCGCCCCATCACCGCACTCGCTGGAGCCCTGGTATGCCCCCACTACACCCCACTGAGCCGCTAGGGTTCCACCTCGCCGGCGACATGTCCGTCGTCGATGACAAGCCCCAACCATAGATCTTAGTTCTAATCCTGCGGTCCATGTTACCCCGTACCACTTTGCGTTTAAAGAGCCACTGACAGGTGGGACCCCCCTGTCAGCTGTCCTCAGCGCCGCGGAGTGAAACCGGGCCGGCCCATTAGTGTTCTCGCGCTGGCCCTGTAATTCAAATTTAGATTTTCCTTTTTAACTAAATCTAGTTTCTGTCCACTAGTTTGAAAATCAACTTAGAAAGATCTAGTAAACCAAATTGAATGATTCCAATTTTGTTAGAAATATAATTTAAATATCTATCCAATCCCGTTTGATTTAAATCAATTAGAGTTATAGATCTCTCCTAGCAAAATTAACAAGACAGAAGCTTTTTCACATTCAAACATTTTTCTAAAATCAACCATAAAAGCTTTTGAGTTGATTCCAACTCTCAAAAATCACATTTGAATATACCTATCCGAATATGTAATAATATTATGGTTTGCATGCAGTGACTTTGGACTAGTACCAAAATAATGCTATATCGGCATTTCTAGTCACTTTAAATCATTAATTATTAAACTTAAACTTATTCAAAATGTGATCCAACATTTAAATCACATTCCCATGTATTAGAATATGTGGTGGTGACATGTGTACACATGATCCCATATTTTAATTGGAGAATATTAAATCTTAGTTAATTTCAATGAGTAGAGATTACTTTCTCAAATAAATTAAATGAAACTAGTTCATTAAACCTTGTGATGTTTGTGATGATAATAGATCATTAAATGTGTGCCTTAGTGTGCTAAATAGACTAGTTAAGTATTGTTTGGTGATTGTGTATTCCCGTATGTATTTATAAATGATAGTACCGACCAAATCTAAGAGGAGGAGGAGTTCTACCCTAAAGAAGAAGAGGAGAATTTCAACCACTGCACCAACCAAGGCAAGCTATTATTGGCAAGGTAAAACTTGCAAGCCATCACTAGATGCAATATAACCTAAGCAAGATGCATTAAGCATGCTTTGGTTATACTTTTTGACTTATACCTACTCCAAGTTTTATTTACAAGCTTTACTTTCTTTATTTTACCAAAGTACTTTACTTGTTTATAAATAGCGTAAAGAGTATAAAACTTGACCTATCTAGTTAGACTTAGATGTCATTCTATGGCATGAGATTGAGATTAGCATCCCACATTAGTGAACACTCTTAAATTAGTGATTAGAGCTCAACTAAAAACTTGATCACTTTAGATTGGAATACTTGGTGAAAATGACTTGTGAAAACCTTGGGATGATGAGTCATCCTATTGAGATGTTTTGACAAGTGGTGAGAAACACAAATGGTTTATGATGATGATGAAAATGTTGAGGCATGAGCCTTAGCCCTTTTATAAAAACTGATGGTTGGGTTCAGATGCGATACCATTCCAATTTTACCGTACAACCATAATACCTGAATTGTGTAAGGATTAGCCAGAAGTTTATATGCATTAGAATTAGTTCCCTCACGGGAGAGGTTTGAGCTAAGGCTACCTCTCAATGTTTTCCACCTATGCAGTGCCCAGGATGGCAGATGGCCATGGCTGGGAGGCCAAGCTCATAGGAGAGGTGCTTATACTAGGGTGTGTCAAGGAAAGGTTATGTTTGATTATCTGCATACTAAGTATGATGATTCAGGGTTATCCCTGATAGATGTATCGAATTTTGTGGTGAAAGTGTACCACCTCTGCAGAGTGTCAAACTATTTGAATAGCGTCGTCATGATTATGGACAGTTAGAGTGCCATCTGTTACATTGTCGAGATGTTTTCAAAATGACTTATGAAATGAATTTGTGACATGACTTGACCATAACATGGTTGTGACTATGATAACTAACTTCCCACTTAGGTGATTTAGAACTTTATTTTATCTTTCTTTGTTTCTGAACTCAGCTTAGGTTTCAAACTTAACTTTACAAATAAACTTAGAACTTAGCATTCCTACTAGAACTACCTTAATTGTTAGTGATAGTTTGCGAGTACTTAAAGAGTACTCATGGCTTTTGTCCCTGGATATTACCGTGGCTAGACTATGAGGAGGACTACCCTAAAGGAGGACAACAGGACGGCTATGACAACTAGGATCATCTCCCATCATTAGCATTGCCTGTGACACTGAAGATGGAGCCCACCGCTATGCTATTTATTCCGCTACTTGTTTGTACTAAGACTGGATCATGAGATCCTTTATTTGTGTAAGACCTTATTATGGTTTGTAATGGATGATGTACTGTGATATCCAATCTGTTATGTCTTGCAAAAATGGTAATCCTGGGATTGTGATGTATGGCATAACAGGCATCTGGGATTAAAAATCCGGGTGTTGACAAGTTGGTATCAGAGCCATCCTGACCATAGGAGACCCTAGTTAGAATGGACGTTCAAAACAAAAACTTAGTTTCCAAAATCAAATTGAGTATTTGAAAATCTATTTCCTCTCTTACCCTTGGGATTCTTTCTCTCATTTTTTTTCATGTTCCTCAAAAATTCTTACATTACTACATAAAATTTTGACACACTTGATCACTTCACTAACTTTCTCATCCTAAATTCTTATAGATGGAAGTTCAGTACTGCAAGTTCTACCAGTTGGGCAACGGAGGCCAACTGATCTTCGAGAGGGATCTTGATGCACTGTCGGAGTACTTGGAGCACCCACATCCGGAATTCTTTGGAGCTCAACTCAATGGTCCACCAGGAGGAGATTTACAATGGCTAGTAGTTGTTGATCTTCGAGGCAAGTTAGAAGCACCAATGTCCGAGAAGATTCAATTCACCGTGAGAGAGAACAACTGGCTAGATGGATTAGCCAGGGTAATGCATGAAGCTCTCGCTCGTCTTTGCGCATAGAATGTCAACCCGATCCAAGGAACTCACTTTGCTCACTATGCAAGGCGTGATTCTATGGGAATGCCTCTGGAGATGCCAAGTCACCCAAAGTTGAAGCGTCAAGTGAAGAACCTTGACTTCCTGCTGTACGATAGACAGAAGGAATTGGACAATGCTAGAGAGTTCGCCAACCACAACCTTGCCATTGCCGCCCAGAAAGCCCATACTTTCTCACTGCTAGTCAAGGATCGTTAGTCACTTCGCCGTCAACGCGCAAACAAGGATCGCACCATCGACTGTCTTTGCAAGAAGGTGGCCGACCTCGAGAAGACCATCAAGGAACAAGAAGCTCAGCTTGCAGCAAAAGAAGAAGAAGAGGAAGGTGAAGACATCTAGGGGATATTCACTCGTACCTCAGCAATGATGATGACTATCTGGAGGATGATGCCATGGACTTCTACACCGACGATGATGACTCCGACTTCATCGATGATGAGTAGATGCACTAGAGCACTATCGTAGGAGTGAGAAGTATCGGCCCCATTGTATCTTCGCTTATAGAATGGTTCTTAAAACCATCTATTTTTCCTTTTGTTGTGGTGTGTGTGTTTGTATCGTGTGCTTTGCTTGAATGAATGAAAATAAGTTAGTTGCAAAACCTGAGTCAAACTCAAAGTTTTAGCTTTGAAACCAAAACCATGAACCTTAGAACTTTCCCTCTTACCCCATTATCTATCTCAATCTTCAGATGACTCGTGGAAACCAAGGAGGGAGAAGCTCATCGCAAGACCCAATGCTGCAGATTCTGCAGACGCTCATTGCAGACCGTGAAGCTAGTAGGGCAGAGCACCAAACAAATCTAGCCGCCCTGCAGCAGATCGCCCAGATGTCTCACAACAATCAGAACCATGGAAATCAGGATCATCATGGATCAAAACTCAAAAACTTCCAGAATACCAATCCCCAATCTTTAGCAAGTCTGAAGACCCGCTGGATGCTGATGATTGGTTACAGACCATGGAGAATAACTTAGAAGTCGCAGGAGTGGATGCCAACGAGAAAGTTCTGTTTGCCACCCACTATCTGGCAGGAGCTGCAAGAGCATGGTGGAACATCACCCGCATGATGAACCACGGTCAAGTGATGACATGGGAAGCCTTCAAGGTCAAGTTCAGCCGCACCCATGTGCCGTAGGGTCTAGTCACTAGAATGAGAGATGAATTCAAAGAGCTCAAGCAAGGCAGAATGACTGTAGTGGAGTACCGTGACAGATTCTTGTCTCTCGCTAGGTATGCACCTGATGAGATCAACACGGAGGCCAAGAAGAAGGAGAGATTCCTGAACGGACTGCATGATGAGATGCAGACTATTCTCATAAACATCCGTTTCGAGGATCTCGAAGAGCTAGTCGACTCTGCCATTCAGATGGAAGGGAAGATTCATCAAGCAAACGACAACCGCAAACGTTGGATGATGCACCAAGCTGGATGCAACAGTCACCAGAAGTACCGTCCCAACCCGTCTGCCGGATATGCCCCGTGGAACAATCGACCCCCAATGTCTCGCCCAAACTACCCCAACCGTAGTGGAGGAACTGTGAAGTTCAAAGGAAATAACAATCACCCCGGCAACTCCAGCAATTTCAACCGTGCACCTCCCAAGCACAACAACAACAACAACACTGCACCAAGAACTGGAAGCAATGCTGTGCCCATGGCAGCAAAAGACAAGTCTCAGATTACTTGTTTCGAGTGTGGAGTGAAGGGTCACTACTCCAATGAGTGTCCCAAGAAGATTGCCACCACTGCCAATGTGAATGCCCCAGCTCAACAACAGCGTCGTGTTCAGCCCGGAAGAAGATTCGCCCCCGGGAACCCTCACAACCGCAACGGCCGTCTCTTCCACATGAATGCCGAAGAAGCCCAAGAAGCGCCAGATGTAGTGCTGGGTATGTTTTCTGTCAACTCAGTTTTAGCAAGAGTGTTGTTTGATTCTGGAGCATCGCACTCATTTGTCACCGAAGAATTTGCATGCACTAGTAAGAATCACCCAACCAACTTGAAGCATGTCATGATAGTTCAAATACCCGGTTCAACTACAAAAGCTAGAAAAATTTGCAAAGCTGTACCTATCAGAATACATGGGATAGATTTTTATGCCAATGTAATAGTACTTGGAACCAAAGGACTGGAAGTAGTACTAGGAATGGATTGGATGTCAAAGCACAAAGGATTGATTGACTGTGCCAAGAAAGCCATCACCATGACCAGTAGCTCTGGAGTATTAGTAGAGCATATATCTGAAACCTTGCCCCGTCAATTCAAGTGCAACAAGAGTCTAGCCCTACCAACCATAGACCAAGTCAGAGTAGATCATGAATACCCGACGTATTCCCAGATGAATTGCCCGGTATGCCCCCGGATAGGGATATTGAGTTCATTATTGAACTAATTCCTGGAACCGGTCCCATAGCTCAGAGACCCTATAGCATGAACCCCTCAGAGTTAGTGGAACTGAAGAAGCAATTGGATGCTATGCTGGAGAAAGGCTTGATTCAACCAAGCGCATCGCCATGGAGATCGCCCATGTTATTCATCGACAAGAAAGATGGATGCAACCGTTTGTGCACAGATTACAGGAAGCTGAATGACGTCACCATCAAGAACAAATACCCTTTGCCAAAGATAGAGGATCTATTTGATTAGTTGACTGGTGCTAGTGTGTTCTCTAAGATTAATCTTAGGACTGGTTATCACCAACTTAAGATTCGTGCAACACATATTCCAAAGACCACCTTTACCACCAGATATGGATTATACGAGTATACGGTCATGTCTTTTGGATTAACCAATGCTCCCGCTTATTTCATGAATCTCATGAATAATATCTTTATGAATTTTCTAGATAAGTTTGTCATTGTGTTTATCGATGATATCCTTATCTACTCCAAGTCAGAAGAAGAGCATGAGCAACATCTAAGAATCATTCTTGAAACCCTTAGAGAGCATCAGTTGTATGCCAAATTCAGAAAATGTGAGTTTTGGCTGAAAGAAGTAGGATTCCTAGGACATATTATGTCTGCCGGAGGAGTCGCTGTTGATCCCACCAAGATCAAAGATGTCGAAGAATGGGAAGCCCCAACCACTCAAACCCAAGTCCGTGCATTTCTCGGATTAGCGGGATATTACCACAAGTTCGTAGAAGGATTTTCGAGCATCACAAGACCCATGACCCAATTGTTGAAGAAGGACAAGAAGTTTGAATGGACTGACAAATGTGAAGCAAGTTTCCAAGAGCTCAAGAAGAGATTGATTTCAGCCCCAATATTGATCATGCCAGATATCAAGAAGTCGTTTGATGTATATTGTGATGCATCCAAGATCGGTCTCGGATGTGTATTGATGCAAGAAGGCAAAGTTATCGCATATCTGTCTCGACAACTGAAGCAACATGAGCAGAACTACCCTACCCATGATCCTGAGTTAGCAGCCATAGTTTTAGCCTTGAAGACATGGCATCATTACCTTATGGGTAATCGCTGTGAGATTTACTCAGATCACAAAAGCTTGAAGTATATTTTCACTCATAAGGATCTGAATATGAGGCAAAGTAGATGGATAGAGTTAATCAAGGATTATGACCTTGACATTCACTATCACCCCGGCAAAGCCAATGTGGTAGCAGATGCTCTTAGTAGATTGCCGGGTAGGCTAAACACTATGATCAAGGAGAAGCAACCCAGTTTGCATGAGGAGTTGGAGCAGTTTAGAACTGAGCTAGTTAGCAAAGGATTTTTAGCTAGCATTGAACTTCAACCCACTTTGATTAGCCAAATCAAGGAATCCCAGAAGGGAAATGAAAGTATAGACGGAATCAAACGTCGTATTGGTACAGGAAAGGTACCTGGATTCACCGAAGACGAAGAAGGAGTTTTGTGGTACACAGGACGTATCTGTGTGCCAGCAGATTCGAAGCTGAAGCAAGTTATCATGCAAGAAGCTCATGATACTCTTTATTCTATCCACCCCAGAGGAACAAAGATGTATTAGGATTTGAAGGAGCAATTTTGGTGGCACAAGATGAAGAGAGAAATCGGAAGCTACATCACCAAATGTGATATCTGTTAGAGAGTCAAAGCAGAACATCAGAGACCCACAGGACTGTTGCAACCATTGCGGATTCCGAAATGGAAATGGGATTCTGGACTTTATCACAGGTTTGCCTACTTCTAGTAGGGTAAATGACTCTATATGGGTCATCATTGATAGACTGTCCAAGGTAGCTCATTTTATACCTGTCAAGACAACCTACCAAAGTTAGAAGCTAGCAGAGTTGTACATTGCTAGAATCGTCAGTTTGCATGGAACCCAAAGACCATAGTGTCAGATCGAGGAACCCAATTTACCTCGAGATTTTGGCAGAAAGTCCAAGAAGGATTAGGAACCAAGTTGAATTTCAGCGCAGCTTATCAGCCGCAAACCAATGGACGGACTGAAAGAGCCAACCAAATCCTAGAGGATATGTTGAGAGCTTGTGTGTTAGAGTATGGATCAAAATGGGAAGATTGCCTGCCTTTCGCAGAATTCTCATATAACAACAATTATCAAGCCAGTTTGCAAATGGCCCCATTTGAGTTCCTATATGGAAGAAAGTGCCATACCCCGCTGAATTGGTCGCAAGTAGGAGAGAGTCAGATTCTCAGACCCGACATCCTACGAGAAGCCGAAGAGAAGGTTCACAAAGTCCATGAGCACCTCAAGACCGCCCAATCTAGACAGAAGAGTTATGCTGACAAGAGAAGGAGAGATCTGACTTTCAATGTCGGAGATTTTGTGTATCTCAAACTTTCACCATTGAAGGGAACGCAACGTTTTAGTCTGAAAGGAAAGTTAGCCCCGAGATATATCGGACCCTTTAAGATTCTGAATCGTCGAGGAGAAGTATCGTATCAACTGAAACTGCCTGAAGAGATGTCTGCCATCCACAATGTGTTCCATATCTTGTTACTTCGCAAATGTCTAGAAGTGCCGGAGAAGACTGAAGTTTTCAAGAACATCAATCACCGAGCCGTTGATATCAACAAGGATCTGACGTATCGTGAAGTGCCCATCCGTATCTTGGAGGAAGCTTACAGAACCTCCAGGACCCGAAGTATCAAATTTCTCAAGATTCAATGGAGCAACCATACCCAAGAAGAAGCCACTTGGGAGCGAGAAGATTATATTAGGACTGAGTTCCCAGATATCTTTAGTTCCTAGTTTTCTTTCTTAAATCTCGCGACGAGATTTTGTTTAAGGGGGGAAGTTTGTAACATCCCAAAACTTAATCAAGGTTATCAAGATCCAAATCACCCAATTTAGGGTTAACCAAAACTTTTTCCCATTTAAAAGAAATAAGAATGCATATGTGTGTTGCATTAAATAGGAATTGTTTTGAATTGCCATGATTGTTTGTTCTATTGGTTGTAAAATGATTCTAAGATGAATGCCACATCATCTAGATCATTCCCAAGAAAAATCCAAAGAAAAAGAAATCAAATAGAATTAATAAATGGAAATGGTCACTTTTGCCATTTTAATTAACTAGGTCACTTTAGGTGTTCCTAGCACTCAAATTCAAACAGAAGCAATTATGGATCTTTGCACCCCTTGCTAGTATAAGTAAAAATGTACCAAGGCCCACCTTGTGATCTTACAAAAACATTCAAACACTAATTTTAAATGACATTTGAAAATGGAATCTATTTCATATGTCTAGATCCCACTTTTTCGAAAACCACTCAAATGACTTCAACTTGACAAATCCCAGAAACCAGAGATGCTCAAGCATAAGACAACCGACTCCACCAAAATTCATGTCAAAATTCAAATCTTTGTGTCATGCGGCCATTGTGTCGAACAGGTGGCATGCACAAATTTTCTGCCTAACTAACACTATTTAGTGATCAATGCTTTGTCAAGTAATTGACCCCATTTCACCCCCTCTGCCTCCCCTTGTTCTAACCAGGCCATAAACCAGCCACTCCCTAGTCCCTAGCCATAGTGCAACGCCACTCTGAGGCCATGATCATCGGCCGACCATGCCCAAGCCACAGGAGCATGCCCCTCCCTCTCTCTCCATGTCTAGGATGTAGGCGTGGTAGCACCGCCGCCCCCTGTCTGCTCTTCAAGCCCAGCAAGCCCCTAGAACACCTCACCTCGTCCGAGCTCTCCGCCTCTGTGTCATGCCGAGCACGTGCTAGTGCACCGCGCCCGACAAGGCAACACACGCCGCCCCTCGACCATAGACCGCGCGTGTCGCTCCGCATTGACCCCAGAACCCTGCCAGACATGGCCCCTTCCCTTGTGTGACCCATTATACCCCACGGCGCCGAAAGCACCGCCTCTGCCGCTCAGAGCGCGAGACGCTCCCGACTGTTAGCCACCACCCCTAGCATCGCCATTAAGCCATAGCTGACCACCAGGGAACCGCCCACCGTCTGCCTACCCAGCCCATGACGATAGAGCCCTGTGCCGTTGTCACCGACGAGCTCGCCATCGCCCTCTCGGTCCCCTCGACGAGCCTATATAAGGAGGCCACCCCCAACCTCATTTTCCACACTCCCACACTCCCCTCTCACCACTGATCATTTCTCCTCTCTCGCCGGAGCCGCTCGAGCAGCTAATCGCCGGAATTACGCCGGAGTTAGCCGCAGCAGAGGAGGAGAAATCCTCGTCGATTTCGTCCACCCCCGGAGCTGCCGCGACCTCGCCTGGGTCCGCCGTCGTTGTCTCGTTTGACCGCCCCCATCGCTGCACTCGCTGGAGCCCTGGTATGCCCCCACTGCACCCCACTGAGCCGCTAGGGTTCCACCTCGCCGACGACATGTCTATCATCGACGACAAGCCCCAGCCGTAGATCTTAGTTCTAATCCTGCGGTCCATGTTGCCCCGTACCGCTTTGCGTTTAAAGAGCCACTGATAGGCGGGACCCCCCTGTCAGCTGTCCTCAGCACCGCGGAGTGAAACCGTGCCAGCCCATTAGTGTTCCCGCGCTGGCCCTGTAATTCAAATTTAGATTTAACTTTTTAACTAAATCTAGTTTCTGTCCACTAGTTTGAAAATCAACTCATAAAGATCTACTAAGCCAAATTGAATGATTCCAAATTTGTTAGAAAGATAATTTAAATCTCTATCCAAGCCCGTTGGATTTAAATCAATTAGAGTTATAGATCTCTCCTAGCATTAGTGAACACTCTTAACTTAGTGATTAGAGCTAAACCAAAAACTTGATCACTTTAGATGGGAATACTTGGTGAAAATGACTCGTGAAAACCTTGGGATGATGAGTCATTCTATTGAGATGTTTTGACATGTGTTGAGAAACACAAATGGTTTATGATGATGATGAAAATGTTGAGGCATGAGCCTTAGCCCTTTTATAAAAACTGATGGTTGGGTTCGGATGCGATACCATTCCAATTTTACCATACAACCACAATACCTAAATTGGGTAAGGCTTAGCCGGAAGTTTATATGCATTAGTATTCGTTCCCTCGCGGGAGAGGTTTGAGCTGAGGCTACCTCTCAATGTTGTCCACCTATGCAGTGCGTAGGATGGCAGATGGTCATGGCTAGGAGGCCAAGCTCATAGGAGAGGTGCTTATACTAGGGTGTGTAAAGGAAAGGTTATATTTGATTATCTGCATACTAAGTATGATGATTTAGGGTTATCCCTGACAGATGTATCGAATTTTGTGGTGAAAGTGTACCACCTCTGCAGAGTGTCAAATTATTTGAATAGCCGCGTCCGCAGTTATAGACAGTTGGAGTGGCCATACTGTTCCATTGTTAGATGTTTTCAAAATGACTTATGAAATGAATTTGTGACATGACTTGACCATAACATGGTTGTGACTATGATAACTAACTTCCCACTTAGGTGATTTAGAACTTTATTTTATCTTTCTTTGTTTCTAAACTCAGCTTAGGTTTCAAACTTAACTTTACAAATAAACTTAGAACTTAGCATTCCTACTAGAACTACCTTACTTGTTAGTGATAGTTTGCGAGTACTTAAATCGTACTCATGGCTTTTGTCCCTGGCTATTCCCGTGGCCAGACTATGAGGAGGACTACCCTGAAGGAGGACAGCAGGATGGCTACGGCAACTAGGTTCATCTCCCATCATTAGCATTGCTTGTGACACTGAAGATGGAGCCCACCACTATGCTATTTATTCTGCTACTTGTTTGTACTAAGACTGGATCATGAGATGCTTTATTTGTGTAAGACCTTATTATGGTTTGTAATGGATGATGCAATGTGATATCCAATCTGTTATGTCTTGCAAAAATGGTAATCCTGGGATTGCGATGTATGGCATAACAGGCATCTGGGATTAAAAATCCGGGTGTTGACATACTGTGGAGAGTAGTACCATACCTATTTCAGAGGATTGATATCACATAGGATATAGAGAGAACTATAATCTTGCAAGCCTTGGAAGTAGTTGCAAGATGGATTTAAGGAAGTTAATAGATGGAGTAGTAGTAGCTACATTGATAGGTGCATCAATGGTAGTTAATTAAGAGGAGTTATATACTTGGAGTAAGAATGGAATATTGTTGAAGTGACATGACCATGTCATCATATGGTGATGAATATTGTGGAGTTAGATGATTGTCTTATTCAGGAAGATGTGATCTTTGTGAATAAGATAAGAGAGATTTATAGAGTATATTTAGGAAAGGAATTCCTTATCTCAAGATAAGCTTAGTGAGGTATTAAGGTAAGGACTCTTTAGAAGCCTTAACCAAGATCATATCAAATCAAGACAAGACCCATGTCTATGTCTTTGTTTAACATCCTAGAATAAAGAGGGTAGTAATCAATTCATATTTTTAGACAGCCAATGGATAGTATCTCTTAGCCAAATGAAATGCCTAAGAGGTCATTAGAGAACTAGATGAGTGTTTAAGGATGGAAGCCTTGTCTGCTCTATTATCATAAACCCTAATAGAAACCTAGTTTTATAAACTATCAAGATCACCTTAGGAAGAAATCTCAATAGCTCATTCTGAGTGAGATATGATTCCTGGTTACAAAACATGAAGGGAACATTTCTTAGTCCTTAACCTTCATCCATATCCAAAATAGAATGTGAGTTTATTAAATCCTCAAAGCTCTTGTTAATCACTAGAAAGTGAACATCTTCATTAATGATTGTTATTAATACATAAAGAATTAACCAAGATGGTTCTATGATAACTCTGAACACTACTATTCAAGTAGCACTTAATTAGGGAAATCTCCAAGTGTTGAGAACTATAAAATTTAAACCACCAAACTATGAACCCCAAGATTTAATTCATTAAAAGGTTTATACATTAATTCTTATATGAGACTAAGCTAGAATAGAATTCTATTTATAGCATTAGCCATCCTAAACCATCACCCTTACCATGGTGAAAACAAGAACATTTCTATAAGATTTTCATATAAGAAACAAATCCCTAAAACCCTAATTTGTATTTACTTTATTAAGTAAAAGAACCCTTCATATAATAACATATTTTGTATACACAACAATAAATGGAGAGGAATGGGTTATAATTCACCTCTATTATAATATCCCTGTCTTACAAAAATTCTGGATATTTAAATTCCTAAAGAAAATTCAAACTTAAAAAGGTTTTGTAAAAGAAGAGAAAATAGAAAATGAAATTAAAAAGGAAAAGGAATAGGAGTAGCGGAGCAAGTTCGGCCCACGGCCCATTTCCTTGCTCTATCTGTTGCCGCGTGCTAGTCGCCATTGCTCGCTCGCTCCACCGCAGCCCAGCACCGGCCTGACCCACTTACCGTTTCGTCGCTGCTATCGTCGTCGTCCACCTTGTGATGTATAACACCCTCGAATCGGCCCTATGCAAGTTTTAGACCTTTCCACCAAACCCGCATAGAAACGATTCAAGGACGCCCACCAGGCACTTTTGTGTGGGTGGAAAATGAAGTAATACCATTACACAACAGTCCTTGATGGGACCCATAGAACAGATATATACAACAACGACTCCATGAGTCAAGAATACAGATATATTATACAAAGATCCAAATCACCTTGAAAACGATAGAGCGTCCGACTATGGACAAGATGCAAATGGGATTAAGAGCCTTGAAGAATAACCAATGGCGTCCATAACCCTGCCCAGGCCAAGCCGGAAGGGTAACCCTGCTAACGACGTCGATCTCAAACCTGCTAAAACAAAAGGGGTGCCGACAAAGGGCAAAGGAAAAATAGGAGCGTCGATCTTGAGGCCAAGACAGCGAGGCTAGAATTGGCGGCTCGCCTACATAGGTATGGTGGATCGGCGTGAAGCATGCACTAACCAACCTATAGAGACTCGATACAACTGTCGGCTATTAGAGAGGGATAAGAAAGACCTATTCGGGACCAACCTGATACTAGCACCAAACATACCCATCCTGGTATTTCCCCCTCGAGACCAAACGAGGAAGTCGGACCAAGGAACTCACACAGTTGGCAATTTTACTCATTCAGTTATAGTTGCAGCACTTACTAATCAGATATAGGTAGCATGAGTCATCCTGATAGCATAAGTAGTGGGCAGTTTTAATCACCATTCCGTTATAGTTGGAACATTTACTAGTCAGATATAATTGTCCTGAGGAATCCCAAAACCCAATAGTTGTTGACACTTTTATCATATTCCATTGGAGTTGCAATACTTACTAGGCAGGTATAGTAAGACTCAAAACATCCCAGATCCACCAGATATTTAGAACCCCCGCAATTTAAATGTTGTATTAACAGGGTAAAACATGGCATCGGTTCGGTACACCAATTTAAATGGAGCCTGGAATAAGACAACAATATTCCGCATGAACACTCCATATTTAATTATGAGGTGAATCGGCATAATGCCCCCAAACCCACATGATGCGATGCGAGTATGAATAATTTAATACGCAACAAGTTTTATATATAACATTTAGAAAATAGGGGCTCAGGAAAAGGTTCACACATCGGGTTCGGAAGATCTTGGGGTTCGATGTTGGGGGACGATCTTGTCGCACCAGCGTCAATGCTTCCGGGTAGGAGTACTTGTCGCATCCGTGGGATCTTGGTTTGGCCTCGGTCAAAGCGTTCGGAAGCAAATGTTGGTGTACCCCTAAAGGAGATCTTGAAGTTACATGACAACATGCTTCGGGTTCGGCGGGTTCGTATCCATGAGGAGAACTTGTGTGTCCACGCCGGAGGCCTTAGGGTTCCGGGATGGAGAACTCGTTTCGAGATGAGGCTTCGAGTCACCGAATTTGTGAAGCGGAGCTCGTGGTCGATGCTATGGAAATAGTATCATCACCGCCATCGTGATGCTCTCGAAGACGAGGAAGACACAGTTGTTGAAGTAGCGGTTACGCCAGACGGATGTTCAGAGACAAGCGTTGCAAAGGAGCCAAACTTAATGAAGTAGAAGCCTGCCGAAACGCGTTAGTCTCAACGGATAGGATAAACATGCGCGAAACGTATGTGGGCATTTTATCGAACACTAAGCAGGCAGGCACATACAGAGAGACGATAGATAGAAACAAAAAGGATCCAGTATGTTGGCGACAACGATGAGGCACTCCAGCGAGCATCAGCGATGGGGCTGCGGCCAAGGAAGAGAGGGCAAGGACCGACGATGGGCTCGGCAGCCGGCGCACGGGTCGAGGAGGCCGAGATCGCGACCGAGGGGCTTGGCGAGGAGAGGGCTCGCGAGGCGGCGACAATGCAGACGAGGCGGACGTCGATGATACCGAGCCGGCGGAGCAGAGGGGCGCGGTCGTGGCCGAGGTCGGGGACGGGCTTGGGCCGGCGGACGCGGGGGATGTGGACGACGAGGGCGAGGTGGAGCCGGAGGGACACGCGGCGACGGGCGCCTGGGAGGGCGGGTGTGGCGGCAGGGTCCCAGCGGCCTTCGAGGAGTAGGCCGCAGGCGCTCGCCGACGGCCGGACGGGTTGGCGATGCGGAGGGTGGCTCAACGGCGTCGTGCGGACGAGGAGCTTGGCGAGCTCGAGCGGTGGCGAGGGGGCGCTGGCCGGAGGTGGCATCGGCCTGCGGAGGAGGGAGGCAGTCCTGGCAGAGACCGGCGATGGTCGACGACGAGGCACACGGCGCGAGGCTCCGTTCATGGCGGCTCGGAGAGGAGCTTGGGCTCCGGCGAGGTGATGCGGTCCACGGCCGAGATGGGGCCGGTCGAGGTCGCGCATGGTGAGGAGAGGAGGGCGCCGGAGTTGAGGAGGATGAGGAGGTTGTCGGCAGGAAGCCAGCCAGGTGGGTGGGGACGCGGGCTGGTGGGGCTGCGTGGCGTGGGTGTGTGGGTTAATCACCTGGTGGTGGACGACGGTAGGTGTGGTTGGTGGAGTGCCGCGCGTGTGCGTGCCAGGGTGGGGCGTGCGTGTAGGTTAGAGTAGTGGGGATTGTCCAGGGGGTGAGGTGGCGCAACGTGGTTGGTTGGGGTGAGGTGGAGGTGTGCCAGGTGGCGGCGGTGATGGGGAGTGGGCGGGAAAAGAGGTGGGGCTAGGAATTTTGGGCAGGTGGGGGTTCGTGACTGGGTTAGGGTTGGGTTTTGACTGGGGTTTAGTTTTAGATAGGCCGGGTTGTAGGTGGCCTGGCCTAACGGCTGGGCTGCCTCCCCGGTAGAAAAATAGTTTTATTTTATTTAGTTTTGTCCGAAATAGACTTTGGTAATTTGTTTTGTAAACAAAAGAAAATATCCGGAAGGGGCCGGGTTTTAATTTGAAATAAAGACGGGGCGTTTAGAAAACAAAAACAGACTTTTCGAAAATAGTTTTAGATAAACCATGCATGATGATGACGATGCTCAGATGCAAAGTGGCATGATGACATGAGCATGCAGTCATGATGATGCAATGCACAAAAACACCGCGATTTTCTAGTAGTGGTTTTAGCGGGATGCCACAATTCGACACCACTAACAAGGGATCTTGCCCTCGAGATCCGCCTCATGGTACCGGGAAGAAGACCGACGTTCAAAATCTTCTCGCTTCGTGTAGATCCTCGCGACACCACTAACAAGAGGTCGTTGTCCGTGAACGTCGAGAGAACACTCCGGGAACAAAGGGCGAAGGTAGAGGTATCAACAAATAAAGCCACCTCTAGCTTCCGTGGACAGAGTAAAATTGCTGGATCCACCGATTCGATGTACAAGAGCGAATGATAAGAGTAGTCGGATGGTGATCAGTCCATCGCGCACCCAAACCATTACTCTGCACACGAATAGGAGAATTATGCAACCAACCCTCGGAATCAGACTGAAGATCTCGACAAGCGAGGTTCGGAAACAAAGGAGTGATGCAGGCTCTGCATCGGATCTGGCGTAGATGATGTCGTCACGTCGGAAAACACCAGAAGGCACAACAAGGAATAGAGAGAAGTCCATCAAAAGACAGATTCCTCAGATAGCATGAAGACCGGATGTAGCAACACCGTTACCAAAGGAGGAAGCTAAACCCTGAAGGTACGACGGAAACCCAACCACGAGAATTTCTGGACTCGAAGAAAGATAAGAGAAGAGATCCAAAACACGCAGAGGTAAGAGGAGAACAGCAGAGGGGTAAGGAGTAAAAATCAGACCTAATCAGATCTATCCAACTGATTTTCCAAAATAGTTTTGACACTCTACTTCGGCCGTTAGCTAGGTTATCCTAAAGGCTGGACTTGTGGGGTATCGTAACTACTGAGCTCTGATACCACTCTGTAACACCCTCGAATCGGCCCTATGCAAGTTTTAGCCCTTTCCGCCAAACCCGCATAGAAACGATTCAAGGACGCCCACCAGGCACTTTCGTGCGGGTGGAAAACGAAGTAATACCATTACACAACAGTCCTCGATGGGACCCACAGAACAGATATATACAACAACGACTCCATGAGTCAAGAATACAGATATATTATACAAAGATCCAAATCACCTTGAAAACGATAGAGCGTCCAACTATGGACAAGATGAAAATGGGGCTAAGAGCCCTGAAGAATAACCAATGGCGTCCATAACCCTGCCCAGGCCAGGCCGGAAGGGTAACCCTGCTAACGACGTTGATCTCAAACCTGCTAAAACAAAAGGGGTGCCGACAAAGGGCAAAGGAAAAAGAGGAGCGTCAGTACTGAGGCCAGTACACGGCGAGGCTAGAATTCGGCGGCTCTTGCCTACATAGGTATGGTGGACTGAAGCGGCAGCGAAGCATGCACTAACCAACCTATAGAGACTCGATACAACTGTCGGCTATTAGAGAGGGATAAGAAAGACCTATTCGGGACCAACCTGATACTAGCACCAAACATACCCATCCTGGTATTTCCCCCTCGAGACCAAACGAGGAAGTCGAACCAAGGAACTCACACAGTTGGCAATTTTACTCATTCAGTTATAGTTGCAGCACTTACTAATCAGATATAGGTAGCATGAGTCATCCTGATAGCATAAGTAGTGGGCAGTTTTAATCACCATTCCGTTATAGTTGGAACATTTACTAGTCAGATATAATTGTCCTGAGGAATCCCAAAACCCAACAGTTGTTGACACTTTTATCACATTCCATTGTAGTTGCAATACTTACTAGGCAGGTATAGTAAGACACAAAACATCCCAGATCCACCAGCTGTTGGCATTTTTAATATCCATTCTGTTATAGTTGAATCTAATTACTAGTCACATATTAAGTCAAATTTATAACACTACTTTAGTTATGCTTGTCTATGATCGAGATACTATGCTCCAAGTCGTCCATAACCGCGGACACGGCTTTCAGAAAGTTTTACCCTGCAGGGGAGCACAAATAGCAACACACACTCGATCAACCTCGGAAAAACCAACTCAAAACCCAACGAGGCATTCACGACAAAGCGATCACAGGATTCATAAAATATTTCAGGGGGGCCACCCCACTAAGCTACCCGCAACAAAGTTGGCCGGCTCCGGAAAGGACCCATGGTTTGTGTGGACGGCTGTAAACGACTGGGAACCCGAAAGTGTGACTGAGCTTGTCGATACAGGGAAAACGTGTCACGATCCTAAACAGTACAGGTGCTCCACGCACAATCTTAAATAAAGCAGTAAAGCATGGCATAAGTATAGGATAGTAATAAAACCCCAAACTAGTTTGTGGCCCCAAGAAATAGAAATGAATCAAGCTCTGGCTCAGGGGGTCCATAAGGCCTCCCGGATGTGGATAGTGCGAAAAAATCAAGGAACAGGTATCAAGTACTCGGGGTCCTACGGGACACAAGTGAGCGTGGAAGAACCAAATAACATCTATTGCCCACGGATGCCTCTGCATTAGTTATATCTAGCAATTTAATATTTGTGTTTAAAGTCATGATCATCTCCACCATAAACATTTGCCAGCATTCCAACAACTGTGGTACTCGACAACACGAGACCGCACCTGAGCAAGCAACTACGACTCGCAGGGCCAGCTATCTACCATACAACAGGTATTAGGAGGTGTCCATGGCAATATAGAGGTTGCACGGGATATAACTGGTGCACGGAAGCTAAAGCATCGCGACACGGATAGCAATAGATCAACAGGAGGAAATAAAGACTATAAATGCAAAATAGGTAGAAGGGGGAGAGATGCTCGCCTGGGAAACACTGCCGAAGGGTCATATCCGGAGAACTTGTCGATACTCGCATCAACTCATCGGCCTAATCCACGAAGAAGCAAACACTAGCAGAAACACCGGATTCAATATTTAATACTATGGCAGAAGATCCGGCATGATTATGATATGATGCAGATGCGGTGCAATTAGGCAATATTAAGCGGAACCGGGGTCCCGACAATTAATTAAACGGTTCAAGATATTTAGAACCCCCGCAATTTAAATGTTGTATTAACAGGGTAAAACATGGCATCGGTTCGCTACACCAATTTAAATGGAGCCCGAAATAAGACAACAATATTCCGCATGAACACTCCATATTTAATTATGAGGTGAATCGGCATAATGCCCCCAAACCCACATGATGCGATGCGAGTATGAATAATTTAATATGCAACAAGTTTTATATATAGCATTTAGAAAATAGGGGCTCAGGAAAAGGTTCACACATCTGGGTTCGGAAGATCTTGGGGTTCGATGTCGAGGGACGATCTTGTCGCACCGGCGTCAACGCTTCCGGGAAGGAGTACTTGTCGCATCCGTGGGGATCTTGGTTCGGCCTCGGTCAAAGCATTCGGAATCAAATCTTGGTGTACCCCTGAAGGAGATCTTGAAGTTACATGACAACATGCTTCGGGTTCGGCGGGTTCGTATCCGTGAGGAGAACTTGTGTGTCCACGCCGGAGGCCTTGGGGTTCCGGGATGGAGAACTCGTTTCGAGATGAGGCTTCGAGTCACCGAATCTGTGAATCGGAGCTCGTGGTCGATGCTATGGAAATAGTGTCATCACCGCCATCGTGATGCTCTCGAAGACGAGGAAGACACAGTCGTTGAAGTAACGGTTACGCCAGACGGATGTTCAGAGACAAGCGTTGCGAAGGAGCCAAACTTAATGAAGTAGAAGCCTGCCGAAACGCGTTAGTCTCAACGGATAGGATAAACATGCGTGAAACGTATGTGGGCATTTTATCGAACACTAAGCAGGCAGGCACATACAGAGAGACGACAGACAGAAACAAAAAGGCTCCAGCATGTTGGCGACAACGATGAAGCACTATAGCGAGCATCGGCGATGGGGTTGCAACCAAGGAAGAGAGGGCAAGGACCGACGATGGGCTCGGCAGCCGGCGCACGGGTCGAGGAGGCCGAGATCGCGGCCGAGGGGCTTGGCGAGGACAGGCTCGGGCCGGCGGACGCGGGGGATGCAGACGACGAGGGCGAGGTGGAGCCGGAGGGACACGCGGCGGCGGGCGCCTGGGAGGAGGCGGGGTCGGTGGCGACGGGGTCCCAGGCGGCGCTCGAGGAGCTAGGCCACGGGGCGCTCGCCGACGGCCGGACGGGTTGGCAATGCGGAGGGCGGCTCGACGGCGTCGCGCGAACGAGGAGCTTGGCGGGCTCGAGTGGTGGCGAGGGGGCGATGGCCGGAGGTGGCATCGGCCCGCGGAGGAGGGAGGTGGTCCTGGCATAGACGGTGGTCGACGACGAGGCACACGGCACAAGGCGGCGGTCATGGCGGATCGGAGAGGAGCTCGGGCTCAGCGAGTGTGCAGTCCACGGCCAAGATGGGGCTTCGAGGTCAGCATGGGGAGAGAAGGCGCGGCGAGCACAGGGGCGGCCGCTGGCGACGCCGGCCGACGGAGTTGAGGAGGAGGAGGCCGCGGGGGCACTTGGCGAGGAAAGAGGCGGCTCGCGCGGAGAGGAGGAGAAGCGGCGGTGGCTCGGGCCGCGGGAGGAGGACGCGAGGCAGCGCGCGTTACAAGGAGCGGGAGGTTATCGGCAGGGAAGCCAGGTGGGTGGGGACACGGGCTAGGGGGCGTCGGGCTGCGTGCGAGGTGGGTTGCGTGTCCACTAGGTGGACCAGGTCAGTGGGGTAGGTGTGGTTGGTGGAGTGCCGCGCGTGTGTGTGCCAGGGTGGGGCGTGCGTGTAGGTTAGAGTAGTGGGGATTGGCCAGGGGGTGAGGTGGCGCAACATGGTTGGTCGGGGTGAGGTGGAGGTGTGCCAGGTGGCGGCGGTGATGGGGAGTGGGCGGGAAAAGAGGTGGGGCTGGGAATTTTGGGCAGGTGGGGGTTGGCGGCTGGGTTAGGGTTGGGTTTTGACTAGGGTTTAGTTTTAGATAGGCCGGTTTGTAGGTGGCCTGGCCTAACGGCTGGGCTGCCTCCCCGGTAGAAAAATAGTTTTATTTTATTTAGTTTTGTTCGAAATAGGCTTTGGTAATTTTTTTGTAAACAAAAGAAAATATCCGGAAGCAGCCCGGCAGGGTGGGGTCCGCCGCACTGCCTTTCGGCGCCTCAAAAGACGGCATGCGCTGGTCGTGTCCTGAAAAAATGACTTTGACACGTCATTGTTTGAAAAACGACTGTGTATTATATCTGTAAATTCCTTTTTTTGCGTAATATTTTTAAAATTAATTAAAAAAGTGTATTATTTAAAAAAAATTAGCTGCCTGCTTAGCGTGTGTGGCATGACACGGTCCACCTGGCCACGTTAAGCTAACGGGCCATGCCGTGCCGGCACGTGGGCTTCACCCTGGCCCAGGCACAACACGTTAGCTTAACGGGCCGGCCGTTAAGATTTTTTTATACTATATTTTATCAAAATTAATATAAAAATTATACATATAATGGCATAAAAATTAAAAAAAAAACTCTTAACGGGCCGTGCCGTGCCAGCACGTGGGCTTATGGTAGGAGCCTAGACACGGCCCCAACCAGACCGCGGCCGAACACGACCCGCTACGTGGCATGCCGGGCTGGCCCATGACGTGCCAAAGCACGAGTGCCCGCGTGTCGGCCCATGAAGGCACGACCCAATGGCTAGATATGGGCACGTCTCAGAAATTCGGACCAGAATTCACGAACCTGTGTGGGGCATAATTTGCACGGATCGCGATGGTTGCATCTAGGGACAAGATAAATCTCGTACCCGCAAAATCCATTCTCAAAAAATATATAAATCTTTACTATTGTCTTTAGCATTATTTGTTTGAAGTCTAAAAATGTAATAACAAGTCAATTAATGTTTAAGTGAAGTTAAAATAGATCGAACCATTTTAAAATATATCTACTAAAACTATCATCTCAAATTAAGGGTATTTTAATTTTCCTAATACTATTTTACCAATTATAAAGTCAACCAAAATAGTATATTGTTCATCACAAGAATCCTATTCACTTATAACTTTAATAAAATACCACCTCATTCAAGTAATAATACTTAAAGTCTAAGTTTGTGGAATGTTAAAAAGTAAACCATCTACAATGTGATGCCTTATTCAATACATGCAAATTTCCACCACTTATGCTATGATTGCTTAATGTAGTAATGTCTTCATCTTTAATAATCTTAGCTAATAAGAAAACCTTAAAGTGTTAGCTTTAAGTTTAAATACTTTTTACTTTGTAAAAGTAATCTTTCCTCAAAAGTTTTTCTTTTAAGAAATATTAAAAGTAATTCTTAAACACTTCTTTAAAATCTCTAATGGATTCTTAATCCTATTTAAGCAATATTTCAGATACCATACCCATTTGAGTGTTTTAATATTGCATATTACTTGTTGTATTTACTTATTGTTTCGTATACACTCATACAAGCCTTAATAAGAAGCACAAGTGTGAAACCGGTATAAAAGTGAAACCCATTCCAAAGAACTCATCACAAACTCTAAACCCTAGATTAGGTACGACTATTCTAGGGTTTCACATTTATCAAATTGCATTACATTACTTATGCATCGTTGCATTTTTCTTCTTTAAACATTAGTCCTTACCGGACCAATGATGTTGTTTACAGAATTTGGATCTTCTATTGTCTTGAAGACCGTGAGTGCATAATGTTGCAATCGCAAAAGGCAAGTTCACAACTTGCTCATGTCCTTTGATTATTTTCTATCAAATGCTTGTAACTCAAATGTTGTCATCACCTGTATTTTTCAAAAAGGTCAGAAAATACTATTTTCATAATAATATGATTATGGATTATTTATCAAATGGTAATAATCTATTGATACAGTTCCAGTGGTAAAAGAACATAATATCTAGGACTTAACAATCAATGTCGCCAGTGATTCTAGCGATGTATATTACGCGTCAAGCATAAGACTTGGAATGGGATGGGAAAGTCAGCTGTATCTTCTCCCTTTCGGATGACCTTATCGTGAGGCTGTTGATTTCTCGTGGAGTTCCAGAGAATCCAGCACATGGGTGGGACCCCTTAGTTCCCCTTGATCTTGGTGTCTAGATTATCTGTGCATCTCTGTGTGGGTCTGAGTTTACCATAGCTGATGGTGACCGCCAAACAGAGTTGTGTATGGACTCTCCGAGAGGCTACCCAAAGAGTAACCATGGTAGTTGTCTCGGGGGATCGTGTCTTCATGCGGGGTCGCGGAGAGGGCAGTACAGGCTTGGATCTTAGACTAGGCCCCGCATCAAGGAATTGTGGACGGGAATAAGCTGCCCGGTTGTGCAACAAGGCTAAGGTCTCTTATGAGAAAAGTGACGCACCTCTGCAGAGTGTAAGAATTGTGACATGTTACTCCCTGTTCCGGGAAGGAGCTACGAACGCGGCAGGAAAGGAACCCCACGAAGGTTCTAGTCAACATGTGAAGGCTATCGGACATAGTTTTCAGAATGAAAGTAACCTTTGAAGAAATTTTTACGAAAACCTACATTGCCTACGACCTATGGTCTGTGGCTGTAGAGATAGTGCATCATACACTCCTTTTTAGTGAACTTGCTGAGTACGCTCGTACTCAACCGTACCTTCTTAACCCTTGCTAGGTTCTAAGCCATTGAAGATGACGTCAACATCAATTTCTGCTCAAGAAACCATCATCGACAACTCAAGTTCTTCAATAAAGTCAATGAAGTCAACATATGCATCAGCTGAAGTGAAGATAAAGTGTCGTTTTAGATAGGAGTAGATTCTCTAGCCATAAAACCTACTTCTGTAGAGCATTGCAATAGCAGCAATGGCAAGCCTAATAGTATATATACTAGTCATAGTTACTAGATAGTTCTGAGTTTTTACTTCTGGTAATTCTTTATAAGAAGTTTCTTTCTCTCTCTTTAACCTAGAGTGTTCTCTGGATCTTTTGTAAAGAGTCGTGTTGTAATCTATAGTCATGTCTTGGACCTGCTGTGTTTCTGTTGTACCACTCTGAGGGATGTAATACTAGTGAACGGTGTTTCATTGGTGTTATGTCAACGACTATAGTGTACTACATCATGTAGTGGTATGCTGGGTCACCGCAATGTAGTAGCTAGATGGTTGGTTCTCCTCCTTTGTACTACCATTTTTAGATCTTGTGAGCTCCGTTCATGATCAAGATCATCTATTTGTAATATTACATGTTGTGTTTGCGGGGATCCGATGGATCTTGAGATGCTATTTCAGATTGATTATTGATTCTATCATGTCTTTGTTATTTGTGATCTTGCATGCTTTCCGTTGTTAGTAGCTATCTTGTCCAAGTAGATGCTAGCAACTCCAAGAGGGAGTATTTATGCTCGATAGTGGCTTCATGCCTCTAGTAATCCAGGGAAGTGACAGAAATCTCTAAGGTACTGGATGTGCTATTGCTACTAGGGAGAAAACAGCAATCCTTTGTCCATGGGGCAATCATATTATTTACTTTACACACTTTGCTTAATGCAATTATATGTTGCTTGCAACTTAATACTGGAGGGGGTTCGGGCGATAACCTGAAGGTGGATTATTAGTCATAGATGCAGTTGGATTACAGTCTATGTATAATGTTGTAATGCCCAATCAAATCTCATAGGAGTCAAGATGGTTAGTATATGCATGTATGCTTTCTCGGTGTTTGTCAATTGCCCCGCTGTAATTTGTTCACCCAACATGTCATCTATCTTAAGGAGAATCACCTCTAGTGAACTATGGACCCCGGTCCAGTCTTTTACCATCAATCTACAATTTACTATTTACTGTTTACTGTTTACTTTCTGCAAGCAATTACTATCTTCCACAGAATACGTTTAATCCTTTGTTTTCAGCAAAACCGGTGAGATTGACAACCTCACTGTAAGTTGGGGGCAAAGTTCTGTGGTTGTGTTATGCAGGATTCCAAGTTGGAAACAACACCTTGGAGGTGTTTCCTTGCTCCTACTGGTTTGATAACCTTGGTTACATAACTGAGGGAAAACTTGCTGCTATGCTCATCATACCTTCCTCTTGGGGTTCCCAAACGAGCTCGATATATTTTGAGCCATCAGATTCTCCAAAGTTTTGATCGACAATGGGAGCAACATCAATATTATGTAAATGGACACAATGCACAAGTTGGGAATATTGGAGAACATGCTCCAAGCGACAAAGACAACTTTCCATGGGATTGTGCCGGGTGTCTCGTGTGAGCCCATTGGCAAGGTCCGGGTAGATGTGTTATTCGGCACAAAGGACAACTGCCGGACTGAGAACTTGGAGTTTGAAGTGGTGAATTTGGAAAGCACGTATCATGTGTTACCCGACAGACCTACTCTCAACAAGTTTATGGCAAGTGACCATATCAGTTACTTGAAGATGAAAATGCCTAGGCTAGATGGTCCTATCACAATAGTTGGAGACTTCAGGCGCTCGATAGAGTGTGCCTCAGCCGGGTCTAACTTGGCCGAGTCACTGGTAATTGCACGAGAGAAAAGAAGGATCCAGGAGGTGGCGACGTTGGCTCAGTCAGTGTAAGTGCATATGCCAGCGCTGACTAACCCACATGGGAGTGTTTCATTTCAAGCTGTGAAGGATACGAAGAATGTGCCAATTGATGACTAGTTTCTGGAGCGTACCGTGACTATTGGTACTGGGATTAGCGACAAATAGGAAAGAGAGCTCATCAACTTCCTCCGTGAGAATTGGGATATCTTTGCTTGGTCCACACAGGATCTACAAGGTGGTCCGAGCGAGTTAGCCGAGCACTCTTTGCATGTGAGACCCGGAGCTAAGCCGGTGAAGCAACCTCTCCACCTCTTCACCAAAGACAGGAGAAAGATCATTGGTGATGAGTTAGCTCGGCTCCTTGCAGCCGGGTTCATAATGGAAGTGCTTTATCCGGATTGGCTATCTAATCCGATGCTTGTTAAGAAAAAGAAAGACGATCCGAATGTGGCAGTGGTGTGGAGAATGTGTATTGATTACACGAACTTGAATAAGGCGTGTCCAAAAGATCCATTCCCACTGCCAAGGATAGACCATGTCATAGATTCCACTACTGGGTGTGAGTTGTTGTCGTTCATAGATGCTTATTCTAGTTTCCACCAGATACCTCTGAATCCCGATGATCAAATAAAGACTGCATTTATCACCCCGTATGGGGCTTATTGCTACAACACTATGCCATTTGGTTTACGTAATGCAGGTGCAACATACCAAAGATGTATGCGAAAATGTCTCCATGATCAAAATTGGCTGAAATGTGCAAGTGTATGTTGATGATGTAGTAATAAAAACCAAGGAAAGCAACACGCTCCTTGAAGATATCCGACAAACATTTGTGAACTTAAGAAAGTTCCGAATGAAGCTTAACCCGGAGAAATGCACCTTTGGTGTCCCGGAGAGAAAATTGCTCGATTTCCTCGTGTACAAACGAGGTATCGAAGCGAACCTAACTAAAATCCGAGCCATAGAAAAAATGGAGTTACCGAAGTGCCTTAACAATGTGCAGAAGTTCATAGGTTTCCTCGCATCGTTAAGTCGGTTTGTATGTCGGCTGAGGGAAAAGGCATTGCCTCTCTATCAGCTAATGAAGAAATCTGATAAATTTGTGTGGACATCACAAGCTGATAGCACATTTCGTGAACTCAAAAAGATGCTAGCATCTGCTCCCATTTTGGCCTCACCACTGTCCAAGGAGCCAATGTTGCTCTATATAGCCCAACCAACTGAGTTGTAAGTGCAGTTATAGTGGGAGAGCGCAATGAAGAGGGTAAGTCGATGCAAAGGCCTGTATATTACTTAAGCGAAGTATTGTCTACCTCGAAGCAAAATTATCCTCATTATCAAAAGATGGCATATGGCGTTTATATGGCGGCCAAGAAGCTTAAGCACTACTTTGAAGAACACCCGGTGAAGGTGATATGTGAAGCACCAATATCTGAGATAATGAGTAACAAGGACGCAAGTGGTAGGATTGAAAGTGGGCAATACAGCTATCCCCATATGCACCACAATATGATAGGAGAGATGCGATCAAGTCTCAGGCTATGGCGGATTTTTTCGTGGACTGGGCCGAGATGCAATATGAACCACCCTTGCTAGATCCGAATTACTGGAGGATGCATTTTGATGGATCAAAGCTGAAGGATAGATTAGGGGCTGAGGTAGTCCTTACCTCACCCAAGAAAGATCAACTAAGATACGTCCTGCAAATCCATTTTCGTGCATCCAACAATGTGGCCGAGTATGAGGCACTCGTGCATGGCTTAAAGGTGGCAAAAGAGATTGGCATACGTCAGATTGAGTGCTTTGGTGATTCGGATTTGGTGATACAGCAAGTCTCTGGGCATTGGGATGCTCTAGATGCCAACATGGCACTTTATAGGTTTCACGTCCAGAAAATATGTGGTTACTTTGAGGGATGTGAATTCCATCATGTACCTAGAGGTGGCAATGAAGCAGCCGACGTGTTATCTAAACTGGGCTCATCTCGGCAAGCTATCCCACCAGGAGTTGCCTTGGAACATTTGAGAAAACCATCCATTCCCCCATCGCCAGAATGCTAGTCAATATATATCTCGGGAAACCCCGGATCAGGACTAGCTCCAATGGATATAGACTGGGGGAATACTTCGGCAAACCCGGGGACTGCCTTGGCGAACCCGGGGACTGCCTCAGTAGACCCGGGGACTGCTTCGCAGGACTCAGGACTATTCATTCTGATCTGACGGGAGTTATGTCGATTGATTCCATGGAAATTGACGAGGTACTTTTCCCTGTTCGTGCTATACCAGCATGGGAAAAGCCAATCTTTGAATTTTGAAGGATAGAACTTTGCCAGATGATGAGGTATTCTCAAGGAAAGTGAAAAGAAGAGCCAAGGCTTACACCATAATCAACGTCGAGTTATACAAGAGAAGTGTCACAAGTGTCCTGCAACGATGTGTTGACCCGGATGAAGGACTAGACATCCTCCGAGATATCCATCAAGGGGAATGTGGTCATCACGCCTTGTCCAAGGCTTAGTGGAAAAAGCCTTTAGGCATGGATTTTACTGGCCAAGTGCCTTGGAGCAAGCTGAAGATCTGGTGAAGAAGTGCAATGGTTGTCAAAGATACGCCACCAAGACACACATGCCCATGTCGAAGCTCAAGACCATTCCCATTACTTGGCCATTTGCTATATGGTGCCTAGACATGGTTGGGCCATTTAAGCCAGCAAAGGGAGGCATGACTCACATCTTGGTCATGGTGGACAAATTTACCAAATGGATTGAAGTAAAGCCGATAAGGAAGTGTGATGGAGCTACGGCCATAACATTCCTCAAAGACATTATCTTGAGATATGGCTATCCACACAACATCATAACTAATAACGGCACCAACTTCGCCGAAGGAGCTTTTGCTAGATTTTGCCGAGAAAATAAGATCTGGCTGGACATTGTGTCAGTAGCCCACCCCACGTCGAATGGACAAGTGGAAAGATCCAACGGACTAGTTTTGTCTGGGATAAAACCCCGGCTCATTGAGCTGCTGCAAAGATCAGCGGGGTGCTGGATAGAGGAGCTATGAGCCGTATTGTGGAGCTTAAGAACAACTATGAATCGATCAACAGGCTATACACCATTTTTTTGGTACATGGGGAATAAGATGTATTACCATCTGACATAGAGCATGATTCGCCTAGAGTCACCCAATACACAGAAGCCGAAGTGCAAGAAGCCCAGCAAAATGATGTTGATCTGCTAGAAGAAGCGAGAGAATTGGAAATTGTCCAGGTCCACCATATATCAGCAAAATCTCCGATGCTATCATAGCCAGAAAGTAGACCCCCGAGTCTTCCGGGAAGGAGATCTAGTCCTTAGGCTAGTGCAGCAAACTGCTGGCATGCATAAGTTATCCCCCCACAGGAAGGGACATTCATTGTAAGCAAAGCACTGCACAATGATGCCTATTATCTCATCGATGCACAGCCACAGGAGAAGAACAAGGCGGACAGGTCCGGCGAGGAATCCAAGCATCCATGGAATGTAGCTCTACTTCGACCATTTTACACTTAGAGAAAAGTGTATGTATCTCAAGCTCTCATATGTCGGTATGTATGTTAGCAATGAGTTTATCAATGAAACTTCGGCACCCCAAGCAGAAACTCGGGGACTGCCTTAGTAATAATTGTCTTTTCTATTCTTACTTTTTATGTATCAGCTGGCTTAAATTACTTGTGCCTTAGCCAGATTAGTAGTATGTCAGCACCAAAAGCTAACTCTTCGACTTGCTGCTTTTCAACAAGAATTGGCTTCATGGCAAGCAAGAGAACAAGCTTGGTATTGCAAGGCATATGAAAAGCGACTAAGGAAAAGGAACGTAATCGAGCCGACATTTTTTTGACTAACCCTCGTATTTACTTTACTTATATTATGTTGAACTATTTTGAGCTAATCCTAAAGTTTCAAGTATTGTTAAGTCAAATTTTTGAACCTCGGACTCGTAAGTCAAAAACTGAATCAAGGTAGACGTGAGCCGAATCATAAAATTGAGAGAACAAGAAAGTGGAACTCGAGGACTTCGCCCAAGTTAATCTGACATAAACGACTTAGCGGTAGCAAAACATCACATTGTGCATATTACATCTACACCCGGCATACTAGGGATCTAACGAATTTAAAAGTGTTATTGGGCTCAAGGAGCAGCTGCATCCGAAGTATCGGTAGCAGGAGGAGGCACATTGGCATTGGTGGGGGGAACTTCGGTCTCACCCCATCATCTGGATCAGCTTCAGCTTCTTTCGTGTCTTCATTATCCTCGCCATCGTCCGAGAGTTCCTGCTCCTCTCCATCTGAACCATCTTCAACATATTCGTCATCAACAACGCCGAGGAAGCTTGGCCCCTCATTCCACTGATGGCAGCGGGCATATTGAATAAGGTCGTACACGCGAGCTTGGTGACGAGCGATATGCTCCGGATCATTGGTCCAGCGAGATCTTGTGTGCATGCAGCTGAGCACCTCCAGATCAAGGCCTTCATACCAAGTGAGCATGAAGCTAAGGGTCGTGTCAGCTCCAGCGCGTGCAGCATACTCCCTCCAAAGATCAAGCTGAGTTTCACACTCCATCAAATTTTCAATCAGAGGGGCAGGACCTTTGTGAGTGGGATCATTGGGCCAAAGAGCATTGAAGACCCGAACGACAACATTCATAATATCTGAACCATAGCTCTTGATGGTTTCCATCCGAGATGCGAGGCTGACCAAGCTGTCCTCTATGTCCTAAGGGATTGGTTCGGCAGGCGGATCAACTGAGGTACCTCGTTGTAACCGGAATCTATCAACGACAACACTAGCAATGGCATTTGATTCTGGAAACTTGCCTGAAAATGGGACAAGCAAAATAACTCAATACTAGCATGAAATTCGGAAAGAGAAATTCTAGCACAGGAGAGAAAACTCACGAGAGATATGGCCAAGGATCCGACCCAATTCTGCGAGTGAAGCAGCATTCCTCTTATTGAGAGTTTCACATTCAGCATTCACCAACTCAAATTTGATGTCGGCATTCTTCAGCATTTCTTGGTCCTTCTCCAGCTGGGTCTTCAACTGCTCCTTTTCCTTAGAGAAGTTCTGGTCCACCTTGTCCAGCTCAGCCTTGTGGAGGTCCTTCAGCTTTTCAATCTCGGCATTGAGCCGACTAATTTCTTTGTCTTTAAGACGAAGCTAAGCTTTCATCATCCTTCTTCTTGAGTTCGGCCTGATGCTTCCCTGCTTGTTCGAGAAAGTGGAGCATCATATCAGGCAAAGGCACATTATCTTGAAGGGCCACTGCAATAGATGGTTGACCCGGTAGAGCCAAGGTGTAATTATCTACCAAGTCAGAAGGAAAAATGGCACAGATTGAATAACCAAGACGGGTTACCTTTTATCTCGGCCAAATTCTTTCACATGCTGATGTTCTTAGCCTCCACTTCACCTGTAATCTGGATCATAAGTTAGTCCGAACAGTAAATGGGGAAAAGGAACAAAAGTGAAGAGGCAAACGAGATAACTTACACTTCTTCTTCAGCTCAGCGATCAATGCACCATGTTTTGCACGAAGCTCCTTGTGCGTGTCCAGGAGACGCTGAAACTCGACGGCGCGACGATTGGTGGTGATCTGAAAGGAAAAAATGTTAGCTGGTGTATCATAAGGAATATTTGAATCTACTCAAGACCCAGACCAAGTGGAACTTAACCCTGCTCTAGGTGAGTGAATATTTGAATCTACTCAAGATCCGGGCCAAGCGGAACTTAACCCGGCTCTAGGTGTGTGAATATTCGAAGTTTACAAGTTCCAGGCCAAGCGGAACTTAACCCGACTCTAGGTGTGTGAATATTCAAAGTTTACAAGATCTGGGCCAAGTGGAACTTAACCCGGCTCTTGTTGTGTGAATATTCGAAGTTTACAAGATCCGGGCCAAGCGGAACTTAACCCGGCTCTAGTTGTGTGAATATTTGAAACTACTAAGGAACTATGCTTGTTTTCTAAGAGCATCCAGCCGAGTAACAAGTTACTCCCCCGGAGGCTCGAGGACTGGAGGATATATATCTACAATTACTTGCGCATATGTAAAGGCATGATGAAGAGGTTTACCTCCATCATTCGGCTTGCAAGAGAAATAGCTTTGGAAGCTATGTTCATTTGGGTGCTGAACTCGGCGGGACCAAACTTCTCTGGGATTTCATTATTGAGATTGACAAACTCGGTGTCATTCCAATTGTAACATATTCAATCAGAGAACCATAACTTTCCCGGCTAAGTGCCTAATCCACCACCAAACCTTTGGCATGAGCCTCTTTCCTAGCAATCTGTGCTGCAACCAGGCTGGTATGTAAAGTAAGCTGCTTACTGCCAGGAGACCTAGAAGTAGCAGAGTCGGAGGCAACACTCCCTTTTGACATCATTGACATCATGGTACATTGACCAGACTTGGATTTAGAGCTCTTGGGCATAACCGTGGCTGCCTCGGAAGTATGTGGACCCTTGGCAACCTTAGCAGTTTTCTTGGCCTTGATACCTGTCTTGGGTCGCTACTGTGAAGAAGTGGTTTGCGCTCCGGGCTTGGCCTGAGGCTTTGGCTAGAATATGTCTTTGGCAGAAGATGTTGGTGCGGAGGATGCTTTTTGAGGTTTCTTGGGTCGGTCCTCTCACCGAGTCTGTGCAGACTCGGACGTGGAAGGAGGAGGAACTTGAGTAACTAGTACAGTAGAACTTGGAGCTGAAGCTGGATCTGGAGTTGGTTCGGAGAAACTGTGGTTAGTGTCGGAGTCACTGGCACCTCGGAAGGAGTTTCTGTGGTGCCGATGTTGCTAGCACCTTCGTCATCTAGTTGCGGCTGAGTCAAAGAAGAGCTGGGCTGGTCTGGCATGGCCATGTCCTCAGAAGCACCACCTCCCTCTACGCCGATGTTGCCCTCCTCGTGCCGAGGTGGGCTAAGATTCGGTGTGGCCGCTGATCTCTCCATAATGGGCCCCAGGGGCGAGCGTTTTCATGCGGAGCAGAAGTAGGTTCAACCGGGATAGGCAAGGCAATGCTCGAGCCACTTTGAGGGATAACTCTAGGGGCTCTGCCAAGTTATAAAAAGGAAACATCAAGATTAAAACAGAGAGAGAAACAAGAAATACACAAGAGAAGAGGAAAGAAAAGGCTTACTCAGATGAAGTAGGAGGCTCCCTAGGTTTTGGGGCTCAACGAATCATGGTCTTAGGCACAGGTTTGACGACGCCCTTGACGCTGGATTTCTTCTGCCTCTTCTTAGGCGGAGGTGCCTCAGAAGAAGGAGCCGAGGTTGTCGCATGCTTCTTGCAAGGGGCAGGAACCAGATCACCCATGATAAGGGGAGGATCTTCATGGACCTGACCGGCCAGATTAGCTGAAGCCGAGTCAACCGGAAAGGCATATGAGATGGGCATCAAGTCAAGTAGCTCAAGAACTTCACAATCATCATCCTCATCATCATCTGGCTAATCCCTCAAAGAATAAGCCTTACCATAGGAACGTTAGGGGGCATCCAAGATAGGAAGAAATGTCTCGGGGTCCGGCTCTTCGGTATCCGAGGCAGCGCGGTCCTTCCCCCACTTAAGGGATGGCTCCGTGCCATCCTTAATGGTTTGCTAAAGAAACAACTAAATACAATATAACAAAAGGATCAAGTAAGGATACAGTTTGACATAAGACATACACTACAAGAAAAGTTGGCTTTTACCACGAACGATTTTCGTGGTTCAAGGCCCATTTTTCGTGGCTAAAAAGTCTTCTATGATGGATGCCCTTCGTGGTAAAAGCCCCGTCACAAAAGAATCAACCATGGTTTTTTCTGACCGTGGCAGATCGCTCCCTTCAGCCACGAAAACTTGTTCCATCGTAGATCTGTTCGCCAGCCGCGTTGACTGCTGACGTCATGCAAAATGCCACGTGGCACCCACTGTTAATAGACGGTTACCGCAGTTAACGGTCATAGAAACCGTGGTAGAAGCCTGGCCCAAACAAGGCCTGCTAATTGTTAAGTGGACCGACCCACGAGGAGAGCCCAATAAGATTATGGCCCTTTACTCTCACGTCGTGTACTGTTTGACGTGCCCATTAATGAATCCATCCAGGGCCCGTATGATTTCAGGCCCATTACAGTTTCGTCCTAAAGAAGGCCCACTTTGGTAGAATAATATGCGACCCATTAGGGGCCTGTTCCAGAAGGTCAGGCACTGTTAAGGCCGGTAGGCGGCCCGTTACTTTTCCTACAGCTCATGGGGTCCGCTCCTATTCTACCCATTTGCAGTTATGGCCTTTTACATTTCTGGGTTGCCAGTGTTAGGATCCTTTACTATTCTGGTCTTTCACTGTTCTGGCCTTCTACTGTTCTGGCCGTTCACTGTTTAGGACTTTTGCTCTTATGGCCTTCTACTATTTCGGCCATTTACTGTTCAGGCCTTTTTACTCTTCTGTCCATTTTACTGTGCGGTCCCTCTACTACGCGAGCTTTTTACTGCTCAGGCCTTTTACTGTTTCAACTCTTTACTGTTCGGGTATATCAATATTCGGGCCCATTACAGTTCGGGCCTTTTATTGTTCTAACCTGTTGCTGTTCAGCTCTGTACGTTTTCAGAGCCTTGGTCGCTTATGAGGCCCACCAATATTCTGACCCGCCACTTATGGCCTTTTACTGTTTATTTGGCCCATCTACTGGCCAGCATATTTGCGTATTAACTATGGCACAATTCTAGTTTTAAACAGTCCAATAATATTTCGGCCCGCTAATGGCCATGCTAGGATCACCCTATTACATCAACAGATATTTTTTGAAATTTATTACAGACGAGAATTTCAACAAAAACAAGATGAAGCATTACAGAGACATCGCGAGGCATGTGTTGGAACAGGGTTTCTGCTACGGAGCTTACATCCCCATACAAGTAACAACTAGCATACCATGCCAACCGCAGAAGAGATTATCAAGTAGATGGTCCGTCAAATCTTTTCGATCTTTCAGTTCTTGTATCTGTTCGCGTGTAATCGTGATTATTCCCTCTATTTGCTCTATTTCTTGTTCAATTAAATCAAATTTTTGGAGTGCAGCTATAACACCTCTTTCTGCTAGAAAAACTGAAACCATGGGCCGATGCAAGCAATAATCACTGTCACTGCTGCTTTGTGAAATGACCTCAATACTTAACGTATGATTCCTCCCTTCTGCCCCATAGCTTTATGTGCAGCCTGAAACAAAGTAAATAAGTCAGCACAGCGTACCAGCTAACTGGCGGCCATCTTACATGTAAAATAATTCAAATTCATCATTGGCCAGGAATAATCAATAATGTGCCTCGTACATCTCTTTCTAGAATAACAGGAACTGTCGATGTCCTGGATCGATGCGTGAATGTGCCAGTATCATAGCCACTCTGGAACAAACACTACAGGTTATTTGCATGCTGAAACTAAGACATATTAAGTTAGAGTAGCAAAGCAGGTGAAAAATCACCATGTTTGTTGTCAAAGAATTTCAAAATTGGCATTGTCCTAATATAACAAATCAAGCCATCAACATGTGTGTCTCATGCAGACTAACTGAACTAGTGTGGCAATGAATGCAGGGAATCAAGCAACTCGACTCTTTCCCTCATAAACTAATCATATCACTACATAACAGAAATATAGAAATATAATAAAAAGAGGTGCATGAGATTCCTTCAGCTGCTTAGAACTGGTCGGGAAAACAAAGAATTAACCTAAAATATAAGAATTGCGTTTAAAAATGGTCTATAGTAGGAACTAGCCAAAAAAGTGACCTCCAACCACAGGTGGCATTGCTTTAATCATCAGGCAACTATGATAGTACCTTGGAAAAACAAGTAATAGATCAAGTGTCTTAAATAGATTACAAGAATCATTTTAGAAAAACAAGATATCAACCATTCCTTTTCAGTAGCCAGATCATTCAAATATTTTGATCGTCGGGCCAGTAAATAAAAAAAGAAGAGAAACAAAGAGATGGGTCATTTGCTGCCAAAACAATAGCTGGATGCATCCAAAAAGTAGCACAAACCTTCTTTGTAATGTCTACAACTATTGTATTTCCAACTGCTGATAGTATCATTGTACATATAACCAGGCAAGAAAATCCAGTAGACATACAAGAAAATGATACATTGTGCACCTTCCAAGGTCAATGAAGTATTTAAACAATGTATGTCTGGGAACCACGTTAGAATATAGCATTGATGCAATCACGAGTCAACTAAAAATTCACAGGAACCATAACCAATTGAACCATATGGTGGCTAATATTAAACTCATAAGATCATCTGATCATGTATAGATGAAAATCCTTTGTTTATTATTAATCAAACATTGTACTTCTCACAGAAATTGCCATCCCTAGTTTGGGACTGATGGGGCTCAAACCCGCAGCTTCTGCCTTGACAGGGCGGTGCTCTGACCGTTTAAGTTAAGAAAATCATTACATTGCTTTAATGATGAGAAAACAAAAGAATCAAATTGGCAATAGACTCTATATGTGCATCATGTAGAGTAGCTATTGAGGTAATGAATTAAGCAATCAAACAACAGTTGCGTGATAGACTTTCAGATCATATTAACATGGTTATAGTACATATATATAGTAAATGGGGATCATATTGGATGATAATATCTATGACAATCTCACTATGAGTAGTCTAGATAGAACTCCCTCAGTTTAAAAATATAAGATGTTATGGCTTTTGTGAAACGAATGTATCTAGACACCCTTTAGTGTTGGTAGAGTAACTTGGACTAGTATTGTATGCATTTTTACTAGTCCAAGTTACTCCCTGAACCAAGTAATTTATACTAGTCTTATACATATAACACTAGACTATGTTACTACCTCCAGAGTGCATATAAGCTCAATCATGGTGGCGATCTCTAATATTATAATAGAATATAGATTAGCATAAAAGTGGATATACTTCAATCACCACCACCTAATCTTGGTCTAGTTAACATATATATATATAGAAGAACATCAGTCAAATATAGCAAAAAGAGATCTCCACGATGATTGAGTGAGCAAATTGAATTATAAATCAAGGGATTTATGTTCGGTCTTTGTGCAGTACCGTTAAAGGTCATCTTATTCTAATCATTAGCCAGCTCATATGGTATCGACACTAGACAATGTGACTACCTTCAGAGTGCATACAAACTCTTAATTATGGCAGAAAATACAATAATAGAATATAAATTAGCATAAAAGTGGATATACTTAAATTACCACCACATAATCATAGTCTAGTTGACACATATGTAGATAGATAGATAGATATGATGATGAGTCAAATATAGCAAAGAATAGATCATCACGATGATTGTGTGAGAAAAATGAATTATAAATCGAGAGATTTACAATTGGTCTTTGTTACATAGCAGAAAAATATAGCATAAAAGTGGATATACTTAAATCACCACCACCTAATCATGGTCTAGTTAACATATAGATAGATAGATGAACACAAGTAATACCGAAAGAATAGATCATCACCAAAATCAAGTGAGCACATTGAATTATAAATCGAGGAATTTACGTTTGGTTTTTGTCCAGTCTTGTTTAAGGTCAACCTTGTTCTAATCATTAGCCAAATCATGTGGTACCTCCTACAAACAAGCATCTGACACTAAGCACATCTCAGTAAAAACAAGAGACTTACTATTTCTTTTTGTGTAGTCCCGTTGGAGGACATCGTGTTGTCAATTCGTTCTTTGAAGCATCCACCGCATCGACTACTTGGATAGACGATCCATGTACTTTATTGTTGCTCCTCTGCATATAGGTTCATGCCACTCATTCACATAAAACAGGTTTGCATTCATCAATACAAAGCAATAGGTACTTACAAGATTATAGGGGCGGTTCACTCTATGATTCTCCGTGTTCCATGTGAGAGGAAATAATATCAGATAGTGGTTGTAACTTTTTACAAAGAACTAGATAGACATTATAGTATAATCACTTGTGAACACGTAGAGCGGGGAATGACGGAATATAAACAAACATTTAAATGACATAAAGATTGCCATGGTGACAAAATAGAATGCAGTTACAGCACTCCTTAGCACGAACAAGAGAGAAATTACAATGATTTAACTTCTGAAATAGGATTGCAAAAAAATATGAGAAGTGCCATAAAAAGTGTCACCATCTACAGAGTAGGCAGTTACTATACTAACATTTGGACGAACAAGATAGACATTTCAATGGTATATCTCATGAACTTATAGAGCAGGGAATGCTAATCCATCTATGAAGTGACTTTAAATGCCATGAACTACATAATAGAAGGTACATACTGCTGCTACATATATTATAATTGAGAAACTTGAATTTATAGAGCAGGACATGCAGATAACCATGTTAAGTGCCTTAAAACATGCCATGTAATACTACATCCAATCCAAAGTAAATAAGGCGTATAAATTTTTCGTAAGTCAATCGACGCAAAATTGGACCAAGTTTGTAGAACATACCAGGAACATCTACCATGCCAAACCAATGCCATTCGATACATCGGGGCATATATTTTCATAGACGCAAATGCCACAAATTAACCCTTAATATATTTTTCTATGAGCTTGGTAAAAGTCATCATTGTTTAACTTTAAAGTTGTATAGGCCTTCTTTTATGGAATGGATGTACTCCCTCCATTTCAAAAAGTATTAGTCATCATCTAGACCACCTTTAGTGTGTAGGTTCATGTAGGTTTGGAGTAAACCTACTCACTAAATGGTGTCTAGATACACTCCTATCACAAAGCTAAAACATCTTATATTTTGAAACGGAGGGAGTAGTACACAATAGGCGCAGCTACTATCAGAGCTTAATTGAAACAAATAATAATGGCATAACTTGCAAAGGGAATGCAAAACCAACAAGTTCAATGACATAAAATTTGTGATGAATTACATAAGAGAAGGCAGTTACTGTGTTTGCTTAGAACAACCAGATTGAAATCAAAATAGCATCAATTCTGAACTTGTAGAGCAGGGAACGTTAACCTACATGTTCAATGGCTTATAACTACCAATGAACTCCAAAATTACATGCAGTCAGTATTGTAGCAACAGACAAAGCAAGTGCACATTATGATGACATAACTCGTGAACTTGTTGAACAGGTAGGCAGCTTCAGATGTTTTGTGAATTAACATTTGCCATGAACTTCATAATACCAATGAACTCTAATGATGTCTGTTTTGTACTACCAAAATTGTTTATGTATATTAAGACTTATTGTTGGTCAAAGAAAAACACGCATAACAAGGACACCTTATACCTAAAAACAGAAGGAGTAGCTTAATGCCTGGATTTAACATAGACTACACCAAATTTATCAAGGGAGAGTTGGATATCAATTAAGACAGTATTGAGGTAGGAATTTACCACCAATACAGAAATGCAGTTCACTGTCACGGGCTCAAACCTGCTATATTGAAATGAATGAACAAGTAATATTGTTTACCTACGCCATGGTGTCGCTTAGGCATACACGACATATTTGCGGGCGACATCAAGGACGCCGAGGGTGCCCGGTAGTGGTGAGTCGGGCTGATAGATCTCGGCGGTGTCTGTGAAGCAGATCTGTGGAGGTTGTGGATGGGTCTGGCTTGCTTGACAAGATGGCCGGTGAAGGAGATTCGGTGTAGTGCACGGCGTCGTCGGTGAAGCAGATCTATTATGACCGATTATGGATTTGAGGCGCTGCACAAGAGCGTCGGTGAAGCAGATCTGGTGTAGTGGACTGTTGAGTCCGTGAAGCAGATCTAATGCAGCGCACACCAGCGTAGGTGAAGCAGGTCAGGTGCTGTGGACTAGGGAGTCGGGAAAACTAACACGGTTGTATGGAAGAGGGTGTCAGGCAAACTAGGGTTCGGTAAGGTGGACGTCGGCTGATCCCGTAGACTGGTCAAGCGTATATGGTATAGAGGTATGGCGTGTAGGCCGGCGAAGTGCGGTAGTGCAGGAGATGGAGGTGGGATAGGGGGTTTGGAGTGGCGTGTGGGCCGATGAAGTGCGGCGGTGATGTTCCGGTGCGGTGGTGCAGGAGCTGGAGGTGAGAGAGGGGGTTGGGTGGCGTGTAGGCGGGCGAAGTGCGGCGGAGATGATTGTGGTGTGGTGGTCTAGGTGCTCGAGGTGAGAGGGGGTTGGGTGGCGTGTAGGCCAGCGAAGCGCTGCGGGGATGAGCCGATGCGGTGGTGCAGGAGTTAGAGGTGAGAAAGGGGTTATGGTTTTTCGGAGTGCTATGGGGGAAATGGCGTCGGTGGAAGGTGGACTACCCAGAAGGTGTGGGGACCCTTGAGAGACGGGGAGGGATTACAAACCATACCCGTGCCCCGACATTAGTAGATATGCCATTGTTAGGGGTAGAAAAGGAATTTCGTACGGCTACAACTTGGGGTGTGTGACCACTCGAAATATTTCGGTGGAGGTGAGGCGGGAGAATTTGCCGCTCTAGGATTTTGAATTTGGCTATACAGTTCAAAAGATATAGAATAATAATATCCTATCCTATCCTAGGAGTATCTATAGTCCAATGACCAGAAAAAATAGTTTACTGTAATGTCCTAGCCTTTCTAGGTACGGAATATTTCCGGAGCCATTTCTACAAAAATAAGGTCTCTACCTTCGGCTCAATTACATACACACATGAAGGTACGTAGTAACATGAACTAGAGTGGTATGTTTCCCACTATGACCAGCCTAAGAGGATCTCTAGTGGCTAGTGTATCCGGTAGTCTAAGCCAAATATAGACCACCATGGACCAAAAAATGCCTCCGGTGGCTTGTGTATCCGATGGTCTAAAATTTAGACATCCTCCAAACAGGCTACTCGTTGTCCATATTTGGACAACCGAGCCACCATGCCTAAAGCAAAGTTGGTCGCTCACGAGCTCGCTCCCGTGCCAAATCAGAGCATTTGCTATACTGATTTTCTATGTATATTGATTGTTTGTGTGCAGATGGACATATAGACTATCAAATTTAGACTATCCACTAGAAAACTAAAGTTGTGTAAAAAGGAATCTTTTTACACCATTATCTATAAAGTGAAGATGTAGACTACCAAATTTATACAAGCCACTAGAGATGCTCTGTGGCCTCCCACAGCGTGATCGATGCCTAGAAATTCTTTTGAGGCACCGAGCTCACAATGTGATCACTTTGGCCAGAAATAAATAGCTGGCCCACAACATGATAAACAAATTAACTAGACCAATCTCCATGGCTTATCTTTGGTGAAGGTCCTCTCAACAACATGCATAGTACACATATATTGCTATTCTACCGGGTGAAGAGTTTGGGACATCGGAGCACCTAGGTGCTCCAGTTCCCTGAAATTTTTTTCTGGCACCGATCGGGCAATTGAGGGCACCGGTGCCTGATTCTTGTAAAGTGATTTGGGCATTTTTTTCACACGCTGCGGAAGGCCTAAGAGACTACCAAATTTAGACAAGCCACTAGACATCAAGGCAAAAAATACTAGCGTGCTATTTAATTTAGCGTGGCTTTTCTCTAGACGATATGAAAGTTATAGTGTGCTAATAACGCGCTATTTTACAAAACATCTTTTTGTAAAAATTAAAAAATATAATAGGTATATCATGAATATAAACGATTTCAGCATGTAATGAATTGCCTAGAGTAATACTTGTACATGCATAATCAATTCCGGCGCTATCCAAGTTGGAGGATAAGCAGCGTGAGTGAATCTAGGTATAACGCCAGGTGCTACAGGAGGAGGCGGCGGCTTGACATGATCACTTAAGTTTAACAATAAAATTTTCATTGTATGTTTGCTTACTTGACATATTCATCATATGTTATCTTACTCCACACCCGCCAACAAAAAATAATATCCTATACTTGAAATAGCACTAACGCTATGATGTTTTAGCGCAATATAGCATGCTATTTAAAAAATAGCGCCATAGCGAGCAAAATCTTTAAAAAATATCGTGGACTCTCCAAATATGCTATATCACGCTACATAGCGTGAAATAGTGCACTATATTTTTCCATGCTAGAGATGCTCTAAGGCTGGTCTGAGTGGTAAGTAACTTGGAGTAGTAATATGCATACATTGTGCTAAAGACTATCAAAAGTACTCCCTTCGTCCATAAATAACTGAGTTAGTTTTGTCTATATTCGAATGTATTTAGACGTATTTTAGTGTATAAATACATTCGAATCTAGACAAAGCCAAGTACGTTATTTATGGATGAAGGGAGTAGTACTTTTTAGATGCTAAAATGGAAAAGAAGATCCAACTACTGGCAATGTTGGGATTCGAGAGTCTTGATCCAACACTGGAAATGTGTACGAATAACTTTGAATATTGACTGTTGGATCAAGACTCGTGAATCCCAATATTTCCAGCCGTTTGATCTTCTTTTCCATTCTAGCATCTAGAAGATTTTATTGATAGTCTTCATCACAATGAATGGTATGCACAAAACTCAAAACACACTTCTCCATCATTCTAGAATCTTCTCCCTCATTTCTCTAGACCATGTTACCAGGATTTTCAAGTGTTAGATAGCTAATAATCGTTGACTTCTAAATGATATACAAAGTACAAGAACCAAATATATACCCATACTTTATAGATGTTGATCAAATATTTTTTTTACGCTTTACCTATTAAAATTTTATATAGTGGTGATATGTTAGACGGCTAGGTACTATTCAACACGAATCCAGCTCCTCTGAACCATTGGATCTAACAGGCCAATGGTCATGATTGGTGCTATGGATCCAATTCCAAACTGCTCCATTGTAGTAGTAGAGAGAATACAACCTACTATGCTATGAAATTTTAGGGGTGGTGACATGATGGTTCTATAAAATGGTGGAGTTTGCTCTAGGTTCTATTCAACACGAATCCAGGTGCTCTGAACCATTGGATCTAACAGCCCAATGGTTAGGATGTAGGGGTTCCGCGCATGAAAACAATAAAAATTTACCCTACGCCCCTGAACCCCTGATGTTGCCAGGACCTATCTATTAGTAATGCAATAATGGGATGGGCTTTTCACGAACTTACCCTTGAAGATCGAAAAGCGTTGTCAACGCTCAGGAGAGCGTGGTTGATGTAGATGAGCCAAAGCCGACCTCAAGGTCGTGATGAAGTCCTTGCACTCCTGTGGCTCCAACGACTTGAGTGCCTCAAGTGTGACACCTCACGGGGAGTTATACATGTCCGGTGCCTGACGATGACTCCCGCTTCCCCGATCCAGCAGTAGTTGCGGAAGTAGAGCTCCTGGATCCGAATCCCGCAGCGCGACGGCACTCCACGGTGAAGATGTCTCACATTCGTGCAGTCCGAACTTGGGACCACGGTCACGAGACAGAGAGAGAATATCAATTGGAGGTCTCCCCAAAAGTGAGAAAATCTTTATTGAATATTGTGTGTATTTATCTGGCCAAATACCCCCATTATATATAGGGGGAGGGGAGGTACTACCTCCCTCAAAGTCCCGGGGTGGGACTAAAGGAGAGGAGAGGGGGAGGGGGAGGCGCCACTGGCCACCCCCATGGGCCCCACGCAGGGAGGGGCTGGCCCACTAGGGCGCCGGCCACCCCCTTGGCCCTTCTCCCCTCTTTCCTTTCCCTAATGGGCCCTCTTCCCTCTAGAATTGGCCCATTAAGCCTTTTGACCTTTAAATTGATTTTCTCTTTTATTAAATAATTATGAATAAATGATTAAATCAATATTTAACATTCATTCACATATTATTCAATCTCCGTGGCTATGGAACACCTTCCACCTCCACTCCGGACATGCTCCGGACTTATCGAAACCCTTCCGTTTTTCTCTCTACTGTTCTTCGGTGATTCTACCGATCCTATAAACACTCTCTAAGCATCATCAAACCCTTAAGCGTGATACCCCACGGTTCGGGAACACTCCATACATGGTCGGGACACTCCCGGACCAATGATCGATAGAGGGACCTGGATGGCCATGTGACCCCTATGCATTCCACGAAGATCTTTCGTCGTTTGAACCGGGATAGTCGTGTCTTATTCCCTTTGTCTCTCGACACTCGCATTGCTCGAGATCTAATCAATGACATCACCATGTCGTGTTCAATCTCGTTACCGAACAATGCTACTTGACTCGTTCGACAAGTGATATCCCTATGATCAAATCACATGCTGCACATCTATTGGATATAACTTCTCCGAGTGGGCCCTTGAGTATTTTTCCATCACGTGGACAGACAAATCCCGCTCTTGGCATATATTGCCTCTACGGTTCCTCTGAATAACTGAATACACCTTTATTGTCACTGTATTACCAAGTGACGTTTGATGCTATCTAAGCACTCTCGGGAGACAGTGATTGATATAGCCTCACTGTCTAAGGAATAGTCTACGAGGATCCATTTCTAATCATCGTAACTTGAACTTCGTGACATGATCGGGCCATGATGTTTAGGTTGGGTATTGGTTCATCATCTCATTCTCAGAATGAGTTGACTCCATTTCCAACTGGCATAAATGCCACATTATCAGAAAACCTTGATCATCTGTTGACCAATGAACGAGTGACTAGAGTTTCATTAGGAACCCCTGGTTGTTTATATATCACACGTGTATTGATGTTTCCTCTCAATACAGTTATAGCATGATATAGAACTCAATCATAAACTTTATGAAATATGATAATAATCCTTATTATTATTTGTATCTAGGGCATATTTCCAACAGTCTCCCACTTGCACTAGAGTACAAATAAACTAGCTGCATTTGTTCTTAATCATTGGTACCACATATCCCGGTACCCTGAACATGCTTGCTCATGGAAGAGGTTGAGTCTTGGGCCTATACTTTACAGTCCCAAATCCTTTGCAACTTACTAATGTCACCCTAATTTACATTAATACTTTATCATCACATGATAACATCTGTGTGTATGCATCGTCGCTATGGTAGTAGAACGAGGCGGGATTCTAGGAGCCTATAGTGACTTTAGATCAACCTCGAGGGCTTTCTCATGGGCACTGTGCCCTGTGACACATCATTCTATGTTAAAAGCGAACTAGCCCCGCCATAACATTATACAACACTTTAGATGGTACCCTTATCTATTATTATAAATGTATTCATCGAAACACGAGTGCACCCTATGCAACTTTCGATATTTTGTTCACCTCGCTTCCTACTTGAATTTAGTCGGTATTACAGGAGTTTCCAACATATTCCCTTATAACATAACCCTTTATGCTTTAAGATATGTCATCCTTTATGGATTTGGAGAACATGTCTACAGTTCTCTAACAGACACTGCGAACAAACTTAGCTCAACGTTCCGTGATTCGAACTTAATCACTTTTCAAAATGTTTCTTCTTGGATCATATATTATGTTAAGTTACTATCATGGTTTTCTAAGATAGAACCTATGTCTCAACATAGTGGATGATGATCATCCTTTTCTTTCTTTCAACCATTGATGTTAAACTTAATACTATTCCTAATTTGAGTTATTAAGGACTTGTTCCTTAATTAACTTATATTCTGAAAATCTTTTCAGAATCATTTAAGGAATACTACATAATATCGTAATACACTTATTATCAACTTCTACTCCTTAAAATCATTATTTATTGGTACTTGCGCTTTTATTCTTAATGTGTCGAATACACACTTAAGAATCACTCCTTTAAGCTCCCACTCAAAATATGTTCCCAACATATTTGGGTATGAGTCACCACTCTTACTCAAACTATGTTCCTACATATTTGAATTTGAGACTTATATTGCTCCCACTCAAAAATATGTCATTCACATATTGTTTTAGGAAGACTTTCATAGCTCTCACTCAATTTCATGCAAATTGCATATCTACTCAATATTTTGAACAACTTCAAAATCCTTTGATCAAATATCAAACTTGGAGATTTACTAGAGATACTAGTACTTTTACTAGTTTTAAATCCACTAGACATTTAGCACACTTGAATAAAATTCATTTGAATTTGTCCGATACTTGACAAATTGTGCTTTTGTCATTCACCCCCTTTTTCAACTATGGCTTTGTAGTCATTTGGGAAAATTCAAGTAACCCCTTTACTTGTAAGATTCAACAACAAATTGCTTTGTAATCTCAAGGGAATTTTGCTTCTAGGATTTCTCATAATTCTAGTTTACCATTATTTCCTTAGTAGTTCATATGTATGTCATATTCTAGTTGAAAGGACATTTACTGTCATAATCACTTTTGGTGTTTGTTAACAACAAGTAGATCATTTTACAGTATGCTATTGTCTACAGGTTGATATAATGCAAAGTGAAAAGGACCCTTGGCCTACGGAACTTTCCCTGCAATATTTACATGTTCCTGGGAATTCCAGACTGGAGTCTCTGGTCTGGCTGGACCAGAGTCTCCAGTGTGGTCTGGAGTTTCCCCAGGAATCCCCGAAGGGGGCTCCAGATTTTTTCTTGGGTCAGCTAGATTGGTGGTCCGGAGCAAGGTCCAGAGACTGACCGAAGTCTCCAGTCCAAGCCTCAGACCGGAGTCTCTGGTGTGGTTGGACCGGAGTCTTTGGTCCACTTGGCTCTCAGAAGGGCTAGAGCAATCTGTATGCTGGTCCGGAGGCTGGTTCGGAGATGGGCCGGAATCTCCGGTGTAGACCGGAGTCTCCGGTGTGCAGGCCGGAGTCTTCGGTCTGACTTTTCTCCAAGGGTCAGAAAACGGTTCAGTGGAGTGAAGGGCTATAAATAGAGGACCTTATCCCCTTCCTCCAGTTGCTTGACCCACTGAAGAACACCATCCCCATTTGAGCCACCAAATCAACGAGATCTCTTCATCCAACCATCCAAAGTCATTGATCTTTGGAGAATCGAAGGAGGAGGCCTTGATCTACAGCTTTACCAAGAGAGATCTTCATTTCCCCTCATTCACTTGAGGGCCCCCATGCTCTAGTGTTTCTTTGGAAACCCTAGATCTTGATTTGGTTCTTACAAGCTTGTCTTTGATTGTTTGTCACCTTGCTTTTATTTGGGAGCCTCCAATTAAGTTGTGGATGTGTGCCCCGAGTTTGTTGTAAAGGTGCCGGCTTCCACCTCGAAGGTTGCCGTATAGTGGAAGAGGTGAATCGATCCCGTTGGGGTGAGGTTCATCGGAGAACAAGGGAGGCCTCTCGTGGCGTTGGTGGTTTGAAACCACCCCCTCTCCAAACGTAGACGTACTTCCATTCAAAAGGAAGGAACTATTGGAAACAAATCCTTGTGTCTCCGCGTGCTCCACTTTGGTTCCTTCTATACTTTACCGCACTTTACTTATATAGTTATTGCTTAGTGTTTGTGGTAGATTCTCATATAGGTAAATTCACCATAGTTGCATGATCTAGAAAATTTACCTTTTGTGTCAAACCCTAACTTGAAATAGAGTAAAATTTGAAGTAGCACCTATTCACCCCCCTCTAGGTGCCCATACGATCCTTTCAATTGGTATCAGAGCCTTGTCTCTTTATTCAGGCTTAACCGCCTAAGAGATTATGGGCAACCCAGGAGATGAGGGAGAGGGGGTGGCTAGCAATTCGATGACCATGGTAGATCTCAAGAATTTGGAAACAAGCTTGAGCTCTACCTTGGGAAACGGAATCCAACAGTTGCATCAACTTGTTGAGCGACTTGTGATGGAAAATATGGCCTCACCACCTCCCTCTCAAGAGGAGACACCACCTAACCCAAAGGCAAATGCTCCGGCGAAGCCTATGGGTGAAGTGGTGGGGGATGAACATAGTTCCACTGACTCCACCACCAAAAAGGGTGATGGGAAGGAAGAGCACCATGCGGTTCCTGGATGGTACTCTCCCGACCCCCAATCCCTCATCCACATATAAATAATAGAGGTGACCCACCTAAGTTAGTTGCACATACTTTTGCTCAATGGCAAGTCTTAATGAAATCTCATGTACACAGCTCTTGCATTAATTTGTGGAACATTATTGAAGAACGACTCAGAATTGAGGATCCAACCAACTTGACTAGAAGAGAAGTGGTCAATAGCCAACTCAATGCAACTGCCTTGCACATGATCCAACTTGGAGTGGGGCCAAAGGATTTTCCCCACATTGAGCACTACAATACTGCTAAAGAAGCTTGGGATGCTCTCATTAACTTGTTTGTTGGCAATGAGAGCATGAGAAGAAATAGGTATGATGCCTTAAGCAATGAGGCTGAAGGCTTCTTTATGAAGGATGGGGAGGATCATTAAGACATGTATCGAAGACTCAAATCCACAGTCACCACCTTCAGGAATGTTAGTGCCTCTCACATTGATGATACTTGGATCAAGAGGAAGTATGTGAGTGCTCTCATGCCTTTCGAGCCCACTAACTCGAAGAGTCTCCAAGCAAGACACAACTACCATCTCATGACCTCCAATGAAGTTATGCAAGATATGGCCGCCTTCAAGGTTGCTGCCAAGAATGCCAAAGACGCCCATGCTCGTGCCATTGGAATGAGTAGTGGTGTCAATCTTGCCTTGAAGGCCAAGGTTGTGGAGTATGATGAAGATGAAGGGAGTGATGAGGGACTTTCAATGAGCTACCCCGAAGATGTCAAGGTTGCTCATGGTGAATACATAGCCTTCTATGCATGAAACTTTTGGAAAGATCCCGCCAAGGCCAAGATGGAAATGCAACGAAGAAGCAACCCCAATGGGAGAAGAGACAATGGGTCCAAGTTGAGAACTTGCTTCAATTGTGGTGACAGTTATCACTTTGTTTCCGCTTGTCCCTATGAGAAAAGAGAAGATCATGGGGGTAAACTTGTGTTGAAGAATACCTCCAAATCTCCTTACAAGAAACCCTTCATCAAAAGGAATTCAACCAACAAGAAGTCGGGTGAAATTGTCTTGATCACACATGAAGAATTCTCCTCCAATGATGATGATGATGAAGATGAAGAAGAGGAAACATCAAGTGGTGTGGTGGCTCTTGCCACTACTTCTACACCTACATTCTCACTCTTCGACTCTCCAAATGAGAATATCTCCAACAAGAACGTCACTTGCCTTATGGCAAGAGGAATGGAGGTATTATCATTGTCACACTCCACCTCTTTAGTTAATGACGAATTTGATGATGAGTTATCCCTTGAGGTCAAAAATGAATTAGTTTCTTTTGATGTGTTTATGAACAACTTGCAAGGGGAACACAAGAAACATGTTGTGGACCTCTTAAATCAACTTGCACACACAAGAACTTCTAGATGAGATATGTAAATTAGGAAGAGAGCACATGATTAATGTAGAAGCTCTAAATAATGCTCTAAAAGAAGAACAAGAAACTAGAATGTCTCTTGAAACTAAACTTAAAGGGCTTGATGAAGAAAATGATCACATTATTAATAAACTCATCAAGGGACATGGCCATGCTATTTCTAAATATAAAAGGGCTAAAAAGGACAAGATTGAGTTTGGTGTTGTTCATGAAAAACTTGCCGAGGACTTTAGGATGCTTGACAAGGCTCACAAGGCCTTGGAGAATGGACTCTTGTTGCTCACAAAGTCTCGTGAAAATCCTCAAACTCAATTGACCAATATTACTTCACCTAGGACTTTCATTCCCTCTAGTTGTACAAGTATACTTGAAGAAAATGCTAGGTTGAAGGGGGAGCTAGATAAGGCCACCTTTCCCAAAGGAAACAAGTCAATTGATGACCTATTGAGTAAGCAAAGGTCAAATAGTGAGAAAGGGGGCATTGGCTTTGTCTCTAAAGGCAAGAAGAATAAGAACAACAAGAAGAAGAAGGCCAAGCCCACACAAGAAAAATACAAGATCATTGTGGATAGTAAGTCCACGAATGGCAAAACTATGTCTCATGATGATTTTGTGGGAAGTGCTAAGCCTCACTATGTTTAATGCGTGATTATTATGGTGATGTATATGCACAATATGTTGACCCATTTGATGGTTATATTGCTTGTTCTATTTCGGTTCCCAAGACCCTTGTTGCTAACAAAAGAGGACCCATTGAAAAATGGGTACCTAAAAACTAGTTTGATCTTTTGTAGACCTATGCTTCCGGAGGGTTAAAATGGGTGCTTGATACTGGATGCACAAGTCATATGACTGGAAGAGCATCTTGTTTCAAGGAGTTGAGACCAAATTTTGATCAAATATCTGTGACATATGCCGACAAGTCAAAGTCTAAGGTAATGGGTTTTGGCAAAGTTGTGGTTGCACATGATATCACTCTCGTGGACGTCATGCTTGTTGAGACCCTTGGATATAATTTACTTTCAGTCCGTGCTCTTGGAAAGATGGGTTTTGCCGTCTTTATTGATAATGATATTGTGATCCTCATGTGGAGCAAGTCTCTAAAGGTCACTTTTGTTGGGTACGTCGAAAATGACTTGTATGTGGTGGACTTTTTAGGGAAAACCACTACAAGTGCGATGTGCTTATTCGGAAAGGCCGATGTGGGTTGCTATGGCATCGCTGTCTAGCCCATGTCAACATGAGAACTTTGCAAATCCTCCACAAGGATGGTCATGTTGTTGGACTAAAAGAAAATGTTTTCTTTGCCAAAGATCGTGTTTGTAGGGCATGTGTTGAAGGAAAGATGCATGATTCTCCCCACAAGCCTAAGAACTACATCAAGTCCAAGAGGATCTTGGAGCTCCTTCATGTGGATCTCTTTGGTCCTCCATCTCATGCAAGCCTTGGTGGGAAGAAATATTTCTTGGTGATTGTTGATGACTACTCAAGATACACATGGGTATATTTCTTCAAGCTAAAAAGTGAGACCCAAGAAAACTTCATTGACTTCATCAACATGGCTCAATGTCAATACAATTTCCCTGTGTTAACAATAAGAAGTGACAATGGTACCGAGTTCAAGAACTACACATTGAATGGATTTCTTAGTGATGAGGGAATAAAACATCAATATTCCGCTGTATATTCCCCTCAAAAAAATGGTGTAGCTGAGAGGAAGAACCAGACTCTTATTGATATGGCAAGGATCATGTTGGCGGAGTTTAAATCTCCATACAATTTTTGGGCTGAAGCAATCTCCACTGCATGCCATGCATCAAACCATCTCTACCTCCGCAAAGAATTGATCAAGACTCCATATGAAATTCTTACCGGTAACAAGCCCAACGTTTCATACTTCCGGGTGTTCGGTTGTAAGTGTTTCTATCGCATTAAGGGTATTCGTTTGTCCAAGTTTGATTCCAAAGCATTAGAGGGTATTTTTTTGGTTATCGTCTCGAATCGCACACTTATAGAATCTATGACAAGCTCTCCGGAACTGTCATAGAATCTTGTAGTGTGGGTTTTGAAGAATATGATGGTCCCCAAGTGGGGCGTGTTGATGTCTGTGATTTAGATGATGAAATGCCTCAGGATTCCATAGGAAGAATGGGTGCGGGTTTCATCCGCCCTGTTGGGGAACCCCTTATGGCGGATCGAGAAGAACTATGCTCTACTCAAGTGGAACCCTCATCTTCACAACATCAACAAGCTCCTATCGAGGAGGATAATGACCCAAGCCAAAGACAAGTTGTGGACCCTCAACCTATTGATCAAGAAGAAACCTCTAGCCAGGAGGTGCTTGAGTCTCCATTTGCCAGAATGTCCAGCGGTGCTAAGGCCATTACACAAGGAAGATCTATAGAAACTGCCATAAGGGAAGCCCAATGCCTGTCTAGAAGTTTGCTTGATCAAGACCAAGGTCAATCTTTGCCTCTTGTAGAAGAGAATTATTCCAACAATGATCAAGGTCAAGTTAATTGTCAAGATGAAGACCAAAATGATGAAGTGATCCCCCAAGAAACAACAAGGAGACCGAAACTCGTCGCCAAGCTAGAATGCATAGAATATTGGAATTAAGAGACCACACTCTTGAGAATGTTGGTAGGATATCTAATAAGAGGGATATCCACTTGAGCTCAACTGAAGAACTTTGGTGAGCACCAAGCACACATTTCCATGGTGGAACCAAAGAAAGTATGGGAAGCTCTTGAAGATTCGGATTGGTTGGATGCAATGCACAAAGAGTTCAACAACTTTGAGAGAAACAAAGTATGGAAGTTAGTTGAAAAGCCAAAAGATTGCTGCAATGTTATAGGCACCAATTGGATATTCAAGAACAAGAAAGATGAGCATGGAATTGTGGTGAGGAACAAGGCAAGATTGGTTGCACAAGGGTTCTCTCAAATTGAAGGCATTGATTATGGAGAGACATATGCACCCGTGTCTCGCCTTGAGTCCATCCGTATCCTTCTTGCTTATGCGGCACACCATAAATTTAAATTACAACAAATGGATGTAGAAAGTGCATTTCTTAATGGTCCTTTGCATGAGTTAGTATACATAAAGCAACCCCCGGGGTTTGAGGATCCCAACTTTCCAAACCATATCTACAAACTTGATAAGGCGCTCTATGGGCTCAAACAAGCTCCACGCACGTGGTATGAGCACCTTAGAGAGTTGTTGTTAGATCGTGGGTTTGAGGTTGGGAAAATCGATCCCACTCTTTTTACTATGAAAGTCAATGGGGAGCTTTTTGTATGCCAAATATGTGTAGATGATATTATCTTTGGCTCATCTAAAAAAGCTTTTAATGATGAATTCTCAAAGCTTATGACTGACAGGTTTAGGATGTCTATGATGGGAGAATTGAGAGTATTTCTTGGTTTTGAGATCAAGCAAGTAAGAGGAGGAACATTCTTCAACCAAGCCAAGTATACTCAAGATATGCTCAAAAGATTCAACATGAAAGATCTAAATGGAGCTCCCACTCCCATGGCAACAAAGACTCATCTTGAACTAAACCCAAATGGTAAATATGTGGATCAAAAGGTATACCTGTCTATGATTGGCTCTTTGCTTTACCTTTGTGCATCTAGACCCGATATTGTGTTAAGTGTAGGAGTGTGTGCAAGATATCAAGCGGCTCCTAAAGAAAGCCATTTGATGGCAGTCAAGCGAATCTTTCGATATTTGGTTCATACCCCAAACTATGGTATTTGGTATCCTAGAGGCTCAACCTTCTCTCTTTGTGGATACATGGATTCAGATTGGGCTGGTGATAAGGATGATAGAAAGTCAACCTCGGGGGCTTGCCAATTCCTTGGAAGGTCCTTGGTGTGTTGGTCTTCTAAGAAGCAAAACTGTATATCTCTCTACACCGCAGAAGCCGAGTATGTGGCAGTTGCTAGTGCTTGTACTCAATTTATATGGATGAGGCAAACTTTAAAGGAATAAGGTGTCCATTGTGACAAAGTTCCTCTTCTATGTGACAATGTAAGTGCTATCAAGATTGCCTACAATTCGGCGGATCACACAAGGACAAAGCATATTGAGATTCGTCATCACTTCATTAGAGATCATGTTGCTCGAGGTGATATTGAGCTATCATATGTGTCAACCAAAGACCATCTTGCTGACATCTTCATGAAGCCACTTGATGAAGCAAGGTTTTGTTATTTGAGGAATGAACTAAATATCATAGATTCAAGGAGCTTGACTTGATCACCTTGCATACTCACCTATGTATTGACTCTTATTTGGTTTAGGTGTAGGTATGGAGATAGGGGAGTGTGGTCCTAATACATGGGGCTATCCCTCCCCCATAATGCCAAAATTAAGAAATTCATTTCTCTTAATATCATTTTGTGATATGTGAGCTTCATTGATGAGTAGTGGCTATGAACCCAAGGATAATTCTTCGTGGTGTCATGCCACGAACTCTTACATGGTGGCCTCGGCCACCACCCTCTTCTTATTGAAGAGTTGGTTCTTAGTTCGTGTTCATTTGGAGCATTAATGAACATTTGAATGGATTTCTATGGTTTCTCTTGATTCTTCACAGTATGTCATCTTAACCCAAGCCTATTCCTTGTCCTAAAAACACACACTCTCTCTCATATATGTCCCCAAACAGAAAACCTAGAGTTTTTGGTTGAGGAGGACTGGAGTCTCCGGTGTGCTCGCACCGGAGTCTCCGGTGTAGACCGGAGTCTCCGATCCAGACGGTTTTCGAGCCACTTACAGGGAGGACGGGGTTAACTGAAACAGGCAGTTTCGTTCATCCACCCCCGTCCTCCCCTCTCAATCCCATCGCCTCCTCCTCCAAAACTCCTCCCCGGAGGTCAAGAAGCCCCCGGGATCCGTCGTGCCGCCGGCCAGCCTCCTCCCCTCCACCATTGGGTGATTCCCACCGGTGGAGTCAATCCCATGAACAGATCTGGTACCTCTCCTCCTCTTTCTCTCCTAGGGTTCATCCCTTGATTTGTTTTTGAGGATTGGTGCTGATTTTTCCCACGGGAATGAATTGTATGCGTGGACACTAGTACACTAGCCTTGTTGCCTTGCACGATCTGTTAGAATCATCCCCTCCTGCAGCCTCCCGGTTCTTGCTCGAGCCTCCCTACCGGAGATTCTGGCCCAGGACCGGAGACTCCTGTGTGGACTGTAGAGACTCCGGTGTGGGCTGAATCAAATAGATTCCTTAATGCCTCAAGGATCTTGTGCTGCATCTTTGGGACATATATGCTTACCTCCATGCTATCTCCCTCACTGCTCTCGTCGTCCTCCTCGCACCAAGGCCAAGTCAAAGAGGGCTGATCCTCGCTATGATGAGTCCGAGGGTCAGTATGTAGTGCCCCCGTCCAACCGGAGATAGTTGGCCCGTGATACAGCATACATGAGGAGGGAGCAGGACAGGGTTGAGGAAGAGAACCGTGCCAAGAGGGCAAAGTACGAAAATCTTCAGTCTTTGGACCACATGTCAAAGAAAGAGTACCGTGAGCTGCGGAAGACTAATTTCTATGCCTTGCCTCGCACCAGCGATGACCCATGCTATTGGAGGAATGAGCAAGCTATTTTCATGAAAGAAATGTACAAAGTGCTCAAGAAGTCACCTGTGTGCCCCCAGAAGTATATGAGTGTTGAGCAGATGAGGAACAACTCCTACTTCTCTGATGCACTGTGGATTTGTGAGAAGTTAGGGCTATTCAACTTGATGGAGCTTCGTGAAGATTACAACATCACCCTTGTGCAGCAGTTCTACGCCACAGTTGTGTTTAGGTCACCCTGGAGCTCCGTGAAGATTACAACATCACCCTTGAAGAAGCTATTGGATGACTGGAAACCACCGCTGCTCTACAACTTTCTATAGCTTTGCTGAGGCCATCTTTGAGATCTTCCAGGGCGTGTCCACTCATGTTGCGATGCACATGCACTCAGCAGATCTTGGGGTGAACAAGAACAAGTTTGCCCCTTTGTATGGCAGTGATGGTGTTGTGGGCGGGTCCAAGGGACTCAAGCCTCTCTGCAATCTGATGTTGAGGATATTCTGCCATACCATTTCCCCTAGTGCTAGAAATGATGATGCCATCAGATGTGGTTTGGTCAACTTGCTATATCATACCCACAAGATTTACATGGCTGGCCCCGAGGCGGATGCAGATCCTATTGATATTATGGATTTCATATTTGAGGAGATGTACCATGCCATACTGTATAAGAAGGCTCCTCCATATGCACCACTTGTCATGAGACTCATCAACTCCCAGGATCATGGTTCTCCACTTGGCTTGGCTCCCAACCTTACCAAGCACACTCTTATATCACTGCAGCAGAAGGGACTCATGGGGCCTCCTCCTAGACGCTCCTCTGCCAATGAGGAGGAGGAGATCACTGAGACCAAGAGGCCCCCCTCTACTACTAGGGCTTGGAGGAAGAGTGCTTCCAATGAACCTCTGCCTCCCATGACACGTGACTATGTACATGAGAGGGTCAAGAAGGCCTCTTTCTAGGAGAGGACCCTTTGTTGCATGAATGTGGACATCCGCAAGCAACATCATGCCTCCTACAAGAGAAACCGTCACATAGAGAAACTCCTCAAGGAGATTAAGGCTCAGGGTGAAGAGAATGATGAGGAAGGAGAGGATGAGTACACTGATGAGCATGGCGCTCATAAATCCACTGAGTCAGACTACACTGTTTCTTTTGGGGCATGGAATGCCCAACAGGACAGTTTGGTGGATTGGAAGACCTTTTCTGATGTCACCTCTGGATATGGGTACCAGGGTACCTCCTCTTCTCGCCCTCACGACAAAGGGCCTGCAGCTCTAGATAGTGATGATGACTATGATGATGGTGATGAGGATCAGGATATGGATGAGGAGGACGAGGATGCTGACGACGAGGACTACTAATCCATTGGAGCGCTAGCTTAGGTCTTTTCCCTTTTCAGCGTTTCGATGCCAAAGGGGGAGAAGACATTGTCATCGGGATTTGCATGGGCTTGGGCTTGGATTTGATTCTTATTTGCTATCTCGAACTTCATACTTATTTGCCTTATGTGCCTACGAGATACTATTTGCTATTTGTGTGTGACATTGTGGGTTCTCCTACATTATTGTAACTCGTGTGAGAACTATGTGCTTTATCTATGTACTACCTGCCATGCATGTTTTACGTATTTATCTTAGTGCACATAGTCAGGGGGAGCATTTTTATACACTGTCATAATTCATTGCAAATTATTCCATGCAAAATCACTTGTTGTCATCAAACACCAAAAAGGGGAAGATTGAAAGGACATTTACTGTCATAATCATTTTTGGTGTTTGTTAACAACAAGTAGATCATTTTATAGTATGCTATTGTCTATAGGTTGATATAATGCAAAGTGAAAAGGACCCTTGGCCTATGGAACTTTCCCTACAATATTTACATGTTCCTGGGAATTCCAGACCGGTCTGGCTAGACCGGAGTCTTCGGTGTGGTCTGGAGTTTCCCCAGGAATCCCCGGAGGGGGCTCCAGATTTCTGCCTGGGTCAGCCAGATTGGTGGTCTGGAGCAAGGTCCGGAGACTAACAGGAGTCTCCGGTCCAAGCCTCAGACTAGAGTCTCCGGTGTGGTTGGACCAGAGTCTCCGGTCCACTTGGCTCTCAAAAGAGCTGGACCAATCTGTATGCTGGTCCGGAGGCTAGTCTAAAGATGGCCGGAATCTCTGGTGTAGACCGGAGTCTCTGGTGTGTAGGCCGGAGTCTCCGGTCTGACTTTTCTCCAATTGCCAGAAAATAGTTCAGTGGAGTGAAGGGCTATAAATAGAGGACCTTATCCCCTTCCTCCAGTTGCTCGACCCACTAAAGAACACCATCCCCATTTGAGCCACCAAATCGACAAGATCTCTTCATCCAACCATCTAAAGTCATTGATCTTTGGAGAATCGAAGGAGGAGGCCTTGATCTACAGCTTCACCAAGAGAGATCTTCATTTCCCCTCATTCACTTGAGGGCCCCCATGCTCTAGTGTTTCTTTGGAAAGCCTAGCTCTTGATTTGGTTCTTACAAGCTTGTCTTTGATTTTTTGACAGCTTCCTTATATTTGGGAGCCTCCAATTAAGTTGTGGATGTGTGCCCCGAACTTGTCGTAAAGGTGCCGGCTTCCACCTCGAAGGTTGTCGTATAGTGGAAGAGGTGAATCGAGCCCGTTGGGGTGAGGTTCATCGGAGAACAAGGGAGGCCTCTCGTGGAGTTGGTGGTTTGAAACCACCCCCTCTCCAAACGTAGACATACTTCCCTTCAAAAGGAAGTAACTACGGGAAACAAATCCTTGTGTCTCCGCGTGCTCCACTTTGGTTCCTTCTATCCTTTACCGCACTTTACTTATCTAGTTATTGCTTAGTTTTTGTGGTAGATTGACATATAGGTAAATTCACCATAGTTGCATGATCTAGAGAATTTACCTTTTGTGTCAAACCCTAACTTGAAAAAGAGTAAAATTTGAAGTAGCACCTATTCACCCCCCTCTAGGTGCCCATATGATCCTTTCACTGGTAATCATGAAAATGATTCACAAATGTCTCCATACAAGATATGGGATGCATTTTGAATCCTACTTTATGTAGTGAAAAGACCAGTGGGGGAAAACACAATGATCATTATCATTGATTGTTTCCTTTGTGAAGAGAATCATTAAGGAACGTTTTCTGTTGCGCTTCTCAACACTCTGATGCAGGGTTTTGAATCCCCATCGTGTTTTTCACTATCTTCCAGTTGCTCCATAATTGAGAAATATCACTAAAAGTGAACTTTCTCAAGAATGTACCAAAATCCAAGCAATACTAGTTTTGCTTCTATTTTGGCTTTAGCTATGGACTTTGTATTCAAAGTTTCCAATGAATACTGTACAAGGACTTATTCGCTATTGTTTTGGTTTATATCGAATAACTCCAAAACTTTTACGACGATCCATACTTGATATGGAGCCGGTCTCACGAATTCATATGGTTCACTATATATTCTAATTGAGTGCTAACTAGTTCTAACTAATGGTCTCTACATCTACACTATAACGATTTATTTGGTGCCATCTATTCACCCATTTTGATATCTAATATCACATTGTGATGGTTTGCATTTTGATGTTTCAAAACTCTTTGCATTCCACAATTCTCTTTATGCCATTCTTACAAAGTCGAATTTCATTACTATTGATCAAATTGTAGTAATTAGATTCTCTTTTATCTTTAATACCCTTTGTTTTATGAAACACTTTGATCATATCAAATAGTTTCATACTTATGTTTCCTTTGGTAAACTTCTTTACACATTTAAACAATCATATAATGATAATTACCATTTTGTTAAAATATAATACATCGAATATGTATTTACTTTTAACAATTCATCAAACACTTTGTATTCTTGCAATACACGGTGTTCAAGTTATTTTGCCAAACTTAGGCAAGATTCATATGTGATAAGAAATCAAATGACTTTCACATATTATCATATAACTTTGAATTTAAACAATGGTTTCATTCATTAATGTACATATCATTAAGTTGGGTATTTTAAGGCATTTAAATATTTTACAAATGTTCATGTATTATCAATTAGTTTCAAAACCGGGACAATTCACACATAATCAAACAAGATATGAACACAAATAGAAATCATTCATAAAAGTGGAACAACTATTTGTTACAAACTAATATGAATAACTATCTCATAAAGTGTGAGACACACTAAAGAAGTTCACAATCTTTTGATTACAATAACTATCCAAAACATAAACTAAATGATAAATGTCGAGAGAGAGTGTCGTTGGCTATCATCATCATGCTCGCCATCAACACGCAACGTCACCTCCTCTCCAGCAAGCACCTCTATGTAGAAGGACATGTTTTCAGTAAAACAGAACAAGTATTAAATATACTTAACACTCCAAATGTGTTTGCAAGATTATAACATTTATAAAATTGTATATCAAATATATACCTTTGTCATTGATGACCTCAGCGACAACGGGTTCAAACATCACATTCTGAGATGTGATATGAACCTGTGGAAATCCAGTGTTTCCGTGTCGCCTCTCATAATGCAAGTCCTGACTTGTGCTTAGTAGCTTGGTGGCAGCAACCGCAGCACAACGCCATTTGCAAAAGATCCCGTCATCCAGCTATCCAGGAAGTATGTAGGCCTCATGTACGCATCATGCATGTGCTCCAAGTGGTTGTCAGGTGATGAGTTCTCCTCCATCTTAATGGAGAGGAAGTCTCCCATCAGCTCATGCTCCCATATGCGTGCTTGTTCTACGAAATGTGTCCTAAGTTGTACCATAGTCGCACGAGGGTCAATATTACCCACAACTGGCCACAACTCATCCGCAATCACGTAGCACATTATAATTGATATGAAGGTGGACATCTCACGACGGTAATAGTGGTCTTCCCGCTGCTCTGGGGTCTCATAGAAATAGGGCTGCTCCAAATCCACCTTGTCGAGTATGTAGTTGACCACGTTATTCTCCCGAAGGAGAACGTGGAGACGCGCAACCCATATAGAGAAGTTTGATCCATCTAGCCCGATCTTCTCTCCTTCTAACCAATCGTCAATAGGAAAGGAAGCATCGGGGAGAACATTTTCTACATTTATAATTGTAAAAGGAATTTAGACTAAGTTTATAATTAAATGAGTTAATAATAACTCCACTCAGAAACACCTATCCCCTGAAGGGTTCTAGTGATAACACGACCCCTTTTCCCCACATCTCCCCCAATCATCACGGCCATCAATGTGGGTTATAGGGTGGACGCTAAACGTTGTTCACATCATTCATGCGACTCGTGCTCGATCTTTCGACCATCCGTGTTCCGAGGCCACGTCTTTGTAACGTGCTAGGCTCGCCAACTCAACCTTAGTGTATTTATTGTGCAACATGGCTTACACCCACTGTATGCGAACGTATATATGTCTGACACCCGCTCATCACGGCCTGCCTCATACCGAAGAACTTTCTTGGTGGTGCACACTAAGGGGGAACACAATCATTGGTAATTTTAACAGGGATCATCTTATTAGGCTACCACCGAGTATCTAATACTAGCACACAATAAGATACACAAACAATAACATTGAATGTAAATGCGATGTGATATGGTCCTTCAAGTCGTGATTTCCATCCGTCGTCACCGGATTCCGGTGCCATAGACACCAGGATACCGGTGTCTTTCTGGCGTGGTAGTCCATCACATTCGTGACTATCTACTACTACGTAACATAAGGTAATCACTTTACCTTTGCCACAACCATATCACAAAGCAACGCCCCATGCAAAACAAAGTTAGATGCACAGATCTAGCTCTCATACCACTATAGGGGGTCCGCGCATGAAAACAATAAATTTTTACCCTACGCCCCTGAACCCCTGATGTTGCTAGGACCTATCTATTAGTAATGCAGTAATGGGAGGGGCTTTTCGTGAAGTTACCCTTGAAGACCGAGAAGCGTTGTTAACACTCAGGAGAGCGTGGTTGATGTAGACGAGCCGAAGCCGACCTCAAGGTCGTGATGAAGTCCTTGTGCTCCTATGGATCCAATGACTTGACTGCCTCAAGTGTGACACCTCGCGGGGAGTTACACACGTATGGTGCCCGACGATGACTCCCGCTTCCTCGATCCAGCAGTAGTTGCGGAAATAGAGCTCCTGGATCTGAATCCCGCAGTGCGACGGCGCTCCACGGTGAAGATGTCTCTCGTTCGTGCAGTCCGAACTTGGGACCACGGTCACGAGAGAGAGAGAGAGAGAGAGAGAGAGAGAGAGAGAGAGAGAGATAGATAGATAGAGAGAGAGAGAATATCAATTGGAGGTCTCCCCAAAAGTGAGGAAACCTTTATTGAATATTGTGTGTATTTATCTAGCCAAATACCCCCACTATATATATCGGGGAGGGGAGGTACTACCTCCCTCAAAGTCCCGGGGTGGGACTAAAGGAGAGGAGAGGGGGAGGCGCCGCCAGCCACCCCCATGGGCCCCACGCGGGGGGGGGGGGGGCTGGCCCACTAGGGTACCGGCCACCCCCTTGGCCCTTCTGCCCTCTTGCCTTTCCCTAATGGGCCCTCTTCCTTCCAGAATTTGCCCATTAAGCCTTTTTTACCTTCAAATTGATTTTCTCTTTTATTAAATAATTATGAATAAATGATTAAATCAATATTTAACATTAATTCACATATTATTCAATCTCCGTGGCTATGGAACACCTTCCACCTCCACTCTGGACATCCTCTGGACTTACCGAAACCCTTCCGGTTTTCTCTCTACTCTTCTTCGGCCATTCTACCGATCCTATAAACACTCTCTAAGCATCATGAAACCCTTAAGCGTGATACCCCACGGTTCAGGAACACTCCAGACATGGTCGGGACACTCCCGGACTAATGATCGACAGAGGGACCTGGATGGCCATGTGACCCCTGTGCATTCCACGAAGATCTTTCGCCGTTTGAACCGGGACAGTCGTGTCTTATTCCCTTTGTCTCTCGACACTCGCATTGCCCGACATCTGATCAATGACATCACCATGTTGTGTTCAATCTCATTACCGAACAATGCTACTTGACTCGTTTGACAAGTGATATCCCTATGATAAAATCACACACTGTGCAGCTATTGGATATAACTTCTCTGAGTGGGCCCTTGAGTATCTTTCCGTCACGTGGACGGAAAAATCCCGCTCTTGGTATATATTGCCTCTATAGTTCCTCCGAATACCTGAACACACCTTTATTGTCAGTGTATTACCAAGTGACGTTTGATGCTATCTAAGAACTCTCGGGAGATAGTGATTGATATAGCCTCACGGTCTAAGGAATAGTCTACGAGGATCCGTTTCTAATCATCGTAACTTGAACTTCATGACATGATCGGGTCACGATGTTTAGGTTGGGTATTGGTTCATCATCTCATTCTCAGAATGAGTTGACTCCATTTCCAACTGGCATAAATGCCACATGATCAGGAAACCTTGATCATTTGTTAACCAATGAACCAGTGACTATAGTTTCACTGGGAACCCCTGGTTGTTTATATATCACACGTGTATTGATGTTTCCTCTCAATACAGTTATATCATGATATAAAACTTAATCATAAACTTTATGAAATATGATAATAATCCTTATTATTATTTGTCTCTAGGGCACATTTCCAACACAGGATTGGTGCGAAGGATCCAATTCAAAACTACTCCATTATAAGATAAGATAAGGTATAGAATCGGAGGGAGTAGTAGAGATATAGTGGTAAGATAAGATAAGATAAGATAAGAAATAACTAGTGAGGTGCAAGTGCCTTGCACGTGAGAATCAGATAATATAAGTATGACATATCATTTTTTATATAAAATTATAGTAGTAGGTGAAACTGAAAAAATATTTATACTTTCGAGCCACGTTCATAAAGTATCCCGTGTGTTTGGTTCTTGTACGTTTTGTATAATCTAGAAATCAACCTATAGCCGTAAATAATCCACGTCCGTAAAACTGATCCATAAATAAATTCTATTCTATAGGAGTACGTGGGCGGGGCCGGGGGAAACTGCATGCCCTTTCGTCTCCAGAACCGCTCATGCATGCATCTCTCGATCTTCCTAGCGGTTCCTTTCTTCTCTATCCCATTCCTTTTCTGTCACCCGGCTGGACCTCTGCAAAACAAAAGAAGGCGCCAATCACAATCCATGGTAGCGCCGTTGGAAAAGATGTACTACTTCATGGACCCTGGAAACACCACACTATAGGTGGCATATACCAACAGAGCATCGGTGGTGAATGATTACATCGAGAAAGTCCAAAACCTCCTGGAGGAAACGGACGACAAGATTGTTGGCCTCGACATCGAGTAAACCAACAAGCAATCATCGATGCAGAAGGCTGATGTCGTCCAACTATGTGTGGGCATTGATTGCCTAGTCTACCAGATCTGCCAGGCCAACTAGCCATGCTCCAAGCTAGCAGAGTTCCTCGCCAATCCTAACATTTCCTTTGCAGGCGTCGACATCGGCAATGACCGTATCAGGCTTAGGCATTCTCTAGTACCAGTGACAAACTTCGTGGACATCCAGAAGAGGTGGAAGCCTGCCGACTCGATGAATGAGAAGGATTCTTTGGCTGACTATGTGGTGGCCCTCATAGACACCCGTTACAAAGTCATGAAGAAGAAGAAGGATGTGGACCACAAGCAGTGGAGGAACATGCTCCTAACCGTAGGGCAGATCAAGTATGCAAGCCTCAACACCTACGCGACCTACGAGGTATACAAGCGGATAGTGAACTTCGAGAGGGGTCAACAAACTCTCGAAATGTTCAACAAAAAAAGAACTAAGGAAGAACTAAGCAGACCAAAGAAGAAGAAGCAGACGAAGACTCAAAATGGTACACCATGTGACCTACGAGTATATCTTTGCGTTTCGGTATATCCTTGTTTGATACTACTCCTACTTCTACTATACTACTCGCAGAAGTTAATGCATGTATATACTGCAGTCATGCAAGGGGCGGAGGCAAGAATTAATGTAAGGAATCGCAGCTGTTTATTTTATTTTGACTGCAGAGTGATAGTAGGAGTAGGCATCGTAGCACACCAATTGCCCACCCCACCTCAATGAATTGTCTTGTCAATCAATAGCCATGGCAGATTATAATTTTATAGTGGTAGAGACTTTCTTTGAGTAATTCCATTTATACTGCTTAGGCGGAGTACTCCTGAAAGAAAGAGGGTGAATGGGCACCTAAAAAACTTCTAGTAGCACTATAGCAGCAGAATCACAAGATGAACATTTATCGATTGCCCGAATGTATGTTGAGTTAGTACAGTATAAACATATATATTACTACTACTTTCTATGTACTAGTACTACTACTAGCAAAAAACCACCATCCCTACTACGGAAAAAATATGATTTCTTCCAACCAAACTAGTACTACTCCAAAAATGGCTATATTTACTTGTCGCGAAAACAGCTGTATCTAGATATGTTTTAGTGCTAGATACGAGTACATCCAATCCAGTGACAATTAATATGAATCGGAGGGGAGTACTACTAGTACTACCGTACTCCATTATTGTATTACTACTACGGAGTAGTACATACTAGTACTCCCGAATGTATTTTGACCAGTACTCCTACCTTTGTTTGGGATTATTAGGCTAGAGAGATTTTTAAAATTGTTAGAAATTATAATAAGACTTATCCTCTTTATTGTCTTAATTCCCGTGACTCATTAATTTAGATATCTCTATTTTCTCTCAATCTCCCAATGCATGTTGTTTCATCTCTCATCATGTCCTCTTTTTTATCTAGCGTCTCGTGCATGTAAAACTAGTGGTGCATGCATAAATTAATTAGAGTGAATAATTCATCTACTTGGTAGTATTGCGAATTAGCCCTCTGGCCTTCCTAAACAGAGAGCCTTAATCCTATTCAGCTTACTACTCAGCAGAGTACATCCACCCAACCCATCGGAAGTTAAGACTTCATGAAAAATACTCAGGAGAGTATATCCACCGAACTCATCTACCTCCGTTTTAAGGAATAAGGCGCACGTGCGCTCCAAAGTAAAGTTTAACCAAATAAATGGAGCAACTAAAATTTGCTTATATTGTGTAAAATTTATTTCGTTGAATTCGTATTGAAACACACTTTCTAATGATGCTAAATTTTTACAGTACCAACATTCTTTATATATATTTAGAGTAAATCTTGGTCAAACAATAAACAAGAAAAATAAGGGAGCCTTATTTCTTGGGACGGAGATAGAGTACTACGACTAGAAAATCCACCATTCCTGGTATGCAAATGATCTTTCTACAATTAAACCAATTAATAGCAGCTTACATCACCACTAAAACTCGATGCAAAAGAAGAAACACAGCTCCTTCAACGTAGGAGGACCGACCAGGTAATGTGGCAGCACCGCCAGGTAAGACATAAGGTCCCCAAACGCGACATCGCCCAGCTTAGCAGAGCTCAGCGCGTTGAGCTCCATCGTCACGGTGACTGTCCTGCTCCTACCATCCATCCAGGAGAGCAGTGGCGGGCATTCTGCCCACATCCTTACCATGTACACCGGCAAGTCGCTCAGCACGGCCCTAATACAGACCACAAACACGAGGGGGACTGTGCTTACCATGCCAATCGTCAGGACGAACACAGTGCCATCCTGCTCCCCAGCAAGGATGAGCCGGCGGGACGCCTCACCCGGTAGCGGTACCAGCTCCTGGAAAGCTTTGGTGGTGGCATACTAGATCTTGTGCACTTGGATCGAGTGGACCTCTTTGAGGTAGGCGATGAGCACTGGTAGCAGGGCGGCGAAATCGTAGCCGGTCTCCGTGCAAGTACAAGGAGCATACCGACACATGATTTCGTGCTCGTGGAGTTCGTAGTAGGGTAGCAAACTACTGGAGCCTTTGTGGGCACACTCGACCCTAGCCAATGATAGGACAGCGTCCATGGCGGGCTCGTGGGTGAATCCGCTGCTAGGGTGCTCTCACTTCTAGCAGGAGGTGATCTTGCGGTGCAGGGGTGGCAGACTAGATGAATATCCATGCACTATAGAAATGGAAGTTCAAAAAATAAAATAGTTGCATGGAGGAACCGACAAAACAAAAATCAATGGATTGTGAGGGAGAAATGGAGAGACCTTGTAGACCCTCCAGGGCTTGAGGGGCTGGGAGAAGGAGGAACAGTTGAGAACAGTGGCTTCCATCTTTAGAGTGACCGTCCCAAGCATTGCGATTTGGGTGGGGGGATGAGGAATCTCTGATGCGACCTTGATCTGTGCCCTTCTTTTATATACCACGGCTGATAATCAATGAATCTCTACCTGATTGCGCCTTTCCTTTCTGTACTAAGGTCCTTTTTGTATATTATGAGGCCTTATTATCTACAAATTCCTGGTTTATTTGGACAAGATTAGCGACCTCTTTGTATTTGTGCACCACCCTTTTATTAGTAAGTTGGCATGTGAGACCCACATAATAATAAAGTATGACATATCATCACTATATAAAATTATGCTCTGTAATAGGTAAAGCTCAAAAAATTATGAAAGAGCCACATCTATAAAAAGTAACAGTGTATATTTCTTTTCACCCAATACACTTTGAAGGTACTATAGTAAGATGTGAAAGTTTTACTAGCCTCGGTTATTTAGCACTATGAAGAGAAGCCTAATATGGAAGAGAAAGAAAACATCCAGCCAGAGCTCATTTTTGGGCAGAGGCACGAGGCAAACAGAAGGAAAGTTGGGCTGGACCACCACGGGCCCCAACTTTCTCTACACTGCTGCGCCTGCATGGTTGTACTCCATTGCACGTAAGCTTACATGGGAAGGAAGAGGTGACTGCTATGATGCTTCCCACCTGAACAAGTGCTAGGCATATATGCAAGAGTGGACATAGCAGCCAAGGCCACATTGAGGAGAAGAGAGGGAGGATGATTCTCCTTCATCCAGGAGCCTTTTCTCTCACTAAAGGCAGTGACGAGACAAAATTTTGGGTGGAGGAGCATTTAAAAAAAAACAAGGCAAAATATTTGTGGTGGAAGGAGCCCTTACTCGCCTTGCCCGCAGTACCGCTATTTTTTTAAATAATACGATTTGTTTAAAAAAATTCACGAATAATACACGAATAGTATGGCTAATTTAACAAATGTCGTGCTAGATTCACAATTCCTCAAATTCGTGTATTATTCATGAAATTTATTAAATAAATCATATTATTTAAAAAATATAGCAGCAGTACAAGATCGACTAGGCACTAAAAGCTGAGTACTAATAATAGAAACAGGATTAATACTTAAGTACTACTACTAGTACTTCTAGTTGGTACTCCTATTAAAAGTTCCATAGTTTCATCCAGGAGCAATAGTGTCTAGTATTACTAAGTACAGTAGCTTCTTAGGATGCTTCTTGCTTCCTCGAATGCCTTGATAAATACAAATTCGATGGTATTCATATCAACTTCCAATGAAGCGAGATATATTGAGTAATAAAGTAAAAAATAGGACCGGAGGAGATTTTATCACTTAGCACCACATGTTGGTGCCATTTTATCACAAACCCACAACCTTAGTGATTTTTTTCACAAAACACCAATTTTTGTGGTAACGTTTTACACAGAACACATAAACCACACTAATAGCCCATTAGTAAATTTTAGCCCACTGTCAAGTAGTCCAGCGTGGTCGTCTTCCTTCTATCGAGCAAACATGCTATATTCGGTGACGTGCTAGCATGGAGGATGCAGGCCATGGATTCCGACGATCCCATATTGTTTAGTGGGTAAGATTCGTGAGCAATGCTAAAAATTCTTCAATTTCTTCTTTTGGTAAGGGATTTGAAGAGAGTTACATTGAGAAGATGAAGAACCCTAGTTTTTTAGGCAGAACAATTTGGCTTTGATCGACGTATAAATGCAGCTCCTTTCTAAATGTTGTGGTTTTGTATTATTTTAGAGCAACCAGCAGCTGCCTGAGTATGTGCACATGCCTGCAGGTTCTGCCTCGCCATGAGATGCAACACCTCCACGTCCACTGGCACAAGCGCCAAGTCCCATTTGCACCACCACGACAAGCTCCACCTCGGCAAGGTCCGGCATCACGTCAACAACCTTCATCTGTGCCTCGGCAAGATACAACACCACCAAGGTTGAAGCTCCATTATTTTCGTGGACGAAGGCGACAAGTTCATTACACCGAGACATGTACTTATGCTTACTTCACAGTTGGTAATAAGCAAGGATTGCAGCAGGAGAAAAGATAATTAAGCCTCTAAACTTTGTATGAAATGAAAAGAGCTATGTCTTGATTGCAGAAGTTCTAGACTCTTATTTTGTATGTGCTGGGAGACACTAAAAGTAAACTAAACTTGTCCTAATTATCTAAATATTTTGTATGAAATGAAAAGAACCATGTCCTGATTGTCTAAATATTTTATTCCGTGTGGTTATAATTTGTAGTGATAAAATCTCTTGCACATGGAGTGATAATTTGTGTGGTTATAATCTGCTTACAGACTAATAAAATCTGGGCATGTTGCAGCTACCCACGCTGCCACGATGGTTCTGACAAGTAGGCCCAACAAGTTAATCAGTTATCAAATGAGCTAATATCATTTTCTGTGTTTTGTGCTAAAGATTACCACAAAAGTTGGTGTTTTGTGAAAACAAATGTAAAGGTTGTGGTTCTGTGAAAAAAAGACACCAACATATGGTATTAAGTGATAAAATCTCGGACCAGAGGGAGTAGGAAAGAGCTCACTTTATCGATTTGTTTTCACCCATCAAATCAATCATCTACATAGGGCCCATAGATTGGGGAGGTCGCGGTCGCCTTGGACGCACCACAAAATTATGACTGGGCCATCGAGTGTGGGAAGTAGAGTCAGTGTTCCGTCCAATCACTTACCCTAGTCAGCGTCATCGATATTTGTCACACGCATCGGCTTCATCAGCGACATTGATTATCCCCTTGCTTCGGTAATCTGCCACATTAATCTCGGATCATCTCCTTCCTATTTATCCTCTCCCCTTCCCCGCACCAATCCATCTCTAATTCCTCGCTTCCAACAACCATCTCTGTCCTTGTCTGTCATCCATGGCCACCTTCCGGCTGCCGCCCGCCGTACCGGAGCACAAAGACCCCGACATCGCCACATAGGAGGACAATTCCCTGCACATTTGGGCCTTCTCCCCGTGGAGAACAAAGTGGCAACTGGCGTGCGCCTTCCTCGACGCTAGGTACGGTCGCTGCAAGTACCGTATGTATCGCCTCCATGACAATCCGGACGGGACGTTGAAGGTCAAGTTCATCAACTTCAGGGACGCCCGTCTCCTCTATGGCCAGGCCTTCCACTACGGCTGTGAGATGGTGGTGTTCGCTGGCGCCAACATTTTCACCAACTACTGGGACCAGTTCCCCAACAATGGCAACTTCATCCATAGTGTCCTCCTGGAGCCGTCGATGGCTCCGGAGGTACCACCGCACATCTGGAGGTGCCACCGATGGCTCAGGAGGTACCACCGCCTTATTCGGAGGTGCCACCGCATTATCCGGAGGTGCCGCTGATGGCTCAGGAGGTGCCACTGATGGCTCAGGAGGTGCCACCACGTTATCTGGAGGTGTTAATGAGTCAGGAGCCGGCTGTGTCGCTGGAGCTGGCGTTGGTGCCGATGTCACGAGATGCCGCTGGCGGCACCGACTAGGTGCTAGGAGGCGCCGGACCTGCACTAGTTCAGTCGTGAGTCCTTTATATGTAAACTTGTGTTGTTATGTTAATGGTTGAATGAAGTTTCTTTTGGGACGTCCTTTCTTTTGGTACTATCATCAAAAAAGTTTCTTTTGTTACTACTCACTGTACCCTGTAGTACTAGTAGTACTGCGAATGACAATCTATTGAATATCCTTCCCCCCGATGTTTGTGAAGGAAGTTAAAATTTCGAAACTGGGAAATTTTGAATTTCTACTCTATTGTACTCCCTCAAATTACTTGACTCCAATTTGTCTAGATTCGGATGTATATGAACATGTTCTAGTGCTAGATGCATTCAAATCTGATAAATGCAAGTCAATTAATTTGGGCCAGAGGGAGTAGTAGTCGGGTTCGGCTCCTTCTCGAGAGAGTAGCTGATCGAGCCATATGTTTCATACTACTTGCTCTTAGATTATTTTACAAACATGACCAAATCTGTCGCCACGCAAATTCTTAAATATGGGATCATAAAGTATGATGTAGAGATATGGCCTTGACCTTGTGGTCGTTCGGCTTGAAATCCAAGAAAGTTCATACTCGTTGACAGCTAAGCTTAAATTCGTTTAAATTTCACCACTTACTTTTAGATTAGAATTTTACACGATTGATGGGAGCATATTTTACAGCAAACACCTAAAAAAGGGAAATTTACATGGAGGTCCATACATTTAGCCCAAAGGACCGTAAAAGGAAAACTTTCTGGTTCGGCTCCTTCTCGAGAGATCAGTTGATCTGAGCCAAACTCTTTACTCTACTTTCTCTTCGATTGTTTTCATAATATGGCCAAATCTGTTCCCATGCAAATTCTCTCATATGGGGCCATCAGCATAAAGTATGATGTTGATATGGCCTTGACCTTGGTCGTTCGGCTTGAAATCCAAGAATGTTGATACTCGTTGACAAGTAAGCTTAAATTCGTCTAAATTTCACCACTTATACTTTTTGGTTAGAATTTTACGCAGATGGTGGGACTACATTTTATATCAAGGACCTAAAAAAGGTAAAATTTCATCGAGGTCCATACATTTAGCACAAAGGCCCCTAAAACCAAACAAGGAATTGAAAACAGTCGGGTACGGCTCCTCGAGAGAGCAGCTGATCGACAAAATCTTCTTACTTGCTTTTCAGAAAATAAATTCCCGTCACTTGGAAAAATGAAATAGATTATTTTTTGTTGTTAATATCTTTGATTTTTTTCAAAAGATGGCCAAATTTGTCATCATGTAAATTCTTGGATATGGGATCATAAGCATAAATTACATTCTTGGATATGGGATCTAAAAAGGGAAAACTACATCGAGGTCCATACATTTAGCATAAAGGACCCTAAAATTGAGGAAAGAAAACAATCGGGTTCATCTCCTTCTCGAGAGAGCAGTTGGTCGAGCCATACTCTTCATACTACTTCCTCTTCGATTATTTTCAAAATATGGCCAAGTCTGTCACCATGCAAACTCTTGAATATCAGATCATCAATACTAAGTATGGTGTAGAGATATGGCCTTGACCTCGTGGTCGTTCGGCTTGAAATCCAAGATTTTTTCATACCCGTTGACAACTATGCTTAAATTCTTTGAAATTTCATCACTTACTTGTAGGTTAGCATTTTACACGGTTGGTGGGAGTACATTCTACATCAAGGACCTAAAAAAGGGGGAAATTACATTTAGGTTCGTACGTTTCGAACAAAGGACCCTAAAATTGAGCAAAGAAAACAATCAGGTTCAACTCCTTCTCGAGAGAGCAGCTGATCGAGCCATACTCTTCATACTACTTTCTCTTAGATTGTTTTCACAATATGGCCAAATCTATCACCATGCAAATTCTTGGATAATCGATCGTCAGAATAAAGTATGATGTAGAGATATGGCCTCAAGCTTGTGGTCGTTCGGCTTGAAATCAAAGAATGTCAATACTCGTTGACAACTATAAGCTGAAATTTGTTTAAATTTCACCACTTACTTTTAGGTTAGAATTTTACATGGTTGATGGGAGTACATTTTACAACAAGGACCTAAAAAGGGTAAAATTACATCGAGGTCCACACATTTAGCACAAAGGACCCTAAAATTAAGCAAGGAAAACAGTCCGGTTCGGCTCCTTCTCACGAGAGTAGCTGATCGAGCCATACTCTTCATACTACTTCATCTTCGATTATTTTCAAAATATGGCCAAATTTGTCGACATGCAAATTCTTGGATATGGGATCATGAGCATAAAGTATGATGTAGATATGGCCTTGACCTTGGTGGTTCGTCTTGAAATTGAAGAATGGTTCATACTCATTGACAACTAAGCTTAAATTTGTTTAAATTTCACCACTTACTTTTAGGTTATAACTTTACACGGTCGATCGGAGTACATTTTACATCAGGAACCTCAAAAAAGCAAAAATTACATCGAGGTCCATACATTTAGCATAAAGGACCCTAAAAGGAAAAATTTCTGGTTCGACTCCTTCTCAAGAGATCAGCTGATCTGAGCCAAACTCTTAATACTACTTCCTCTTTGATTGATTCCAAAACATGGCCAAATCTGTTGCCATGCACATTCTCTAACATGGGATCATGAGCATAAATTATGATGTTGATATGGCCTTGACTACCATGATCGTTCGGCTTGAAATCCAAGAATGTTCATACTCGTTGAAAAGTAAGCTTAAAATAATCGTATAAATTTCACCACTTACACTTCTAGACCTAAAAAGGGGGTAAATTACATCGAGGTCCATACATTTAGCACAAAGGACCCTAAAATCAAGCAAGGAAAACAGTCGGGTTTGGCTCCTTCTCACGAGAGTAGCTGATTGAGCCATACTCTTCATACTACTTCCTCTTTGATTTTTTTCAAAATATGGCCAAATCTGTCGCCAGGCAAATTCTTTGATATGGGATCATCAGTGTAAAGTATGATGTAGAGAAATGGCCTTCACATTGTGGTCGTTCGGCTTGAAATCTAAGAAAGTTCATACTCGTTGACAACTAAGCTTAAATTCATTAAAATTTCACCTCTTACTTTTAGGTTAGCATTTTACACGGTCGGTGGGAGCATATTTTACATCAAGGATCTAAAAAGGGGAAAATTACATCGATGTCCGTACATTTAGCACAAAGGACCCTAAAAGTAAAACCTTTTGTTGCATTGGTTCGACTCCTTCTCGAGAGATTAGCTAATCTGAGCCAAACTCTTCATACTACTTCCTCTTTGATTGTTTTCAAAATAATATGGACAAATCTGTTGCCATGCAAATTCTATGATATGGGGTCATCAGCATAAAGTATGATGTTGATATGGCGTTGACCTTGGTCGTTCGTCTTGAAATCAAAGATTTTTTTGTACTCGTCTACAACTATGCTTAAATTTGTTTCAATTTCACCACTTACTTTTAGGTTAGAATTTTACACAGGCGGTGGGAGTACATTTTACATCAAGTACCTAAAAAGGGGAAAATTATATTGAGGTCCATACATTTAGCACAAATTACCCTAAAATTGAGCAAAGAAGATAGTCAGGTTCGGCTCCTTCTCAAGAGAGCAGCTGATCGAGCCATACGTTTGATACTACCTCCTCTTCGACTGTTTTACAAATATGGCCAAATTTGCCTCCATGCAAATTCTTGGATATGGGATCATCAACATAAAGTATGATGTAGAGATATGGCCTTGACCATGTGGTCGTTCGGCTTGAAATCCAAGAAAGTTCCTACTCGTTGACAGCTAAGCTTAAATTCATTTAAATTTCACCACTTACTTTTAGGTTAGCATTTTACACGATCGGTGGGAGCATATTTTACATCAAAGACCTAAAAAGGGAAATTTACATGGAGGTCCATACATTTAGCCCAACGGACCGTAAAAGGAAAACTTTTTGGTTCGGCTCCTTCTCGAGACATCAGCTGATCTGAGCCAAACTCTTCATACTACTTCCTCTTTGATTGTTCTCAAAATATGGCCCAATCTGTTGGCATGCAAATTCTATTATATGGGGCCATCAACATAAAGTATGATGTTGATATGGCCTTGACCTTGGTCGTTCGGCTTGAAATCCAAGAATGTTCATACCCGTTGAGAAGTAAGCTTAAATTCGTTTAAATTTCACCACCTACACTTATTGGTTAGAATTTTACACGGATGGTGGGACTACATTTTACATCAAGGACCTAAAAAAGGGAAAATTACATCGAGGTCCATACATTTAGCACAAAGGACCCTAATATTAAGCAAGCAAAACATTCGGGTTCGGCTCCTTCTCGAGAGAGTAGCTGATCGAGCCACACTCTTCATACTACTTAATCTTCGATTGGTTTCAAAATATGGCCAAATTTGTCGGTATGCAAATTCTTGAATATGGGATCATCAGCATAAAGTATGATGTAGATATGGCCTTAACCTTGGTTGTTCGTCTTGAAATACAAGAATGGTTTGTACTCTTTGACAACTAAGCTTAAATTCGTTTAAATTTCACCACTTACTTTTAGGTTAGAACTTTACACGGTCGATCGGAGTACATTTTACATCAGGGACCTCAAAAAAATTACGTCGAGGTCCATACATTTAGCATAAAGGACCCTAAAAGGAAAAATTTATGGTTCGGCTCCTTCTCGAGAGATCAGCTGATCTGAGCCAAACTCTTGATACTACTTCCTCTTTGATTGTTTTCAAAGCATGGCCAGATCTGTTGCCATGCAAATTCTCTGATATGGGATCATCATCATATAAAGTATGTTGTTGATATGGCCTTGACGACCTTGGTTGTTCGGCTTGAAATCCAAGAATGTTCATACTCGTTGACAAGGAATCTTAAAATCGTCTAAATTTCAGCACTTACACTTTTAGACCTAAAAAGGGGGAAAATTACATCGAGGTCCGCACATTTAGCACAAAGGACCCTAAAATTAAGCAAGGAAAACAGTCGGGTTTGGCTCCTTCTCACGAGAGTAGCTGATCGAGCCACACTCTTCATACTACTTCATCTTCGATTGTTTTCAAAATATGGCCAAATTTGTCGGCATGCAAATTCTTGGATATGGGATCATGAGCATAAAGTATGATGTAGATATGGCCTTGACCTTGGTGGTTCATCTTGAAATTGAAGAATGGTTCAAACTCGTTGACAACTAAGCTTAAATTCATTTAAATTTCACCACTTACTTTTAGGTTAGAATTTTACATGGTCGACCGGAGTACATTTTACATCAGGAACCTCAAAAAAGCAAGAATTACATTAAGGTCCATACATTTAGCATAAAGGACCCTAAAAGGAAAATTTTCTGGTTCGACTCCTTCTCGAGAGATCAGCTGATCTGAGCCAAACTCTTAATACTACTTCCTCTTCGATTGTTTCCAAAACATGGCCAAATCTGTTGCCATGCATATTCTGTAACATGGGATCATGAGCATAAATTATGATGTTGACATGGCCTTGACTACCATGATCGTTCGGCTTGAAATCCAAGAATGTTCATACTCGTTGAAAAGTAAGCTTAAAATAATCATATAAATTTCACCACTTACACTTTTAGACCTAAAAAGGGGGTAAATTACATCAAGGTCCATACATTTAGCACAAAGGACCCTAAAATCAAGCAAGGAAAACAGTCGGGTTTGGCTCCTTCTCACGAGAGTAGCTGATTGAGCCATACTCTTCATACTACTTCCTCTTTGATTTTTTTCAAAATATGGCCAAATCTGTCGCCATGCAAATTCTTTGATATGGGATCATCAGTGTAAAGTATGATGTAGAGAAATGGCCTTCACATTGTAGTCGTTCGACTTGAAATCTAAGAAAGTTCATACTCGTTGACAACTAAGCTTAAATTCATTAAAATTTCACCTCTTACTTTTAGGTTAGCATTTTACACGGTCGGTGGGAGCATATTTTACATCAAGGACCTAAAAAGGGGAAAATTACATCGATGTCCGTACATTTAGCACAAAGGACCCTAAAAGTAAAACCTTTTGTTGCATTGGTTTGACTCCTTCTCGAGAGATTAGCTGATCTGAGCCAAACTCTTCATACTACTTCCTCTTCAATTTTTTTCAAAATAATATGGACAAATCTGTTGCCATGCAAATTGTGTGATATGGGGTCATCAACATAAAGTATGATGTTGATATGGCCTTGACCTTGGTCATTCGTCTTGTAATCCAAGAATGTTTCGTACTCGTCGACAACTATGCTTAAATTCGTTTCAATTTCACCACTTACTTTTAGGTTAGAATTTTACACGGGCGGTGGGAGTACATTTTACATCAAGTACCTAAAAATAGGAAAATTACATTGAGGTCCATACATTTAGCACAAATGACCCTAAAATTGAGCAAAGAAAATAGTCGGGTTCAGCTCATTCTCGAGAGAGCAGCTGATCGAGCCATACGTTTCATACTACCTCCTCTTCGAGTGTTTTACAAATATGGCCAAATTTGTCGACATGCAAATTCTTGGATATGGGATCATCAGCATAAAGTATGATATAGAGATATGGCCTTGACCATGTGGTCGTTCGGCTTGAAATCCAAGAAATTTCCTACTCGTTGATAGCTAAGCTTAAATTCGTTTAAATTTCACCACTTACTTTTAGGTTAGCATTTTACACGGTCGGTGGGAGCATATTTTACATCAAAGACCTAAAAAGGGAAATTTACATGGAGATCCATACAGTTAGCCCAAAGGACCGTAAAAGGAAAACTTTCTGCTTCGGCTCCATCTCGATACATCAGCTGATCTGAGCTAGACTCTTCATACTACTTCCTCTTTGATTGTTCTCAAAATATGGCCCAATCTGTTGGCATGCAAATTCTCTCGTATGGGGCCATCAACATAAAGTATGATGTTGATATGGCCTTGACCTTGGTCGTTCGTCTTGAATTCGAAGAATGTTCATACCCATTGAGAAGTATGCTTAAATTCATTTAAATTTCACCACCTACACTTATTGGTTAGAATTTTACACGGATGGTGGGACTACATTTTACATCAAGGACCTAAAAAGGGAAAAGTTACATCGAGGTCCATACATTTAGCACAAAGGACCCTAAAACCAAACAAGGAATTGAAAACAGTCGGGTACGACTCCTCAAGAGAGCAGCTGATCGAGCCATAGTATTCATACTGCTTCGTCTTTCCCAATTTTGGACGCATATTAGGTTTGGTCAAAGTCAAATTTTATAAAGTTTTACCAACTATATGTAAAAACATACTGACTTTTCTAATGACAAATGCATATAATATGAAAATATAGTTCATGATGATTCTAATAACATTGAGTTGATGTCGTACATTTAGTCAAAGTTTGTTAAATTTGACTTTGACCAGAAGTAATACGCGTCCTAATTTGGGAAGGTGGGAGTACTACTTGCTTCACGGAAAAAAGGAGCACTCCTCACTTTCAAACAAGCTTGCTATGGGTGTGCTTGGTGCTTGCTCTTCCTAGGGTATGGAGGTGGAGTAGTGCGTAGTAGGAAGGCTGGTCAGATCATAATGGTGAGCATCCAATGCGATGGGACGTTTTTGTTTTTTTGCTGGTCAGATCAACGAATCCCTTGTGCAGCACTTATGTAGTACTCGTACTTGTACTAGTAGTACTGTGAATGGCGATCTTTTGAATATCCTCCCCTGGATGTTTGTGAAGGGAGTGAAAATTTCAAAATCGGGAAAGTTTGAATTGCTACTCTATTGTACTATAGTAGTAATACTTTTTGCCACCAAGGACCAAAATGGTTCCCACCAACATAGCTGACGAACATGCCAGACACAGACACGAAGCCGCTGACACAAGGCAGGTTGTTGGTCAACGCGCGTGCACAACGCCACTTTGTGGACGAGGGAGAGATCAACCGGCCGAGGTGTGGGGTGGTGAGGCTGGTCATAGTGGGGAGTAGCTTAGTACTAACATGCATATGTTACTAGTATAAGTTACTACCTCCATAGTGGAAAATAATATAGGTGTGGTATCATTCAAAGTCTCGTTTATTGCAATGTAGACTCATTTTGTCTTGAAATGGGTGATGTTAACATAGCTAGTTACCACAAGGCTCTCTTTCATCATTTAATTGCATGCCATGTCATCTAAATGTTTACTGTTGGCAATACATGTAGGACTATGTTACTACTACCCAAGTTACTCCCACTATGACTAGCCTGATGAGGGAGTGAAGGAGAGAGAAAACACATTTTATTTTTTGTGCATACATATCGTGGTCCTGAAATTTACTCTACTCAATGTACTCTGTACCTCATGTCAGGAACCCATCCTAGCTTTGCTCTGACATCGCACCGCCTTCAAATCCTCCACCTCGCAGCTCTCTCGCTGCCTCCTCTGTGCTCATATAGTCTCTTCTCGCTCTTTATTTTTTACAGAAAAAGGAAATAAATTCTTCTTACTTGCTTTTTAGACAATAAATTCCTATCACTTGGAAAAATGAAATTGATTATTTTTTGTTTATAATATCTTCGATTGCTTTCAAAAGATGGTCAAATTTGTCGGCATGCAAATTCTTGGATATGGGATCATAAGCATAAAGTACATTATACATAAAGGACCTAAAAAGGAAAATTACATCGAGGTCCGTACATTTAGCACAAAGGACCCTAAAATTGAGCAAAGAAAACAGTCGGGTTTGGCTCGTTCTCGAGAGAGCAGCTGGTCGAGCCATACTCTTCATACTACTTCCTCTTTGATTGTTTTCAAAATATGGCCAAATCTGTCGCCATGCAAATTCTTGAATATGGGATCATCAACATAAAGTATGATGTAGAGATATGGCCTTGACCTCGTGGTCGTTCGGCTTGAAATCCAAGGACCTAAAAAAGGGGGAAATTACATCGAGGTCCATACATTTAGCACAAAGGACCCTAAAATTGAGAAAAGAAAACAATCGGGTTCGGCTCCTTCTCGAGAGACACTACAAGAAAAGTTGGCTTTTACAATGGACGATTTTCATGGTTGAAGGCCCGTTTTTCGTGGCTAAAAAGTCTTCTACGACGGATGCCCATCATGGTAAAAGCCCATCACAAAAGAATCTACCACGGTTTTTTTCTGACCGTGGTGGATCGGACCCTTCAGCCACGAAAACTCGTTCCGTCATAGATCTGTTTGCCAGCCCCGTTGACTGCTGACGTCATGAAAGATGCCACATGGCGAACACCGTTAATGCCCAGTTAACGGTCCGAAAACCATGGCAGAAGCCAGGCCCAGAATAGGCCTGCTAAATATTAAGTGGGCTGTCCCATGAGGTAAGCCCAATAAGAAGAAGGACAGTTACTGTTTCATCCAGCACTGTCCGAAATGGGCCCACTAGTGCAGACATCTGTGGCCCATGAACTTTCAGGCCCGACACTGTTTCAACCTACAGAAGGCCCACCTTGGTCCAATACTGTGCGGCCCATTTTCATCCTAGGCCAAGTCTTACTGTTAAGGCCTTCTGTTGGCCTATCACTTTTCTCGCACCTATCATGGGCCGTTGCGGCCCTATATAGTTATGGCCTTTACTGTTCTAGACATTCACTGTTCCGGCCTTCTACTATTCAGTCCTATAAATGGGCTAAAGATTCTAGCCTGCTAAAGTTCTGTCCTTGTTACTGTTTCTGGTCTGTTACTGTTCTGGCCTTTCACTGTTTCGGCCTTTCACTGTTCCGGCCTTTAACTATTCTGGCCTTTCACTATTCTAGCCTTTCCCTATTCTGTTCTTTCACCGTTCTGTTCTTTTACTGTTCTGTTCTTTTGTGGTCAGATTCTACATATAATGGCCTCGGTGTAGGCCCGTCACTGTTGATTGGTGTCCCATCAAGGAATGATAAAACGTTGTGGGCCTGCTATGCTACTTTTTAAGCCTATCTAACTTAGATCCATTGCCAGGACATAAACATGGATAAACAAAGAACACAAGTTCTCTAAAATGCTAAATAAATTCTGGAACTGTGAAAAAAAACTTATAACTAGAAAATTAGTAAATTATTACAATCCTGAAAAATTCCATAGCTCGTAAAGCATCATCAGAGTACAACACAGCTGATAAACAATATAATCTCAGTTTCAAAAATGTTCCTTTTAGGGAGCTCGCGCCGCCTCACATGTAACAACGAGATTACCATGAGACTTGTTGAGGATATTATTAAGTAGATTCTCCGTCAAAGCTTGCCTGTTTTTTAACTTAGATAACTCCTTCCTTGCTATGGAGACTACTGCATCTGTTATGTTGGCTTCCTGTCCAACTACATCAAGTGTTTCTTGGAGTGCAGCACCAAAAACTCTTTCTGCTGGAATGTATGGAGCAGTCGAGATTGTGTACCTACGTGAGCAATATACATTGTCACTGCTGCTCTGTCCAAAGAGATCTACACTTGAGGTAGTTGTTTTCTGTCCTGCCTTCATATTTATATTTGCAACCTAAGAGAAAAAGAAACGTCATATAACATAATTACCAAGGAAAACAAAAACCAACGAATTTGAAATTAGTCCTTTTGCTAAAAGGAAGAAAGCAATTAGTAACGGCAGGGCATCATACATCTCTTTCTTCTGAAATAACTGGAACAGTTGACTTCATAGAGGGATGAGATAGTGTGCAACTGTCACTTATGCCCTATGAAATGACTTCTCTACTTGATGAAGGCTGAAACAAAGATAAAAGAAGTTACAACATCATACAAAGAAACAAAACTAGCATGTTCATTCTCAAAGATTTTCAAAATTTTATTTGGTCTGTTATAGGGATGTAAGCACTCAACACAAGGACCTCATGCAGACGGGTGCCTCTAATATAATAGCCAAATCATTTTAGAGAAACGGTCAAACAATTTATCGAACAATTAGAATGTTTAAATTTTTTGATTGTCTGCCCAAAGACAAAGTGTACTATCATCTGCCTCGTATTAAAATAGCCATACACATGTAGATACTAGAGTGAGATTTGAAGTAGGCGGTTCTTTATATTGGATTCCATTGCATTTCTGGCTTTGTTATAATCACCCTAGTGCCTCCAACAAAAATAACAACTCAACTAGAGTCAATGGCATGACACCAAGGGACTTAAACCTTAAAAAAGGGGGGTGTCTTTATAGTAGCTCTATGTAGAGTCTCAGGGTTGCTGATCTGGTTACAGGTATGTTCGTCGACAATGTCCGCAGCATCAAGTAATTGGACTGGTGGTCTCCATAATTCAGTGTGGGTCCTCTGCATAATGGTGCAGCGAATAGTGAACACAAAAAGGTTCTAGTCTCACAGATGTTAGCATGAAGTGATACAAAAGCAATAGATACTTACGAGATTATAGGGGCCATTCATTCTACGATTTCTAGTGTAAATTGCACCTGTTCATTGCGTAACAACAGCAAACAGTTAGGAATAGTGGGGTAAGCAGAAGCAAATGAAATAGACATCTTAGTGGAAGCAGTATAACGAATGTAAACGCAAACTGCATACATAGGACAAAAGCATCAAGCAAGAAATAACAATTAGTGCCATAGCCTATGCCAAGCCAGAGAGAAATTATAACCGCATCACATATGGGCACTTACTAAAGTAGATAATGAAAACAAATGTGTTAACTGTTGGCTGACTCATATTTCGCCATGAAATACAAAATCGCACTTGAATGCCTTACGGTTAAACCTGACTACAAAAAAAATATTTAGGAAGATACGGGTAACACGTATAGTACTTGTAAGTTACTACAAAAGTAGAACCAATACAAAATACAATTAACTGCTACATATGTATCTTACCAAACTCCAAGGAGATATGGTTACCTCGGTGACAATGGCGTTTAGGCATGATGCGAATCCTGGGTGGTGACGTCGAGGTTGTCGAGGTTGCTGCGGTTGTGGTGCTTGTGGGTGAAGGTGAAGCAGAACAAGGGTTCCTCCGAGCGCTGATCGACAGTGGCGAAGAAGCAGATTCCTGGTGGTGGGAATGTGTTCAGCATGCCAGGAGAGTGGGTCGGTGAAGCAGATCTGGTGCAGTGCACGGCGACGGCGGTGAATCAGATCTAAGGTGTTGAAGGTAGATCTAGGGTTTTCCGTAGGGCTAGCGCAGTTGGGGGTGAGGATTGTGTGTGGGTGGGGGGGGGTCGGTGGTAGGGGCAGGGCATAGAGGTACTGAACAGGGAAATTACGATTGAATCCCCAATGAACCGACTTCACTAGGGGTAGAAGGGGGATTCCAAGATGTTTGAAACATTGGATAGCGGGAGATTTTCCCGCTCGACTAAATTCAGATTTATGTATAGTCCAAGTAGTAGTAAATTGGTAAGCCGTACTCCCTGGAATCAAAGGCCGACAGGCACATCGGTGATCATCCATGGCCCATACTGCCTCAGTTCAGAAATTAAGGGCCCATTTGGCCATTTGGCATCTAAATATTGATCATCCATGGCCCAGATTGGCTCGGTTCAGATATTAAGGACAAGTTTGACATTAAAGTATTTTTAAATTATTTAGAAAACATTTTGATTTCTGAATAAACTGAACTATTGAATACCTTTTAGTGTTTTCTTCCAACAAATAATAGGGGTTTAAACTGAAGTATTCTCCAAAACTATGTTTTAAAAATAGTTGAGAAAGAGTTCAAACCCCTTTTTGAAGAAACTGAGAAGAGAGAAAACTGAAGTATTACTTTGGTAGAAACTGAGAAGAGAGAAAATACTATGGCATTGATATATTTCCGTTTTATATCTATTCATGAACAATGATGCGTATGAAGATGTTGTCACCAAGACAGGTAGTGAGCACGGAAATTATGATTAAAGCCCCAACCAACTCGAGTGAATTTGTTTATCCATAGTCCAACTAATAATAGCAGAATGGTAGGCCGGTGGTATGGGGAATCGAGTGTAATAATAAAGCGCCCTGAGCTTTTAAAAAAATAAAGTGCCCTTTATCGATAACTTTTCAATCACTATGGTTGGTAGTGTTCATACTTTTATTCTAAACAAAAATATGGGAACCCACTATTTTGCTAACGTGAATAATCTAGCGCCTAAGGGACAACATCAAACCATTCATAAGGTAAGCAGCGACGGTGTTCTTGTTAAAAAAATGTGAAAGTTTCTAGCACCCACAAGTACTTTGTTCTCACAACTCTTATTGTCCCTTTGTGCTAAGGATGACAATTTTACCCACGAGTGCCCGCATGTACTGTACCCGTGTTGGTAGGGTATGGGCAAAACTTTTTACCCATGGGTAATACCCATACCCGAACTTGTTAAGTCATGGGTACAGGCACGAGTAGATAGACCCATACCCTACCCATTTAAACTTACATAGTAGTAAAACTTACCTGTAGAGTTATAACCTATGGGGCCAAGCAACCTAGGGAAGAGTATGATATTGTGGCTTCTAAACTTCGATATTTTTTATGGGTACTGGCATGGGTAAAGTTTTATACCCGTGAGTACGGGTATGGGTAAAATTTTCTACCCATTGACTAAATGGGAGTGGGTATGATATTGTTCTACCCTACTCATACCCTACCCATTGCCAGCCTTACTTCGCGCTCATTCATTAATGTGGCCACGTTTTCCTTCAGGTTTTCCGAAAGTTGTTCGGTCATGCACACATAGCATATTCTATGAAGTAGAGTAGTATAACATACGTAGACTGCAATTAATTATTCGAGCTAATCACTATTGTCCTTATTTAAAAAGAAAAAATATTGGGCTTTGGAGCATGTCCAACAACCTTTTTCTATTGAATTGCTAAAATCTGACTCTAGGAAGAGGAGCGCGAAGGTTTATCAATGGAACACAGTTTCCAATTTCCTAGCCTTCCTATAAGCATTCATTAGTGTTTGCCCTTCCTAGCAAAAATCATGTCTACTCTCTTCGTTCTGAAATATAAGACGTTTTAGCTTTGTTAAATAAATGTATCTAGACGCCTTTTAATGTAAATGTTCATTCCAAACATCTATGAACCTATACACTAAATGACGTCTAGATACATTCGATTCACAAAGCTAAAACGTCTTATATTTCTGAACGAAGGAAGTACGTGACAATGACGTGTGGTGTCAACCACTCGGCCACCCATTAAATAAACCCCCTTTATTGATAAATTTTGAATCACTATGGCTAGGAGTGTTCAACCTTATGTTTAAAAGAAAATTTTGGGAACACACTGTTCTGCTAACGTGAATAATATAGTGCGCCTGGGCAACGACATCAAAGCCACCCATGAGGTAAGCTCGTTAAAAAACAAGAAGAAATGTGGGGTTGCTAGGCCCCACAAGGAAGCTATCCTCACAACTCTTATTGTCTGTTCACACTCATTGATACATGCGTCCTTGTTTTTTCCTTGAGATTATCCGAAAGTTGTTCAGTCATGCACATATAGCATCATCGCCAATGTTTTTGAATTATCTCTACTATTATAATGGATCAGTTTTGAATTAGACCCACAGCACCAATCTTGACTGTTGGTCTGTTAGATCCAATGGTTTAGAGTAGATGGATTCATGTTGAAGGAGTAGTACCTAGAGCAAACTCCAGCATGTTCTAGAACCATCATGTCACCCCCCTCCCCGCAAAAAAAGTTCATAGCACAGTAGGTTGTATTCTCAATATGTATAGATAGTTATTATTAATATACTTAATGTATGCCTTTTTTCTCTAACAAGACTATTGGTTAATAAAAACTTAATGTTCATGTCAACACCCGGATTTTTAATCCCAGATGCCCGTTATGCCATACCTCGCAATCCCAGGATTACCATTTTTGCGAGACATAACGGATTGGATATCACAGTACATCATCCATTACAACCCATACATAAGGTTTTACACAAATAAGGATCTCATGATCCAGTCTTTAATACAACAAGAAGCGGAAAAATAAACGATAGCGTAGCGGTGGGGTCCATCTTCAGGGGCACAGTAATCTTGTGGCGAGATAGTCCTAGTTATCATAGCCGTCCTGCTGACCATCATCTTGATAATCTCCTTCATAGTCTGGCCATGATAATAGCCAGGGACAAAAGCCATGAGTACTCTTTAAGTACTCGCAAACTACTACTAAAAAGGAGTATAATTCTAAGTCAAAGTGCTAAATCTAAGTTTAACTATCAAATTAAGTTTGAAACCTAAGCTGAATTCAGAAGCAAAGAAAGATAAAGTAAAGTCCTAGAATCACTTAAGTTGGGAAGCTATTATCACCAACACAACCCTGTTGTGGTCAAGTCAAAGTTCATCATTCATTTCAAGTTATTTAGAAAACATCTGACAACGAAACAGTATGGCCATTCCAATCGTCCATAATCATGACGCGGCTATTCGAATAGTTTGACACTCTGCAGAGGTGGTACACTTTCACCACAAGATTCGATACATCTGTCAGGGATAACCCTGAATCATCATACTTAGTATGCAGATAATCAAACATAACCTTCACTTTACACACCCTTGTACAAGCACCTCTCCTATGAGCATGGCCTCCCAACCATGACCATCAGTCATCTTGGGCACTGCATAGGTGGACAACATTGAGAGGTAGCCTCAGCTCAAACCTCTCCCGTGAGGGAACTAATAATAATGCATATAGGTTTCTAGCTAAGCCTTACCCAATTCAGGTAATGTGGTTGTACGGTAAATTTGGAATGGTATCGCTTCCGAATCCAACCATCAGTTTTATAAAAGGGTTAAGGCTCATGCCTCATCATTTTCATCATCATAAACCAGTTGTGTCTCTCAACACATGTCAAAAACATCTCAATAGAATTACTCATCATTCCAAGGTTTTCACAATTCATTTTCACCAAGTGTTCCCATCTAAAGTGACTCAAGTTTTTGATCTATACTAAGGTACTAAGTTAAGAGTGTTCACTAAGGTGGAAAGATGGGATCAATCTCATGCCATAGAATGACATCTAAAGGTTTCTAAGTAGGTCAAGTTTTATACTTTTTATGCTACCTTCAAAATTAAGTAAAGAACTTTGTGTAAACTAAGGGAGGTAAAACTTGTCAATAAGACTCGGGGTACTAATAGTTAAAGGGGTGTGATCAAAGCATGCTTAAGGCATCTTTGGTAAACCATCTAGTTTAATTCTAGCTTGCTAACAATAGCTTGCCTTGGCTGGTGCAATGGTTGAAGTTTTCTTCTTGTTCTTCTTCTTCTTCTTCTTCTTCTTCTTGGTAGAACTCCTCCTCCTCAAAAGCTTGGTCGGTACTAGCGTCTATAAATACATAGGGAGTAGACAATCACCAAACAATACTTAACTAGGCTAAGTAGCATCCTAAAACACACAATTGATGATCTATTATCATCACAAGCATCACAAGTTTAATTTAATAATTTCAACCTTTTTATTTTAGAAAAGTAATTTCTACTCATTAAAATATTAACTAAAATTTAATATTCACCACCAAAATATGGGCTCATGTGGACACATGTCCTCACCACATATTCTAACATGTGGGAATGAGATTTAAAGGTTGGATCAATATTACTTTGGTTTAAGTTCATTATTTAATGATTTAAAGTGACTAGAAATGCCTATATAGCATTATTTTGGTACTAGTCCAAAGTCACTGCATGTCAACCTTAATATTATTACATGGTTAGATAGATATGATGAAATGTGATTTTTGAGAGTTGGAATCAACTCAAAAGCTAACTTGGTTGATTTTATAAAAATGTTGCAAGTTGCAAAAGCTTATGTTTTGTTATTTTTATTAGGAGAGATCTATAACTCTAATTGAATTACATCCAACGGGCTTGGATAGATCATTTTAATACCTTTCAGAAAAAATTGGTTTCACACAATTTGGATTTATAAAACTCTCTGAATTGAATTTTGAAATAGGGAACAGAAACTAGATTTAACTAAAAAGGAAAAACCAGATTTGAATCTATGGGCTAGCGCGGGAAAAGAAATGGGCTGGCCCAGTGGCGCTCCGTGGTGCGAGGCTCAGCTGACAGGGGGTCCCACTTGTCAGCGGTACTTAACACGCTTGGCAGCGTTGTGGGGTCTTGATTAGAAGCGAGATCAACGGTGAGGGTCGTCGTCGACGATTTAACAGTCACCAAGTAGCTCGAACCCTACGGCTTGGTGGGGGTCTACTGGGGGCGTACCAGGGCTCCAGCGGGGTCGGCGAGGCGGGAAAACAAAGTGGAAGACGGCGGCGAGGCGAGGCATGGTCGCGGTGGAGCTTGGGGCGGTCGAAATCAACGGCAGCCTTCTCCTCCAGAGGCGGGGGCTCCGGTTCCAATTCCGGCGAGCTGCTGCTCCACTTCCGCCGGCTAGAGGTGGGTGAGGTTCAGGGAGGTGAGGGGAGTG